>OY998255.1:79581413-80181413 GCA_963922045.1 Persicaria maculosa | reverse complement strand
GCAAATGTGTGCAAACTTTTAACCCCCTATTGAGTAGTATAAAACTTTAATTGGTGTTGAGACATTTTTTTTTTTATTGGTTGAAGCCTTGAAGGTGTTGAGACATTATCACCCCTTTTTAGGTAGGTAGATTGGTGCTCAAAAAGGTAGATAGATTGATTTTAAGAGTAAACCCATTGGGTTATACTATAGGTTGGTTGGGCTTCGACATTGTGATGTTTCCATAACGGACCAACAATTACAAATGATTAAATCAAGATTTTGTGGCCCATTCAATGGTGCAGCATCTGTAAATATGGGCTATTTGGTGCACATCTGATTTTTTTTAGGATTGGTTATATATTCATGTATATCTTAATTTTTGTTGTTGCAAGTTATGATTTTTAATAAAGTAAACAAGTTAAATAATAATTATATATTTAATAATTGAGAGTACGTGAGTGAGATAACTTTATAGTGATGAATATAATTGATGGTTTTTAGCATTGTCCTTACAAGAACGAGAAGATTGTTATAGATATCTTGTTCCATCTCGGACATTTTGATGGGATGGCCTCCAGATATATTTTAAGAGAGGTCAATAAGATATCAGATAAGTTGGCTCACATCGAACATACCATAGAGTAGTCTGCGGGTTTATCTTGCCTCACTTTGGAGTTACTGGATCCTGTTCGGAAGGACGCATAAAAAAAGTCCGACTACCTTCGAATCTTTACTTTATACAATATTAATAGAAAAAAGCTAGAGAGTTTTTATAAAAAACAAATAAAGATAATGTTGACGAACCAAAATTGTTTTTTCATTGTTAAGTTTTTCTTATGTTTTTATATTTGTCTTTGTTTGTCGTGTCTACATATTTACCTTTTTTTTGGTACTTAGAAACACTTTTTTCATACTGTCAGGGAAAAGATGTTTACATCTAGGTTTCAAAGCCTTGATATTAACGAGATATTCATAATTCGTTGTTGCTATCAGGCATCAAATGCAGACATGTAAAAGTAAAATCAGTTGTAATAGATGTGAAAGCGTTTTTTAGAACATTATGTGTCTGGACCTGGATGACTCCATGTCCGGGAAGTAACTTCTTTAGAGTTTCGTCTTCACTACCCACATGACATAGATTCTTGCTATATACCAGTTGCCAACGGTACTATTTCTTCATGGTGGTGCTTCACTTTTTTTTTTATTGACGTTCTCAACTTGTTGGTTTTAGTTTTGCTTACTTTAATTTTTGCAAAGTTCTCGCTACTTATTAATTGAGTCTTTTTTTCGAGTTTCTACTGATCAACTCTGCTTGATCTCTTAATTTTCACTTTATATATACATTAATAGTCACATTCACCTTCGAGTCGTAGGCCTGTTTTTTTTTTTTCCGGTAAAGGGTTTGGTTTTGTTTGTTGTTGAACTTGAATGGGCGCTGTCGTCCGCCCGACCGCCGTTTCGTGTGGCTCTGCCCTTTCTCTTCACGGCGGCGGCAGCGTGTTGACAGTGCAGAAACCCTAGACTACTTTCTTCCAGCTCGCCGTTGCCATCGTGTTCCTCTGCTATTCGCTTTTCGTTGGTGCGGGCCTGCCTAGCTAGCCTTCTCTAGGGCCCGTTTGCCATCCTTTGGGCCCAAGTCTTTTCTTGGGCCCAAAGTTCGACCCGGACCCTTATTTTAATATTTCAACAAATAAGTTAACATTTTATTTTATTGGTTAAAATAATTCCCTGTGGGGTTTGTGTAAATTCCGAGTGGGTTTCTGGTGCTTTTCGGTTCAGGCGTCGTGTGGCTCTTCGTTTGGCGTGACTGGGCTTTCTATTCCGTTTGATGGGGTTTTGGGAGTCGGAGTCGGGATAGGCTGGGGTCGTGGTAGTGTGTATCGAGACGTCTCCTTTCTCCGGAAGAATGGTTTCTTGGAGGTTCGTCGTCACTGTCCGCAGGTGATTCCTGATGTGCCACTAGCCTACGGTGCTGCTCTTGGGTAGTGCTTGGCTTCGTCCCTCGTCTACGTCCTCGTCTTGTTCGGATCAGTTGAGTTTTGTTTCGCTTTGTAGAGCTCGTTTACTTGTACATTGCACCTTCTTTGTATTTTTGGTTTGTTTTGACGGTTTTTCGTCTGCCGACTTATCGGCCATTGAGGTCGAGATATTTCTAATCTCGAATTTTTACCTAATAAAAAAAAAACAAAAAAAATTGAATGGGCGCTGTCAATTCTGATTTCTGTGATGCGGAGTCGGGCAGTCCATCGCCCCTCTTGTCCTCTTCCCTCTGTTCACTGTGCCTTTCAATTTCAAACTTTCAATTTGATTTCCTTCTGAATTTTACCCCTCTTCTTCTCAAATTTCATTTGCCTCTCTCTCTCTCCATCCTCATCTTTGATCCCTATTCCCTGCTACCAGAGCCCAGAATGTGAAATATCTTCCTCTTTTCTAGTTTTTTTTTTCAGGTCTGTAATTTATTTCCCATCCATTTCGCTGCAACTTCTATCTCTAGCTTGCATTTTTCTTAGTGTATCATGCGGTTTACATTTCTGCGCATTCCACTATATTTTGTATTTCGGCCGGTACTATTTTTCTCCATTGTCTGTATTGATCGCTAGAGCTTCATCTGTTGTTTGAACCTTTTAGACACTCGAAATTTCAGCCGTATCAGCCACTATTTTGTCAACTATGAGTGGGATTGGTAGTAATAGCGAAAGTCCTCTATTATCTCCTGTTTGTGGGCGCCTTTTCGATGAACCTGATCTCTCTGAATATTTTATTCAGTCCTAGTTTTTGTAGGGTGTGGCTTGTGACTCTTGTGATACATTATTTGATTCAATGCCATACATCATATTTTCTCGGTGTTTCTTGGATTGAACTTGTTTATCAACTTCCAAGGGTCACTTGCAAGCTTGTGATCTTCTTGTTGGAGGGGTTTTAGAAACTATGGGCTCTTCAATTATTTATAGTTACTGGTACTGTGGTAGGTGCTTTAAGTGCTCCCTTCCACTGTTATGATAGTTTGCATCCATTTTCAAACCTGTGATCTGTTTATGACAGCAGACTCTTAAGTTACCCTCTCATGGAGATGTTCTAGCTGCATCATAGTTGTACATCTGGCTATGTATGTGCTAACAATTTCATCTGTTTCTGTTTTGTTCTATATGTGGTTGTTAGGATTGAGATTTATAAATCTATAAAGACATTCCTGTTCCTATCAATGGATGCTTACGAAATCTTGGAGCAGATTGGGAAAGGTGCCTTTGGTTCTGCTTTTCTTGTCAGGCATAAATTTGAAAGAAAGAAGTAAGCTCACACTTTTTTCTCCATCAAAGGAACTTTCCTGCTTGATCCTGTGGCAGACAACTGACCTTAAGTCATTTTTTTGGGTTCGTTGTTTGCTTGACAGTGATATTATTTTCTTCTACCCTTTCAGTTATGTCCTGAAGAAGATCCGCCTTGCTCGTCAGACTGATAGGACTCGTAGGTCTGCCCATCTTGAGGTCAGTTTTATACACAATTTTTCCTATATAAGAAGGAATAATCTCTTTGAACGTGTTTTTTTTATTCTCTCGTATGCTATAACTGATTATTGTCAGAACTTCTGGCTAAGCTCCGTAGTTAGCAGTACCGTTGACGAGTATTAGAACTCCGAGTGGTGACTCAGAGTACTTTGATGTCCGAGTGGGGCTGCACCAAGGTTCCGCGCTTAGTCCGCTGTTATTTACTCTAGTTTTGGACACACTCTCCGCTCCTCTCCAAGAAGAGGTCCCGTGGTGCATGTTATTTGCTGACGATATTGTTCTAGTGGACAACTCTCGATCGGGTTTAGTTCGCAGGCTTGAAAACTGGAGGGAGGTGTTGGAGTCCAAGGGTTTCCGAATGAGTAGGACGAAGACAGAGTATGTTCAGTTCCGTTTTGGAGAGGGTAGGGACCCAGAGGCTTCAGTAGTTTTGGGGGATGATTCGGTCCCAAGGAAAGAGTATTTTAAGTACCTTGGTTCATACGTTCAAAGCGATGGGGGTGTCGACAAGGATATCGAGCATCGAATCCAGGCAGGATGGTTGAGATGGAGGAGGGCGTCAGGGGTGTTATGCGACAAGAAAGTTCCGGAAAAATTGAAAGGGAAGTTCTACAAGGTGGTGGTTAGGCCGACCTTATTGTATGGCTCTGAGTGCTGGCCTATCACTAAAGCCCAATTACAGAAGTTTTCAGTGGCTGAGATGAGAATGCTGCGATGGATGAGTGGCCACACGAGACTTGACAGAATCAGAAATGAAGATATTAGGAGCAAGGTTGGAGTTGCGAGTATTGCTGACAAGCTGCGGGAGTCCAGGCTACGGTGGTTTGGGCACGTTAGAAGGAGACCTATTTCAGCGGCTGTGCGTAGGTGCGAGAGCTTGGAGCTTGGGGCTATTCGTAGGGGAAGAGGTAGGCCGAAAAAGAGCTGGATGGAGGTTATCCGTCAGGACCTCAATTTGCTGAACCTCTCGGAAGATATGACGTCGGATAGAGACCACTGGAGGAGGAGCATCCGGGTTTCTGATGTTTAGTAGTTAGGGTCAGAGTGATGTGTCTTGCTGTTACCTCTTGCCTCCTTTTCTAGCGTCTATCTTGCTCATTGTGATTTCTGTGACTTTTTATTTTGGGTCTATCGGAAACACTCTCTCGACTTGTTCGGGGAAAGAGTGCGTACATCCTGACCCCTCAGACCCTGCTTTATCGCGGGATAGACTGGGTTGTTGTTGTTGTTGTATTGTAAATGTATAATTTTAGATATATAGTGACTCGTCACCAATTTGTTTCTAAAATTTTGTATATTGCCTCTTTTGCAGATGGAACTGATTTCTAGAATAAGGAATCCTTTTGTTGTGGAGTACAAAGATTCATGGGTGGAAAAGGTGACTGGCTATAGTATTTTACAAATCCTCCAATAATTAGCAACTCTGGAGTGAACTACTTGTGGTTGCAAAATGATAAAATACCATAGGCAAACCGGTGCATCATAAGATTCATAACATCTTTTTTTAGTACTGGATTTAATTTTTTAAGATGCAAATGGAATAGAATGTCATATGTTGCCGATTCTTGTGCTTATGAAGAACTTATCGTCTTGTCACATGTGTTACTTCTTTGAGACTACAAGCATTTTTTTCAGGAACTTGATTGTCTTGAATTCCATCATTCTACTTCCATTAGATGCCAGGTTAAAATAATAGCCTTGTTCAATTCGGTTCTTCCAGGGTTGCTATGTTTGCATTATCATAGGATATTGTGAAGGTGGTGACATGTAAGTTCCCTACGTTTGTTGTTATTGACTTTAATGCTAAAGAGAGATGTCGATTATGAATGCTGCTTTTCTGAACTCTTGACAGTTGATCATTGTGTGTGTTTTTTAGAGGGGAATCCATCAAAAAGGCCAAGAATATTAATTACCCCGAAAAGGTTGTTACTCTTCCAATGAGATCATGGCATGCGCTTTTTTCCCCTTCCAGTGGCCTATATTTATTTTATTTTTGCATTCTTTCCTTTCACTATGCTCACCATGTGTTGTGAAATATGTGTAGAAACTCTGCAAGTGGTTGGTTCAGCTTCTCATGGCACTTGATTATTTGCACACAAACCATATAATTCATCGTGATATCAAGGTTGGTTTTTCTCTGCCTGGCTTAGATAATATACTAATACTTTGTATCTTGGTAATTCTTTATAAGAAAGGTAGGAAATAAAATAAAAGATGCTTTGATTTCGACTGTTAAGAGATTTGTTCTCTGTGTGCATCAGTGTTCAAATATATTTCTGACGAAAGATCAAGACATACGACTAGGTACTATGACTGCCCTTTTCATATTTAAATGAAATTGAAAATACTCCTAGCTACATGTGTCCTGAACTTCTTGCTGATATACCTTATGGATCAAAGTCAGACATCTGGTCTCTTGGTAATACAGATATATCCTGCTGCTACATTTAACAAGCTTATTTGTTTTATCATGTGATATTCAATTAACTTGTCTATTTTCCAGGATGCTGTATCTATGAAATGGCTGCTCTTAGGCCGGCATTTAAAGCTTTTGTAAGACACGATTGCATCACACTCATAATGTTATCTTAAGACATTCAACAGTGGAAAGGGAAGTCTCTTATTATGAAAGATGCCCGTTAATGACAAGTTATTGCCCTGTTTGCAGGACATGCAGGGGTTGATTAACAAAATAAACAGATCTATTGTGTCTCCACTTCCCACCATGTATTCCGGTGCATTGTAAGCCTCTAGCTATTTTCACTGTGTTATGACTCGCATTACAGTGGTTTAATACTCTCTACTTCCCAGAATACTACTTGTGTTTGCTTAAAATGTGATATAACTTGATTTATTGCCTTCTTCAGCCGAGGGCTTGTTAAGAGCATGCTGAGGAAGAATCCTGCACTGAGACCTAGTGTATGAACTTGTCTCTTTTTCTCACCGCAACTCCCCTTACCCCTAGGGCTGGATTATTGAATTGAAAAATTAAAACAGCTGCTGATTATTTGTCTGGGTGTTGGACCTGTGGGGTTACAAGTCATTCTAAAAGCTCTTTTCATGGTCAAATGCTGATTATTACTCATCTCAGGCTGCTGAGCTGCTCAAGCATCCTCATCTTCAGCCACATGTTCTTAGGATCAATCTCAATTATGGCAGCCCTTGGAGAAACACTGCCCGGTTCTCAGACTCCCATCATCATCGGAGAAGAACCCAATTCATGGAGCCTGAGGAGGCTCCCAAGGTTGTTGAAAGAGAAAGGAGACGGTCATTCAGCAATGATAGGACCCTGAATCCCAGTATCTCTGATTCTGAACGTGGCTCCATCTGCTCTGTTGGAAACAGAAAGGAGACCTCTTGGTACTTATCTCGGAGGTTTGAGGAATTGTCCATGGGCAGTACACACAAGGAGGTTGGTGTTGATAATCCAACGGTCTCAAGAAACTCTGTTTCAGCCAGCACACCAAATCTAACACCTGTAAAAGCTTCGTTGAGTTTGAGGAGACAATCAATTACATCATTACAGACACCAAGCCTAGGATTCAATCGTGTTTCTGTAAGTGTGTTTAAAGTTTTGGGTTGATGTTTTAATGGGAAAATTGCGTAAGATAATACGAATTTATGGTTAGTTGCACATAGGACAGAATTATGGAATTTCAAAGAAAAAAAAACCTTAGGAAACCTGATATGCATGGTTTTTATGTTATTTCTTGTTTTTGGTGCTTCAGCTTCCAATGTCGTATACTCCAGCATCAAAATCCCGCTACTCCTCATCTCGCAGGGCTTCACTTCCACTGTCGACCACCAAGGCTGCCTACCACCAGGGGCCCCATTATCGATCCAACACGTGCTTCCCCCACGAGACAAAGACGAACACCCCCGACATCTCAGTCAATGCACCTGTCCTTGACAGGATTGTTGAGTTCCCCAACCCAACCACATCAGTTTCTGCCCAGTGCTTGTCCAACTCTCGAGTTCCGGATGGTGGTGATTCAATGATGAAGGACAAGTGCATGGTCCAGCGTGTAGACCAGCCAGTGTCAGCGCCAAGCCTGAAGGAGGACCAGGTGGGTGGGAGCGAATGCTCAGAGAACGACTGTGCTGGCGGGGCGGTATCAAGCAAGTCATCTTCGGACATGAGACAACGGCGGTTCGACATGTCATCGTACCAGCAGAGGGCTGAGGCGTTGGAGGGACTCCTTGAGTTCAGTGCGAGGCTGCTGCAGCAGGAGAGGCTGGATGAGCTGAGCGTGCTTCTGAAACCGTTTGGACCAGAGACGGTGTCATCTAGAGAGACGGCAATCTGGCTTACCAAGAGCTTCAAGGAGACTGCAACATAGGCCAATAGCATTTGCAAAGCAAAGGTGCAGCATTTAGGAGTTTTAGGAGGAGGTATTGGGAATCCAGGAACCTTTTACTAATCTAGGCTGACGATGTCTCTTTCTTATTTAGAAACTGATCTTCCCTGAGGTCACCTGTGTCAAGAATGCAATGTACTACCCACACCTCGCGGGTTTTGATTTCGGATTCATACCGGAGATAGATAGTTCAGATCATAGCAGCATAGTTTGATGCTAGTTAGTGATTCAAATTAGTTTAGTACTCCGTATCATTTTGCCAATTTGAGAAGCATTTTGGACGGACATAGGTTAAATTTGGTTATGTATTTTATACCAAAGGTTTAGATATAACTACCAGCAAGATATGACAGTTCACAGTATCCTTTTGAATTGCAGTGCACAACTAATACAGTAGTAATAACAAACAAAACGGCATCGTTTTGTGCTTTGTTAAATGCACCATCTCAATAAATTCTCAACTACTCCGTAGATAAGAATTAAGATGAGCAGAGGAACAGAGAAAGAAAGGGTCATGTTCAATGGGCGTGGACGAAGGAGCCATCCTACAACCCTACGAGCTCGCCTATTCCGATTTGATAAAGCTCTCATCGGACGAACCATTGTCGTCTCCGTCGGCAGATGAGATCCGACGCCTGGAAACAGTCTCCGGAGCTGTAACGGAAAACCTAGGGCCCACCGGGCCGGGGCTCCTTACAATCACAGGCTTGCCGGCCGCTTCAGCTCTCCGTAATGGCCTGCTACCTCTCGCTCGGGAACTCACTCTCCTCCCCAACGACGTCCGCAAGCGCATTCTCAAGGTCACCTCCTCCTCTCCCTTTTATCAAACATTAATTTGAGAATGTTTATTTGATTTTGCCTATAGTGGTTTTCATTTTCTTTGTCTTCGGACTTCGATGATCATTTGTCTGCTGCGGAATTGTCTCAGCAGTTCATTACTTCACTCAAATGTAGTCAAAAAGTTGGAAATTTAATTATTAGTTTTGTTAGTACAATTAGTTTGAATTCTCCAGGTATTGATTGGCTGTTGATTTGCTTGTATATTGATTGGCATTTGATGATGGGAACTTGAAGGAGCATGGCCTGGGGAGCGATGTTTCTCTGAAGAATTTAAATAGAACTGTCTCTTCATTTGCAATGCAGTTGAAGTATGGACATTGCTGGGATCTTGCTCCCTCCATTATTGCAGATATTAGGACAGATAGTGATAATCATGAACCTGCTGAGTCAATTTCTGATGATGATAAGATGATTGGGGCTTTAGATGACAAGTTTAAGGGTCTAGGAAGCAGCTTTAAGGAACTTGGTTTATGGATGATGCACTTAGGGCTGAGGCTAGCAAGGGTCTGCGATAGAGCCATAGGTGGCCAGGAACTGGAGACGAGTTTGCTAGAGTCATGTGCTGCAAAGGGTCGTCTGATACATTACCATTCGCCTCTTGACACCAGATTAGTCAAGGAGGCTGCAAGTAGAAATCAAGGACGGCTCAAGCATCAACCAATATGTAGCAGTAGTTCTGGATACCGGGAATGCTCACCTAATACTGAGTCGTGGCAGCAATGGCATTATGACTATGGTATATTTACCGTCCTAACCTCTCCAATGTTCATCTCCACTCGTTATGACCGCGGTGAAGATGGAATTATTTGTGGTGTGAAATCTTGTGAATGCCCTTCACCTAGTGGCCATTCGTATTTGCAAATATTTGATCCTAATGTGAATAAGGTCTGTACCATTAAGGTTCCACCTGATAGCTTTATTGTTCAGGTGGGGGAATCAGCTGATATCTTGTCAAAGGGGAAATTACGTTCAACACTTCACTCGGTCTGTAGAGCTGGAGAGCTGGAGGAGCTAACCAGGGAAACTTTTGTCGTGTTCTTGCAACCAGCATGGACTAAGGTGTTTGATCCCTCAGATTATCCTGTGGAACGGCGTCAGCCAATGATATTTCCAAATACTCCTGGCAAGGAATTTGAAGAGGAGGAGCAAAAGAAGCAATATGAAGAGATAGACAACATAGTTCCTCAGCTCTGGTCACGGTTGAAGAATGGAATGACATTCGCAGAGTTCTCCCAAGAGACAACTAAGCAATATTATGGTGTTGGTGGCCTCCAACCCAACAGATGAGCTGCACCCTTTGCCAGTTGCTTTTTTTTCCTTGATCAAAATAATCTAATGTCCGTAGTCATTGTAAATGTCTAAGAGTAGAACAAATATGTTTGAAGGTGCAATGTTGATGTAATATAATTTTGGAAGGAATCAAGTTGCAAAGTCCTGGAGAGAGAGCTCTTTTTTACTTCTGATGGTTCCATTTCAACTGGAGAGAGCTTTTTAAAGTGTTTCAGGTAAGTGCTTAAACGTTGCATCAAAATATTTGTTTGAATTTGATTTTTGGATCGGAGGGAGTATGAAATAAAGTCTATTGAAAGGAAAATATCGAAGTGTCATGCTTTGCGGAAAACCTATAATTAGTAACTCAAAATGGTGTTCATAAGCTCATTTTTTATGTCACCCAGCCTGGCTAGTGGCTTCCCTACCTAAAACGCCGTCGTTTCCTTCACCTACTTCCCACTTGATTATTTAGTACGGAGTACTACTGTAGTTCCAAACTCCGGACCAGGACAGAACAACAACAACAGTGGTGTGGAGGTGGATACAATCTTTAACGGGTCTCCAATCCATTCTCCAAATACTCACTCCAACGGAAGGAAGACAGGAAAGTGTGCGTTTTGGGGAATAAAGTAAAAAAGCACAAAAGCCAAATTGAATGAAAAAGAAATCAACTTTCTCCCCTCCCTCACTCGAAAGTAAAGGTAAAGGGGCGCAACGAATAAGAGCGAAAAATCCATCTCTTGGATTCTCTGACTCCTTCCAACTTCATCTCCATCCCTGTGCAATTTCCTCACTTCAATCCATTTCTGTCTACTGTGTCCCCAATTTCAAGCCAGTAAAGTACCCCTTGTGTGTGGACTCTTTGCGTATTTTCTCCGCCTCCATTTTAGGTCTTTTGCCCTTCTCGCTCTCTCCTTTCCCTGCATTGCAGATCCGTGAGTATCTCTCTCTTTCTCTATCTCCGACTTAATTTAACCCAAGTTGGTTTAGGTAATAGTTCTCGATTTGTTTTGTGAGGAGGAATTCTATTTGTGTTTTTTTTTTTTTTTTGAAGTGGGTTTGGTTGCAGATTCCTTTTGTCCCTTGCTGGGTTTCGTTTTCTAGTGGTTCAAATGCAGCTGTTAGGTTTTCAAGGGCGAGCAACTTCAATTTGGCATCAGTGCTGTTGATTATTGACAGAACCCCCCTTTTTCCGTAACTGAGAGATTGAATCTGTTGCTGTGTTCATTAAACCGCTTCTGTTTAGTTCATATGTCTCTATTAATCTCCTTCCCTCTTTAGAATTAGGTGGGGAAGGGTGTTTGTCCCTTTTGCTCTTTTCCTCCCCTTTAGAAATTTTATTGGTGCTGGAGTCCGAGGGATTTCAATCTGAGCTATTGGGGAGATCTGGGAGTTTTTCCGCATCTTATGTCCCCATGAGGACTTTATTTCACTCTGAACCTTGTAAAGAGCCACGCCTCAATGTTTTGAATCCACAGTCTTGGTTGCAAGTTGAAAGGGACAAGGGTCCCAAACTGTCAACACAGTCATCTTCAATGTAAGCTATCAATTCATTTCAACCTTTTGCTGTCAATACTAACTAGTTCAGTTATGAATCTTTTATGTTTTGGGGCTTTAAGTGCATTTTGTTATTAATCTAAGTATGTGTATGACACTTTGTAGAGGGTCTCTCATCAAGGTGCCAGATCCACCAGTTCTTCCATTCTTTAAACCCCTTGATTATGTGCAAGTCTTGGCTCAAATTCATGAAGAACTCGAATCTTGTTCGTCACATGGAAAAGCAGATTTATATCTTCTTCAGTTTCAGGTCTTCAGGGGCCTGGGGGAGGTTAAACTTATGCGCAGAAGTCTACGCTGTGCTTGGCTAAAAGCAAGCACGGTCCATGAGAAAATTGTTTTTGGTTCATGGTTGAAGTATGAGAAGAAGGGACAAGAGCACATCTTTGACCTGCTTTGCTCTTGCAATAAATGTGCGCAGGAGTTGGGTCCAGTCGATGTTGCTTTGCAGCTGCAGGCCAATTTTAGCTCGGAATGGTATGTGAGTAGGGTAGCTCATGAGAGTCAGGAGTTTGAGAATGTCACCTTTCTGATTGGAGATGAGAAAGTGCACTGTGATAGACAGAAGATAGCCGGTCTTTCTGCTCCTTTTTGTACCATGCTTAATGGCTGTTTTACCGAATCCCATTGTCAAGAAATCAACCTATCACATAACAATATCTCATCTGTGGGTATGAGAGCAATTAGTAAGTTCAGCGAAGCTGGTTCTTTAGATGAAGTCCCTCCTGAACTGCTTTTAGAAATTCTAACGTTTGCAAACAAGTTCTGCTGTGAAAAGTTGAAGGATGCTTGTGATAAAAAACTTGCAGCTTTAGTTTTCTCTAGACAAGATGCATTGGAGCTGTTGGAACTTGCCCTTGAAGAGCAATTGCCAATTCTCGCAGCCTCGTGTTTGCAGGTCTTCCTGCATGATCTTCCCCACAGTTTAGATGATGAGAGAGTGGTGAAGATTTTGGGAAATGTTGACAAACAACGAATTTCAGTCTTGGCCGGGGCAGCCTCGTTCCCTTTGTTCTGCTTGCTGAGCGAGGTTGCTATGAGCCTTGATCCTTGCTCCAATAGAACTTTATGTTTCTTGGAGCGATTGTTAGAATTTGCAAGAGACGACCGACAGAGGATGTTGGCTTTCCATCAACTGGGCTGCGTGAGGCTTCTGAGGAAAGAATATGATGAGGCTGTGCATCTCTTTGAGGAGGCTCTAAAGGCTGGGCATGTGTATTCAGTTGCAGGTTTGGCTAGGATAAGGCACATCGGAGGTCATAGAAGCTGGTCTTACGACAAACTAAGTTCCATAATTTCGTCTTCCGTCACTCCTCTAGGTTGGATGTACCAGGAAAGGTCTCTCTACTGTGATAGTGACAAGAGGTGGGAGGACCTTCAGAAAGCAACAGAGCTCGACCCAACACTCACTTACCCGTTCATGTATAGAGCAGCTTCTTTAATGGTGAAACAAGATTCTGATGCTGCACTTTTGGAGATAAATCGTGTACTTGGTTTTAAACTAGCATTAGAATGCTTGGAGCTCAGATTCCGTTTCTACTTGGCCCTAGAGGACTATCCTGCAGCTCTTTGCGACATCCAAGCCATTCTTACACTCTCCCCAGACTATCGAGTTTTTGAGGGACGGGTTGCAGCTTCTCAACTCCGCATTCTCCTGCGCGAGCATGTAGAGGACTGGTCAACAGCAGACTGTTGGTTGCATCTCTATGACCGATGGTCTTCTGTTGATGATGTTGGTTCTCTATCCGTCATCTATCAGATGCTCGAGTCCGATGCAGCCAAAGGCGTTCTATACTTCAGGCAATCACTGCTTCTCCTTAGGTATGTCAGGAGCTAGATCAAGCATCTCTAGGTTTTTGGTCCCTGATCTTTGAATTCTTTTTATATTTGGAATGTTGCACATTTCCTTTTACCAATATATATGTAGATAGGTGCACCATAGTCCATACCAATTGAGTATAGGAATCTGTTGATGTACTTCAATCAGGTTAAATTGTCCAGAAGCAGCCATGCGAAGTCTGCAGTTAGCTCGTCAACATGCATCTAGTGAAGACGAGAGACTGGTTTACGAGGGATGGATTTTGTATGACACCGGTCATTGTGAGGAAGGGCTTCGAAAGGCAGAGGAGTCTATCAAGCTTAAAAGAACTTTTGAGGCTTTCTTCTTGAAGGCATATGCTCTGGCTGACTCCAACCAGGATGCATCATGCTCGTCAACTGTTATTATGCTCCTGGAAGACGCCCTGAAATGCCCGTCTGACAGGCTTCGCAAAGGACAGGTATGTTTTTGTTCAGCAATGATAATTAAGAGTAGGTGCAGTCTGTTTCTATTGGGGTACTTTTAAATTAACATTGTTGTATCTATCTTATGAGTTCCATAACATTAATCGGGTAAAAATGATAAATATGTCAGGCTTTGAACAATCTTGGGAGTGTGTATGTGGACTGTGGGAAGTTAGATCTAGCAGCAGATTGTTACATCAATGCTCTCAATATCAGGCACACCCGAGCTCATCAGGGCCTTGCTCGAGTTCATTTTCTCAGAAACGACCGAGTAGCTGCATATGATGAGATGACAAAACTGATTGAGAAGGCCCAAAATAATGCATCGGCTTACGAGAAAAGGTCAGAGTATTGTGAGCGAGACTTGGCTAAGGCGGATCTAGACATGGTCACTCAATTGGATCCACTCCGGGTATACCCCTACCGTTATCGAGCTGCAGGTAACCTCCTTCACTAAGATTTTAGCCTAAAGCAAACTAGGCTAGTTGGATCTCATAGTTACTCTTGCCAGCCCGATTCAAGCTTGCGACAGATGACTCAAAATTTGACATTGTCTGATGTTTATGCCTAATCATTGATGGGTACAGCTATGCTTCAAGTTCTTAGATTTATTGATGTTTCAGTTAAAGAAAATGCCGAAATTAATAATCACAAACAACACAATGTGGTTTCACTAGTGTCATTATTTTCATATGATTTAGGCCTATAAGATAAGACCCCATTGCCGTTTGCTTGTCATCATCATTGTCATTACTAAACATTGTTAGGTGGTCCAGAATCCTAGTCTCCAACCCAGATATGCTGCTGTGTTTAAACTTGCACAATTCTTATTCACGTGATAAATTGGCCCCTTGGGTATTGTCACGTTCTGTTGTTGTTGAGGGCAAGTCATTAGAATGATCCTAGGAGTGTGGACCTTTCCTCATTGCATGTTAAAAAATTTGGTGTGTTTGGTTGGGTCAGTGTTGATGGACAACCAGAAGGAGAAAGAAGCCATTGCAGAATTATCAAGGGCAATAGCTTTCAAAGCAGATGTCCACCTCCTCCACCTGCGGGCAGCGTTTCACGAGCACACCGGGGACGTCATGGGCGCGTTACGGGATTGTCGAGCGGCGCTGTCAGTTGATCCAAACCACCAGGAGATGCTGGAGCTCCACAGCCGTGTAAACATCCATGAACCTTGAACCCATGGAACAGATTGTTTTGGCAGCAGAAGAATCGGAACACCGCAGCTGCTATGTTGCTATTGAGAAAGAAGAAATGGTTGTGATTGTAGTTGTCTGTATATTAACACAACACTCAGCTGCATTGTTCCTCCCCCTCCCTCTCTGCCCAGAATTTTTTGTTGCGACCTGTAAAAGATGTGCAGAATCGTGTAACCTTTAATCCAATCCATCCGATTTATAGGTGATTGATTTGATGGTGGCAAATCTCAAAACTTGCTTTCTCTCTTTTCTTCTTCTTTTTAAGTGGGATTTGGGGAAAGATCTGATCTATATACTGTAGTACGGAGTATTTCTTAAAGTTAAGTTACTACTACGTACTATTTTAATTACTTTTGACATTTTTTAGTGTAATTTTTGACAGAAATAAATAAACTTAGTTTTCAGAATAATTTGGATTTGGATTAGGATTAGAAAAGGAGATGACCAGAGTTGGCTTTCATTCCCAATGTCTCAGAATAGAAAGCAACGACCTATTAAACAGACCCAAACCGACGTTTCTGCCTAAAAACATTGCTTTCTGTCCATCCATTTTCTTTTATTTTCGATTCTTTGGTTCAGGAAAACATCTGAATCTTCTTCTTCCCCAACCGATTTACTCTGCTGGAGTTATTAAGGAATCGCAGCGCTTTCAATTGACCTAAACTGACATCTATCCATCGAAGCCTCGCAAATTAATTAAGATGGATGCATGCAGAATCCACTGGAAGAAGACGATCTTGGCAGTGGTGGGATTCATATCAACCTTGGTGGTTGACAACGCATCTGCACTCTCCATTACAGTGAAGAAGATGGAGTGCGTGTCTGAAGACGTTGCCTTTCCGGGAGACGTGGTGTACGGCAATTTCGTGGTGATGGCGCATGGCATCTTGTGGACGAGAAAAAAGCACCTCGGCGTTGAATTGACAGTACGTGCGTTAATTGGGAACCGATCTCAACACAATCGTTTGTTTTACTTTTAGTCCGGATGTATGAATTGGTTTGAATTGAATGATGAATCCAATTGAAGATGGAATTTGTGTACGTTGTGGATTGGAATTTGATTTGCGCAGGTTAGATCACCAGCAGGAAATGTGGTCTTCGCGCTGAAGAGATCCGCAGGAGACAAATTCGAATTCAAGGCCCCGAAGCGAGGGACTTACAAGTTCTGCTTCCGGAACCCTAGCTCAACCCCGGAGATAGTATCGTTCCATATTCAAACTGGTCATATCCCTGATCCGATCGACAAGGCAACAGACGGTAAACTTAATGACTACCGAAAGTAGCTTTAAATAATGGATGGAAATGGAATGGAATATATAATAAAATTGAATTGGTTGGGGTTGGGGTTGGGGTGGGGGGCGGTGCAGAGAACTTCAATCCGGTGAATGTGAAGCTTGCGGAGCTGCGGCAAGCACTGGAATATGTAACCGCTGAGCAGAAGTACCTGAAAGCGCAAGAAGTGGGGCATCGCCGAAGTAAGCCTCTCTCCATCAATATCAATATATATAGAATGCATAAATGTATATGTATATGTATGTGTGAATTGCTTTAAGAGAGAATGTTACTAACTGGTACTAAGTGCGTACGTTGCGCACGCGATTATATTAAACTGCAGCGAGTGAGAGCACGAGGAGTCGACTCTTCTTCTACACCATCACAGAGTACATTCTGTTGGCAATAGTGAGCGGCGTCCAAGTTATTGTCATCCGACAATTCTTTGGCAAATCCATTGCCTACAACATCGTTGGCTGAAACGTACTATTCAATATTCATCCATCCATCTATTCTGTCCGTTGTGCCCTTAATTTGTGGGCTTTTTTTTCTCATTCAATTCTTTGAAACATCTTCGATCGTCTTGGATGGGAATGATGCTTTAATATTGTTTATTTGATTGCAAATGTTATGAAAACAGTCACATATATGATATATATACATAGGTCGGAATGTCGAATGTAAAGGATTGTGGACTATACCCAACTCTTATTTTCTTCATAGTCTCATAAACGTTAGCATAAGTAAATGATTTTTGGAGCTCTGATCCAAAAATTAGAGCAGAGCTCCGATTTTTGGACTAGACCCACCGTACGCAGCGGATCGGATAACGCATCTTGGCCTCGGCTCCGATAGTTCTTCTTGGAGCTCTGGTCCAGAGCTTCTGACTCTCGTCCGCAAGGACCTCCTTAGGTGCCGTGGAGGTACAACCGTGATTAACATCATTCAAAATCTTGTCTTGTAATTAACGACACGATTTAGATATTGAAAATCTAGTAACGAGAGTTGTGTTTAGTTTCGTTTTGTACAATGCTTTTCCCTGTATTTTACACCAAAAAATATAGCGGCCACTGTACGGTAAGACTTTCGAAAGCCAAATGTTTAGGTAGTGAAATTCAATATGATAATATAGGTACGCTAAACAATATTGCATGAACCTATTCATGTAAAATCAGTGCCAAATGCACAAACCCTTGAATAAACGTGAAGTACCATTCATAGCTAAAGAGGGCAAAAAAAAAAAAAGATTACAAATTGAAAAACTTTGGGTCAGTTGAAAGGCAGGGGTTTACCTCAAAGTTGAGTTACAATTTTATGTTGTTCCTGAGTTTTTATTATTACAAAGTTGCCACCATAGGTTCTCTCGTTCTTCTACCGCTCTTCAGTTCTTCCTCTCGGACGCTTCTAAGCTTTGTCTATGATCTTCTCCAAGATGGTGTAGCTCATAGCTAGCTCTCTCACCGCCGATTTCTCATCCCCTTGCCCTTCTTTCAATTTTCATCTGCTTCTTCTAGATTTGATTTGCCCCTTCTCCCCCTCCCTCCCTGCTACAGTCGGAGTCGCCCTCTATCTATCCGCTCCTCGGACTCTTCGCTTCCGCCAGGCACCGACCCACAAAGCCTCTCCTCTCCCTCTCGGTGACGGCGTCTCAATCTCTCTGCTTGAAGCACTACAGGATCCAAGGTCTGTCATTTCCGGTACCACTGATGGTTGTTTTTGTTTGCTTTGTTTTTAATCCAAACTTTCTGGACCCAAATCCTTGGAATTTGATCGGGCTCTTAGGATTCCATTCCAGACTGACCTGATATTGATTTATAGAAATTGATTTCATTAATCTATCAGGATTCGCTATCGGGTGCTTTTGGGGAAAATGAAAACTTAGGAATTTGAAATTCTTGGGTATTGATTTATGTTCTGTATTAGAAATAGATGGAATTATCACATAATTTGAAATGATAATGAAAATATTTGAAACTCATAGATTACAAAGAATTGAAAATTTTGGGTTAGACTTGCTATTTAATGATGCACTTCAGGTGTTTGATGAAATGATTATGGGAGATCCAAAAGAAATAAAAATATTAGCACATATTTTTTTGTCTGAATGATTGGGAAATCAAGGAAGTTCTCTACATTTCTTTTGAAATTGGTGCTTGAAATGTTTTGCTTGAATGGTTTCCGAATAGAGTTAGACTGTTAGTATATCAGCAGAAAATACAGCAATAAAATTATGTAAGCATTTGGGTTGTGGTTTTTAAATGCTCACCAAAGTATTTCTTTATTGGCATCTTTTTTATTGTATCTCATGTACTCTGGACCATTGTAATCCTAAACCTGCACTAATACCATAACGTCATTGTCTCTGACAAACAAAAATCATATTATCAATCATGCATACAAGCAAAAAACAGTAAGAAAGAGCAAATTTTTGAAGAAATCATAGTAAGAAGGTGACAGTAAGTAATAATGCAATTAATAAGCAGTACATATTTCCAAGATTAGAAAACTATGATCTATTCTTCACATTATAATTGCTACAATAACTGATTGCATGTTAGATGACTATAAGCTTCATTATTTATTCTTACAAGATATGTTGGACTATATTAGTAGGAGTGAACGCACTGTAGCTCAATTGCATGCGTTTTTAATTTTTAAAAAAATAGTTTTAAAATTTATGAAAAAATTAATAGAAGGATGATGTTTTTAGAGAATTGAAATATTTTCTTAAAAATGTGTCATTTGCTAAAAAATCGTCTATTTTAAATTGGAGGAAGTATTATTTATTTTTAATATAGAGTACTGTATTTATATCCATGTCATCTTAAAATATCACATGTAAACTCTTTGCACATCTGTATAAATATTTGCCATTATCTGTATATCAAAAAAAATGTATTAATTGTTGAAATGGCTGAATTAAAAAAATACTTGGTTAAGAAATCGTTAAATGATATAAGCATCACCTAGCTTACCATTTAAGACATTTAATACAATGTTTCAGTCACTTGAGCCATTAACCCATGCCAAGAGTATGTAATTAAGGCAAATTTAGTTTCTTTTGTTTGAGATACTTATTTAGATTATTTTCATATTATGGTGAAATTTGTTGTAAATTATGACCTAAGGTTCAATTTAATTGCTTCCCTCATACTTCTTCTTTTCTATAACCAGCTTGAGATATTATGAGTAAATTTGTGCTAAAATGTGTTTTGAGGTTTTTTCGAATTTTTAAATTGAGTTGCATGCCTGAAATGGGTTAAATTTGTGTGGTATATAGCTCAAATTGTGCATTTGGGTTGAATTTGCGTGAAAATGTTTCCTGAGTTAGCTAGAATTTGAATTGAATTGCAAACATCAAATGGATTTTGTTTGTGCTCAAAAGTGGCTGAATGTGGCTTAAATTGTGCTGAATGTGCGAAAATTTTATGTTTAGAGTTTGCAGAAATTTGAATTGGATTGCATACCTCAAATGGGTTAAAATTGTGCTGAGAAGTGGATGAAAAGTGGCTCAAATTCTGTAAAATTTATTTTGAAAGTTTGATAAAATTTGTTTTGAAACTTTGGTGAAATTTGTGTAGAGTAAGACTACAGTATTATAAATATAATTGCCAAATAGTTTAAATTCTCTCCTTGGCTATAAAATTTAAGTATTCAGTTTGAAATTAAGTAATTGCGGGATTTACTGGGTAGTAGTAAGTAGTAGTTTGAAATTAAGTAATTTCCTTTTATCCCATACAACTTTCAGCCAACTAGCCAATTGAATTATTTCCTTGATTTAATCTATGACAATAATAATTTTTTGCTTTTTATGTATGTTCCTCATTAAGGTGGTTTTGGGTGATGCTCTTTTTAACCACGCTACCAACAGAAGCTTTTGTTCTTGCTGACAGATCTCAACTAATTAATAGTGGTGATGCTATAGATGACGATAATGAGCTGAACTTGGATAAGTTAAATGAACTCGAAGCAAGCTTGACAGAAACGTCAAGCTTGCTTCGAGTGATTGCTTTCCAAATCGGTGTAATTTTAGCATGTGAATGAGCTTCATGGTAATCAGCTTCCGCAATTGCTACCGTCATTTCTCAACGGTCAACCAATTTGAAACCTTTATCGGTAAAAGCACGCAGAAGAGGGGCTTTCTCACAGAGGAGTTGTGTGGCCAGATCATCGATGATCGGCGTTTAGACACCAAAACCCTGAAGAAGCTTCATTCCAAAATCGTTACTGACCAGAGCCTTCGAGGAAACCCGTCCATTGCGATCAAATTGATGCGGGCGTATGCCGCTTGGGGTGGACTTGATGTTGCCCGTCGGGTGTTCGATGAAAGTCCTGAGAGGAATGTCGTTTTCTTTAATATCATGATCAGGAGCTATGTCAATAATGGTTGCTATGGAGATGCTATTTTCCTCTTCAAGCGGATGTCTAGCTCTATGGTTGCTTCGGATCATTACACTTATCCGTGTGTTTTGAAGGCTTCCGCTGGTTGTGAAAGTTTGTGGGTGGGGATGCAGATTCATGGCGCGGTTATGAAAGTCGGGCTTGATTCCAATGTTTTTAGTGCAAATGGGTTGGTTGCTATGTATGGCAAGTGTGGATGTTTGATGGAAGCGCGGAAAATCCTTGACGAAATGCCTGATAAAGATGTGGTTTCTTGGAACTCGATGGTTGCTGGGTATGCCAAGAATGGGAAGTTTGATGATGCACCGAGTGTGTGTAGAGAAATGATGGCGTTTGGTTCAAAACCGGATGCAGGTACTATGGCGAGCTTACTGCCAGCTGTTAGTAACACGACAATGGCTAACGTGTCGTTTGTCAAGGAAATGTTCTTAGAGCTTGCAAGGAAGAGCTTGATTGGATGGAATGTGATGATTGCAGTGTATGTGAATAACTTAATGGCTTCAGAAGCAGTTGATCTTTATTCGAAAATGGAAGATTATGGATTCGAGCCAGACGCAGTAACTGTTGCCAGCGTACTCCCTGCGTGCGGAGATCTTTGTGCCTTGACAATGGGAAGGCAGATACACAATTA
Source organism: Persicaria maculosa (assembly GCA_963922045.1). Lineage (NCBI taxonomy): Eukaryota > Viridiplantae > Streptophyta > Magnoliopsida > Caryophyllales > Polygonaceae > Persicaria > Persicaria maculosa. The sequence continues at coordinate 80,160,106 of OY998255.1, read as the reverse complement.
CGTTGAAAGGAAAATGCTTCGGCCTAATCTGCCATTGGAGAATGCTCTGATGGACATGTATGCTAAATGCGGGTGCTTGGTGGAGGCAAGGGAGGTGTTTGACACCATGAAGGGCCGGGATATAGTGTCCTGGACCTCAATGGTTTCGGCTTATGGTGTGAACGGTCAAGGGGAAAATGCATTAGCTCTCTTTTCACAAATGATGGCAGAAGGCGTAATTCCTGATTCCATTGCCTTTGTTACAATCATGTCAGCATGTAGTCATGCCGGATTGTTGGAAGAGGGACGCCGTTACTATAGATTGATGACTGAGGAGTACAAGATAGCTCCGAGGGTAGAACACTACTCCTGTATGGTGGATCTCTTGGGCCGAGCAGGGAAAGTGGAGGAGGCGTTTGACTTCATTAGACAGATGGCCGTTGAGCCAACTGAAAGGATTTGGGGGTCCTTATTGGGTGCTTGTCGAGTCCATTCTAACATGACAGTTGGCCTTGTAGCTGCCGATCATCTGTTTCACATGGTTCCCGAGCAAGCCGGTTACTATGTGTTATTATCAAACATTTATGCTAAAGCGGGTAAGTGGGAGGAAGTTACAGCCATCAGATCAATCATGAAGAACAAAGGGATTAAAAAAACGCCTGGTGTGAGCAATGTGGAACTCAATGGCCTGGTTTACACCTTCCTTGCTGGGGATCAATCACATCCGCAGTCCAAAGAAATCTACAAGGAATTAGATACATTAGTCGGGAAGATGATAGAGGCAGGTTACGTTCCTGAAACGGATTCTGCGCTTCATGATGTGGAGGAGGAAGATAAGCAGCACCATCTTGCAGTTCACAGCGAGAAGTTAGCAATCGTTTTCGCGCTCATGAACTCCAGCGCTCCAACGCCAATCAGGATCACCAAGAATCTGCGCATCTGTGGGGATTGCCATGTCGCAATCAAGCTCATATCGAGGATTACAGAGCGCAAGATCAATGTGAGGGACACATACCGGTTTCATCATTTTCATGATGGCATATGCTCATGTGGTGACTATTGGTAATCTGCAGACAGACAGATTAGAAATTTTGGCTGAGTTGTAAAACTGTAACAGGAATCTTTGCAAAGAATTAGCTCTTGCTGTCTCTATAGTCTATATGGAACAATCAGGATACTGAAATCAATTATTTTTCAGGTAATTTTAATCAAATAAATAGACTGGTCAGTATCCAAGGAAGAAGGTTGAATCTTGACACAAGATTAGGGCTGGCACCTTAATGTGCAGATTGTAGCTATTCTTTCTTGGATTAATTAGTGCATTGCAGGAATCAATCTATATGTAATTTTATTTGTCCTTGATAGTTTGTAGGATTTGATGCAGAAATTAGTTATAGATATGCACCTATGCTTTCTTGGAGTACATTTCAGGAATCAATCTCTATCTAATTTTATTTGTCCTTGATAATTTGCAGGATTTGATGCAGAAATTATTTAAACTGTCCTTGATAGTTTGCAGGATTTGACGCAGAGACTGTGCAAGAGCATTGGATCAAGTAAACATGGTTGACATGAGCCTGGGCCCTTAATTAATGTACATTGAAAAAAGGCCTGAAACCATAGCACCTTGTTGTTGTTGTTGTTGTTGTTGATGATGATGATGATGATGATGATTTTGGGAGGCATCTTTACGGATGAGAATTCATTGTACATGTAGCGAGGCAATGTGTGTGCAAGGCAGTCAGCAACTGGGCTGGGCCTGGGCCTGGGGGCATGACTCAGCCTCCATGAGTTCTAATTAATACTTCGTACATGTAACGTTTGTATTCTTCCTTAGGGAATCAGGAGGCCATGGAAGGGTGTGCTAATGTTTGCTCCCCCTGTTACTTACTGGTAAGACGCTTTTGGCTAAAGTGGTTGCTACTGAGTGTGGAACTACATTCTTCAATGTGTCATCTGCAGCATTGGCTTCAAAATGGCATGGAGAGAGTAAGCGGATGGTTCGAGTCTTGTTTGATCTAGCTAGAGCTTATGCCCCCAGTACAGTATTCATTGGTGAGATTGATTCTCTTTGCAACTCGTAAGTGTGAGATCTTTAGACTTTCAAGAGAGAATATATTCCCTGTCATTGGCTATCAAGAGTCCGACAATTTGAAATCAAGTACTTTTCCATGCAACATCTTTCTTCGTCCTCTTTCACATGGCATTTTCAATATCTTAGCTGTTCTTTCGTTATTGTCTTCAATTATTTTCCCAAAGAGCATTATTTCCCCCTATTTGCTAATAGCATGCAAGTGCAATTGTGCAACCAGTTTCTTAACTAGTCTGTTCTTGTTGTTCTCTACCTCTAGGGCTTCAAGAGAGCATGAGTCATCCCGCCGGGTGAAGTCTGAACTGTTCAGGTAGATGGTGTGAATAACAGTGCTTCTAGTGATGATTGTAAAATAGTGGTGGTTCTGGCTGTTGTGATGTGTGGATGATTGTCCCACATCGAAAAACACGGAACTCCGAGCCTTGCATATAAGTCAGTGGGTTACTCCTCCTATTGCCAATTGGTTTTAGGATGGAACCCCGCTGGTCTTGTGTGCTCGGCTCGGGTGCACATGATGCGCTCGGACGTGTGGACCCCCCACGTTATATGGCCCACTGGGATTTATCATGGTATCAGAACGGTGCGGTCCGGGACCCTGGTCGATCTACTACTGGACTAAGTCAGTGGGTCTCCGGTATTTTCTAAGAATATCTTTCATCTTCTGTGATACACTAATACTTGTGCAGTTTTTTTTGAAAATACTAGAATTTCACGGCTTTATAGAACAACTTATTTTTCCCTTCTTGACTTGGATGTACTCCTAAGTCCTAATGCTTCTGCCCAGCTGCATTTGGTTTTCTGTGGCTATCTAATTTATTTATTTTTTAAAAAAATGGTTTCTATGTTCATTGTCCTTGAATTAATTTTCACGTGGTTTGCCCTGTTAGACGTTTCACTGAAATATGTTTTAATTGAGAGCTTCTCTGAAAAAGCTAACCAGAAGCAGTTACTAAATTCTGTGTTTTGCATCAAAACTCGGATGGCTACTGATGTTAATGTTGAGGAAGTGGCACGAAGAGCAGAAGGGATCTAACAAACGTTTGTAGAGATGCTTCTCAAAATGGCATGAGGCGTAAAATTGCTGGAAGGACCAGGGATGAGGGATGGGATATCTCCAATGAGGCAATGACCCTATTGCCATGTGTGACTTTGAAAAGGCTTTGTATAGATTATTGGTGGGCGCCGGCGGGGATGGTGTGAACTTGTGATTAATTTCAACCCCATGAGTTTGAGTTTATAAACGTATAATAATTAATAATATGCCGCCCCACTTGCAGTGTTGGAATAGATCGACGAGTAGGCGTGGTCTATTCACATAAGCGGTTGACTTTACCTTCTCCATTAGATTATATATATTACTATTACTATTACTAGTTCTTCTTAATCTCGCCTAAAACCCCATCTTCCTTAATCTTATCTGTTTTTACCGTCTTAGACGACGAGACAACTGTTAGTTCAAACTCTCTCTTCAATTCTTAACCGGTAATTTAACTTTGAATTTTATATATATATATATATATATATATATATATATAGGAACCCAAAACTTTTACCTTATAATTTTAGGAGACACTTAACCGTTTATATACCAGGTCTTAATTAAGTATACAAATTAAATGTAATGCATATCATTACTTGGTTTAAAACAACCCAAATCCGACGCAGTATCAATTATTCTACTAATTAACAACTTGCTTTAATTTTATATCTTGATTTTTGTTGTTGTACAATAATAAACTATTGAAAATGACTCATTAACATTAATTTAACCCCCAATGAATTGGTTCATAATTTCATGTTGTACGGAGTATTATTCCTGACCAAAGGAAAAAAAAAACAGTATATTACGGAGTATTATTATTTTGGTTCATGGTTTAAGACCAGGTAAACCAATTACATTTACATTTTAATTAGTACATCACTAGTTAAATACTACACCCGTTCCAACATACGTGGTTAATTTTCACAAGTTTTAATTAAAACACTCCACTTTTAAAAAAATCATTATTTCACAATTTTTTCATAAATTTTACTACCTCCGATCCAAAAAGATTGTCGTTTGACTTTTTAACACGTATTTTAAGGAGCTAAAAACTATATAAAATATCAACTTTTTTTAAATTATTTTTTTACAATCTAATACTTATTACCAACAAATATTAAGTTGTAAAAAAATAATTTAAAAAATGTTGATATTTTATATAGTTTTTAGCTCCTTAAAATACGTGTTAAAAAGTCAAACGACAATTTTTTTTTTTTTGATTAGGTAAAAATTCGGATAGGGATACCCTTATCCGAAAGCATCCTGATGGATGAGACCTAGCAGGCCTGTGTCGAGAAATAAATCTGTCCCCATAGTCGAGTAGCAAAGGTGTGCGACCTTATCCGCTACCCGGTCACCAATGCGGGGAGTATGTGATATTTTGGTGTTTTTGACCCCCTTTAGAAGAGCCTGGATATCCGATATAATTATCTCTATTTCCCACGGACATCCGTTATTCAGTGTTAAACAGTCCGTTATGATTTTCGAGTCGCCTTCGATAATCAGATCGACAATCCCTAGTTCTTTTACCTTCTGTAGCCCAAGGCGTAGGGCTAGCGCTTCAGCCATTAAGGGTGATTGTCCCCCGATACATTTTCCCCCAATGCTGACGGGAGTACCACGCCAATCTCTGATGATAAACCCAATTGAGCTTGATGTTGTAGATCTGTATGATCCATCGAAGTTTAGTTTATACTGACCGAACGGGGGCTTCTTCCAATGGTGTGTTTTAATTTTATGGTTTGGATGGGTTGTTCTCCTCTTTTGTTGATCTGGTTCCTCAGGTTCCTTTTCGCTCCAGTTGCATGCCCTTTTCCAGGTTTCTATGTTGTCCCCAATCATCTTCCTGAAGCCTTCAGCAGAGGGAATACCTTTTTCCCTGAAAATCGTTTGGTTTCTAGCAAACCATATAGTCCACCATCTGATGGCTGTCCTTTATCGTTGCTGTATTGAGAGGGTCGAGTCTATAAGTTGCAGTATTTGATCCATATCTCTATCAGTTTGTAGTAGGGAGCGGATCTTATGCTCTATTTCTCTGGGGAATTGGTGGTCGAAGTTATTAACTGGGCATTCTATGAACAGATGAATATCATCTTCCATGGACTGGTTACAGAAGATGCACGTATTAGGCACAGACACCCCTTTTTGGGCCAATCGTGTTGCAGTTGGAAGTCCTTTGTGTTTAATTTTCCATAAAAAATTCTTCACTTTGGATGGGGCATCAAGACCCCAAATCCAAGAAAATCCTTCCGAAGGTCTTTGTGAGTTGGTTGTTACTAGGTTGTAGGCGCTTGACGTGGTGAACCAACCCTTTTTGGCAGGCCACCAATAGAGTCTATTTGTAAACGGGGCGATTGGCAGCGGGATCTTTAGGATTTCCTCTGCTATGTGTCCCGGGAGTACAGAGAGTAATTTCTCCTCCCACCACTGTCCTCCTATAACATAATCACTTACCAATTCCTGGGTGTTTGAAATAATTTGGGGATCGATTCTGTCGATCAGCGGAGTCTTTGTTATCCAGTTATCCTTCCAAAACTTAATTGATTTTCCATCTCCCACTTGCCAGATGAGTCCAGTTTTAAATTTTGGGATTAGTGAGCTTAGTTTCGACCACTGCCAAGAAGCATTACCTTTTCTGGAATAATTCAAGATATGATTGTCTTTAAGGTATTTGTACTGGATAATTTTAACCCAGCAATTTTCTGGTTCTGCAAGGATTTTCCAAAGGAGTTTTAATTGTAGAGCTTCATTCTTTTTGGATCGGAGGGAGTATTTTAAAACCTACTACCTATTTTAACCAATCAAAATCTTTTAAAAAATCAACAATACACAAATTAATACAAATTATTACAATCCTCTACCGAAAAACCATAAAAAAACATCTATTTTTTTTTTAAAAAATATCCTTTAAAAAACTATCTACTACCTCCATTCAAAAATATAAGTCTTTTTAAACATTTGCACACAAATTAAGGAAATCATAAAATTATTATCTTTATACCCCTCCTTAATTATCCACGACCACTAACAACTAATAACATTTCATAAAATAAGTTAAAAAGTTACTCTTCTCTTAACCCAATGTCTATAAAACCTAAAAAGACTTATATTTATAAACAAAATTTTAAGCCTGAAAAAATTATATTTTTGAACGGAGAGAGTATTTTGGAAAGGAGTAATACAGTTAGAGCATATTTATCCATGATACCCAATTCAAATATCATATCTTACATTTTTTCCCTGCCACATCATTTTAAGATATTTGAATCCACAACCATGATACTCACAAAAGTATCTTAACATACATTTCATTTTATTTTTAAATATTTGTAGGGGTAGGAAAAAAAAGTGATCCCCACATGTTATTGTTCATTGGATAAAAGTTATAAAACTTATGATATTGTGTAAGAGTGAGTATAATCTAAATGATACTCACTTTGTAATGATTGTCTTAATTCATACCCCAACTCTTGCATTTATTTTTATTTTTTATTTAAAAATAAGATTATGATACTCCAAGTATTTGTAAATCGAATAAAAGAGACTTAAAACAATGAATCAATTTGTACTCTATGGGTCTTAAATGGGCAGAATATACAGAAAACGAGTGCCCAAAGAGAGGGCTACACGTCTAGGTAGCCCTAAGACACGTGGCACTTTGACATACGTGGATCTTGATGACCTGGCAATATGGAGAAACAAGTTTTTTAGATGGTGGGGCCGGAAACACACAGATTATTAGAGATCTTCGTCTTTAAGGATAGAGAGAGAAGGCGGATAGCAAGCGCGAAACCAGGTTTAGAGAGAGAAAGTAATTTTTTTTTTTTTTTTGAAGAAAGAAAGAAGAACAGAAGAAAAGAAAAAATAAAAGAATTTTCTCATCTTCCTCCTCCCTCTTTCTTCCTCTTTCCTTTCACGCGTTTTCTTTCTTTCGTGCGAGCGCCTCCCCTGATTTCAAGGGTCAATAATATTTTGTTCCTTTTTCCGTTTTCTCGAAAAAAGTTGAATCCATAGATCACGGCGCCTCCCAGCATCTCAAGAACCCTAGTCGTCGAAGAATCAATTTCGGTCGATCTGCTTCAGCTTTTGCATCCGCATTTTTGTTTTTCCTTTTGATTCATTTCCTACTTTGGTTAGGATTAAGTTTTTCTAGGTTTCGAGGATTAGGGGAAGGAATCCGGAGCTCCTGTGTTTTTCAATTTTCTGCTTCGGGGGTTTGGGGATCGATTTAGGGGCAACCGGATCTAGCATTCTCCGGCGGGTTGGGGGTTGTCGGAGAATCTGAGAATCGCCAGCTTCGTCGGATGAGAAACTATTTCAAGTGCAATTGGTGACTGAAGGAGGGAGGGAACGATGAAATGGGTAAATCTGCTTAAGGACATCAAAGAGAAGGTCGGATTATTGCAGCCGAACCAGGCACAACATTCTACCTCGTCGGTCCCAGCCTCTTCCTCCTCCGCTTCCTCGCTTCACGATGGCAATGCAGTCACATCCAGACCTGCTTTCGTCTACTCCTTCTCGACCTCCAGGTATATACCTTTTCAAGCAATCTTTTGCTTTCTCTGCTCATTTAAACGATTAACTAGTTTGTGCCGATTTAATCTCGGCTAGGAACAGAGTTTGCTGTTGGTTGACTTTCCCAGCTATTTTTCAATAAGGGTTGTACAAGTCCATGACATGCTTCGTAGCATAACATTGCTTTAGTTACTCTGTGGTTTTGGTATAATAAGCAGCTTGGCAATCAGATTTATTGGAATCAGCTATTTACGAGTAGTTTTGTTTTGATGGAGAAGTTAGGTAAAAATAGATGCTTTTTTTTTCAATTAGGTTTTGTACAAGTCCATCGGAGATAGCATGCTTCGTAGCATAACATGCTTTAGTTACCCTGTGGTAGTTACCCTGTGGTTTTGGTGTAATAAGCAGCTTGGCAATCAGATTTATTGGAATCAGCTATTTATGAGCAGTGTTGTTTTGATGGAGAAGTTAGGTAAAAATAGATGTTATTAAATTGGTGTCATATATGTGAGTAACTTTAGCTTTAGATGAGAATATAGGTTCTACCACATGGGTGTTAGTTACCCTTTCCTCGAGCTCTAATTTGCTTTTCAAATACAATCTTTTGCTTTCGTGACCACTGGGAGTCTTTACTCATCAGTTGCATTTGTTGAATGTTTGCAATCTGATTTCCTCTTGTGCACTTCTTGTCTTCTCCTTGATTTTTTTTTTGTTTTAGCAGTATTATTGTTGGCAAGTAGGGACGTAGGGTACTTTGTTATTCTTTTTTCTTGTTCGGGTGGTTATATGATGAGGTCAAAGCTCTTTGGCCACATAATTATGTTAATGTGGCGGTAAGGCGATGATATTGCAGCAATATTTAATGTTCGTTTCTTGAAAAAAGGAAAATGAAATCCCAAGGATTGGCTCAGGGCACGTATCCCATGTTTAAAGGCTAAACGTCTAAGCTTGATTTCTGTAATTATTGTTTTCCATTCATAAATGAATCCTTTTGACTTATGAACCAACCAATATTTGTGAAGAAACTGTGTGACAATATTAACTTAGACAAAGCAGACTTATGTTGTGAATTTCCTTGTGTTTGTTTAGTTGGTAATAACTTATTTAAATTTTTTACATATAATTGTATGGTATGATGATGGTATAGCCTAGGTAGTTACAATGTAGACTTCTAATTGAGTGAAGAATACTGGTTCGATAATGGTTTGTTTATTTGATTATCATTTCATCTTTGTAGCAGAGTTCTTCTCACCATTGTCTGTACTATTATGTTTTTGCTTTTTTTTACTACAATATTTAGCTCCAAGAAACATAGGGGAAGTGTATGGCACTTAGCGAGAAGAAAAACCTAAAGCTCTACATGAGATTTAGTTAAGAAATGCATTTGCCTATTCAATTCTATATGTATTGTTTTGTTTGTTATGTACTTAAGTATGAGCAAAAGTAAAGAAATGTTTTAGGGAATCATTTTGTTTACCATTCAGTTCAATAGTCGATATTTATTATGTATGGGCATGAATATTTGAAGATTAATTAATGTTAGAGTTGGTTGGAGCAGTTTAAGCAGGTTATGCATACTCCGTATTTGACATGAAAAGGAAAAGAACAAAATCTTCTTCTGCTGGTTTAACCTTTTGCTTTGCTTCCCTACAAATTGGTTTGTAAAGATGAGTATTATCATACATATTTATCATATTGTTTGTCTTTTGTTGCTGGATAAATTTATGTTATATTTTCAACACGTAATGTTTTGTTGTTAATATTTTTTAGTCCCATCAGGGACAAGCATGAACTTGAACTGGACTTCAAGAGGTTCTGGGAAGAGTTCCGCTCATCCAGTTCGGAAAAGGTAATCACCTCTCTTGTGAGTTTCTTTTTTCTTTCTTCTTCTTCTTCTTCTTTTTTTTTCCTGTGAAAATTGTTCCTTTTGGGCTATCTAAATTCAATTTTATTTGTTTCTATCAAAAAAAGACTATGCATAACAAGATCCATCTGCTTCTGACTTATGATTTGTGCTTTATGCGCAGGAAAAAGAAGCAGCCTTGAATATCAGTGTGGATGCTTTCTGTAAATTAGTAAAGCAGCATGCAAATGTAGCACAGTTAGTTACAATGTATTTATCTTCCTTTTCTATACTTTGTTAAAACTGTTTATGCAATTACTTATTATACTTATTTATTTTGCTTCATATGGTTTCAGCTAATTTTCAAATTAGTCAACTCTTATTGAAAAAAATTAATCTAATTATTTCTCTTATTTTATTAAAGAAACATATGGAAAATTATTTGTTTGGGTTTTGTTTCTGAGCATGATAATATAAGATAGCTTCCATTGATTTTTTTCCCTTTCTGTTTTCATCATGAGATACGTTTGCATTTCCTCCCTTGAGGTTTCGTAGAATTTTTGTCTGTGGTTGACGAAAAATATAGTGCTATACAAATTGGTATTTTTTGAGGCATTTGTCACTCTATCCTCTGTGAAACTCATCTTTTGTCAGTGCTGTGATAAGCATCCTTCAGTTGCCAAAAGCATCCTTATCCTGCATACTTTTTTCATTTTGAACTATTCTAAACTGTTTCTACTGTATCCACAACATCAAGTTCTTAAGAATTATGCTTTTTCTTGGATTGTCATTCCGAGGGAATTGGGACTTTTGTCATTGGTTAATAACATAGCTTCTGTTGTTATGGCTCTGGCTAATGTAACAATGTAGAGGTTTAAATGAATATGAATGTTATGATTTCTTTTATATCCTTTATATTTGATAAGTTTATTATAAATGATTTATTTTTGACAAATCTGAAATTCTGATGATGACAGGTTAGTTGAAACACACATTTTCTCTTTCGTTGTAGGAAGAGCATTTGTTACTGATGTTGAAAAGTTAATGATTAGCAAGAAAACTAGGTCCCTGGATGTAGTAGAAGTCTTACGTTTTTTCTCGGAAGTAACAGAGGTTTGTCTTTCATACTGATCACTTGTGCTGGCCCTAACCAATTTTCACAATCAGGTAGGGGTGCTACCAAAGAATAGATCACGGTGCTTACATATAGTTGCCTTCCATATTATTTTTTTATGCAGGATGACGTTAATCCCGGTTCAAATTTTCTGACTACTATTGAAGTTCTTGTATCTGGGGTCAGCAAACTCTCTCTTCTGGCAAATTAACTCATTGGTTTTTTACGTGTTTGATTCTTTTGTTACTGCTCTGCATTTGCTGACGTGTTTGATTTTGTCTTTGACTTACCATGTATAATGTTATAACTTGAATGTGACATTCATCGTTCACATATGAAGTTTGAAAAGTGATTGTTGATGATAAAATTACATTATCATGCACAAACATATGAAGAACTAACAAAACCAAATAATATAGAAATTTGTTTCTCAATGCCTTAATATTATTTTCCTCCTTTTAACTTGATGGTTTACACTTTTTTGACTGCCAGGCGTTCATAGATGTTAGCGTTTATGCTCAATATCCCTTGAATAAAAAAAGCAAACAAATAGAGTTTATGCACCTGAAAATGGCTTACAAATATTCTTTATGCATCCGTTTCACCCTTCCTCCTTTCTGAACATTAGTGCTTGCTATGATCTTTGTTTTTTTTTTTTTTTTTTAAAATTCTGGTAATGTCCATGCTATGTCCTTACACCAACAAATAATATGGTTTATCGCGTTCCTTGCATTTCATTCTATGGATGATCTGTTAGGTCCTCACAAGGAGGAAACATGTGGGGAATGTGTGATTGATTTTTGATATAGCCTTATATCGCATGCTCCCCCACATAAGATGCGATGGCATAGTGGTCTGAGGGCATGGGATATAGGCGATAGGTCTTGACGTCTTGTTATTGCCCATTCTTGCACCTAGTTCTTTCTTTTGGGTCTCTCAAAAGCACCTTCTTGACTAGTTTGGGGTAAGGATGCGGACATCCTGACCCGAATCCCTACTTCATTACGGGATACACTAGGTTGTTGTTGTTTCTGTATTGGTTCAGCCCTTCTCACTTTTGATTAACAAGTTAAACATTTGATATGTACAGGCCATTGATAAGCAGCCTCTCCTTGATTCTGGACTTTTTTGTTGTCTTATCCATATTCTGAATACCCTTCTGGGAAGTGATGACACCAACCAAAGTAAGATTCCTCCTGATCATAATGGAGTAATGTTAGATGGAAAGGGTGAAGATAATAGCATTGCTCAATCCCGGAGGCTTGAGGTTAGTTAGGGTGTCACTTTTGAGCTCCTGATTTTTTTTCCCTTCAAGTTGTGTTACAGTAATTAGGAGTATGGTTAAATATCTATTACTGTAGAGATACAAAATGACTTGGTGCATTATCAGGTAGAGGGAAAAATCATACACATTATGAAGGCACTAGCAAGCCATCCTTCTGCTGCACAGAGTTTGATTGAGGATGATTCACTGCAGTTGTTGTTTCACATGGTTGTCAATGGGTCGTTAAATGTTTCTCAAGTCAAAGATGACCTAGTTTCCTTGCATTCCACTCAGCTTCATCGACATGCAATGCAGGTTCTTATTTTTCTTCATTTGGATTTAAAGTACTATTCTTGTAGATTATTTATCACCCTTATTTTGAAAAGGATTTTAAAACACTAAGGTCTATTCTCATCTCTTGTTTATATGTGTACTGAAATGCAGATTCTTCGTCTTCTTTTAGTTAATGACAATGGAAGCACTGCAAAATATATTAGCAAGCACCATCTGGTATGCATTTTATACCTTCATCTATGAGGGCAATCTTATAAAATTGGGAACTTGTTTGATTGTAGAACAAAAGGGTAACTGTATGATGGTTCAGAAAGAAATTGGGATACTTCCTAATGATTCTCCATGAAACTTAGTTTTATATGCTGAAAATAGCAGATACTTGAAAAATCATGCTTAAGATTTGGCCTCTATCAAGTAACAAGTTTCTATTTGAATCTCTTGAGATTAGTTTTGCATCCGATTCTATATATCCTTAGTGTTTTTATCCTCTTTCATTGTTATTTAGTTTGTGTGTATACTTCGTATGTATCCGATCATTCCCCATTTCATTTGTTTGCACGTAGAAGTGTGCTCTTTGAATTCTCATATACACTACGGAGTTGAAAAAGAAAGTAGGTGTGGCCTGTATTCTTGTTCTTCTTTAGCAGTTAGGATTTGTATCAGTTGTTCTTTTGAGAGGATGTGTAAAAAATGTTGCCTACTAATGTAGTAGGCTTTGATTATTAATGTTCAATGACACTTCATTTATTTGGAAACGTAGATGATAGATTCAGGTATAGTTGGTCTTGTGTCTAGACTCTAGACAGATACCTGAGAATTGAAATTTCCTTGTTACCATTGTTTCGTTCTCTTATACATGTTTGCTACCACTACCTTGTTCTATATAAATTCAGACGTTTCTCTTCATCTTGTCTTTCGTTTAAAATTCGTTGTTGGTTTACGTTGCAATTCTAAAATGCAGATCAAAGTTCTTCTGACAGCTATCAAGGATTTCAATGCTGCCTGTGGTGATGCTGCATATACTATGGGTATTGTGGACTTGCTACTTGAGTGTGTTGAACTTTCATACAGACCAGGTAACCGACTTGTAATTCTTCTTTCCTGAATTCCTAAACTAGTTTATGGAGTCATTTGTTACTTTATACTGGTCTTGACTTTTGATTTCTCAACTTATAGGAGCTGGTGGTGTGAGACTAAGAGAGGACATTCATAATGCTCATGGTTACCAATTCCTTGTGCAGTTTGCTCTGAGTTTATCTACTATGTCCAAAAGCATTGAGGAAATTGATTCATATTCTTCTCCTGACCAAAATTCTGCCTCAGAGGGCTCACATATATCTGTCAGAAAGCTCGAATTAGAAGATAACGTAGGGGACACCACATCAAACCTTTCGCCGCCACTGTCAAGGTTGCTTGATGTGCTTGTTAATCTAGCTCAGACAGGTCCAGCAGAACCTACTGAAATGGCTAGAAGTTCTAAGTCATCTCATGCCAGGGGTAGAGGGCATGGAAGAACTCGTACATCATCAGCTGATTTTAGTGGTGATGAAATATGGGAGACAAATAATACTACAGTTAAAGACCTTGAGGCAGTACAAATGTTGCAGGATGTTTTCCTAAAATCAGACAGCACACATTTGCAGGCAGAAGTTTTGAATAGAATGTTTAAGATATTCTCAAGTCACATTGAAAACTATAAGTTGTGTCAGCAACTGAGGACAGTGCCTCTGCTAATCCTAAATATGGGCGGCTTTCCTCCTCCCTTGCAAGATATAATTCTAAAAATTCTAGAATATGCTGTGACTGTTGCTAACTGTATTCCCGAACAAGAGCTACTTTCACTGTGTTGTCTACTTCAACAACCAATTACGCCTGAACTAAAGCATACAATTCTTTCCTTCTTCGTGAAACTTTTGTCTTTTGATCAGCAGTACAAAAGGGCACTGCGGGAAGTTGGTGTGATGGAGGTTTTGTTGGATGATCTGAAGAACCACAGGTGTTTTCTGGGTTCAGACCTAGAACATAGCAATCCCAACCAGCTACATCGTAGCTACAAGAAGCACTTTGACAGCAAGGATGCCATTATCTCTTCACCCAAACTCTTAAATTCTGGTTCAGGGAGGTTTCCTCTATTCGAAGTGGAGAATACTATCTCCATTTCTTGGGATTGCATGGTTTTCTTGTTGAAGAAAGCTGAGACCAACCAATCATCCTTCCGATCAGCAAATGGTGTGACTATTTTACTCCCATTTCTGGTATCCGATGTTCATCGTCAAGGTGTTCTCCGAACCCTCTCCTGTTTGATTACTGAGGATGTTGCACAGGTGAGCAGTCTCCCTTGGATCCCTTGGTGCTTTTGCTTGATAAGGTTAAAGAAAGCCTTTGTTTAATATGTTTTATATTGTGGGTTTCTTCTTTGGTGTCCAGGTGCATCCTGAAGAATTAGGGGCACTGCTTGAAGTTCTGAAGAGTGGGATTGTGACCAGTGCTTCAGGATCTCAATATACGCTTGATGATGATGCAAAATGTGATATGTTTGGGGCTTTGTGGCGCATTTTAGGAGTTAACAGCTCAGCTCAGAGGGTATTTGGTGAAGCTACTGGGTTCTCGCTTCTACTTACCACGCTTCATGGATTCAGAAGTGATGGAGGAAAGATTAACCACTCTTCTTGTGGGGTCTACATGAAGGTGTTTACATACTTAATGCGTGTCATGACTGCTGGTGTTCATGATAATGCTGTCAACAGAACAAAGTTGCATACAGTTATTTCCTCTCACAGTTTCTATGATCTTTTGTGCGACTCTGCATTGCTCTGTGTTGACTATGAGAGACAAGTTATACATCTTCTATTAGAGCTTGCTCTTGAATTAGTGCTTCCACCTTTCTTGGCTTCTGAAGGTGATAAGTTGTCCATGACGATTGAATCTTCAAGTTTCATTCTAATGGCTCCAACAGGTGTAGTGAGTCCGGATAGTGAAAAAGTCTACAATGCTGGGGCTATAGTAGTCATTATACGTGCATTGCTGTTCTTTACTCCTAAGGTACAGTTGGAGGTGCTGGATTTTGTTGAGAAGCTTGCTCGTGCTGGACCTTTCAATCTGGAAAATCTAACTTCTGTCGGTAGGAATTGAACTTCGTACTCACTATGCTTTTACATTTTACTTTGTTAATAGTTGTTTCATTCCGATTATGTTCTTGTATTTGAAGGTTGTGTGGGGCTTCTACTTGATATGATCCAGCCTTTCCTTTTGGGCTCATCACCATTACTTGTCCATGCTTTGAGAATTATTGAGATTCTAGGGGCATACAGGTTGGTATTAAGTTCCTCCATCGTCTATTATTTTTAGTGTTATAATTGGGATGTCAAAAATACTGAGCCTTTTGAATTTCATCTCAGGCTGTCAACACCAGAGCTGCGATTGCTTATGAGATATATTCTGCAAATGAGGCAGATGAATTCAGGTTGCAATATTGTTGAAATGATGGAGAGATTAATCCTCATGGAGGATATGGCCTCTGGGAATGTGTCTTTGGCACCATTTATTGTAATGGACATGAGCAAAGTGGGGCATGCCAGCATCCAAGTATCATTAGGGGAAAGATCTTGGCCTCCTGTTGCTGGTTATTCTTTTGTTTGCTGGTTCCAGTTTCAGAATTTCTTTAAAGCTCAAGCAAGAGAACACGATCCATGGGCCAGCTCCAGAAAAAAACATGGACATCGTAAGCAGCAATTTCTGCGGTTGTTTTCTGTTGAATCAGTTGACAGTGGAAGTACATTCTATGCAGAGCTTTATCTTCAAGAAGACGGTGTTCTAACTTTTGCAACCAGCAATTCTTCGTCACTTTCATGTTCCGGTTTAGAGCTGGAAGAAGGGCAGTGGCATCATCTTGCAGTTGTCCATAGCAAACCTAATGCCTTGGCTGGTTTATTTCAAGCTAGTGTTGCATATATATATATTAATGGAAAACTAAGACATACTGGGAAACTAGGATATTCTCCGTCACCAGTTGGGAAAACCTTGCAGATAACTGTTGGCACACCAGTTACTCATGCAAGGGTTAGCGGGTTGCAATGGAAACTCCGAAGTTGCTATCTTTTTGAAGAAGTGTTAACTTCTGGTTGTGTATGTTTCATGTACATACTTGGTAGAGGATACAGAGGTCTCTTTCAAGATACAGATCTTTTGCAGTTTGTCCCGAATCAAGCTTGTGGTGGAGATAGCATGGCCATACTAGATTCATTGGAGGCTGACCAGAGTTTGGCTTCTGCTGCACCAAGGCCAGATGCTATTGCTAAGACAGGGACCTTTAAGGCTGATGGAAGTGGAATAGTCTGGGATTTGGAAAGACTAGGGAACCTTTCATTTCAGCTTTCTGGAAAGAAACTTATATTTGCTTTTGATGGGACATGTACTGAAGCCCTTCGTGCAAGTGGAACTTTGTCATTGCTTAATCTTGTTGATCCTACATCAGCTGCTGCTTCGCCCATTGGCGGTATGTACCTTACTTCTGTCATCAAACCAATGACTGCTATTTGGATATATTTTTGGTAATCTGTTTTTTCTGCTCTGTTTTTTTTTTTTCAGGAATTCCTCGGTTTGGACGTCTCTATGGAGACATCTACATTTGTAAGCAGTGTGTAATCGGTGATACAATCCATCCAATAGGAGGCATGGCTGTGGTCCTCGCTCTTGTTGAGGCTGCAGAAACGAAGGAATTGCTGCATATGGCCTTGACGTTACTTGCATGTGCCTTGCATCAGAATCCTCGAAATCTGAGGGAAATGCAAGCATGCAGGGGTTACCATTTGCTGTCTCTGTTTCTTTATCGTAGGATGTCACTTTTTGACATGTATTGTCTTGAGATTTTCTTCAAAGTGGCTGCTTGTGAGGCTTCATTCTTTGAACCGAAGAAATTGCAAACTTCTCAACCTAGTATATCACCTGCTGTAAGTATGATAGAGGGAAGCATTGAGGATCTTAATTTGTCAAAGTTCCGAGAAGATTTTTCTTCTGTTGAATCCCAAGGAGATATGGATGATTTTTCTGCTCCGAAAGATACATTCAGTCATATCTCTGAGCTTGATAATGGTGATATTGCCGCAGAAACTTCGAATTGCATAGTCCTATCAAATGCTGATATGGTTGAATATGTCTTGCTTGATTGGACGCTTTGGGTGGCTTCTCCTGTTTCTATCCAGATCGCACTTTTGGGCTTTCTTGAACATCTGGTGTCCATTCATTGGTACAGGAACCACAATCTCACTGTTTTGCGCAGAATCAACCTTGTCCAACATTTACTTGTGACCCTGCAAAGAGGTGATGTTGAGGTACCTGTTTTAGAGAAATTAGTTATCTTGCTTGGAGTCATCCTAGAAGATGGATTTCTTGCTTCTGAACTAGAAAGTGTAGTGAGCTTTGTTATAATGACATTTGATCCACCAACAGTTACAACTCGCTACCAGATGCCTAGAGAGTCAATGGGTAAGCATGTGATCGTGAGGAATATGCTTCTTGAAATGCTTATAGATTTGCAGATGACCATAAATGCTGCAGATTTACTTGAGCAGTGGCATAAGATTGTATCTTCAAAGTTGGTTACATATTTCCTTGATGAGGCTGTTCATCCTACTAGTATGAGGTGGATTATGACACTTCTTGGCGTGTGCCTTACATCGTCACCTACATTCCAGCTTAAATTTCGCACCAGTGGGGGTTATCAAGGTTTGGCACAAGTACTTGCAAGTTTCTATGATTCCCCTGATATATATTACATTTTGTTCTGCCTGATATTTGGCAAGCCTGTTTATCCTAGACTGCCAGAGGTTCGCATGCTAGATTTTCATGCTTTAATGCCAAGTGATGGAAACTATGGGGAATTAAAATTTGTTGAACTTTTGGATTCCATAATTGCTATGGCAAAATCAACTTTTGACCGCCAGAGTATGCGATTGATGCTTGCACATCAGAGTGGAAACCTCTCCATGGCAGATGTTGCAGATGAAAATGCTGATATGATTGGAGAACTTCAAGGCGAAGCTTTGATGCACAAGACCTATGCAGCGCGCTTAATGGGTGGGGAAGCAGCTGCTCCAGCTGCTGCAACTTCAGTTTTGAGGTTTATGGTTGATTTGGCAAAGATGTGTCCCACTTTCTCTAATGTCTGCAGACGAGCAGAGATCCTTGAAAGTTGTATTGGGCTTTATTTCTCCTGTGCAAGGTTTGCTGAATTTCTTTTGGACTTTAATGATTCATCTTTTGCATCTGAGGGTCTCTCTTTACTTTCATTTAGTGATTTGTTTATTCTAGTTTCTTCACCTGAATATTTCTTACTGTAGTTCATAAGATCTTGCATACTCTATTTCAGGGCTTCTTATGCAGTAAGGATGGCCAAGACCTTTTCTAACAAGGCAGAGGAAAAGAACTTGAATGATTGTGAAGATAACTGTAGCTCACAAAACACTTTTTCAAGCTTGCCTCAAGAACAGGAGCAGTCGGCAAAGACTTCAATTAGTGTTGGAAGTTTCACCCAAGGGCAACCTAGTACAAGCTCAGACGACATGCCTCTACCCATGGTTGACACGGACATTGGCAAGGATTCTAAAATGACCACCTCTCCTGGGCAGTCTAAGAAAGAGACGGAGGAGGAATTGAACCCTGTTTCAAATGGGGCTGACGACCATGTTTCTACTGTTATTACAAGCACAATTGGAGACACCTCTCAGAATTTCAAGGGCAAGCTTAATATTGTTGTCCCAACTGATTCACAAAGTTCTGCTTCTATGCTTGATTCCCCTGTACTATCTGAGAAGTCTAGCTCCAGGATAACTCCATCTTCGGCTGTTATTGCATTGCCAAATTGGCTTGGAGGGTCTGTGCAAAGCGAAGAAAAAACTCGGTCAGCTGCAACACCTTCTATGGACTCCTCTGTATCTTTTGGAGAATTGGATCAATCAACTGATGCAAAGTCCTCATCTCAAGGTGCATCTTTAGGAACTATACCTTTTGTGATTGATCCTGAGCTTCTGCTTGAAATGGACGATTCTGGGTATGGAGGTGGTCCGTGCACTGCTGGAGCTACTGCTGTCTTAGATTTTATAGCTGAAGTGCTTTCTGGTATTTTGACTGAACAATTCAAAGCTGTCCCAGCCATAGAAAGCATACTGGAAAGCGCTCCCCTGTTTGTTGATTCAGAGACAATGCTGGTTTTCCAAGGTCTCTGCTTCAGTAGAATTATGAACTTTCTTGAGAGGCGTCTTCTGCGTGATGATGAGGAAACTGGCAAGAAATTAGATAAAAATCGCTGGACATCAAATTTGGATGCACTTTGCTGGGTGATCGTGGATCGTGTTTATATGGGTTCTTTTCCTCGGCCAGCTGCTGTATTAAGAAATCTGGAGTTCTTGTTATCCATGTTGCAGCTTGCCAACAAAGATGGCAAAATTGAAGAAGCATCTCCAGCTGGTAAAGGTCTATTATCCCTTGGAAGAGGAAGTGGGCCTCTTGATGCTTACATACATGCAATTCTTAAAAATACAAACCGGATGATATTATATTGTTTTCTGCCGTCATTTTTAAGTGCTATTGGAGAAGATGATCTTCTTTGCACTTTAGGATTACTGACTGAGCCTAAAAGAGCTTCAAAGTTGACCTCATCACGTGAAGAAATAGGAGTTGATATTTGTACAGTGTTGCAATTGTTAGATGCTCATATACGAATAATCATTTGTCCGAGTAATCTTGATACTGATCTAAATTGCTGTTTATGCATAAATCTGATCTCCCTTCTTCGTGACCAGAGGCAAACTGCCAAGAATATGACAATTGATATTCTCAAGTACCTGTTAGTGCACCGCAGAGCTGCTCTTGAGGATCTGCTTGTATCTAAACCAAATCATGGATCTCGTTTGGATGTAATGCATGGAGGTTTTGACAAACTCTTGACAGGAAATTTATCCAGCTTCATGGAGTGGTTCCAGTGTTCTGAACGGGATGTCAACAATGTATTGGAAAAATGTGCTGGAGTCATGTGGGTTCAGTACATTGCAGGATCATCGAAGTTTCCTGGAGTAAGAATAAAGGCGATGGATGGTCGTAGGAGAAGGGAAATGGGAAGGAAGTCAAAGGAGCGTACAGTGTTAGAACTTAAGCATTGGGATCAACTGAATGAAAGGAGATATGCACTTGATTTGCTTCGTGATGCAATGTCAACTGAGTTGAGGGTTGTCCGTCAGGATAAATATGGATGGGTTCTGCATGCTGAGAGTGAATGGCAAAATCACCTTCAACATCTGGTGCATGAGCGAGGTATATTCCCTGTACGTAAGACTCCTGATTCGGGAGAACCTGAGTGGCAGCTTTGCCCAATTGAAGGTCCATACAGAATGCGAAAGAAGCTGGAGCGCTCTAAATTGAGAATTGATACTACCAAAGATGCTGTAGACTGGCATTTGAAGTTGGGAGAGCATGAGTTTTCAAAGCCCAAAAATGAGAATAACCTTGATGCATCAGATTCAGGTTCTGGATCATTTTCCCAAATTTTTATGGACAGTGCAGAAGTGCCGAGCTTTCCTGGTGACCTGTATGATGAATCCTCTATTAAGGAATCTGATTATGGTAGGGATTTATCTGATTCTAGAACTGGCTTACAGGATGACCGTGCTAGTAGCGTCAACGAGCAAAGCCTTCACTCAGCCATAGACTACGGTGCCAAGTCTACTGGGCCTGCATCAGAATATAGTGGTCTGGGTAGATATGACACGGTGGAATCCCCAAGACAATCGCTCTCCATGAAAAATGATGAGGTCAGAGTTTCAGAAGATAGGTCAGACAAGGAAGTGCTTTGTAATGGTGAATATCTGATCAGGCCTTACCTTGAACCACTGGAAAAGATAAGATTTAAATATAATTGTGAACGAGTTGTTGGTTTAGACAAACATGATGGTATATTTTTGATTGGAGAACTTTGTCTCTATGTCATTGAGAACTTTTATATTGATGATTCTGGGTGCATCTGTGAAAAGGCATCTGAGGATGAAATGTCAGTTATTGATCAGGCTTTGGGTGTAAAGAAAGATCTCTCCTTCACTGATTTCCAGTCCAAATCAACTTCATCTTTGGGTGCACCTGTGAAAACCTGTTTCGGGGGAAGGGCTTGGGCATATGTTGGTGGTGCATGGGGAAAGGAGAAGGTGTGTACAAGCGGTAATTTGCCTCATCTCTGGCGTATGTGGAAGCTTAATAGTGTTCATGAAATTCTGAAACGTGATTATCAATTGCGTCCTGTTGCGATTGAGATATTTAGCATGGATGGATGCAATGATCTTCTAGTCTTCCACAAAAAGGAGAGAGAAGAAGTGTTCAAAAATCTGGTTGCCATGAATCTTCCAAGAAATAGCATGTACGTACCTTGCATCCTTTGATTCGTGTTGGTACTGCTGTTTATTTTACATGTGCTTTGAGAGAATTCTCCTGGATAAAGCTTAAAACATTTATTTGGCATGGATTTCATTTATATGCTTGAAGCAATATTGATTTCCCTTTTTGGAGCGATGTTGCTTCATCATAGTGCTATTTTGAAAATTGCAAAGTATGGACTCTGCAATAAATTGCATTTTCGGCTACTAGACAGTTCGGCCATTATGTTTTTATATTCACAAACTGAATAATGAGGCTCACATCTATTGTTTACCATGGTCCTGTATATGAGCATGTGGGCCTTTTTCTATTGGTGAAGGATCTGTGGT
The DNA here is from genome assembly GCA_963922045.1 of Persicaria maculosa. Taxonomy (NCBI): domain Eukaryota; kingdom Viridiplantae; phylum Streptophyta; class Magnoliopsida; order Caryophyllales; family Polygonaceae; genus Persicaria; species Persicaria maculosa. Next base: position 80,138,217 of record OY998255.1, on the reverse strand, counting down.
TGGAGTGCAATTCTGTTGGCATAGACAATCTTTTCTCGTCTCGCTCCTCTCCAACCCCCTTTACTAGATCTTGTATCAAACTCCACTTAGCGTTCTTCTCTCTTTTCCACTTCAGTATTTTGAGATCATTCAAGAACTGCTATATCTATTGCATACTGGCCCTTGTTCTTCCTTATCTTTAATGTTAAATGTCCTTTTTGTTTATTAATAAAACTCTGCATTTGCATGAAATGCTTATTGATCTGTATTCAAAGGTTATGTTTGAATTTGTATATCTTTGGACGAATATATCTGTTTAGAATTATATAGTTGCTAAACCTGTACTAGGAACACTACTACACTCAAGCTTCTGTTTTATTTTTATTTTTATTAATTTTATTTTAATTCTGCAACTATTCTCTAAAATGAGTGACTTACGTTCTTTTGTTTCTTGATTTCTGCTCCACAATAACTAATAGTTTTTCAGTTTCATTTCTCGCTAGCTAGATTTTGTCTTTGTTTATTCCTTGGAAGGAACTTTTGATCTAAATGATTGAATTATCCATCCAACAGGTTGGATACAACTATTTCAGGATCGACAAAGCAAGAAAGCAATGAAGGCAGCCGCCTATTCAAGCTTATGGCTAAATCCTTCTCTAAAAGATGGCAAAATGGAGAAATTAGTAACTTTCAGTATCTCATGCACCTGAATACCCTGGCAGGACGTGGATATAGTGATCTTACTCAGTATCCAGTCTTCCCGTGGGTTCTTGCAGATTATAATAGTGAGGAACTGGATTTATCAAGTCCCCTCACATTTCGTAAGCTTGACAAACCAATGGGTTGTCAAACAGCAGAAGGAGAAGAAGAATTTCGTAAAAGGTAAATTGATGTTGTCTCATGAGGTTTAAATAATTCTAAGTCTATAGTTTCTATAGGTCTATAAAGTTAGTTTATTTGGCACATGGGCCTTGGTTTAATTTGTCTACTTACTGCTGTAGGTATGAGAGCTGGGATGATCCAGAGGTCCCTAAATTTCACTACGGATCTCATTATTCCAGTGCTGGAATTGTTCTCTTTTATCTTATTCGCCTGCCACCATTCAGCACAGAGAACCAAAAGTTACAAGGTGGTCAGTTTGATCATGCTGATCGTCTTTTTAATAGTATCCGAGATACATGGTCAAGTGCAGCTGGAAAGGGCAACACATCCGATGTGAAAGAGCTAATTCCAGAATTCTTCTACATGCCAGAGTTCCTTGAGAATCGTTTTGGTCTTGATTTAGGAGAAAAACAATCTGGAGAAAAGGTCCTCTTCTTTCTTTGATAATACCTGGCTTTAGTTTCTGGGTTTTATGTCACCATGAAATTTGGTTTTAGTTAGGGATAGAATACTTTTCTCTCAATCTGCTATTTAAAGTTGTATCTTTTGCTTTCCTGTTCTTCTGTTATGGTTCTCAATGCCTTGATGAAAAAATAAAACTTTTGACCTTGCTTATCAGGTTGGGGACGTTTTGTTACCTCCTTGGGCTAAAGGCAGTGTAAGGGAATTCATCACAAAGCATAGAGAAGCTCTTGAATGTGATTATGTTTCTGACAACTTGCATCATTGGATTGACCTTATATTCGGATACAAACAGAGGGGCAAGGTTGGTTCTGACTTTGCTTTATCTTTAGTTATCATGCACTTGTTGAAATCATCCCTTGAATTTATTTTCTTTCATTTCCCATGCCATCTTAAAGTTTTTAATTTATTTTTTCTGATGAAGGTAGTTATATATTTCTATTTGAAAAAGAAAAACACATGTACATTTCTGACCAGAAAAAAATCAGAAGGGTCATGACACAAACAAAAGAGGAAAAGAGTAAATCGATCTTACTTTTAACGAGTTGTCTGATCTAATGGCTTTTGCTTGTCTCATTAGTTCCCTATAATTCTCTCTCTCCTAACTTTATGCTCCTTGTGTAATTGTTAGGCGGCAGAGGAAGCTGTGAATGTTTTCTATCATTATACGTATGAGGGGAATGTGGATATTGATTCTGTCACAGATCCTGCTATGAAAGCTTCTATTCTAGCACAAATTAATCACTTTGGGCAGACACCCAAGCAGTTATTCCTCAAACCTCATGTGAAGAGGCAGTCTGACATAAAGCGCTCTCCTCTCCCACTCAAGTATTCAAGCTATCTGGTTCCGCATGAAATAAAGAAAAACCCCTCTTCGATAGTTCAGATTGTTACTCTTAATGATAAAATTCTTGTAGCAGGGTCAAATTGCTTGCTTAAACCAAGAACTTTTACGAAATATGTGAAATGGGGTTTTCCAGACCGTAGCTTGCGGTTTATGAGCTATGATCAGGATAGACTGTCGTCAACTCATGAGAATCTTCATGGAGGCAATCAGATACAGTGTGCTGGTATAAGCCATGACGGTCAGATTATTGTGACGGGAGGGGATGAAGGCCTGGTTTCTGTTTGGAGAATCAGAAAACATGGACCCCGTGGGCTACGCCACCTGCAACTTGAGAAGGCACTTTCTGCTCACACTGCGAAGGTTTCATGCCTTTATGTATGCCAACCTTACATGCTTCTTGTTAGCGGTTCAGATGATTGTACTGTTATCTTCTGGGACTTGAGCTCCTTAGCGTTTGTGAGGCAGCTCCCTGAATTTCCAGCACCAGTATCTGCTGTCTATGTGAATGACTTAACTGGTGAAGTTTTAACAGCTGCTGGGGTCTTGCTAGCTATCTGGAGCATCAATGGTGACTGCCTTGCAGTCACTAATACTTCCCAGCTTCCTTCTGATTTCATTTTGTCTGTTACAAGCTGCACATTCTCAGATTGGCTGGGCACCAACTGGTATGTGACTGGTCATCAAAGCGGGGCTGTTAAAGTCTGGAGAATGGTTCACTGTACCGATGAGCAAACTCCTCGGACCAGGCTAACGGGCAATGTGGCTGGAGGGTTACACTTGGATGGTAAAACCCCAGAATACAGGTTGCTCCTTCACAAGCAACTGAAGTCTCACAAGCATCCTGTCACGGCAATTCACCTGACAAACGACTTGAAACAGCTGTTAACAGGGGATTCTGATGGGCATTTGTTGTCTTGGACATTACCCGAAGAGGCTCTGAAGGGGTTGCCCAGTCACGGTTCACAAAGGTGAGATATAGGTGATTGTGTTGTGTATCCAACATTTTGGCCCTATTTATTTTGGGGGCACAAACTATCAGCTTCTGAATCGGAACCCCTTCAAGAGTTGTTTGTTCACCCTTAGGGGGAATGGTAATGCAGCGCGGCTGGGCTGTCGTGGCTATAGAACTTGAAGATGGCTTGAATTTAAAGCCATATAGAAGCTTTGTCGATATGTAGTACTTTATAACCAGTCAAGAGCATTAGTGATTTGGACCAAAAAACTGGGTAGAAGATGCAACCTCTGGGTTTTGCAGCACATGGCAAAGTGCTGTCATTTTTTTTTCTGTTCATGTATTGTAAATAGAGAGGGGTTTCTCTTTTGTTAGGAATGGGATGGGAGGGGATTAGGAGGCAGTGTGCAATCAAAGATGTATAGCCAAAAAGGGTTCAATTTTGATTTTGTTACGGTTTGGATTCATGTTCTTTGGCATTCTGAATCTGGGTTCCCTGGAGTCGTCAGAAAGTAGTTTTGAACTGATGATGGTCCGAGGTTTGATCAACTTGGCACAAGACTTGAAATTCAAGTGTACTCCTTTTGCATGAATGAGCAATGAGCGCGCGCTATTATTGATTTTGTTTTGTGTTGTGTTGAGTTGCTGTAAACATCAAAACACAAACACACAACAAGATTCTGATTTCTGCCTCTCCTGCGGATAACCAACCGTTTAAAAAATTCCCTCGGTAGCCACTAAACTCAACTTGTTTGTTAAATATATACTCCACTACAGAACACTATACAATTACAGTACATACTACGTACGTACTCCAGTAGTCCAGTTTGTGGAATTGCTGCAGACGCAAACGTGTCAGTCGCTGATTGGTGAAAGGTGATTGTATACCGACCTTCCTTGTCCATTGATAACCCATTTGAATAGATGATATATCGAGTCTGGAAACTACTTACTAGTTACTACACTGTTTCATCATTCATCTTCTTGCTCTGTCATCGCTGAAGCAAAGGAGTGAAAATGCTCGCAGTATTCGACAAATCTGTGGCGAAATGCCCCCAAGCGTTGATGAATTCTTCGGCCGCTTGTGCTTTCAAGGACGATTCGCTTCTTCGCCACTTCGTTTCTCTCAATCACGAAGCTATTACGGTCAATCTTGGTCCTAAGGGTTTCTTGGCTTTCTCCTCCCATCCCCACAACCCTCTCCTTCCCAGGTTCTCTTCCTCTCTCTCTCTCTCTTTCTCTCCTTCCTTTTTTACTGCCCCAGTCCGTTTCCTTTTCTCCTTCTTCTTGTTTCGCTTCGATAATTAAGCGGTTCGTATCTTCAATTGTGATGATATCTCATGCTGATGTATACGGTTTAGTTGAACACTCCCAAGGACTTTATACAGTTGTTCTCGCGGCTTTCCCCCCAATTTCTTCGTCCCATTGCAAGTTCGATGATTTCTCATGCTGATATTGCCTTTTGGATTTCAATCAATCTCACGACTTACGCTGACTGATTTCTTCTTTTGCGCTCGATTATGTCGTTTCACTTTCATTCAGATGCTTGAAGCAAAAATTCATTCTCAAGTTTTTTTGTTCGAATATCCTGAAATCTGAATTTGAAGACATATCTTGTAACTTTGAAGGCTGATATTTTTACTGAATATGGGTGATTCTGATTGATTGTCAGACTATTTGCTGTTGTGGATGACATATTTTGCATGTTCCGGGGACATATTGAGAACATATCTTCCTTGAAGCAGCTGTATGGGCTAAACAAGACAGCCAATGAAGCTAGTATCATCGTAGAGGCATATCGGTCGCTGCGTGACAGAGGGCCTAACCCACCGGATCATGTCTTGCGGAGTATTGAAGGGAAGTTTGTGTTTAACCATTCCGGAATGGCTCACCGGAAAGGACTTGTGGATAATAGTCATAGGTCCCCGGTTCGAACTCCGGAATGGCCGCTCTTTATTTACCAATTCAAGGGAAGTTTGTGTTTATAGTCTATGATAACACCTCTAAGTGCACCTTTATTGCTGCGGTAGGTCACCTTTACCTTCATATTGGGGTTGACATATGCCTTTGATAATTTTGATATGAGATCTTGATTATGTTCATTCATGGGTGCTGTTTTCTTCCAGGATCTTGATGGATGTGTTCCTCTTTATTGGGGGACTGATGCACAAGATAATGTTGTTCTCTCGGATGACATTGAGGTTGTAAAGAAAGCATGTGGAAAATCAGTTGGTCCTTTCCCCAAAGGTATGTGCAACCCTGGGTCTGGGTGTTACTTGAAAATTGATTACGCTGGCAAGTATCTTTAGCTGGATAACCCAAGACAAATCTTGTATACTGAAAATCAGGATAGTTTGTTATTTGCCTTAACTCTACAATCTCTTAGATGACTTTTTTTACTTTGCCTTTTAGTGAGGGGGTACTGAGTAGGTATTGCATTGCATGAACATTGGTTATTTTTGCAAGTGGCTATAATCTGATCTCCAAGTACAGACCTTTTACATTGAAAATCATGTATATTTGTTTTCTTTTCTCGCTTTGGGCAACAAGTCGCACTTTAATGGATCCAAGGGGGTGAAGATAATTGAGAATGGATTCCCTTGTTTTGATATGGAAATGGAGAACATTAGTTATCCATACTTAAAAATAAAATGTACAACAGGATTTTGCTGAATTCTGTTGAAGGAAGTGCATAGATTAAGTATAGTGTAGAGGGGCTGAATTTTCCCAAAATCAATTTACTTGTAGACTCGGGTGGCTGTCATTGCCGTCCCTTTGTATCCTATTCTTCTTTTGTATTCATCATCTTATGGCCTTAAATTGCCATCTTAACAGGATGTTTCTTCACATCATCCGGTGGATTGAGGAGCTTTGAGCATCCACTGAAAGATCTTAAGGCTGTGCCATGGGATGATGGCTCAGGACAGTCATGTGGTGTAACCTTTGTTGTGGCTGCAGACTCGAAGAAGGAAGTTAAGAAGCCTGGAATGCCAAGGGTTGGGAGTGAAGCGGATTGGACATCTCATTATTGATGAGCGGCTCGCTCTTCTTCTCATATCATATGGTCTGTTATTGCTGTTCATCTAGCATCTATCATAAATGGTTCTACAGTTTTTAAATACATACTGTCAAATACATCTTGCTGGGAAACTAAACTAGTCATTTGAGATTCAGTACTCGATCTGTTGTATATGATATAGGTTGAATTTGCATTTCTGCCACTGGTGCACCATCAATTAGCTAGGATAAGCTCTGTAAATGCCATAAGTGGTTGATATTCCCACCTTACTGGTACTGAAATTTGTGTTTGTCTTGTAATAGTCAGATATGGCGGTTTCAATTGGTGTGATTATCATACTAATGAATCGTGACAATTGGAGTTGGGGTATGCATCTCAGTTAGGAATTAGGCTTTACTCCTTATGGATTCTCTCTGAGCTGCTGCTTGTTGGTTCATAAAATCTGGTAACATTAAACAAGATAAAGCAACAGAGAGGGGCATGAGGTGGGCACTTCCTTAGAGTTGGGCTCCAGCCTCCAGCCCGGTTGGAATGTATGCAGTTAAAATTCTTTCAAGCTTAACTTTCCATATGACGGCCCTACAAATGCATAAAGCTTGCTTGCATTTCCAGGGAGCCTCAATCTGTGCCACATAACATATACTCCGTAGCAAACAAGTCTAAAATGTAGAGTTATTTTGTCTGTCCTCATAAATAATAAACAAGTAGCTCGTCCTTTGCTTCTATCATATCATTTTCTTCTTTTTAGATTCACCGAGAAAACTTATACTCCGTCCTCAATTGGATCCAAAAACAACAAATTAGTACTACTGGACTGTAAAAGGGATAGGCATGCCCTGCAAACTGCAATTGATTTAAAACATTGTTTTTTTGTTGAAAAAATAAAACATAAAATCTCAATAAGAAGAACAACAACATGAAACAACCCAACCCTTATCCAGCACAGTGAGCTGTCTAGCAATGCACTCTGCAGCCTTAACTAGATCTTTTGTGATAACACCAACACGGGAGTGATATAAAGAGAAACCACACACAAGCAAGCAACAGCCAACAGATGATAGGAAGAGACCTACAACTGTTACTAGTGCATGGACTTTAACAGGCCTATCAAATTAATTACTCTTTTTAATGGCTTTGTGTGAGGAATCACTCTACTTGCACTTGGTAGCGAGAGTCCTTCATAGTCCATAATACTCCATAGTGGAGTAATTAGTTCACCTAACTTGTGTTTTATTTATTTAATTGAATTAAATATACAGTTGTTGCAGCATCCCAAGGTGAAGGGGCTTCTGGGGTTCATCAGACAGCCCAGTTTATCTCTTCTGTCAAACAAACTGGTGCATGCCATTACCTAATGCCTAATGCCTACCCCATCCTCTGCAGAATCTAGGTACTTTATTTCAAGGGGTTGGGAGGTGGGAGCCCCATAGGACCCTCCTACCTAGTTAGGGGTATCTTTATTAACTCAGATCCACATAATGAACACATAATATATACTTGCTTCTTTATCAACACAAATAAGTTTTAAGTTTTATTTATGCATCAAACGGAAGACTAGTTGAAATTAAATTTGATGCTCATGTATGTTTGCACTTGCACTTGCACATACAAGCTAGCTAGGGCAACCATGAGAGCCAAGCATTGTTGCTGTATCTTCAGGCTTCATTTGTTTTTTTTTTAAAAATTAGCCATGTCATTATTAATTTAGTTTCAAATCCTTGAATTGGCCATAGTTATATGCTTGGTATAAACATGCTGCTATACTAGCTAGTACTATAGTACTCCCTCCGTATCGCAATACTTGTTGTTTTAGCTCTATGCACACTTATTAATAAAACCTATCTTTACTTTACTTTTATAGCTTAAAGTACCTAAAAGGACTAATTATTACCTATAAAAAGAGCAATCATTACCTATAAAGACAATAATTATAGCTAAAACAACAAGTTTTTTGATACAATTTTAATACTCTAAAACAACAAGTATTGTGATACGGAGGGAGTAGTATATACTAATCCTAAACAATACTAGTATATTACCACAATTATGTTGTTAAGCTGTTTGTTGTCACTCTCAAGTGTAACTTGAGGCAACCAATTAAGAGATAGATGTGGGTATACACTGTAAATTAAAAGGGATTGAGAAGTCAATTCAACTATGATTTGTGTTGCTCTCGATCTGTCTAGAGGTCTGTCTGTGGGTAGAGATCTGTTTCTGCTAATATCAGTTGCAAAAGGACTGCAGACAAGACATGGCAACCCCAGGCAGGTGCAGTAGTGCAGTGTGTTCCTCCTTCCTCCCTCCAACTTTGACACCTACATTACACATTACATTCAAACCTGTGCTAAGCTAAGTCTAATCTTCTTTCACTGTTTTTGTCTTTCTCTTCCTCCTTTAATTTATCCATCACATGCACAGAGAATCTCTCCCCAATCCCTACAGTATATGACAAATTCTCTTCAACATGCATCTTTCTCCTATATATATATATATATATATATATATATATATATATATATATATATCATACTTCCATAAATTATCTCAACACAATATAATACTCCTATATCTCAAAGGGCTATTTAATTAATGCAATAGGAAACTATTCTTTCAATTGGATTATTCATGAATTGAACAAGTGAAGCTGCCAGCTTAATGGATATAGGATATATAACAGCAGCAGTGCCAACACCAGTAAGTAATTTACAAAAATATATAATGTCATACTTAATACAAGTATCTATGAAATTGTTAAAACAAAATATTTAAAAAATTGATATTTTATAGAGGTTTTAGCTTCTTACAAAACGTGTTGACAAGTCAAACAACAAGTCATGTGAGACGGAGGGACTAATTACTAATTAAGCAAGCAAGCACGAGTAGTTGCAAACCCTTGCTGGAACTATGCTTTGACAGCCTCACCCATTTTCCCCTTGCTTGGACAGTGGACACCCTTCAAATCCTTCCAAAGCTCACCAATTAAGAAGCCTATATATTAAGGGGCTGTGTTGTGTTGTGACTTGTGATCCATGCCAATATATTAATAAGTTGTAAATTGAAAAAATTGTTATGATGAAAAGGGTACTTGTTTAATCTAATCAATAACTTTGTTAAAAACTGTGTCAATATCTAAAACAATGCAACTTGTATTTTAGATCGGATGGACTATGGAGGGAGTAACAAAACCTTTATTAGATTCTTCTTCAAAGTAGGGTTTGCAATCCAGTGTTTTTCTGTATTTGTTTAGTGAGGTTTGATGGTTCCTTTTCCTCCCTAGCTAGCTAGAGCCTAGTGTGTGTGATCAACTGAATAGGGGAGCACCAGCCAATGCCATGTTATGGTGTTTCATGTTAATCTAACAGCAAAGTGTATGGGACTTTGAAGGAAAATGGCCTTTACCCCTTTTTTTACTTGTATAATATAAAAAGGTACAGTCCATTCAAATTAACTATATGTAAGACGTACAGATCATTTATGTACCATAACCTATGTATCAGTAGATCACACTTGAAAACAAACCCTACAAAGCCTATAGAAGCATCATCCCAATAACATATTAATATTTCAGGGAAGATAAAGGTTAATTTTTTTAATTAGTTTTCAGCATGTATTTTAAGGAATTAATATTATATAAAATATTAATTTTTTTAAAACAAATTAATATTTATTTCTAGTAAGTATTAAGTTTTAAAAAAAAATTAATAAAAAAATTATTTGTATAGTTTTTAATTTTTAAAATACGTGCTGAAAAGTAAAGCTGTATTATTCTTCACTATTTAATGGTTTAATGACATTGTTTGATTTTTTATATATGTAAGTGGAAAATATTTTATGTTATGAATTGTTAAAATATTTCACAATCAAACAAAACAAAGCCAGTGTGGATGAATTGGAACAAGAGAAAGAGAAGGTTGGAGTTGGATCTCAGCAAGGCCAAGGTGAATCTTGTGGAACTTTAGGCCTCAAATCCGCTTTAACTTTTTTTGCTACTTTCTTGGTTGGTTCATAATTCATATACACACACATCTGCCAAAGGAATCAATCCAAAAGACACTAAACTTTATATTATAGTATTACACTTAGCTTGGATGTAATTTTATATGGAAATCACCTTCTCTTTCTCTAGACCTAGCTCTATTTTTAACCCTCAATTTGACACTGCATAAGGGTTTAATTAAATTTGTTTTTCAGTTTGGGTACTTTGCTTTTGTTTTAGTTGGCCTATCCCCAAAGTGTCAGTTAATCCTTAATATACGCTTAGCTTCATCTCCTTACTAAGCATGCCTCTGACATTTGCTATTGCATGCTCCTCATTATTAAATCATCTTCAAAACTTGTCTTGTGGCTTCCATCAATACATAGATTAATTATTATTCTTGCATATTGGTTAGTTATATCTTACATTACATAAGAGCTAGATATTTTAAGATCGATGGACCATCCCTTTAATATCAAGGACTAGTACATTATATACATACAAATTGTTATCTATTGTAACATAAAGTGTCTTCTTTTCTAATGAATTCGCCATTATAATAATTTGCTACACTTAATTAAGTACACACTAGCTCTAATATCAAGGACTTCAAACAAAAAATTCCATGGTGAATTAATATAACTCTAATATAATGTCTGGGATTTCATGTGTAGATATTGATCGATATTGTGTTGTTTTCAGAGTCCTAGATTCATCTTGATTGTAATTAAGCATATTGTAAAGGATTGCATACACCTAATCTACTTAGATAGTAAATATTGTTAATGAAAAGATGTCAATTTAAGTATTTTGATATTTTCTTTATAAAATTACCCATGTAATAATCTATTAGAGAGTTGTTAGTACGTTGTAATTTTCAAAAAAAGTGAAAAAATAATAATAATTAGGGTATAAATGTATTTTTGGTTGTGTTTCTTAAGAAGTGTGAAAAATAATAGAATGTCATGCTCTGCTTAACATTTTTTTTTTAGAAAGATGCTTTGCTTAACGGATGGAGCAGTATTGCAGTAATATGCATCTGGTAGAGCTAAATATTAGCTAGGAACTTAATATATGAAGTGTTATATACACTAGTATTTGCTGAGGTGTACACACCACCACTAGTACAAATATCACATATATTTAGGGCCTAATATAAAAAATTTAAGAAAACACACGTCCAGACTTTAGCTCAGTAGGCAAATAGGCATGGCACCCTAATATCACAGACTGAATCTAGACACACCCGTAATATTAGGGTTTTTTTTTCTTCATGTTACAACCTAATATCACGGATGCCCACACCTACTTGGTTATACAGTATCTATGGAAGCATCAATTGAATTGTCTAGACCATTTTTAATGATAGTAACATAACTAATTTAAAAAGGAGAAAATAAAATTAAATGTTAGATTTTTTTTATTAAACCAATGTAATTTGTGAGAGGAGTATGATACATATGAATATATGATACTCACTTTATTGGTTCTCCCCCACTTTTGTATTTTGTATTTTTTTAATAGGTATTATAGGTTACAATACTCAATTAAAGTACCACCATTAAAAATGTTTTAAGTACTTTGTATTTCTCTAAACGGTTTTAATAAAAAACAATATTGTAAAAGAAAAAGGAAAAAAAAAGAGCTTGACTTGTCTGCATGCATTTGCATGGTGGTGGCTAGGGCGTGATAATATTCAATGTGTCTCGCTTTTTAGGCACACCCATCTGTTAAATTTTAATTGTTGTTATTATTATTATGAAAATACAAAATATTATTAAAACATTAAAAAAATCAGATATTTGCATTATTATAGTATTATATATCATAGATAGATAGCAGAAAGAGACATCTCCAGAGTCGCTCCCTATATAAGCCTTTAGCCTTGTTCCATTCCACACCATCAACCCCTCTTCCTTCCTTGTACATCTTTCTTTCTTTACCAATATACCATACACCCATCTCTCTAGTCTCAAGTTGTCCGGGATGGTTGTTGCCGGCCGGTGATTTGATATTACGTCGTGCACCATCAACAGTTAAAGCTGCCAGCATGATCTAACTGACAAGTCTATTTCGATCATCCTATATTACCGGAAGGAAATAGACGAGTTGGATCATGTTGGCAGCTTGACCTTTTGATGGATCACGAGAAACTAGCTAGCTTAGCCTATCCTGCACAACTCAAGAAAGGGCTTCTCCATTGCGCGCTAGATTATGTATATGCATCAATTCCTTTGCTTAAGGCCGGTATGCGGTAAGCCCCCACACCCACACCCACACCCACACCCACACCCACACAAGTTTGTTAACTAATAATTAATAACTTTATTAGGTAACTTATCGATTATCCAGTTTGTTTTTTTTTTTTTTTGGGCTACATATATTTTCACACATATAATGCTTAATTAGATTCATAAGTAGTGAATCTATATTGACCCAGGGATAGATAAATATATTATCAAGCATGCAGAAAACAGCAAGCTAAGTGTGTGAATCTTGTTACGCATATATATATATACACTTAATTAGCTTGCTGTTTAATTAATTATATTGAATGTATTCATATAGTACTGTACAGGATATTTGTGTGGATTTGGTTAGAATAAAGAGATTTGGGTGTTGGAAAGTATGGAGTAGGGCACTGTAAAAGGGTAAATTTATAAGGAGTTGTCACCTTTTCCAAAATATATGATCGATGAGATCTTTAATTAATTGTGGATCTAAAGGTTTGATGTGATCCAATATATTCTCTCAAGTGTTGTGTTTATAAATGGGGCTATAGATTAATCTACACAGCTTTAATTTGTTGCTTGAATTGATGAGATGTAACAATCAAATGCACCCCCACTGGCCACACTGCCCACTGCCCACTGCCCACTTCCATCCATGATCCATGTGTTGTATTAAGGCCTAGCTAATTAAGCTAGCAGCAGCTGGGATAAAGCCTAAAGGTGTTCAACGGTTGGAGTTAATATATGCGCAGTTGTTTTGTCAAATCTGCCTCCCCCTTATATATATTACATTACCCGCCCACTTCACAGTTCACACACATAACATAATCATGCCTTTCCAGGTTTTTACATCTTAATTTTATGCTAAACCCCGGCCCCTAAATAAACAATAATTTATCTCAATATTCCATGGATGATAAATCAAAATTACTATCTTAATTAATGAACCACTCCAGTATTTCGATCAAGATAAAGGCCAGCTCTCCATTGGGTTTTATTTCATTTAATCAAGTTAATTAATGATAGAATCATACATCCTTCTTCACACAATGATTCATCATCGTGCATGGAAATACAATCATACATCCATACCAAAATGATGCACATAATTAATTACCTCATAGTAAATGTTGTACATTCCTTCAAATCAATTAATGATGCACATTTATGTCTAAAATAAACTTCATCCCATCAACTGAAAAATCTATTATTTGATCAATGTTTTATTTTAATTAATAAAAAATAATACTCAAGTTAGCACATTAATTTCTTACATTTTTAGTAGAAAAATGATGAACATTCACATTTTAAACCAAAACACGAGTCCAAATTTTATCCAAAAGATGTGTTTTTTTTCTTACAAATTTAGCCGTGCGGAAATATTTGTACGTACTTCTAATTTCTAAATGATGCGCGCATATTATATAAAAAAAGGTCTAATTTATATATACAAAATTTGTAAATTTTATCTAGTATATATATGATTTACACATGCACTGTTGCACATAAAAGTATGAGATAAAATTTACACTTTTTTTCCCTATATGTCCCTCATTTATTTTTTTGCTAAATATACATTTTATCTGTAAACATTCTTTATTTTTTTTTTGATAAAGTGTACAAAATTCAATACTAATTTCAGAAAAAACATTACAGAATTAGATAATATATGAGTCAAAATTGTTAAATGAGAATATATTAAAGACCATTTTTTTTTTGAACCGGAAAAAAATTGACAATAAGGAAGCTTTATATGTCAAGAGCATCCAAACGGATGTAATCATGAACCAAAGAATCGTCAGGTGTCGTAGAGCCAGAGAAGGTGAAATTGAGGTGTGAAAGTCGGTCCGTAACTCGGTTAGCCTTCCGAAAGACATGACGAATCTCAAATGTATGGAAGAAACCGAAGGAGACTAGACTGTTCGAGACAATCATTTTCGAGTCGCTTGAAGGTTTCCCACAACCCTTGATACCATTCCAGAGGCCTAGGCCCTTCGCACCAGTAACTGATGAAATAGAGGACGAGCCTGCGCCACAGAAAATCATTTTGCATGTATGGTTTCTTATGATATATCCATATGAGCCTTCAGAAGAGGAAGAAAATGTGTCATTTCATTATCAGATTTTTTAAATAGCCGAAAATAAAAACTTGATAAATGAAATGTTCAAAGTTGTTGACTTCATCGCCAAAGTACAATAAAAAATGGAACAAGGAAAAGATCTAGGCCGGAAAACCAGTTAAACCAAGACATACTTGATATAATAACAAATATTTCATTACTAATCAATGATATATATTACATATACCGACTCTTAGTTGGAACAAAACTAAGAATAATGATGAGGAGACAAACAAAAACGTAAACTTTTTATTTTTTGATAAATTATTCTTACAACTATCATGGAAAATGTTCTAAGAGGGGAAATGTTCTAAAAGGTGGTAGGCGGGGGCCTAGACGGACTTAGAATATACTTGATAATTATTTTCTTATATTTTAACATATAACACATGCTAATAATTCATATAATGTAATACTAATCCATAATATCACTCAACAACCCAAATTTATGGTGCGAGCAAATACATCCCGATTTGGGCGATAAAAAAACTCTAAGTCGACTAATCACTTACTTAGACGTTAAAACTGAATAATCGTCAGGCTATACGGGCCTAGGCAGATTTTCGCCTAGAGACCTGTCTAGTGTCTAGGCCTAAAAATTTCTGGATACCCTCCCGCTTAGCGCATAATTAAGGAAGATTTTCATAACACTGATTATGGGTGTGAAAATGGCCAAAATACCAAATTGGTATTTAAAACTGGCAATGTTGGACAAATTGGTATTTAAAAAAACTCCGGCGCCAAATTGGTATTTAAAAGTGCATCGATGGACAAATTGGTATTTTTTGTAGCCGGAAATTCGGTTTGGCCGGTTTTCATGCACTGAACCCTTTTTTTATTTAGTTTGGTCGGTTTTCAACCCATTTTTAATTTAATTTGGACCGGTTTAATTTAATTTGTATAGAGGTTATGGTCATTTGGTATGTTCCCATGTCTTGAAAACCAACGTAGGTGAATGCCTTGTTTATGGTTCTAGTAATTTAGGATGACAAATCCTATGACTCAATGTTTTTTGGCTAATGAATATTATATATATAGTGTTTGATGATGGTAAATCCACTTTAATTTTATATGTGATGTTATATTGTTGAACTAGGAGAGTACAATTATATGTGTGGAAAAAAAAGGGTTCAATGTATGAAAACCGACCAAATTAAATTAAAAAAAGGGGTTGAAAACCGGACAACTAAATAAAAAAAGGGTTTGGTGCATGAAAATCGGTCAAACCGAATTTCCGGCTACAAAAAATACCAATTTGTCCATCGATGCACTTTTAAATACCAATTTGGCGCCGGAGTTTTTTTTAAATACCAATTTATCCAACCGTGCTAGTTTTAAATACCAATTTGGTATTTTGGCCCTTCTATAAAACCACACAATAACACAAACCTTTATTTTTTTTCATAGGGCCACATATTAGTTGCATATGAATGACAAAATTATACAAGCCAAAAAAAATATATGGTAGTTCTATCAAAAGAACTTTAAATTTTGTAATATTTATACACAATCACCCAATTTAGATGTTTATTTTCGAAGAACCATTCATAACATTTTTAAGTTTTAAAAATATCGAATCCACCACTGGTATTTTAGTATATTTTAGTATATTTTAGATTAATTTTGGATATATGGTAATTTAAAATATGTAGTTAATTTTTGGATTTGAAAATAAAGGGAGATTTCTTATATTTTCATGATTTATATTATAATGAAATACTTTTCTAATTTATGGGTTGTTTTTGCATAATTTGTTGACACATTTATGTAGTCCATTTAACAATTTTTCGGGCATCTTCAAGGTGGATTTTTTAGAAGACATCCACAACCACAATCAAGTCATAGTTATTGAAATTAGTATATATTCCGACGAATGCTCAAATGTAGCTATGTTTTGGCCAAAACATCAAACGTAAGTGATACTGTACATATACCTTATGAGGCTATGAGCTTCTGTTTTCCCTCTCCTTTTTTTTTTTTTTTTTTTTTGAGATTTTGAGATATTTCCATTGACTAACCACTTTGACTACAGTCTAAAATTTGTCCATATTCTAAACTGATGAAATAATGAATTTTTTGGTCATCTTCGAGGCAGATTTGTTAGAAGATGTCCCAAGGAAAGTCGTAGATCTTGTAGTTAGCATTCCAAAAAAAGCTCAAATGCCTCCATTAGGCCAAAATAGCTATTGTTTTGCACAAAATACCGAGCATGTGTCCGTAAATTATATTGTGAAGTATCGACATGACCTTCTTTTCGGGGTTTTTTGGACATCTCGAATGAATGTATTATGGGTGCCTTGTCTTGAATAGGATCACATCCTCTATAGAGGATTTTTTTTTTTATTATTATTTTTATAGGATCAACATGACCTTCATTTTTTTTCTTGGATATGATCACGTACATGGCCTAATTCTGGGGGTTTGTGGGACATATTTTGTAGTTATTTTCATTTACATCTGACATATTTTGTAGCTATTTTTGGGAATAGGATAAGAGATGAAATAAAACAATATTTCCTCTAAATACAAAGTCGTCTGGCTGTATTTTCATGAACTACATAATGCTAAATTTCCGAATGCAAAATTTAGTGAGTCGTCTGGCTGTATTTTGATGAACATTAATTACAAAGGGACAATGGGCCACACACACATGTGAAGAAAGAGATTGGGCCATCGAATGGGCTGAGTGGATAACCTTCTTTGGTTATTCAATCTGGATTAATTTATATAGCAACGGGATGGCGGATGAATGAAGGGCGAGCAGACGACACTCGCAAAAAGGGGCTGTTTTTTTTGTTTTTTTTTTTTTTGCTTTAGTTTTAACTAGTTTTATTACTTTTACAGGGAATGAAACAATGTGGCTGATAAGATGGCTCACATCGGACTTATGTCTACACTTTTCGCTTCGTCCCCCCTGTTGAGATCGATTCTCTCGTCCGTCAGGACGCCCTTAGGCGCTGGTTTTACCGAGGTTGACCAAGCCTAAATATTTGCCTTGTATAAAAAAAAACTAGTTTTATTACTCGTCCGTTGCGTGATTTGTTAATAAATTCTACTCCCTCCGTCCCACAATAGATGTCTTTTACTATTCATGCACGTTTTCTTAAGAAGCTAAGAACTATATAAAATATCAACATTTTATTAAATATTTTTAAATAATATCATACATATTACTAATAAGTATAGAATTATTTTAAAAAATTAATTAAAAAATGGATATTTTATATAGTCTTTGTCTCATTAAAAAGTGTGCATGAATATTCAAAAGACAAGTATTTTAGTGTTTTATACCTTTTTAACCTTTTAATTAGGTGATTAGCGACTTTTAATGTTTTATTAGGAGTTCTACACTCTTTTGAAATTTACTTAGGTATGTTGTACCCCGTTCTACTTCCCCAAATCGCCTTTCATTCCTCAGATCTGATGGGATCTCTCATCCATGGCGATTCTCCTCTCTCGCCTCTGATGGTCTCCGTTCGGACCGAAAGCCCGACGCTAGCTCCCCTGAGCCTGTCGATCTGCACAAAGTTACATAGATCGAGCCGAATCAAGGGAATTTAGAGCCCTACGACCATGACGAAAGAGACTCACCAACATATGCGAACTTGGAAGAGAGGAGATCAGGGAGGGGATGGAAATCCCTAAAGAAACCGATGATGACATACAATTGACATAATCTCTATCAGGTGAGTCCCCTATCGATGTAATTATACATCCTACTCGCGATTTAGGAAAAGATCATGTTTCGACCAGGGATGATGATGAGTTGTTGTCTTTCGATCCGGGAGGTTATGCTCGATGATTTGCAACAGTTACGGTCTTTGGATCGGATCGGATGTATTACGGTCTGGTCCACGGTCCAAGAATTTTTAAATTCCGGGTTCCGGTCCAAACCCGGGACCAGACCGGAATTTCCGGATCGGACCGGAATTGGACCGGTTTATGTTGATTTAAAAAAAAAAAAGAAAAAAAAGAAATGAGGCGTGCCTAATACATTACCTACTTCCAGCACGGTAGCACGCGTCTTCTACTTTTCTGTTCACTTTCGTCTCTCTCCGAGTCTCTCACTCTCTCTATTCTAGGCTTCGTGCCTCCGCTCGGCCCTCCTCCCTCGTGCTCACCAGTAGTCACCGCCACCGCCGGCGCTCCCGTGCTCGCCGCCAGCCCCACTGCTCTCTCACGCCCTGTCATAGCTACCCTTCGTCCTCGCCCTTCGCCACTCCGCCACCGCCCTTGCTCTTCGCCGCCCATCGCCACCGCCCTCTTCTCTCCCCTCTCTTTGTAGATTTGTATGTATATTTTCATATTTATACAAAGGTAATCGTTTTTAGTCTTTAGATTTGGAGAAATCTTAAATATTCATCCCATTTTCAGATCTAGATCTAGGGTTTGAGAAGTTTTTTCAATTTGTACTTGAACTTTCAGATCTAGTTTCGATTTTAGGGAATTTCAAAGTGTATTTTGTACTTTTATAGATTTGATATCATGTATGAGGACATGAACCATGAATGGATGAATGTAGGCCATGGATTTTCACTTTTACAGAGACTTGAATTAGGGACTTAAGGGTTGTGCCGTTGTGCTTTTTTTTTCCCTGTCATTCAAGTGCAAACTAGGGTTGCAAGAAATTCCGGTCCGCGGACCGGAAAACTAGGGACCATATTTTTCGGTCCCGGTCCAATCCGCGATCCAAGTTTCCAAAAATTCCGGTCCATCGGATCGGACCGGGACCAGAATTTCCGATCCGGTCCGGTCTGGGCCAGACCGGATGCCCAGCCCTACTATATATACAATGAGATATAGGTTATGATCTATGGAGAAAAGTCAATTAATTATACTTACAAATGTGTCATCAATGAATAAAAGTCACCAATAAAATTGTCAATCAATAAAAAAAATGTCATCAATGAAGTGTAATTACGTATTAAGCTCATATGTCACCAATTGTATAAAAATATCATCAACAAATAATGTAATCACAAATGATTGAGATCAATGAAATGTAATCACAATTGTGTTATCAATGTCATCACAAATGATTGAGATTAACGAAGTTTAATCACAATTGTGTCATCACTCATCAGTGAATTATAATAGCATCAATGAAGTGTAATTTTTATTCCTATTTTTTTTTATATCAATGATCACAAAGTTTGAGACAACCACTCCTTGTTATTTTGATTCCTAATTTTTTTATCAATGAAAATTTCCATCAAACGTATAAAAGTGCAATCAATTAAAATAGCATCAATAAAGTATATATAGAAATTTTTCATCGGTGAATAATAGCATCAATGAAGTGTCATCACAAACGTGTCATCAGTGAATAAAAGTAGAATCGATGAAAATATATCGATATATAATTCATTAAATTAAAAACAATGGCATCAAACGATTTGATTAAAAAAATGGCATCAAAACACAACTTTGAAAAAATATGGCATCACGATAAAAAAAAATATCATCAAAAAATTGACATAAAAAAAGTGTCATCAGTAGTCAATAGTAAAAAAAAATGGTATCAATGTTCCACGTGGCATCACAGTAAACAAAAAATGTCATCAAGGTTTGAAAAAAATGTCATTAAAAAATGGGCATCAAAGCGAAAATAAAATGTAATAAAAAATGGAATCAAAACACTAAAAAAATGACATCACTTAAAAAAAAAATCCACATGAGTTAGTCAATGTTAACCGGTCAACATTGAACATTGACTTTAATACCCCATTTGGGGAATGGACTACCTAACCTAATTAAATAAGTTTATTGTCTAATTAGTTAATTAAAGGTTCTAAATAGCCTACTTACCTAAATCACCCAATTTTAAATCACAGAACATATGTATGTGACATCTTTGAAAATGTTATTTGTACATTAATATTACTACTATGTTTTATATATCTTCATTCATTAGTCTTATATTACAATCTTTCATATACTGATTTTATTCCTTATTAGTTAAGTTAAATAATACTACCTCCGTCCAAAAATACATTGCCTTTACTATTCACGCACGTTTTTTTAAGAAGGTAAAAACTATATAAAATATTAAATTTTTTATTAATTTTTTTAAATAATTACAAACTTATTGATAATAAATTTGTAATTATTAAAAAAATTTAATAAAAAAGTTAATATTTTATATAGTTTTTAGCTCATAAAAAAACGTGCATGAATAGTAAAAGTCCATGTATTTTTGGACAGAGGGAGTATAATTTAGTGTGTACAATATATTTATTCTTATACTATATTTAATAGAACTGGTAATTTTTATGAAAAAAATTATGTTGTAATCTTAAGAAAATATTCATTTTATTTTGGCAATTGATAACCACCTAAGTTGCATAGCATTATATATTCTTTATTTTTGAGAACCCAAAATCCCTTACTCTAGGCAAGGTGTGATGCTATTAAAGCTATAAGTCCATAAAATGCCCACCCAGAATGTCGAAATAGCCCTAAAATTTGTCAAGATCTGAACCCCCCAAAAAAATGATTTTTTTCGGCCATTTTAGAGCAGGATTTCTAAGGAAACATCCCCAGTAAAGGCGTAGCTCTTGAAGTTAGGTTTCCAACGAGTGATCGAATGCCCCGATCGGACCAACACAACTCTCGTATGGAAAAAAATACCGAGCATGTGTCCGTAACTCCCGTTGCAAGGCATTTTCCTCTAATTCCGGGTATATTTCGACATCCCGAGTGGGCGATTTAGTAACGTATAGCCTTAATAGATTCACACCTTCCCTAGAGAAAGGAATTTTGGGTTTTCATTTTTTTTGAGATTCTGAGTTTTTTCATGGACTAACTCCTTTGGAAAAAGTCTAAATTTTGTCCAGATATGAATCCCAAGAAAAATGATTTTTTTTTTGCCATTTTAGAGGAGGATTTCTAAGGAAACATACCCAATAAAGTCGTAGCTCTTGAAGTTAGCTTTCCAACGAGTGATCGAATGCCCCGATCGGACAACCACAACACTCATATGGCAAAAAATACCGAGCATGTATCCGTAAATCCCGTTGTAAGGCATTTTCCTCTAATTCCGGGGCTATTTCGACATCTCAGATGGGCGTTTTACTGACGTATAGCCTTAATAGCATCACACCTTCCCAAGAGCAAGAGATTTTGGGTTTTCAATTTCTTGAGATTTTGAGATTTTTTCGTAGACCAACCCCTTTCGAAAAAGTCCAAAATTTGTCCAGATCTGAACCCCAAGAAAAATTGTTTTTTTCGGCCATTTTAGAGGAGGATTTCTAAGGAAACATCCCTAGTAATGTCGTAACTTTTGAAGTTAGGTTTCAAACGAGTGATCGAATGCCCCGATTGGACCAACACAACTCTCGTATGGCAAAAAATACCGAGCATTTGTCCGTAACTCCTGTTGTAAGGAATTTTCTCGAATTTTCGGGCTATTTAGACATCCTGGGTGGGCCTTATCTGGATGTATAGCATTAATAGCATCACACCTTCCCTAGACCAAGGGATTTGGGGTTTTCATGTTTTTGAGATTTTTTCGTGGACTATCCCTTTTGGAAAAAGTCCAAAATTTGTACAGATCTGAATTCCAAGAAAACGGCTTTTTTCAGCCATTTTAGAGGAGGATTTATGAGGAAACATCCCAGTAAACCAGTAGCTATTGAAGATAGCTTTCCAAAGAGTGATCGAATGCCCCGATCGGACCAACACAGCTCTCGTATGGCAAAAAATATCGAGCATGTGTCCGTAACTCCCATTGTAAGGCATTTTCCTCTGATTCCGGGGCTATTTCGACTTCACGGGTGGGCATTTTACTGACGTATAGCCTTAATAGAATCATACATTCTCTAGAGCAAGGGATTTTGGGTTTTCAATTTTTTGAGATTCTAAGATTTTTTCGTGGACTAACTCATTTGGAAAAAGTCAAAATTTTGTCCAGATCTGAACCCCAAGAAAAATGATTTTTTTTGCCATTTTAGAGGAGGATTTCTAAGGAAACATATCCAGTAAAATCGTATCTCTTGAAGTTAGCTTTCAAACGAGTGATTGAATGTCCCGATCGGACCAACACAGCTCTCGTATGGCAAAAAATATCAAGCATGTGACAGTAACTCCTGTTGTAATGGATTTTCCTCTAATTTCCGGGCTATTTCGACATCCCGGGTGGGCCTTTTATGGATGTATAGCCTTAATAGCATCACACCTTCCCTAGAGCAAGGGATTTTTGGGTTTCATGTTTTTGAGATTTTTTCGTGGACTAACACTTTTGGAAAAAATCCAAAATTTGTCCAGATCTGAACCCCAAGAAAACAATTTTTTTCTGCCATTTTAGAGGAGTGTTTCAAAGGAAACATCCCTAGTAAAACCATTAGCTCTTGAAGTTAGCTTTCCAAAGAGTGATCAGATGCTCCGATCGGACCAGCATAACTCTCGTATGGCAAAAAATACCGAGAATGTGTTCGTAACTCCCGTTGTGAGGCATTTTCCTCTAATTCCGGGGCTATTTCGACATCTCGGGTGTGCGTTTTATTGACGTGTATCATTAATAGCATCACACCCTCCTTAAAGCAATGGAGTTTGAGTTTTCATTTTTTTTGAGATTTTGAGATATTTTCGTGGACTAACCCCTTTGGAAAAAGTCCAAATTTTGTCCAAATCTAAACCCCAAGAAAAATAGTCTTTTCTGCCATTTTAGAGGAGGATCTCTAAGGAAAGGCCCTCAGTAAAGTCATAGCTCTTGAAATTAGCTTTCCAATGAGTGATCGAATGCCTCGATCGGACCAACACAACTCTCGTGTGTCAAAAATACCAAGCATGTGTCCGTAACTCCCGTTATAAGGCATTTTCCTCTATTTATGGGGCTATTTCGATATCCCGGGTGGGCCTTTTATAGATGTATAGCCTTAATAGCATTACACCTTCCCTAAAGCAAGGGATTTTGGATTTTTATTTTTTTTGAGATTTTGAGATTTTTTCGTGGACTAACACTTTTGGAAAAAAAATCCAATATTTGTCCAGATTTGAACCCCGAGAAAAATGATTTTTTTGCCCGCCATTTTAGAGGAGGATTTCTAAGGAAATGTACTCAGTAAAGTCGTATCTTTTGAAGTTAGCTTTCAGCCGCGTGTTCGAATTCCCCGATCTGACCAACACAACTCTCGTATGGAAAAAAATACCGAGCATGTGTTTGTAACCCCCGCTGTAAGACATTTTCCTCTAATTCTGGGGCTATTTCGACATCCCGGGTGGGTCTTTTATAGATGGATAGCCGTAATAGCATCACACCTTCCCTAAAGCAAGGGATTTTGGGTTTTCATGTTTTTGTGATTTTGAGATTTTTTCGTGGTCTAACCCTTTTGGAAAAAGGCCAAAATTTGTCCAAATCTCAACCTCAAGAAAACTGTTTTTTTTCGGCCATTTTAGAGAAGGATTTCAAAGGAAACATCCCCAGTAAAGTCGTACCTCTTGAAGTTAATTTTCCAACGAGTGATTGAATGCCCCGATCGGACCAAAACAACTCCAGCATGGTAAAAAATACCGAGCATGTGTCCGTAACTCCCGTTGCAAGTCATTTTCCTCGTATTCCGGGTCTATTTCCACATCTCGGGTGGGCGTTTTACTGACGTATAGTCTTAATAGCATCACAACTTCCATAGAGAAAGGGATTTTTGGTTTTCATGTTTATGGGATTAAGAGATTTTTTGGTGGACTAACCCCTTTGGAAAATGTCCAAAATTTGTCCAGATCTGAACCCCAAGAAAAATGATTTTTTTCCCATCATTTTAGAGGAGGATTTCTAAGGAAACATACTTAGTAAAGTCGTACCTCTTGAAGTTACCTTTCCAACGAGTGATCTAATGTCCCGATAGGACCAATTTAGCTCTCGTATGGCCAAAAATAGCGAGCATGTGTCCATAACTCTCGTTGTAAGGCATTTTCCTCTGCTTCCGAGGCTATTTCGACATCCCGGGTGGGCGTTTTCCTGAAGTATAGCCTTAATAGCATCACACCTTCCCTAGACCAAGGGATTTTGGGTTTTAATATTTTTGAGATTTTGAGATTTTTTCGTGGAGTAACCCTTTTAGAAAAAGTCCAAAATTTGTTCAGATCTAATCCCCATGAAAAATGGTTTTTTCGGCCATTTTAGAGGAGGATTTCTAAGGAAACATATAGCTCTTGAAGATATCTTTCCAACGAGTGATCGAATGCCCCGATCAGACCAACACAACTCTCGTATGGCAAAAAATACCGAGCATGTGTCCGTAAGTCCCGTTGTAAGGCATTTTCCTCTAATTCTGGGGCTATTTCGACATCCTAGGTGGGCCTTTTATGGATGTATAGCCTTAATAGCATAACACCTTCCCTAGAGCAAGGGATTTTGGGATTTCATTTTTTGGGATTTTGAGATTTTTTTCGTGGACTAACCTTTGGAAAAAGTCCAAATTTTTTCCAGATCTGAACCCCAAGAAAACTGCTTATTTCGGCATTTTTAAAGGAGGATTTCTAAGGAAACATCCCTAGTAAAACGGTAGCTCTTGAAGTTAGCATTCCAAAGAGTGATCGAATGTCTCGATCGGACCAACACAGCTCTCGTATGGCAAAAAATAACGAGCATGTGTCCGTAACTCCCATTGTAAGGCATTTTCCTCTAATTCCGAGGCTATTTCGGCATCTCGGGTGGGTGTTTTACTGACTCATAGCCTTCATAGCATCACACCTTCCATAGAGCAAGGGATTGTGGGTTTTTATTTTTTTTCGTGGACTAACCCCTTTGGAAAAAGTCCAAAAATTGTCCAGATCTGAACCCCAAG
Organism: Persicaria maculosa; assembly: GCA_963922045.1. Classification (NCBI taxonomy): domain Eukaryota; kingdom Viridiplantae; phylum Streptophyta; class Magnoliopsida; order Caryophyllales; family Polygonaceae; genus Persicaria; species Persicaria maculosa. The sequence goes on along the minus strand of OY998255.1, from coordinate 80,112,965 downwards.
AAAAATGATTTTTTTCCCGCTATTTTAGAGGAGCATTTCTAAGGAAACATACTCAATAAAGTCATAGCTCTTGAAGTTACCTTTCCAACGAGTGATCAAATGCCCCGATCGGACCAACATAGCTCTTGTATGGCCAAAAATATCGAGCATGTGTCCGTAACTCCCGTTGTAAGGCATTTTCCTTTTATTCTGGGGCTATTTCGACATCCCAGGTGGGCTTTTTTACTAACGTATTGCCTTAATAGCATCAAACCTTCCCTAGACCAAGGGATTTTGGGTTTTCATTTTTTTTAGATTTTGAGATTTTTTCGTAGACTAACCCCTTTGGAAAAAGTCCAAAATTTGTCCAGATCTGAACCCCAAGAAAAATGGTTTTTTTTGACCATTTTAGAAGAGGATTTCTGAGGAAACATCCCTATTAAAGTCGTAGCTCTTGAAGTTAGCTTTCTAACGAGTGATCGATCGAATGCCCCGATCGGACCAACACACCTCTCGTATGGCAAAAAATATCAATCATGTGTCCGTAACTCCCGTTGTAAGGCATTTTCCTCTAATTCTGGGGGTATTTCGACATCCCGGGTGGGCCTTTTTATGGATGTATAGCATTAATAGCATCAACCTTTCCCTAGAGCAAGGGATTTTGGGTTTTCATGTTTTTGAGAATTTGAGATTTTTTCGTGGACTAACCATTTTGGAAAAAGTCCAAAACTTGTCCAGATCTGAACCCCAAGAAAACTGCTATTTTCGGCCATTTTAGAGGAGGATTTCTAAGGAAACATCCCTAGTAAACCCATAGATCTTGAAGTTAGCTTTCCAACGAGTGATCGAATGCCCCGACCGGACCAACACAACTCTCATATGGCAAAAAAATACCGAGTATGTGTCTGTAACTCCCGTTGTAAGGCATTTTCATCTAATTTCGGGCTATTTCAACATCCCGGGTGGGCGTTTTACTGATGTGTAGCCTTAGTAGCATCACACCTTCCCTAAAGCAAGGGATTTTGGATTTCCATTTTTTTTGAGATTTTGAGATTTTTTCGTGGACTAACCCTTTTGGAAAAAGTCCAAAATTTGCCCAGACCTGAACCCCAAGAAAAATGTTTTTTTTTTCCGCCATTTTAGAGGAGGATTTCTAAGGAAACGTACTCAGTAAAGTCGTAGCTCTTGAAGTTAGCTTTCCAAAGAGCGATCGAATGCCCCGATCGGACCAACATAGCTCTAGTATGGCAAAAAATACCGAGCATGTGTACGTAAGTCCTGTTGTAAGGCATTTTCCTCTAATTCTGGGGCTATTTCGACATCGCAGGTGGGCCTTTTATTGATATATTGCCTTAATAGCATCAAACCTTCCCTAGAGCAAGGGATTTTGGGATTTCATTTTTTTTGGGATTTTGAGATTTTTTCCGTGGACTAACCCTTTTGGAAAAAGTCCAAAATTTGTCAAGATCTGAACCCCAAGAAAACTGCTTTTTTCGGCCTTTTTAGAGGAGGATTTCTATGGAAACATCCTCAGTAAAGCGGTAGCTCTTGAAGTTATCTTTCCAACGAGTGATTGAATGCCCCGATCGGACCAACATAGCCCTCGTATGGCAAAAAATACCGAGCATGTGTCCATAACCCCCGTTGTAAGGCATTTTTTTATGCCGGGGCTATTTCGACATCTCGAGTGGGCGTTTTACTGACGTATAGTCTTAATAGCATCACACCTTCCCAAGAGTAAGGGATTTTTTGATACGGGGTTAGCCGTAGGATGGCCCGATCTTCGACAATCAAACTAGAAATAACCAGAACGGAAGCAAAAAAACGACCAAGAACACCAAGACTCGATGAAACAAGATCCAAAACTCGAAATTGAAAGCAAGACACGACCGATAAGGACTGATTCGAACTAAAATAGAACGAGATAAAGACCCCAGGCCTCCTAAGAGGGTAGGAATCAAATACCAACGACTATAAAGCCCGCCTCTACAACCTTACACAACCAAGCTGACAACTTGGAGGCACAAGGAGGGGACTTGTGATTACCTGGATCACCAAGCTCTCGCGAGGTTGACGAACTCAAAGCAAACCAAGCAGGATCTATAACCAATTTGCAATCGATGAGCAACGCTACAAATCGATTGACTTTCTCACAGATGTGTTTCACACAAAGGCTGAAATTTTCAATAATGAATAACGTAATCTCCTACAATGAGAGGCCGATCTAATATAACCTAACAAAGTAGTCTGGCCGAATCATTTGACAAAATAATAATAAATTATTAACTTAAAGAATTAATAAACTAAACCTAAAATAACTTAATTAAAAATGCTTAATTAACACATGAAATAACATAGGCAATAATTAATTTGGAGCCGGCAATCTCACGCCCACCAGTCCTTGTGCGCACGCCCGCGCATATTTCCACGCGCCCGCGCACCTCGGAGCCTCACGTGCCTCGCAGCTAGCTTCCGTCGTCGGCAACCTGGGTTCCGATGCACATGTACGCTTTCATTGGTGGCTCCGGGAATTGGACCGCGCTCGAGAACAAGGAGTGACTCACAAAGAGAAATGAGTCGCGTTGGAGCTTCTTAGCTCGAGCTCTAGTCATCGGTCCGTCTCCGAGTATGATCGGCGCATCCGGAGGTGTAGAAGATGGTCCCGCATCAACCTCCCCTTCTTGGAAAGGATTCGACCACGAATCCAAGTCCTCGTCCACGGCAAGATATGGAATGAGATCCGCGACGTTGAAGGTAGCACTCACGCCATATGTTCCAGGAAGCTCCAGCTTGTAGGCATTGTCGCCCACCTTCTGTAGAACCTTGAAAGGTCCATCTCCTCGCGGTGCAAGCTTGCTCTTCCGCTCGTTGGGAAACCTCTCCTTCCTCAGGTGCACCCACACTAGATCCCCAGGCTGGAATGTCACCAATCTGCGGCCCTTGTTGGCCTTGTTGGCGTTGTACTCAGCCTTCCGCATGAGCTGCTGACGCGTCCGTTCATGTAGCTTCTTGACGAACTCAACATGCTTACCTGTGTCAAAAGACTCATTCTCTCTCATAGGATATGGAGTAAGATCAAAGGGGGTTAGTGGATTAACACCGTATATACATTCAAAAGGAGTTATTTTAGTTGAGGAATGCATTGTCCTATTGTAAGCAAACTCCACATGAGGTAAGGCTTCCTCCCAAAGCTTCAAATTTTTCCTTAAAATGGCTCTAAGGATAGTGGTTAAGGTCCTATATTGGTCACCTCATTTTGGCCATCTGTCTGGGGGTGACTAGAGGTAGAGAATAACAATTTAGTTCCCAATTTATTCCATAAAGTCCGCCAAAAATGACTAAGAAACTTAACATCCCTATCACTCACAATTGTCTTAGGCACACCATGCAACCTAACTACTTCCTTAAAGAACAAATTCGCAACATTCGTAGCATCATCAGTCTTATGGCATGCTATAAAGTGAGCCATCTTAGAAAACCTATCTACCACCACAAAGATAGAATCCCTCCCCTTCTTAGTTCTAGGCAATCCCACAATAAAGTCCATAGAAATATCTTCCCAAGGGGCTGAGGGTATAGGCAGTGGGGTATACAAACCATGGGGCATAAGCTTAGACTTGGCCTTTAAAAAGCCAATACATCTCTTAAGACAATGTTCAACATCCCTAATCATATGTGGCCAATAGAAGTGAGACTTAAGTGTGTGGTATGTCTTATCTCTCCCAAAATGACCCATTAAACCTCCACTATGGGCTTCATTCACCAATAATAATCGAAGAGAACACCTAGGTATACACACTTGGTCTTTCCTAAACAAGAATCCATCAAAGATATAAAATTGGTCAGTAGGACCCTTATCTAGGCACTTCCCAAAAACTTCCCCAAAATCAGCATCATTAGCATACAATTCCTTAATGTATACAAAGCCTAAGACTCTATAATCCAAAGTGGTCAAAAGGACATGTCTCCTAGATAAAGCATCAGCAACCATATTGTCTTTCCCTTTCTTATACTTTATAACATAAGGAAATGTCTCAATAAATTCCATCCATCTACCATGCCTCCTATCAAGTTTATCTTGGCTCTTAAAATGTTTTAGAGATTCATGATCAGTCCTAAGTATAAACTCACTAGGCCAAAGGTAATGGGACCATGTCTTAAGGACTCTAAACAATGCATAAAGTTCTTTGTCATACGTAGAGTAATTAAGACATGCACCTTTTAATTTCTCAGAAAAGAAGGCTATAGGCTTACCTTCTTGCATGAGGACGCCTCCAATCCCAAGTCTGCTAGCATCACATTCAACCTCGAAAGGCCGAGTGAAGTCAGGCAGAGCCAGTAATGGCGCATGAGTGAGCTTCTCCTTGAGCTTGCAGAACGCCTCCTCCTGAGCTGGACCCCACCTGAACTCACACCGCTTCTTTGTGAGCTCTGTGAGAGGGGCTGCGATGGAGCTGAAGTCACGCACAAATCTCCTATAGAAGCTCGCTAGGCCCTGGAAACTCCTCACATGGCCGATATTGGTAGGTGTCGGCCAGTCCTGGATTGCCTTGATCTTAGCATCGTCGACTCGCAATCCGCTTGAACTCACTACAAAACCCAGAAAAGACACTTGATCATTACAAAGCTCACATTTCTTAAGATTGGCATACAAGTGTTCTAATCTAAGAGTTGAAAGTACTTCCCTCAAATGTGCTTCATGTTCCTCAGGTGATTTACTATAGATAAGAATGTCATCAAAATAAACAACAACAAATTTACCTATGAAATTCCTAAGCACATGATTCATTAGTCTCATGAAAGTACTAGGTGCGTTAGTCAAGCCAAAAGGCATAACCAACCATTCATAGAGTCCAAATTTAGTTTTGAAGGCTGTTTTCCATTCATCGCCTTTCTTCATCCTAATCTGATGGTAACCGCTTTTTAAATCAATTTTAGAGAAGATAGAAAAACCATGCAACTCATCTAACATGTCATCTAAGCGGGGTATAGGATGGCGATATTTCACAGTTATGTTGTTAATTGCCCTACAGTCTACGCACATTCTCCAAGAACCATCTTTCTTAGGCACTAACAACACAGGCACAACACTAGGACTCAAACTTTCCCTAATGTATCCCTTGTCCAACAGTTCCTGGACTTGGGATTGAACCTCTTGGGTTTCAGTGGGATTCATTCTATAAGCAGGCCGATTAAGCAATGCAGCCCCTGGAATAAGATCGATTTGATGCTCAATTCCTCTGACAGGGGGTAGACCTGCTGGTATGTCCTCGGGGAAAACATCCTTATATTCTTCAAGAAGAGATAGGATGCGAGGAGGGAGGGTAGCTCGAAGCTCCTCACTCAACATATTCAACCCTTTGCATAGGAGCATGAGGGTTGTTTCCCCATCCGCAAACTCGTCTAAAAATGTACTCTTGGAAGCCAAAAATACACCCTTAGGCCGAGTAGGGGTAGACACATGGCTCGACTGAGCCTCCTTATCTAACTCACCTTTACTTACCTTTCGCTTCTCAATCTCATCAGCCACCTGGGTTGGCGTCATAGGCTTGAGAACTACATTTTTGCCCTAAAAAGTAAAGGAATATCTGTTAGTAAAGCCATCATGCAAGACCTTACGATCAAACTGCCAAGGACGACCTAATAAGATATGACATGCTTGCATAGGTACTATATCACATAACACATCATCTTCATAATGTCCTAATTTGATATGCACTTTGACTTGCCTATTCACTTTCAAATTACCACAGTCGTTCATCCAATGCAATCTATAAGGCCTAGGATGCTGAATAGTAGGAAGGTGTAATTTATCAATCATCTCTTGACTAGCTAAGTTACAACAACTTCCCCCATCAATGATCACATTAACCACTTTACCCTTAACTAAGCATCTAGTATGAAATAGATTCTCACGTTGATTGTCATCACATGGTGCAGGAACAACACTTAAGACTCTCCTAACAATCAGTGATTCTCCATGTTCATAATCAATTCCATCATCATCCTCATCATAGGTAAGCAGATTAAGGTTTTGATCATTATCATTAGCATGCTCTTCATTTTCATCACAAGAATTGTCAGACACATATTCACCCAAGTGATTAATCATGAGAGTTTTCTTATTGGGACAATCCTTCATAGTATGACCTCTACCCTGACATTTAAAGCACACAATGTCCCTAGATCTAGCAGTAGAGGGGTTAGGATTACTCCCTTTGGGACCAGTAGATGTCCCAGACGAATCTCGTCCTGTCCAAGACGCCTTACCCTTGTCAGCAGCTGTAGGGTTGGTTCGGCCATCTCCTCTCCCAGGGGCTTGGTTTGGCCGAGAGGTGTAACTACCGTCAGACCGCCCTTGGGGCTGTTGTGGCTGGTTTTGGCGCCAAGGTTGGGGCTGGCCGCTCGTCCATCTTCCACCTTGGTTCCTGTATCTAGCTCCACGTTCAACTTTAATAGCCAAATGCAATAATTCAGTAGGAGTAGAGTAAGGAAAGCAATCAATGTCCTGAGCTAAGGCGGGATGCAAAATGCGAAGAAACCTAGCATTAGTATCCTCATGATGTTCAACAACATTTGCTCGTGCCATGGTTTCTTGCATAATATTAAAGGTTTCCTCAATAGATTTATTACCTTGCTTAAGGTTCTCTAGGCGTTGCCTAAGCTCTCTAGCATAGTGTTGAGGGACAAACCTATTTCTCATTAAAGCTTTCCATTGGTTCCAAGACGCGATAGGCGCATCTAGGGCTCTTCTTCTTTCCTTAATCAAATTATCCCACCAAATAAGAGCAAACCCTTGAAATTCTAAAGAAGCCAATTGAACTTTCTTAGGTTCAGAGAAATTGTGACAGTTCCAGATTTGTTCCATTTTAGTTTCCCAGTCTATATATGCATCTGGATCTGTCTTGCCATCAAAGGAAGGAATTTTTACCTTAACCTTACCTATGCCGTCCTGATCAGGATCTCTAGGCTCACGGTATTGGTAACGCCCTCCTCTGTCGTTCCGCCTCGGGCATTGCTCCCAATAGTCCTCCTCTTGGAAGTCATCGTCACGCTCCGAATAGTAGAACTCCTCCTGGAAGCCACGGCCTCTTCCTCTGCCCCGTCCTTGCCCCTGCGCATTAACAAATCCGTTATTTCGACCATTTCTCTCCCCTCGTGGAGAGTGGTTCTCTTCAAAAATAGGATTATTGAAATTAGGGTTAGGAGGAGGGTTAGGATTTCGGACTTCCCTTTCATCATTAGGCGGCTCGTTACGCCTTTGATCACCTTGACCACCAAGGTTATTAGAACCCGTTGGTCTAGCCTCCAAGGCCGTCAGCTTATCCATCATTGCCGCCAAGGTGGCGTTGAGAGTGTTCATTGTGTTATTGAACATTGCGACGGATATAGTTGCTTCGGAATTGTTTTCATCGTTGCCATTGTTGGCATTGTTCGGGTTGTTAACCTGCTGAGACATCGCAACTAAACCAACACAGAACTATGTCAAGATTAGCAAACTAAAACAACCTCACTATGTGTTTCTCTCACACTCTTCTCTCTAATTGGTATGACAAGCTTGTTGGGGCAATCCGCTTTGGGCAAATCAACACTCAAGCAAGGACTTAACAATCAAAAGAGAGTAATCAAGAGAAAGGACAAAGAAACACTGAAGAAAATGCTCGACACAAGCTGGGCAGAATCTCGGAATCGGCCAAACTGATTCGACAGGACACTGTACTGAGGCTGTACCGAGGCTAGAGGAGGTCGGTATGGGGTCGGTATGGGCACTGCAGTACACGACACACGAAAATAGGAAAAGAAAATGAAAGAAAAGAAAGAAAAACTTGGATTTTTACCTCTTTTTGATTTAAACCCTTAGTATGGATGTTGTAGTTGCAAGGTAGGGCTTAAAAAAAAAATTATGGTTTGGGAGGTATGTGTTTGAAGGTTGTGACTAGGGCTATAACAAATTCACCAAATTTGGTCCTTAAGCTTTCTTGCACTAGATACAATCCTTCTCTCTTTTTTTTTTTTTTTTTTTTTTTTTTTTTTTTTTTTTTTGTAAAGCTTACTTTTGCCCCTAGTGAATTTTATCCTCCTAGGACTAAGCTTTGAATGTAATCTTTTTTTTTTTTTTTGAATATGCGAACTTTTTTTTTTTTTTTGGACTAATGCAAGAAAACTATCTATGAAATAAAGGACTCAAAAAAAATTATATGCTATGGTGAAAGAAAAATAAAATTTATATAATCCTTATGAAATATATATAGGTGAGGGTTTGTCTAACTTTGGTAAGTATATCTATCTAAAGCCTTTTATAATTTATGATAGATATATGAATTAATCTACCACAAAATCAGAAATTAAATAAGGCAATTAAATAGATAAAACAAAAGATGGAACAAGATAGACAAACTAGGGTTTAATATGTATGGAATTCGGTCAACTCGGCCAACTTTAATTTGGTGCCGTACGTCAACTACGAAGAATTGAAGCACATGACGTACTGTAATGTCACTTGGCTAGGTGATATCAAATATGATTTGTGCCAAAGATTGGTCGACTGCAAACAGGGGTCTCGGCTAAGTGTGTTTAGGGCTAGCAACCACAAACAATCACATACAAGAGGTTAGTAATAATCAAATTCAAAAATTAAAGAAGTAAAAACTAAGAATAAGAAAGACTCTATTTTTTTTTGTAGGTTTTGTGTTTATGGAAACAAAAGACACAACTTTGATGTCGGAAACCAAAGCTCTGATACCAATTTTGGGTTTTCATTTTTTTGAGATTTTGAGATTTTTTCGTCGACTAACCCCTTTGGAAAAAGTCTAAATTTTGTCCAGATCTGAACCCCAAGAAAAATGGTTTTTTCGGCCATTTTAGAGGAGGATTTGTAAAGAAACATCCCCAGTAAAGTCGTAGCTCTTGATGTTAGCTTTCTAACGAGTGATCTAATGCCCCGATCGGACCAACACATCTCTCGTATGGCAAAAAATACCGAGCATGTGTCTGTAACTCCCGTTGTAAGGCATTTTCCTCTAATTCCGGGGATATTTCGACCTTTCGGGTGGGCCTTTTACTGACGGATATCCTTAATAGCATCACACCTTCCCTAGAGCAAGGGATTTTTGGTTTTCATTTTTTTTTGAGATTTTGAGATTTTTTCGTTGACTAACCCCTTTGGAAAAAGTCCAAAATTTGTCCAGATCTCAACCCCAAGAAAAATGATTTTTTCCCCGATTTTAGAGGAGGATTTATAAGGAAACTTACTCGGTAAAATCGTAGCTCTTGAAGTTAGCTTTCTAACGAGTGATCGAATCCCTCGATCGGAGCAACACAACTCTCGTATGGCAAAAAAAAAACCGTAATTTGGTTAGAACAAATTATATAAGTTAGAAATATTCGCAAGTGAAATATAAATATAATTTGTTGTATTGTTGTTGATTTATTCTTTTTTAATTAAAGAATAAATTAAAAAAAATCATTTGAGAAATATTTTACAAAAATATTTCTAACTGATATCATTTGTTCGAACCAAATTTTGGGTTTTTAAGTTTTTTAAATATGACATAAAATAGGGATATTTTTTTCAATTATCTTAACTCAAAAAAAATATTTTTCATTTAAATAAAATTTACCTTTTGTGTAATTTTGATTAAAAAATCTAGTTTAATAATGTTTAGGTTTTATTTCAAAACTATAAAAGTTAGGTGTTATTTTTTATTTTAAAAAAGACATTGGTGGTGAATTAAGCACATAGTAGTAAAAGTTTGGTTTATTTTTGTCACTTTATAAAGTTCATGGTGCTACCAACTCACCCTACTAAAATTTGGATTATTTGAATTAGTTTTAACTAAAATAAAATATAATTTTTTAATGAATTTTTTAAAAATAATTTAATAGTAAAAAGTATGAAATTATTTTTAAAAATTTTATAAAAAAATTATATTTTATTTTATGGAGTTTTTACTCCTTAAAAAATGTGCATAAAATCCAAACGACACTTAATATAAAACAGATAGAGTATATTATTGGATTAATTCACTCTATACAGGTGGTCAAATTCAAAGTGCATTATATATATGCAGTGATATTTGTGCAGTGTATTCTTTTAAACTGTGTTGAGTTCAACTCCAACATGTGAAAGGGAATATTAATGGGAGGCCAGATGAGATTTGAATAGTGGTAGAATATGAATGGAATGTGCGCAGAAGATTGGGTTTTTGGAGGGTTGGTAAAAGGTAAATGTGGGTGATGTAACATGGGAGCACTGTGCCGGCACCCTGCCAGTGCCAGTGCCAGTGCCAGGGTATACAAATCAACTTTTTCTTTTTTTTACCATTTTCATCAAAACTTGACATGGGAACTTGTAAATCTGTGACTTTGAGGGAGCCTTCATGGTTTGTTATAATACCTGCCTAGGGTCCCACCCCATTTTCGGATGTATTAATCCAACGTGTACTACACATATCATCCTTTACCTGCTACTCCAACAAGTAATGTGTTCAGATCTCTTGCAATGTTTCTACGTATAATTGTACATGAGTGCATAGACAATTTTTGTACGTCCAAATTAAATGACACAAAATTGAGAGTTGAGACAAATAAGAGGAGAAAGATGAGCGAAAAAGGAGGGAGGGGAGAGCCGGAGACCAAGGAAAGGAAGGAGCAGATGGTTTGGGGGGAACGTGGAGATCTGTTCATCTCCATCAGGCTTTCCATATTTGCCCTCTCACTAATTTAATTGGAGTGACACGGACACACTACACTCTACACTCTACAGTACAGGATGCGGTTTTACTGTTTGCATTTTGATAAACAAAGACCTCCTAACTTGAATAAATGACTTTTAAAAAGTTAACTCCATCCATCCATCCCCCACTCTCCTTTTTAATTTGTGTGATGTCCAATATATACTTAGCATAAAGCACCCCCATCGACTTCACCTGCTGCTTCCCTTCGTCCTACCAATCTAAACGTTCCCCGATCGACTCAGAGATTGATATGATAGCGCCCCAGCTACAGATCAATTCAAGATGACGACCCGCATCATCAATGACCAGGACCTGGAGAAACAGATGCGCAAGCACATGTTGGGAGGCTGTATTCCCGCCTTCTTCAACATTTTCGATCGCAACCACCTTCTCTGCCCCAAACGCCTCTACACCAAGCGCCTCCCCGATTCCACGGTATATAATACATGTCTTCATTCATTCATTCATTCATTCATTATATTGTTCCATCTCCATCTTAATCCATCAAATTGCATCTATCTATCTATCTATATATGATATGCCTGTGTTAAACTTTAAAATTGATCACATATAATCTGGTTTCCCTATGTTTTTAGTTTGTGGATTCCGCATCAGATTCCGCCTCCTCCCTGCAATCTCCGGTGCGGCCGGAGGAGTTTGAGAGACCAGAAGATCATAATCTGAAATCCTCGCCCTCGCCGGAGCATCTGAGACTTCCGGCCACTCCTCCGCCGGAGAAAGTGACAAATCCGTTGCCGATAATGTATTCTCCGGCTAGAGCGTCAGTTGCGGCAGTGTCGTCACCTTGGAAGTTCAGCCGGGATGCGCCCAGGCTGTCCCTCGACAGTCAAGCCGTAGTCGATGCAAAGGGGAAGCTTCGTCCGAGAGAGTTGAGGACCACCGCGGGAAATGCCGGCGACGATGATATTGACAGGCTGAAGCGTTCTCCCAGCGTAGTCGCGAGACTTATGGGGCTGGATCAACCCCTGCCTTCTTCTGAATTGCCGGAGAAGAAATCGGAGCTCCGGAAATCAGCGTCGGAGTCCAGATCGAGAGATGCGTACCGATTTGTCAGCGGAAACGCGTTCCCGCCGAACCAGCAATACCAATCGAATTCAACCTTGGCAAGCACAGACAACAGAGACAGAAACAATTCAAACGTCAGCAGTCGATTGAACATGACAACTCTCGATCAAGTTGGTCGGAGCGCGAATACTGAGCCCGCGAAGCCATCGCAGCAGCGGCGAATTGGATTCTACGATGCCGGTGACTACTTCCCGGAGCCAAAGCGTGCACTGGCGATCTGTAGCGAGATAGAAAAGAGTTTGAAGATGAGAGGGTTTCAGGAGTCATCTCAGGATCTGGAAATGCTAAAGCAGATCTTTGAAGCTCTGCAGCTCAAAGGCCTCCTCCACTCCAACCGTCCCCCTGAGCCACTTGCCCGGAGGAACTTCGTTTACGAGCGGAGATTTCCTCACGAGGAGTCCCCAATTGTAGTTATGAAGACAGCCAGATCACCACGGAGAGTGTCGAATCCGCTTCCAGGTTTCCGATCGAAGGCGGTTTCTCACAGGATTCCTCCAAACCCTAGGTCACCAGCTAGGATCGAGAACAAGAGCACCAGCCCGGTGACAACGAGGAGGCGGCTTAACTTCGAAACGCAGAGGAGAAAGAAGCAAACGACAGCAACAGAGTCTATAAGAGTCTCGTCGGTGCAGTCTTCAAGAATAAGATATGAATCCCGGCGAATTGATCAGGTGTCCGGTGAATCTCCTCGACTGGCAAGATCACCGGCGGAAATTGGAGGTGCCGAGGATGAATCGTTCGCCATTTCCGGTTGTAGCATTAGGACGAGGTCTTCTTCACACACTGATACAGAGGTAATTAAGGCTAATTAAAATCGTCCAAGATGACATTGATTTAGTTTGAGTTGATCATATAGATTATGGATTTATATTATTATATATACTGAATTACTAATGAATTATTATGGAAATAGAGCATTGAATTGATCTATCTTCTGTAATGTTGATCTTTGAGCAGAGGGTGAAAAGGGAGGAATTGAAGGAGGGGGAGAGCTTGTTAGAGAGGTGTGATAAGCTACTAAACAGCATAGCGGAGTTGCATCGGAGTCCTGTGTCGGTTCTTGATTCGGGCATGTACAAGGACCAGGAAGAGTCTTCACCCTCCCCTGTCAATGTCATGAAGCGTAGCCTTGATTTCAAAGGTATGCCCATTGCCCGCCCTGCCCCTGCTTTGTGTTTTCAGTTGAGATTGGTTTTACACTTTTACATGTACTCTTCTGTGACACCCTATTTAATTTTCACCGGTTAAAATTCGTAGCACTAACTAGAGTGGTTACTTACTGCTCTCGCAAGTGCCCTTTGATTGCGCCTGAAATTACACCAGTTTGATTGAATAAATGGATGATAATTTCTGGCCTAGTTGGCTCGGCTGGGGTGTGTCTGTCATGTAATTCAATTTCACCAAAATTGCTGTTCATTTTGACTACAAATTAAAGATTGGTGGTCTGGTGCAGGGGCATGGTGAATAAACGGGAATTATTTTTCACTGCATGGCCGCCTGCATATAACTAAAAACCCAGAGTCAGAGATTATATATCTGCAACATGTCCCCAAATCCAAACAATAATACAACAGTAAGAGAGCTATAGAAAGTAGAAACCAGAAAGGCTTCACAAAATTAGAAAGTCGATGATACACCTTTTTGTATGCGTCAATTAATATTATGCAACATCAGTCATTATCAACCACCATATGCATTATATCTTCATTGCTGACTACACCAGGCCATATCCATATATGCAATGCCAGTCTTATTGTAAGAAAAACAAGGCATCATGAAACTTCAACTGCTATCCAGTTCTCTCTCTATATAGCTGTTTAGAGATGGATGAATTTAATTTTGATATATGTACTCAAGTACTCAACTATTATCATGTTCATGTAGGGATTGTATACAGTATATATATAGGTGTGGTCCATATAAGCATAACGCGTAAACAATGGATTCGCAGTGATGTTTGGTACAAATTTGGATTACATAGCTAAATAGTTCGGAGTAAATGCTGACAGATTTTTTTTTTAAAAAAAAAGTATTCGAGTCATTACCAATTTATTACCATGGATGGTTTTCATAACAGATTTCTCTCAATTAACCCTGCTTTGAGACTCAATCATGATTTTTTTTTTGTCAGATCGAGTTGCAGATTTTGAAGAGGAGACGTTGTGGAGCCCATTGAGCTCAGGTAGAGCATTCCAATTGGAATCACCCGATACCAATGCCAACAACACGGAAGATCAACAAGACCCGGATTTTGTCTATGTCTCAGAGATCCTTAGGGTATCAAACTACCTACCCGAAGACTCTGATGTGTTCCTATTACTTGAGAAGCAGCAATCGATCAACTGCAGGGGCAGGGACAACTACAGGCACAAGAGGAGGCTCATCTTCGACTCTGTTATCGAAATGATAGAAAAGCACAGGCAATTGCCGCCATGGGAGTCAGCCTCCTCTGCCCCCGAGCTGAGGCAGATATGGTCCGAGCTTCAGGAAATTCAGGTGAGGATTGAATCCGAGGATCTTTTTGAGGTCATTTGTGGAGTGATGAAGAGAGATATGGCCAGAGACGGGTGGGCAGGGTGCCCCGTGGAGATGTCCGAGGCGGTGCTCGACATTGAACGGCTGATATTCAAGGATTTGGTTGGAGAGACAATCCACAACCTTGCGGCAGTTGCAGCAGAAAATGGGGCGATCCCCGCGTCGCGTAGGAAACTGATCTTCTAAGCTGTTAGCCATGGGTAGAAGTAGAAAAGCTTCTTCTTCTTTTTTAAATAGTAGTTCAAAATTAAATGACTAGCCGTTGCTTTTGGCGCGCTTTTATTTTCCCGCAATTTGGTTTATCATACTAATGGGCGCCAATGGGAGTAGGAGTGATATTTTGCAAGGGTAGGCAAACCCAACGGTCAATCAATTCATTCACTTAATCTCCATTCTTTAGTTGTTGTTGTAATTTTGATGAGAGGGTTGTTGACTAAGATAAAGATGTGAGACAAGTGAAGTGGATCATGTGAGGTTTGCATGTGTATGATCTGCAGAGGTGAAAGAAAATCAGGCCAAAAGAGAATAAATAAAGACGAAATTGCATAAAACCACCCCTTAAATAGGGTGTTTTGTGAAAAATCAACCCTTATAACTAGAATTATAAAAATCACCCATTAAAACCATTTTCTTAGCAAAGTCATACTCATCACTCAATTTCTGTTAATTGAATGTTAAAGTGTATGAAAAGTCAATTATACCCCTTGTTTTTATTAGTAAATTACTCTTTGTATTAGTTGATATTTAACTTTTTGACATGTTTTTAAAAGTAAAAGACTCTATAAAATATCAAAAAAAAATTATTTATTTCATACTTGTAAAAAAAACTCTATAAAAAGTTTGTGTAATTTATGTTGTATACATTTTAAAAAATGTGTATTACTAAAGAGCTACTTGAAGAAAAGAAAAATTAAAAAAATAACGTTTCATATAGTTTTTATTATTCTAAAAATATGTGCGAAATAGTGAACATATTTTTAAAATTATAAAAACTACATGAAATATCATTTTTCAAAATTTTCTTTTCTTCAAGTAACCATTTGGTAATATACGTACACTTTTAAATATATAAAACATCAATTATATCAAATTTCTATAGAGTGTTTTTACTAATAAGTATGAAATTATATTCTTTTTTATATATATTTTATGGAGTTTTTTACTTTTGAAAAAACATGTTAAAAAGTTAAAAATTAATAAATACCGATTGATTAGAGTAAAATAATTATAAAAATAAGGGATATAATTAACTTTTCACACACCTTAACTTGCATTAAAGGAAATTGGGTGAAAGGTTGCTAAGAAAATGGTTTTAACCGGTGGTTTTCTACAATTTTAGTTTTAAAGGGTGTTTTTTTTGTTGTTGTTGTTGCAAAACACCCTTAAATAGGGGTGATTTTCTAAAATATTGCCAAAAATAAAAGAAGAAGAGGGTGATACTGGATGTAGGTTTGTTTATATATGGGTTATACTCATTCAATCCATGTGTTTGTGTGTTCATGTGTTTCGATCGATCCGTTTTGAAAAGTGACAGAAAAATACAAATGAATAAAGTTGAAGTCTAGTTTATTAATTAGTTCGTTTAGATAGAATAATCTAATTCTAAATCTAATTGTATGTGGTGTTATCAGTTTTGTCTCTATAGGAGGGTGAATGGCTGAATAAATTAAACTAATTAATAATAATCAGAACAATTCAAGAATCAAGGGGCCGGGTGGATGATCGATCAGCTCAGCTGGTTTATAATTTGTTGGCCGCTAAAGTTTGTTTTTTCATTATTAATAACAATGAAAAGGCATTTAAAGTTCAAACATTTAACATCAAAAAGGTCTAATAAGTATTTGTTAACAAATTAAGTTGATTAGATAAATGGTTCCACAAATTACAAAAATAGAATGGCTATGGAATATGGATGCATCATCATCATCATCATACTCATATAATAGAATCCATAAAATCAACGGCAATCCAAGCAGAACAAGAACATCAGAGCTGTGAAGCTGGCTGTAGATAGGCCCAACGGCCCATCTATATAGAAACCCAACACACCCAACCAACCAATTAAATTAAAGGCCTTGTAGTAAATCACCCCTTAAATAGTCCAATTTGCTCAAAACCACTCCTCAACACACATAATTGTATTAAACTACTCATTAAAACCTAAAAGTTTGTATAGAACCACATATCCTTCAGATGTAGTACCATTTTATTTAAAAAAATGCAAAGTCGGGTATGAATCCAAAGTCATCGGATGAGGAAATATAGCTCGGTGAACCAAAACATCAATATAAGAGGAAGGTGCACAAATCACGACGACTCGTGGAGTTAACAAACCAGGCTAAACCCCTATCAATCCAACGAATTGCAAAGAAGAGCAACAAAGGCATGAGTTGGGTGTTGTTGAATGGCATACAAAAGGAATTTCGATGTTTTAATTGGGATATTGTTGTCATTTTCTGCATTTTGAATTGTAACATTACTATGTCGGAAGGATGGGTGATTTTATGCAAATTTTTGAATTTTAATGAGTTGTTTATTGCAATTATGTGTTTAAGTGATGATTTTAAACAAATTGAGCTATTTAAGGGGTGATTTTCTTGTAATTTGAATTGGCCTAAATTAGACTAAGCGGTCTCCGTTAAATTGAGCAAGCAAATGGGAGAATGCAAGAAACGTCAGTCGTCATTGTCTCCATCTCCATCTCCATCGAGGTTGTTTTTTCCCATTAGTTTCTCCTTCCTATATAAGTATGTCCTATTCAGGTACGTACTGCTAATGTGAATTAATTATATGCCTTCTTAACCCAACTTTCATTTGATTTGGTATGTTAAATTGTCGTTCGACTTTGATTTCTGATTTATTGTTAGTATATATTTGCTCTGCGCTGTCAATGATGCTCACCTTATTAATATTAATATACAATAATATTATCAACCTCAGCCTAGTTTCTAAATTTCTGACCTCTTCTACTTCTAGAGGGTCTCCAGTCTCCAGACATCACTTTTCTTTTCTTCTTTTCTACAGTATACTACTCCATAATCCATATACTTCCACAACAAGCAATTTTTAACTACCACAATTTGCATTTACATGAACATAAATATACGGCGTGGTTCTTGATCTTGAGCCCACAGGCGAAGGATCGGGTATCCCAAACTTATCAAGTAGATGATAAGAATGATATATAAATAATAACAAAGATTATATAGATAGATATTTTTAAATAAAAAATTACTACATAATTGAGAGAGAGTGTCATATAACAGATAGATATTCTAGTAGTAGTAGATATTGCTGATTGATTATATTGATATTGATGTAAAATCCTCTATATATTGAGTGATTTTGTAAGCAGCTTGCCCGTTTTTTCGAATGCAACCTAGACCGGGTTGGGTTTTGGGTAATTTAGAAAGAGAAAACCGGATTGGTCGGCAGAGCCAGAGGACAGAGGTACGTGTTGCTCATCACGTGACTTATTCCACTTTATTTATACACAAATCCAACGGCTGTTATCCATCCTTTTAGTCCACGGTTTCCCTAATCCGTCGGATTCTAGCGGCTCACATCCCACTCCGTCCTCCAGAGGCATTACCGTAAATAAACACCTCCTCCGAGGACAGTTTGGTCACTTCACCCACTGCCTTCAATTATAAAAAGATCAAATAAATAAAAACCCTCATATATACATTCTGATTCTGTATTTGGTTTATTTTTCTCTCACCTGACATCAAAATTCCCTCGTTTTTCTCAGATCTTCTCCCCGCCGCCACCGCCACCGCCACCGGGAGATTCCCTCTCCCTCCCGGTACAATGTCGCAGTCTCTCTCTTTCCGTTTCTTCTCCCCGCCCCTCTCCTCCATCCGCCGTCAACGTGTCTCCATCTGCGCCGTCCAATCGGAGGCCAAGCCCAAGGCCCCCAAGCCCCTCGTTTCCACCCTCTCCACCCCCTCTTCTGCATCGGTGGCCGTTTCTCCGGTCCTCCCTTTCCCTCCGGCCACCGATTCTTCGATTTGGGACTCTTCATACCTCGAGGCGGACCCCGTCGCAGAATCGGACATCAGGGAGAATGGCTTCGTGCCGACCCGGAGGACCAAGGTAGTATGCACGATCGGCCCTGGAACCTGCGGAATTGACGACCTCGAGGCGCTTGCATCCGCCGGGATGAACGTCGCCCGCCTTAACTTGTGCCACAACACGCGTGAGTGGCACCAGGATGTCATCCGGCGCGTTAGGAGGTTGAACGAGGAGAAGGGGTTCGCCGTCGCCGTCATGGTCGATACTCAGGGTAGCGAGATCCATTTGGATGATCTATATGGAGCCACGTCATCCACCAGAGCCGAGGTCTGGTCCCTTTAAAGCTCTGCTCTTTTTCTCTTCTTTTTTGTCGGTTTAGTTTTCTGTCAAGTTGGGTTTTGATTGTGTGGTTGTTCGTTTTTTGGAGGGATCGTGTTATCTGTCAAGTTTGTCTCTTGCTTTGAATTAATTGAGTGCGTTTTTAGTTACTGTGCCAATGTGTAATTGACACATCTATGAGTTCAAACACTACCAGTTTGAGATTGATTGCATCCGTAAAGATTGACTCTTTAATCGAAAAACTGGAATTAAGTTTGGGTTTGTTGCATTTTCAATTATAAATGGTCGTAATATCTCTTGATTATGTTTCTGGAATCTGGATGCACAATTTTTTTTGTAGATAGTAGTAATTGTAATTCATTAAAGATTTGTGCTTTATAAATTTAAATGGAATTGTGTTTATTGACAGCTACTTGTTGTTCTAGTTAGTAATTTAGCAGTACTTGTTCTTGTTGAAATACCGCGGGGAGCTCATATAATGTCGGCTTTTACAGGATGGAGATGTATGGACATTCAGCATCCGGTCATTTGATTCAAATCGTCCTGAGAGAACTGTTGGGGTGAGCTATGATGGGTTTGCTGAAGGTATTTGTCTCCCAAAACATGTCTGTCTTTAAAGAGTTCAGCTGTGCACAGGTTTCATACGGTTTTTTTTTTCGTTTTTGGTATTTTAATGTGGCAGATGTGCAAGTGGGTGATGAACTTCTTGTGGATGGTGGGATGGTCCGGTTCGAGGTGATTGAAAAAATTGGACCGGATGTCAAGTGCCAGTGCATTGATCCCGGATTGCTGTTGCCGCGCGCTAATCTTGCCTTGTGGAGAAACGGGAAGCTGGTTCGGGATCACACTGCTATGCTCCCCACAATCACAGCCAAGGTTTGTCCACCTCATTTCAGTATTCTGTCAAGTGTCTCAGCATCAAGAATTCCTAATAATTTACCAAGCATTTTTACTGGTTATCTGATGGTGAAAAGATAAGCTTCTTATGAATTCATTGTTTCTTCCTTTCAGGATTGGCTGGACATTGATTTTGCTATAGCAGAAGGAGTAGATTTCATTGCACTATCATTTGTCCAATCTGCCGAGGCCATTAATGACCTTAGGGTTTATGTTACTGAGCACTCTCCGAATAGGTAAGCAATGTTACAGGGGTTTTATATTTCTTCCACAATGGTTTCTCAGTAATTTCAACAGATTCATATTGATGCTATATGAAATATGAAGGTGTCTGTTTAATCTGTAAACTGGTACATCTGTTTCCAAACAAATCCCTGCTTGCATTTTCTATCTTTTGCTGTTCTGATTTCTCCAATTAATGTCATTTTTTGTTCTGTTTGTCACAGCGACGTGGCTATAATCGCAAAGATTGAGAGCATTGATTCTTTGAAGAACTTGGAAGGAATTCTCAAGGCATCAGATGGTGCCATGGTTGCACGAGGAGATATGGGTTCGCAAATACCCTTGGAACATGTCCCACATGTGCAAGAGCGGATTGTTCAGCTTTGTAGAGAGCTGAATAAGCCCGTAATTGTAGCCTCTCAGCTTCTCGAATCCATGATTGAGTACCCAATACCCACGAGAGCAGAAGTAGCCGATGTTTCTGATGCTGTTAGGCAGCAGGCTGACGCGCTAATGCTCTCTGGTGAGTCAGCAATCGGCAAGTACCCTGAAAAGGCACTGGCTGTCCTTAGGAGTGTCAGTTTGAGAATGGAGAGATGGCAGCGAGATGAGGCGTGTCCCGAGCATCTGCAACTCCCAAGCCTTTCGGATTCATCATCACCAGAATATGTTTCCGAGGAAATATGCAATGTGGCTGCTAAATTAGGTGAATAATTTGCCGAATTCTGTTATTATTTATTTTATTCCCTATCCCAGTTTAAAGTAATTGGTTTGTGTTCTTATGGACGATTTCATTTTCAGCTGACAACCTGAAAGCAGACGCCATTTTCGTCTACACCAGAGACGGGGGCATGGCATCGCTGCTCTCCAGGTGCCGACCAGCCTGCCCCATAATCGCCTTCACAACAACAACATCCGTAAGGAGGCGCCTAAGTCTGCACTGGGGACTTGTCTCCTTTAAGCTGAACTTTCTAGAAGACATGGAGATGAACCTAAACCGAACCTTGTCGCTGCTGACAGGAAGAGGAATGATCCGACCAGGCAACCTCATCGTGGTGGTCTCCGACTCCCTCCAATCCATTCAGGTGAGACAAGTCCCTTGAATCCTGGGGAAGATTTTGCACATTGAAAATGGAGGAGTGAATTCCTAAATCTATCCTTGTGATTTTGCATATCCTTAGGTTTTTGGTGTAGGGGAATATTTAGGTTAATGATGAAAGATTGATTGAGATGTGTGGGTACCGATTCATAGACACAAGTAAGCAGAAGTTGTAGGCAGAGGTGAAATAAACATATCATTCTTTGTGGGATTATAGAGGTAGTAATTGTACCATATAGACATTTATCACATCAATTTATATGTTACCCTATTTTTATTGCCTTTGACCTGTGCGGAATTCCAGTTCATTTGATCTTTTATTTATAATATAACCAACCAACCAATTGTGATTTGTGGGTATTAATCTTTCATGCTACTGGATTGACTTGGAACAAGTTTGTAATTGTACTGCATAAAACCACTCTTTAAATATGTGTTATTGCTTAAAACCACCTCTTATATTCATAATGGCCGAAAACCACCCATTGTAACGATTCCGTTAGCAATCAACCACTTGGCCTATTTAACTTTTCATCCAAGGCTACGTTTTGGAGAGGGGTATGATCAGGGATCCGCAGTTGTATTGGGGGAGGTTACAGTCCTCAGGAAGGAGTATTTCAAGTATATGGGCTCGTACGTTCAAAGTGATGGGGGTATTGATAGAGATATCAAGCATCAAGTTCAGACTGGGTGACTAAGATGGAGAAGAGCGTCGGAGGTGCTTTGTGACAAAAAAGTCTCAGCTAAACTGAAAGGGAAATTTTATAAGGTCGTTGTTAGACCGACTTTGTTTTACCGCTCTGAGTGCTGGCCTATTACTAAAGCTCAAGAACAAAAGTTGTCGGTTGTGGAGATGAGAATGCTGAGATGGATGACTGGGCACACGAGACTCGAGAGAATCCGAAATGCTGACATCAGGAGAGAGGTTAGAGTGGCGAGTAATGTGGACAAATTGCGGGAGTCCTGATTATGTTGGTTTGGGCACACCTGTAGGTAGGGGTGGGCGCGGGACGGGACGGGACGGGACGAGGGTCGTCCCGCGTCCCGTCCCGCGTAATTTTTGCGGGACGGGACCGGGACGGGATTCCCTAGTTTTTTTTCAATCCCGCGCGGGCCTTATCCCTCACGGGACGGGACGGGACGGGCCCTGTCCCTCAAATAAAAAAACATTATAAAAAGTCTAGAACTCCTATATATTTTGCGCTTTTTTAAGACGTAACACGTATAGATTTATAATATTTTTTATATTTTACGATTTTCCTTATATATATACACATATATTATACATATAATTACACATTTACACATACTAAAAAAAAATACGATATATACATGTAACAGTGTGCAAATATATGTATAGACATGCACACAGCACACACTGTGTTCATGTATATAGAGTATAGACAGTGTGCATATATAGACACACACTGTGTTCATATTGAACATATATACATTACAGTAGCATATGTATAAA
Source organism: Persicaria maculosa (assembly GCA_963922045.1). Lineage (NCBI taxonomy): Eukaryota > Viridiplantae > Streptophyta > Magnoliopsida > Caryophyllales > Polygonaceae > Persicaria > Persicaria maculosa. The sequence continues at coordinate 80,090,584 of OY998255.1, read as the reverse complement.
TTGTGTATATATATTTATTTATATGTTGTATACTTTATATAAATAAATAAATATATAATATAATATAATATAATATGCGGGACGGGACGAGATTTGCGGGATAAGGAATCCTCGTCCCGCGTCCCGTCCCGCATAATTTTTGCGGGACGGGATTCAATATTTTTTTTTCAAATCCCACCGGGATCGGGACGGGACCGGGACGGGCCCAGGATTTGCGGGATTTGTGCCCACCCCTACCTGTAGGAGACCTGCTTCGGCTCCGGTTCGTAGGTGTGAAATCCTGAATTTGGGAGAAATCCGTAGGGGGGAGGTAGACCTAAGAAGATCTAGTTGGAGGTTATCAGACATGATCTCAATCTGTTAAACCTATCGAAGGATATGACTTCGGACAGAGACCACTGGAGAAGGAGCATTCAAACTGCTGATGTTTAGTGTCTTATGTTATGGTCTTGATTTGAGTTGTGTCCTCGTGCCATTGTTTACTTTCATGCTTCTTCCATGAGCCTTCCCTTCTCTTATTCCCTGCTATCTCTTCTCCCTTCTCTGAGTCTTACTACTATGCGGTTCTATTGTCCTATTGTTCTGGGTCTATCAAAAACACTCTCTCGACTTGTTCGGGGTATGTATGAGTGTGTACATCCTGACCCCCCAAACCCCGCTCTATAGCGGGATTAACTGGGTTGTTGTTGTTTGTTTGTTTGTTTAGTATAAATGAATGAATTTTTTATTTAAAAAAAAAACAAAATAGAACATACATGGATGGATTTGAAGAAAGAACTCCCTCCTTCCTTCCCTAAAACCCTGTCGATTACCCTAAATCCTCACCTTAATCTTGTAGAAATCCATGAAGGTTGGTGTGTTTCGAGAGGATTCATCCCTAATTCCTCTCATGATTATAGTTTTGTTGATCAATTTGTTATCCCTAAATCCCAAAATCCAAAAAGGGCTTACTAGAATTTCAAAATGAGCGAGAGGCAACAGTGGCCGAACATCTCAAATCCGCGAGATCGAAGGCCGAAGAGACGACGTGGTGGGAAAAGATCACAAGAAAAGGAAAAAAGTAAGTCGCCTTTGGGTGTGGAGGAGTACGCGGTGATCGGAACTCTGGTTTGAGATGGGTGGCAGGGGTCGACGGTGTCTGCGTTCTAGCTTCTAGGGTGCTTCCTCTCTTGCATCATTTGCATGTTCTTTCACTGAACCCACCTCTCACCCTTCCGCTGTTGACAACGGCGTTCTGGATGAGCAGTGCCACCGTCCGCATCTTATCTCTCCTCTCCACTCCACTCCTCTCCCTCCCCCCCCCCCCCTCCCGACCGATTCCACTCCCACGCCCAAACCTCTACGGACCAACAATTCAGCGATTATTTACCTTCTTTTTCCTCCGTCAATGCCTTCTCCGTTGCCCAAGTGGTACAAGCTTATCAATTCCTCCCAAAATTTCTCGCCACTCCAACCACCATCATTGAAGGCTATAATGGTAATTTCATAATTTTAACAGAATATTGACGGAAACGGAAATGTAATGAGGGTGGTTGATTGCTAACGGAGATACTTTTATGGACGGTTTTCGGCAATTATGAATATAAAGAGTGATTTTAAGTAATATCACATATTTAAGGGGCGATTTTATGCGGTTTACCTATGAAATATACATGGGGATGCCATTGCTACCAATACAAGTCGACACAAGCCCATATGTATAAACAAGCCCAATTAGTTACAACACTTGTCCAGTGGGGTTTGCTTTGTGGCTTGTGGGCCTACTGGCTACTCCCTCTTTGCTACATGAACTTCCTTGATTTTAGTGAATAAGGAGCGGTGAGCGGTTATCCGGAATCGAATCAGAGTTCTTTAAATACTACAATCAAGTATTTTTCGACTGAGTTATTCTGGAATGGTTACTATATGATCTTCCCTTCATATCTTAAAAGCATAACATGTATCACATAATTTCTAATTAACAATCTAATTACCAACAAAATTCATGAGTTGTACGTACCCAAAGGCGCGCAACATAAGCCACAATTAATTATATAGTCCGTATAGATTACTGTCTTATGTTACGGAGAAAGTTGGTTCTCTGCAGACTGCAGCTATGGTTTTCTACCAAACCAGGAATTTGAATCGCCCACTGGAAAAACAAGAAACAAAAGACTACGGCCTACTACGTCATTCATTGTACTGTATTTAAAATAAGATAGGGAAAAAAAAAAGCGAGAATAAAAAAGTTAACGTATGTGGTAGACGTTGAAATTTTGGCTCGTTAATTTGTTATCGTTTGTATAAAAAGGAAAAGCAAAATCCTAATTGTATTACAAACCCTCTTTAATTTCTTCCAAGAACCATAAACTGAAAAAATTTACCACTTACGTTTTGTCGGTCTCTCAATTATAAATATTTATTTCTGTATAAAAAAGGTGGGTTTATTTAATTTGTTTGAATATGATTGTTTTTTCTTGTACGTTGCTTTTACCGAAGGTAAAGTCGGGAAAATATTTTTAAAAAAATCAAGTCGTTTAAAATTAGTAAAGATCGGGTAAAACTTTCAAAAAGAAACAAAAAATAAAAGAAACATCGAAAAAGTGGAAAATAAACGTCGGAGGTTGGATAAATGCTATCGTTGAAACGAAGCAATAGCCAGATTTTCTTGTTTTGGGCCACAACTACACGACTTTAAGTTTTTTTGTGGATTTTTTAAATTATTTTTATAAAGAAAAAAGCGCATCTCCCCCTATCGTAAATCTTTTATTTATCCTTCGACCAAAAAAAAATCTTTTATTTTAACCATCATTACTAACACATATATATTTTCAAATCTACCAAAATAAATGGGTTTTCGAGGATCAAGGTTGAATAATTAATTAGGAGTAGATTAGACAATCAAGGTTAAATAATACTCTTTCCGATCCAAAATATATGGCGTTTGACTTTTTAACATGTATTTTAATGAGCTAAAAACTATAGAATATATTAATATTTTTTTTTGCAATTTAATACTTATTACCAACAAATATTAAGTTGTAAAAAATAATTTTAAAAAATTGATATTTTATATAGTTTTTAGCTTTTTAACATACGTTTTGAAAAGTCAAACGACATATATTTTGGATCGGAGAGAGTAGAGAATGTAATAAAAAAAAAGACAAAAAAAAAATGATACGGTTATTATATTTAATTAGATAGATGATTAACTTGTATAGTCTTGAGATATAAATTAATTAAGAAAAGTGTATTAGGGTTAAAAATAGTGAAATTTAATGTTTTCCGTTGGATATTATAAATATAAACTAGTACTCCGTATTAGATTAGATGAAGTTGGAAATCCATGTATTATGGTATATATAGACTCGGAGGCGGATCTTCTTTGGGGCTAAGGGCGGTAGTTGGCCTCCCTCTAAATCAAAAATAAATTTTGATATGCATGTTCCTCTTGTCAATATCTTCGATTTGATATAGTATAAGTTCAAATCCGACACCTGAGTAAAGAGGTATAAACGTTTCAAGATTAGACCTATATAAATTATTTTCCACATTATTTATTAAACCAATATACTTCATAACTTAATACTATAATTAAAACCGAAAAATTCAAATTAGTACGTTATATTAAAATATTTGAAACCTTGAAATAAGGTATGCACGCACGATTTATATTTTTATTCTTGCTACACGTTCATAGCAGTGATGATTTTTTAAAAAATTTACCCCCTCAACAAACAACTTGAGCATTAACGATTGTATCGGCTTACCTCCTCAATACACAAGCGAGCAAATATGGATATGTGGGGATTTGCAGGAGCAAACTAGTTAAGGGCTAAGGCCAAGGTGTTGCTTTTCATAATAGGCCCGCTCGCATAGGATGCTTGATGATATGTTGATATGTATCACATCATTGACATATGGTTAAATACATAAATCTATATCTAAAGACTATCTATATATGTAGTAATGTAGAGATGGAGTGAGCGTACGCACTACTTGTATATGTTAATTAAGGTAATGGTGGTGTGCCATCTACATCTACATCTACAAGTCTACAACTACAACACCTACTACATTACACTTACACATATATTTCTTTACTTTACTTTAGTGTAAAATTAAGAAAAGAAGAAAATAGGCCACAAAACTAATGATGCATATATGTATGTATATATGAGAATGCCGTATATGGTTAAGTAGTTTCCACTAGAAAGTAGAAAGTAGAAATGGACAACGACGACTCAAGTGAATAAGTGATGGATGGATGGATGATCGGAATTAAGTGTTTGCTTGTTGGCTCCCAAAGCACAAATGACATATGCAATGTAATATTGTAATGTATATATTCATCCGTTTTTGTCAAAAAATAAAGCATCTCTCCCATGCCACCTCCTGTTTTCAATACCAAAGTTGGGTCGCTTTACCTTTTTTCACATCGCCTAATGCATATTGCCTAACCTAACACTAATTACCATTTACCACAGTGTATAGTATATTAATCAAAGTGACTAATTGAAAAACGTCCACAACAAGCTCGTGCGTCTTAGGGCCCAATTCACCATCATGTTGCATTCTACTCCACATTTTGACACTACCCATAAAGCAATTCACAATGGCATGAGTAAAAGCAATATATAATGTAATTTCAAATTCAACACCATATATATTAACTTTACACGGAAATAATCATCATTCTTACCCATTATTATTATTATTATAAACAAAAACAATCCAATATAATTAGGTCCACACCACACACTACTCATAATGTCAAGCAACTGTTTGATTATCTATCACAAATTAGTCTCCTAGCCTATTAGTTTTACATATTAACCACTCTTTTGTTAAATTGATCGCAAATTAGTCTATTTTTATACAATGTTTTTTTAAGGTAGATATAACCTCTATATTAACTTTTTGAATCATTTTAACTAAATCAATTATTTTTATCACATAGTTGAATTCAATTTTATAATAATCTATATTACAGTAGTATATTACTCTTCTCACCTTTATATGCACTCATTTGAATCCAGAATAAAAATCTAAGTTCTTTATACTCACTTCCCTACTTTTCCATCAATCACGAATTTACGATAATTAGGTACTCCGTAAATGTTTTTTTTAACTAAAAAAAAAGGTAAATGTTTTTTTGAAACCTTAGGTCGTTCGGAATTATTTGATTGTTACTACCTAGTTTGCACCTATTGTTATTTTTGTTGTATGATTAACGGCTCGCCGTCTGTCGATTTAGTCGGCCACTTGAGGAGTCAGGTATGTCTAACCCTTAAATTCTTACCTTATAAAAAAAAAAAATCAAACGGTCACAATATGAGGATATGGTCCACGTGGCGGAAAGATGGGATGGCTAGATGATGATCACATCATCCGATTACGACACGTGTCCCACTAGATGACAAACGTAAACCGCTTCGGTTACAAAAGGTCGATATACTCCGTATGAGATAGATAGGGCCCTCCCTCCCTCTTCGGCCCAATCCAAACAGAACGCCCAAACTACTCCATTGTGATTTTGTATGGTGGGCTCCACCCTCCTGCTCCCCTGACCCACACCACTGGACCACTCCCTGTGTGGCTCCATTTCCCCCACTTCAATTAACCTGTATTTCTCTCTTTTTTTTTTTTTTTTTAAACTTCCACTGGAGTTAGTACTTTCAGACTTATACACACGATTGCACTAGCTTTCCAATTTTACCCCCTTGCTTTGAAAGCATTTTGGATAAGTTGTTACTTTTTTTTTTTATTAGGAAAAAATTCGAGGTCATACATATCTGAACTTCGAAGGCCGATAAGTCGGCAGACGGAAAACCATCGTAAAAAAGTAAAAATACAACAATGGTGTAAAATGCAGGCAAAAGCACCCTACAAGGCGAACCTAAACACAACTAAATCGAACGAGATGGGGACGTAGACGATGAACGAAGGCAAGCACTGACCAGAAGCAGCACCGCAAGCCGGCGGTACATCAGGAGTCATCTGTGGGCAGTGAAGACAAACCTCCTAGGAAACAGTCTTCCGCGAAAAATGTTGTTTTAAATGGTTAATTTTAATAGAAAAATGTACTACATTCGTCTCGCAAAACTTGTCATTTTGCTTTTGACACGTTTTTTAATAACGATAAAAACTATTTAAAATATCAATGATTTTATTAATTTTAAAACATAATTTCATACCTAATATAATTATCTACTCCATCCATTCCAAAATACATGGGTTTTTGCTTTTCGACACGTTTTTTTAAGAGCGAAAAAACTTTATAAAATATTATTTTTTCAATTAATTTTTTGAATAATTTAATAATTATTAGTAATAATTAGTAAATTATTCAAAAAAATTAAGTAAAAAAATATTTTATACAATTTTTCGCTCCTTAAAAAACATGTTAGAAAGTAAAAGTCCATGTATTTTAGAACGGAGGGAGTATAAAATTAAGAAAAAATATTATTATTTTATAGAGTTTTTTACTTCTTAAAAAATGTGTCAAAAAGTAAAACGACAAGTATTTTGAGACGGATGGAGTATTATTTTATACTCCCTCCGTTCGGCAAAACTTGACATTTTACTATTCACAAACGCTTTTAGGAGCTAAAAACTTTATAAAATATCTAGTTTTTTTAATAATTTTTTTAACAATTTCGTAGTTATTATTGATAAGTACAAACTTGTTAAAAAAATGAATATTTTATATAGTTTTTATCATTCTAAAAAAGCGTGCATGAATAGTAAATGACAAGTTTTGCCGAACGGAGGGAGTATATTTTTTGTTTAAACTTTATGAAAATTTCTTTAAATGATTATTGAATTGGTAATGGTAATTTTTAATAAAGTAAAAGAGAGCTTTGGATCCTCTCCTAATGAGAAGTTCCTAATATCTACCTAATAATTTGATCCGAACCGTTCAATAAAATGAGTGGTTAAGATTGCATCTTTTAATTAACTCCAAGTTATCATAGCCCTTTCTCATCTGACAAACCATCAATCATATATTGCCCTCACAATCCTCTCGCTCTCTCCATGAGATCTCTAATGGTTGCTTATTAGGACAATATTAGGAAAAAAAATTATAAAAAGAGGATCCAAGTCCGTAAAAAAGATAAAATCTGAACCTTTCATTTATTTGGATGGTTAAGATTTTCTTATTAGGACAATATTAGGAAAAATTTTATAAAGAGAGGACCCGAGTCACTAAAAAAGATAGTGTGATAAATGAGTAATGATGCGGGACCATCTTCTACACCTTCGTCTTCACCTCCGTCGTCTTCACCTCTGGCCACGCCAATCATCTTAGGAGACGGACCAATGACTTGAGCTCGAACTAAGAAGCTTCAACGCGACTTCTTTATGTTTGTGAGTCACGCCTTGTTCTCGAGCACGGTTCAACTCTCGGAGCCTACATTGAAGACCTATGTGTGCATAGGAATCAAAGAGGTTGATCCTACTTAGGCACATGTGTTACCGATTTTAAGTATTGGAATATTTGGATTTTTAAGACGTCTCACGACTCGCGGGACGGCTCCACGAGTCGCGTTCATGAGCCTAGAATTATGTCAAGCTACTGATGAGCCTCACGACTCGCGGGATCCTCCCACGGGTCGTGACAGCCTATCTATTTTAGGTATATTAGGAAACTTGTTTTAATTAATTATTTTATTTATTTATTTCCGAAATTCAGCCGGCCTCTAGGTTATATTAGGCCGTCTCTTTCATTGTAGAACTTCAAGTTGAATTATATTGAAAGTTTCTCTTGTGAAAAAACACATTGAGCGTTCTAAGTCAATCGATTCGAAGCGTTGCTCATCGATTGCACAATTGGTATAGATCTTGCTTGGTTTGCTTTGAGTTCATCAACCTCGCGAGAGCTTGGTGATCCTGGTAATCACAAGTCCCCTCCTTGTGCCTCCAAGTTGTCCGCTTGGTTGTGTACGGTTGTAGAGGCGGGCTTTATAGTCATTGATATTTGGTTCTTACCCTCTAAGGAGGTCTGAGGTCTTTATCTCGTTCTATCTTAGTTCGAATCACCAATCTATCGGTCTCTTTATTATTTTGTCGAGTCTTTATATTACATTCTTGCTGCGTTCTTGAGATTCTTGTTCGAATCTTGTTTAGTTCTTGGTGTTCTTGAGTCTTTTGCTTCCGTTCTTGTTAATTCTTGTTTGACTGTCGAAGATCGGGCCATCCTACGGCTAACCCCGTATCAAGTAATATAGTATGTTTGTTGATTTTATAAAAAAAATAATTATGTATAAGATTAAAATGATATATTTTAATGAATGGATAAAGTATAGAAATGTTGTTTTAGTAAAACAAGTTAAGAAGCAATCAAGATCTTTTACAACACTTTCTTAATGGTTTTCTCTTAATGGTTTATGGGGTGAAAAAAGTTTTAAATGAATGGAGATAGTATTACATGTTAAAATAATTTATCAATTAATGAAGTGGAGTAGGGATTGTTGTAAAATATTTGAATAGTTTAAAAAGAGGTGAAAAAAACGATAAGACAAGATTTGAATGTTTTAGATCTTACATAAGATTCGACGTAAAATAAAATTTAGTAGATGATCAATATTGATGTTAAGGAGGGCATTACAACATAAGAAAGTGTAGAGATGCATGTATTCGTTTTCATTGTCAATTTTCGTTTCAATTCTTCTCAACTGATAAAATGTCTGCCCTTACCACAACTTAGATCATCCATATTTGGGGTTTCTTAAGGGTTTTTAATACAAAAAAATAATTAAATAAATAAAGGAGGGATGAATAGTTTAAGAAACGATGTTGATGGTTTGTTATATAGCAACTCTACAAGCAACTAAAAAAACCCACAAAGTGGTGATAGTGGGTTCATAATGGAGTACTATAGAGAGTGAGGAGAGGAGAGAGAGGAAAAAATGGTAGGGTCATTCAATTAATTTAATTGTTAAATTAAATAGATATAGTATTAAAATGAGTTGTATGGATGTGAGTTCAAAATTGAGTTGGATTTTTTAAAGAGAGAGAAAGTGATAAAGGATAGTTAAGAAACCGTAGAAATAGAAGCCAATGTGGATGTTAGTAGAGAATTTATTGAGTTTTTTCATACCAAATAACAAGAGGTGTGTTAACCGTTAGTTGTTTAGATATATGTTTATGTATGTGATTAGAAATATTTCTCTCTAAACTCGACTCGACTCGACTCAGTCGGATAATTGTAGTTGTTTGGTTTAGAAGTTTCGCTTGCTTCGCCATGTCATTTTTTCGTCTCTAGATTTTCCGATGTTTCTTCTTAATTGACTTGTTTGTTCGTTTTTTCTTGTTTCTATAACGGTGTGTTCCGTCTTTCATTTTTTCGGTCTCTCGACTTTCGGGCCTGTTTGTTGTATCGAATCCTTTCCGGTTCAAAAAAAAAAACTTAGAGCACATGCATTGGGGTTCTTTAACCCATAATTTAAGAAATATAATAATAAACTAATAGAAGAGTTTAAAAAAACTTAAGCAACGATTTGACAGGTTGCTAAGCAAGCAACCCTTAAAAATCGGGAGAGAGAAAAAAAATACAAGAGAGTGGGCCATTCGGGAGAGAGAATGTGATAGAAAAAGATATAGGTGGGTCCCAATAAAATAAATACTCCCTCCGTTCGGCAAAACTTTGTAAGGACCCGAAGGTCGGATAGGTGAAGGTTTGGCCTTCAATGGAGGATTTAGAAGGGAAGGGAGAGATAGATGTTAGAGAGGAGGAGGAAGATAGAATACAGAGATGAAAGAGGTAGAAGGTAGGGTTTCATTTACTATTTCGATAATCTGTACAAGGGCTAATAGCCTATTTAAGGTACTTCCCATTTTACACAATTAACCCCATAATTGTCCCTAATTGCTCAATAACCCTATTCCTTACAAACTTGTCATTTTAGGGTCTTAGTTTTGTTCAAAAAAACTTGTCATTGTAGATATTTTACCATTTACTTTACAAAAATGCCCTTGATATGATTGATGGTTTGTTAGTTGTAGTTTTCGATAAAGTAAAAAAGGAGGGTAATAATTGAGGGTAAATTAGTACATTTGTTAATTGCCTTAAAACTTGTGAAAGAAGCTAAAATGACAAGTTTTGTCGAACGGAGGGAGTAAATAGGGTTTTTAAGGGTCGTAGGGATGTGGGTGAAAATTTATATTGGGTTGTTTAAGGAAAGAGAAATATAAAAAGTTGAGTTAAGACTAACTCCAATGACATGGTGCAAATGCTCCAATGATTACTTTTGAGTGCTTAAAATGTGCACATTTGCACACAAAGTGCTAAAATATAAGCACATCACCTCCCCCATAATCAAAAACTTTTTATCACTTTTCAATAAAGTAAAGTCATTTCTATTGGTAGTTTTTTATTGTTTTCTTTTCCTTTTTAATTTAATGCACATTTAACCAATGGAGTAAAACATAAAAAAGTGATGTGCATTTTTAAGCACATTGTGCAAATATGTACATTTGCATATTTAACCATTGGAGTTAGTCTAAGGAACCCGACTGGGTTTTAGGGATGCAGATGCTCTTAAAGAGTGGGGGTATTTTCGTCCAGCCAAACAAAAGGTACAAAATAGTCATAACAGGTGGGCCCCTTTGTTTCCCACTTCTTTTTCACAGTAAATAAATTATGAGATTCACATCAGTGAAATGACTTGCGCGCTGCATAAGGCACAACCCCCAAAATGACGATCCTACCCCCCTCCTCTTCCCTTTCAAAAACACCCGTCGTTTTCGCCCGTAAATATCGCCTCAATCTAGGGGCATTATCGTCTATACAGTTCGAAAATCGCCCGTTAACTGTACCCCTCTACCCCCGGCAATTGCAAAATCGCCTGTCAATTTCCCTTTATTTCATCCATCCATCCAGATGTAGACGAGGAGTAATTTCAGCCTCCACCAAGGGGCAAAACGGTGAAACCCTCAGAGAAATGACCTTTCACCTGCCCCTGCAAAAGGGCATAATCGTCTTTAAAGATAAAATTGGGTGGCGTAACTCGCACACCACGTGGCGAACGCTGTAAAAGCCACGGGAGAGAGGCTCAAAATATTTTCGAGTCTCTACTGTCATTCCGAGTATAATCAGGCGACCTGAAAGAAGATTTTGGGGAAAGGCTTTAAAACAAACCACCAAACTCTAACCAACAAAGAGCCAAAAAAAAAAACACTTCCTTTTTCCTTTCTCTTTGAATTCGTCCCTTCGTTTTCGTAGTCCGGAGATCTGCCGGCGGCTGCCGATTTGTCCGGTGAAGTGGAGTTGACGATTGTGTACTGGCGCGTTTGCTTGATTCGGTGCTTGGTGGTAGGAAAAACCCTATCTTGGGAAAGGGGAGAGAGATGATTTTGTGCTAATTTTGGAAATCTTTACTCCTCTTTGATTCGATTGCTTTTACCTCGCTGGAAATCCAACATTAATTGCAGAGAAAGGTAGAGGCTTGTTTAGTTTTTCAAAAGCTTAGTCCTCTTTGAATTCCGCCTAATCGCGTTGATCTCCCCCAAGACTTTTGCGTATACGATTGAAATTTGTGGAGAGAGAAATTGGGGGAAAAGTTCGGGAGAGAGAGAGGGGAAGGGAGGGATGGAAGGAGGGGGTTGAAGGTTCTTTTCCGTGAACTCATCAGTGCATGTGTTGCTCGTTCGGTTGAAAGGTGAGAGTTTTGCTTGGGAAAAGTTCTCTTGAAATTGGCGGAGGAGGAAGAGAGGAGAGAGATAGATTGCTTTGCTTTGTCTCTTTTTCATTTGCATTTGGCTTTCCTTTTATATTACTTCTATGGTGAATCGCATCGAGGATGGCATTTCGAGAAATTGATAACAACGAAACCTCAGAGTCAGTGTAAGCGATTATATACAGCCACAATCAAGAGGCTTCGCTTCAAATTGGCTCTTGATTCTCCAATGATCATGCCTCTGTCAATGAAAATCCAGCCGATCGACGTTCGCCAGTCTCCGGAGCCACCTACCAAACCCGAGCAGCTACCAACGAAGCCTCCGGTGGTGAGGTCGCGACTGAGGCGCCTCTTCAGGATCTCCATCGCCGACAAATCTGTCACCGCCGGCGGATTAACAGGCGTAGTTGATGATACACTGCCACCAGCGGCCGCTGATCAGCTAGTGGAACCGAGCTCGGTGTGCCTGGCGAAGATGGTTCAGAACTTCATCGAGGACAACAACGAGAAGCAGTCTCCTGCGATTAAGTGCGGTCGCCACCGCTGCAACTGCTTCAACGGAAACGGCTCCGATGGTTCTGACGCCGATTCCGACGGCGCTGACACCTACGATTTCCTCAAGGTGCAACAAATTCTAATTGCCTCTCCCGGTGTTCCTCTTTCTGAAAGCTCTGAAATTTAACCAGTTTTACATGTGCAGAGTTTCCTGCTGTGTGCGAATGTTAGCGAGAGGAACGTATTGGCGGACACAGCGAAGATATTGGAGAAGAACGGGAAGGGATACAAGAGAAAGGACGAGCTGATGAAGTCGGTGGCGGAGGGACTGGGGGCTCTGGGCTATGATGCCGGTGTCTGCAAATCCAAGTGGGAGAAGACCCCCTCTTTCCCCGCTGGTAAATCTTTCTACTTTTTCCTAAATAGTGAAAATCTATTTTGCTCTTGAAATTGTTAATTTCTCTTGTGAGTTTAAAGGAAAAAGTTTGGATTTTGTTTGTCTGGTACCACAATTTCTGCTTGAAATCGTTAATTTGTCTTGGAGTTTTTTCTGACTGTCAAATTGCAAAACTACTAGTACAGTACTTCCCCCAATTTGGTGCCTTGCTTTATTGTCTGGTATCTCTTTCTATCCTTCAGGTTTGCTGAAAAATTGGGAACTCCAGTTCCAGTTTCTGAATACACCTCTCCAACGCTCCACATAGATTTTATAAAAAGAATCCAGTTTTCAAATAAAATATCCCATCTTTGAATATACAATTGATTAATTTTTGTTAATCATAACATGCATGCAAATTGTAAACTCTTCTTCGTCAAAAGCAAGATTGGCTTTTTATGTGCTTCAAATTCAATTGTTGTCAGTAACCATATAACATGTAGTCCCCATTTTCATGATTTCCCATTGAAGCTGAAACCCATGTTTATTTGGTGGGGGGTGTGATACAAGCAGGGGAATATGAATATGTGGATGTGATTCTAGGAGAAACAGGGGAGAGGTTGATCGTCGACGTTGATTTCCGATCAGAGTTTGAGATTGCTAGGCCCGCCAAGGCGTACAGGTCAATCCTCCAGATGCTGCCTTACATCTTCGTGGGCAAGCCGGATCGGCTGGGCAAGATCATCACCCTGGCATCTGAGGCAGCTAGGCTAAGCCTTAAGAAGAAGGGTTTGCACTTCCCTCCCTGGCGCAAGGCGGAGTATGTACGGGCGAAGTGGCTGGCATCCCACACCAGGATCCGACTCGGTGTTAGCCTTGCCAGTACGTTAGTCCCTATTGAACCAATCAAGTCAATCAAATCGGACGATCTTCCCCTTGCGAGCCTGTGCCAGGAGAAGGAGAGAGAGAAGGGAGAGGAGGAGGAGGGCTCCTCCATGGATGATCAGCCACTGTTTGTAATGTCAGAGAGTTCAGGCGAAGAAGATGCAAAAAGCAAGCTGAAGAAAGAGACCAAACCAAAGAAGAAGACAGTGGTAATGGAAAGTCTTGATCTTGATGAACCAACTAATTTTGCTGTGGAATTGGAGGAGGAGAAGCCATGAATTTTCCAAGTTTGCCCCCCTCTTTCCACTATTTTTTTTTTTTTTGCTTTCTTTGATTGTTGCAGCCCTTTTAAGTGTTTTCCCTATGGTTTTTGTTGGGTAATTTTGGGGGCCAAAAAAATGATATGATTAGCTACTACTCACTACTGTTAGTATAGAGGTAATGGTTTTTGAGAGGTATGAGATATGTTTTGCATAACAGAGAGAGTTCAATTTCAGGGTGGGGGGTGGGGTAGTGTAAGTTGGGAGGGGTGATGGGTGGATATGTTGATCCTATCACCCAAAAAGAAAGATCTAACCTGCCTAACCCTACTCTTTTTCTCTTTTCCTTTTTGGGCTTTTGAATGTAATCCCCTTCTGGTTTTTGGTGTAAGGGATACAACTACTACTAGTTGCTAGTTGCTACTACTAATATCAATGTAATGACATTATGAATGCAATAAGAATACAGTGAAAGATGTGATATACTATTAGCTTTCTGTAATGCAATCACATATGTACACTGATGCTTTTGGTATACCTCTGTGGCTGTTTGAATCTAAGAGTCTTACTACAGACAACTATTTGCTGAATTAGGAGTGGCAAGGTGTCTCAAAATCTACTGTTTCAGTTTCAGGTTTTTGGACATTTTGACTACCCATAAGAACTGGAACCTTCCAGTGTAATTTTAAGCTAATGCTGAATTCATTAGTTTGGCATGTGCTACATACAGATACAAGCTTGGGAGTTACTGTACAGTGTACAGCATATAAAAATAGTACCTGGTTGTCGTTTCCTACTAGTAATGTATGAGCAGGTGACATTAATGGGTCCTGACATTGGATCCTTGTGCCTGTAGTCAGTAGCTGCTAGGTTTTGGTGCAAGTTTTACTCCGTATTTGGCAAGTAAATCAGTGCAGTTAAAGAGAAGGTAAGGGTGGTTGGGAACGCCAGAGAATCTGAGCATCAACAGCTCACTCACTCGTGTGCCATGCCATCTCTCGTTCAGAGGGGTGTCATATAATACAGGTACAGGTGTATCTCTAATTTAACTTGTTTGCAAACTATGCCTTTTATGTTCATCTTTTTAGGGTTTGTTTGAATTGGTACTATTTTCAGGAGCTAAGGCAGGTTATGGTTTGGACACCCAAACACACTTGAATTGCTAAATAAAATAATAGGGAGTACAAAGCAACAACTTACAAGGGGTTTTGGGTTGTCAGAACGGAATATATTGGAGTATGAAATGTGAGTTGCCTCGATCAATCATTCCAATCACCTGCTTTCGGTTGTGCCTAAACCAAATCTCTCAAATTCATGAATAAATTAGCAATCAAAGTATACTACTGTACATACTCCCATATTTAATTAAAAAGACATCAAGTATTCATTTGTCAGGTCGATTGAAAATGCCATATCACATTTTCAAAGTTCATGCCTTTATGGCTTTGTATGAATGGCTACATAAGTAGAGGTATGTTTCATTCTAAAATCAATTGGCAATAGTCTACTACTGTAGCATTTATATTTTCAATTTTCAATGTGGAACTTTCTTTAATCTTTTCACACATCTCAACAGAAAGTCTATTGATTGATTAGGCCGATCAACGGGTCTGGTCCTGGTTGGGGCCAGATCAAATCCGGTTCTATCACCCGTTGGATCAATGGGTCTGTTCGGTTCAGTTCGGGTTTGGGCCAGCTTGGCTGTTGCCGACGTTCCGTTTTTCAGCCAGATCTATCTTCCAACGGGTCTGTTCGGTTCAGTTCGGGTTTGGGCCAGCTTGGCTGTTGCCGACGTTCCGTTTTTCAGCCAGATCTATCTTTGGAATATAAGATAGAAAAATAAGACGGGAAAATTGCAATTATCATCAAGATGGACTAGTCAATAATTACAACTAGCTGAGTGTAATATATACAAATTACAAAACATGGTCTTCAAATTTGCACCCAGCTAAAGAAACAAGAATGCACAGGGAAAAAAACTAAAAAACACCAGTCCAAAATTCTTTCTGGCGTCTAATCTCTACACTTCCAACCATTACAAAACTCCATGACTCAAGTTCAGCACCAACAGAAAGAAACAAATGGCATAGGGGAAAAATGGGGAAAACACCAAGAGATAACACACAAGTTTTACATGCAAATACTACAAACTTTGGTCCTCTGATCGTCGGCTCCGGCCCTTGGGGAGTCTGCTTTGCATAGTCCCAGAATAAGGAATTGTCACAAGCATTCCCTCACAAATCATCTTCGGCAAGCGACATGTCATAACCATGCTTCAAGTCTGTATTGGGAACACATTAAGGAAGAACAAATTAACCAAGCACATTTGAATAAAACGTGAGTTGGAAAGCTTGAAGCTTGTGTCTGCTGAAATTATACATAATGGAATTTTAGGTCCAGTAGACAAATGTCATAAACATAAGTGATTGGTTGGTTCTGAATGATAGGACGATGCACGAACGATGAGTGTCAATGCAAGTTGGACCAGATTTCAACTCTATTGAAATCATATTGAAGAAACATATTTCCTCTCTGAAGATGAAATAAACTATATGAATCATGGAGGAAAAGGAAAGAGTGTGTAGTCAAAGAATAAGTTATACTTGGATACTGTTTTTGGATGTACCCAATAAGATCTGTTTCAACAAATCAATAGCACTGAAAAAAGAGGCTTCCTTCTCAATTCTCATGAAAATTGGAGCAACAGAAAAAAGGTTAAAAAATCCTTCAGCAAACCACTTTATAGTTTATACTGTACTATCTAAATATAACACTTTATACTGATGGATTCAAGAAAGGAAATGAAATCCTAGCTTCTCATCCAAAGTTTTTAAAGTTTTTTTTTTCCCCCCATCTAGAGTATCATGGTTATCCACCTACAGGCAATATTTCTAGCCAAGCTATTGATCAGAAAGCACAACATACAAGATTTCCATTTTTTTTATTGATGAAAACGAAATTGAATGGTTAAGAGAAAATGATTAGAAATTTCAGTACCTTTCTTCAAAGATCTGTCAAACTTGTCTTTCCTTTCATCATCACTCTTCCAGTCACAATCTTCACCGCCCATCTTATCCCTGCCATCATCACCAATGTCACTCTCACTTGCAGTTTCCCACTCGGAATCATCAGTGCCTTCACCATATAAATCGCCAGCAGCATCTTCTCCATGCACACCGCCATGCTTTAGCGCCGCCTCCCTAAACAACCAAGCAGCACGCATCTGCTTCTTGACTAGCCGCTCAGCATAGTCAGGAACTTTATTTTGTCTCAACGAGAGATCAGGGTCATTTGACTGAGAGCATTCATTTATAAAAAGAATCGCATCTAGCAAGCTTTCTTTGGCTAACCCAAGCATGTCATATGCCTGAGCTCTTCTCCAGAGGCTCTTCGCATGACGGTTCACAGGATTGTGGAGACAAAGGGCACGCGTAGCATCACTTATGGCTATCAAAGGCTGTTGCAGTAAGAGGTGACACTGAGCTCGATTACTGTAAAGAACAACCCTCTCCTTCTTTGACTTCATGGGACATAGAGATAAAGCTTCTGAATACTTAGCAGCCGCCCCAGATATGTTTCCGGCAGAAAACAGTGAATTGCCTTCAAGCTTGACAACCAATGCAGCAGCCTGTTTAATATGGAGATCCTCTTTTGGCATGCTCTTTTCCCATTTCAATTTCTGCCTAGAGCTCAGAACCTCCTCAATTTGTTCTTTTATCCGGTTATTCAGACGGCTTGTTCCTTGTGATTGCATACATTCCTGAAGGACACAAAGGATGGAATCTCCGAGCTTCTTGTGATCCCCAAGTGTTGAGATTTCTGAAAGGTCTATAAGGGTAGGTACTACTTTTTCAACAACCTGCTTAACAAGAAAAGGAACTTGTAATCGACAGGAAGTGAGAGGGCATAAGGGGATAGAGCCAACAACTTCAATCAAATTACAAAAACAATATAACCAAAAATAATAGATAATAGTCAACTAATAGCAGTAACTTGCCAGTGAGCAAAGACCATCCATCTATGCAAACATGAACCGGGAGATGATGGGCTCAATGGCATAGTAACTGCATAGTCTCCAATAAAAATATACTCCTTCCAATCATGAATATAGGATGTTTTAGAAGTTGTATTTTGATAATAAAAAATGTAAGATGTTTTAGATTTTCTAGTTGATGGGTTAGTAATGAAAAAGTCGGTGTAATTATGATGATTTTGAGGAATGGATTTTCTTAAAATGCATGTTACTTATTAAAATGTCTAATATTATTGATCGGAGGGAGTATAAAATGACACAAATGAACCATCAAGATATTGATACCAACAACCGGTTCGAAATATTACCTTGTGGTAAGTGCTAGAATCTTGGAGCAGCCAGAGCAGACAATCAATAGCCATATACTGCCAATCATCTGAAGAGCGGGCAATATTACATAGAGCTTCAATGACTCCAGGGCAATTTGCAACAGGGCCTCTACCAATTTTTTGGTGACAGATGGTTCTTAGTAATCCAATTCCAGCTGGTGAGTTTTCATTCACCAGTCCACCCCACATGCCAGGCAGTTTGCTTAGGAAATCAGGTTTGCATATTGTAGGCAAAAACTCTGGTTTGAATGCAAAACAATTAATCAGCTGAAGAGACCAACACTGTAGCTGACTAGCCCATTCCTCTGCTTTCCTGGACTCCATTTCAACGCCACCCATACCACGAGTGAGCAGATCGCAGTGATACCCAAGCCTTCTATCAACGTATTGATAAAAATGAGAGTAGACAATCTCTAAGGAACTCATTGCAAGTTGGATGGCAATCTCAAGAACTTCCCCATGGCTTGCAATGGCAGTGAAAGTGCTCTGGTATGTAGCTAAATGTCCTAGTGCTCGCACTGCTACTCGTTGCTCCACCCATGTCAACCTACCCCTTAGAAGTTCCACTAGTGGAGGGATGACACCAGCATGAACAGAAGCCTCGGCAAACTCTTCCATATTCATTGTGTAGGAGCCAATGATATGCGCAGCATAATACGGAATGTATATGTTCTGGTCATGTGCAAGCCACCGACGATTCTTTAGGCCCTTCCATATGAGTGCAGCCATGCATTCAAATATTCCCAACTCAATAAACTCAGGATCATTGGGATGTGCCATGGCGGTATTCCAAAGACCACTGATAGGAAGAACTTGACCATCATCATCCTGTGATGGAAGATCTCTGAAAAACTTCAGTATACTCGCTCTGCGTTTGCTTGGATTTCCTTCCTTCATCACACAGAAAAAGCATCCAGGGTATGGGCAATCTGATGTCGCTTTCTCCATGTGTTGATATGAAAAGGAATAACTAAGCAGTCTTC
The DNA here is from genome assembly GCA_963922045.1 of Persicaria maculosa. NCBI lineage: Eukaryota > Viridiplantae > Streptophyta > Magnoliopsida > Caryophyllales > Polygonaceae > Persicaria > Persicaria maculosa. The sequence goes on along the minus strand of OY998255.1, from coordinate 80,071,563 downwards.
AAAGGAATAGCATATACCCTAATGGCAGGAAAAAGGAAATAAATTGAATGTCTGCAAGAGGAAATAAGCTTGTTTAAGCCTTAGCTGAGCAGATAGAACAAACCATCTTTGAAGAACTTTCCAAAGTATATAGGAAGTGGTAAGAACATGAAACAAAAGAAAGTAGAAGCAGGATAGAAAGCAAATCTAGGTCTAGCCACTGCCCACTGTCAACAAGCACAAATGTATCAAACGCACAATATACAAAAGCAACAAGCACTAAAAATACCTTGGTAAACCAAAGTTAGCAGAAAAGTGGTGCAAAGAACCCAACTTTTCAGTTCTCTAGATTATATTTTTTTTTTTACAAAAAACATACTTTCACTTTGAGAAAACCCTGTCAATTACACTACTTCAGTATTCTGTATTCAGCATCTACAGCTGCATAATCGGCTGAAGTCTAGAACTGAAATTCTGTAAATATCAGACTGGAGAGCCGGTTAAAGCAATCAGGGGAGTCAAAACATGCACATTATCCCCACAAAGCTACAAGCCTCCATTGACACAGCCAAGGTGATCAACACCGCCGAAATTAAGTAAATCAACCAATAGTATGCACAATTCACCTAGAAAATTAACGAATTTTCGAAAGAGGGAAAAGATAACAAAAAAAAAAAATAGCGGCGAAGAAGTGGATACTGCGATTATCAGAAAACCTAGATCTATATTCAGTGAAGAATAAGAGTAGAGACACAATAAAAGCATAGATCTACATTCCAAAAGGAAGGAGAAGACAGAAAACAGCCAGAACAGCAGATTGGGGGCAACAAACCTAGTAAAAGAAAGGGTAAAAATTCGAACAAATTTTACCGAGAAAAGAACAGCAGTGGCAGATCTCTTCTTCAACCTTGATCTTCTTCTCAGGAATTACTGATCTAGTGCTCCAATTCAACTCGAACCTTGCTTGTTGCAGTTCCAGCTGCAGTCGCAGTCGAGACAGTGAGTTTCAAAGTAGAAAGGGAGTGGTGAGAGAAACGACAGGGAGGAGCGTAGTAGCCAGTGAAGAGAGGCGGCGCCCCGGCGATTGTACGCTGTCGTCGAGTGTCGAGGTTCAATGTTTTTCCTTTTCCTTTTTTATTTTTTACCCATTTTGTTTTGAAGCCATGGGCAGAGTTGTAATTTCAGAAAAAGCAACCTCTTTTTTAATTTTTTTCCTTTCTAGACAGAAGATACTTTCCTGATCTGTATTTATCGCATCGCAATAAATAACAAAGAACTATCCAGTATCCACCACACAAGGATCAAAATTCAAAAACAGCATCCAAGAAGATCACACAGACTTGAAAGAAAGAGGGAAAAAAAGGGAAAAAAGGGGTGTAGAGGTAGAGGTGGTGGAATTCAATTTTCATTTCATTGATGGATGATCCAGATTCCAGGTTCCAGACCTGTTCAAGTGTTCAGTAGGAGTTCAGGATAGCATTCAATTTCCGTACATTGGCAGCCCAATGGGCCCTTAGTTCCTATTTTGGGGCTTAGTTAGCCCATTGGGCCTCACCTCCTCAGACTACAGACGAGCGGGAAAAAAACGGTAGCCATAACCAGCGTTTACAGGAACGCCACCGCATCTCCGCCGTGCTCAGCTATTCATACTTGCTGGGAACTCGATTATTTACAATAAGGGCGTGCTTGCTTAACTACTTAAGGCCAGACCTTTGCATTTTTAATTTGGTCACCTGCTTGCTGCGCAATTTGGGGATGATCTGGGGTGAAGACCAACCACCTTCTGCAGCGTCTCTTTGGGGACGAGATGATAAGGTGATTTCTTTTGTTTTTGCTTCCATCAGAAATTTTAGGGTTTGGGGAAACCTGTTCAGAAGATTGAAGATTCACCGTGAATTTTTTTTTAATTTTTTTTTTCCCAATCTGATGCCTACAGCTATTGGAGACAATGGATCAAACATTGCTATACAATGTGAATTGAATAGTTTGCCTGGCTGTTATGCTATTGTAAACAAACTGTTTGTCCAGAACGAATGAGAGCTCGTGACCTCCCTTGCACTGCAGTATCAGGGATTCAGGGTTATGTTGCCAGATATCTTGATTTATATATGTTAGGATATCTATATTGTTAGGATATATACAGATCAGGATGCAATCTTTATTGTTGAGAGATTCTCTCCTTGGTTATGATATGTAATCTTGTACTATATATACCCATCAATACAATGCAATCGGTGTGCCTTATCTCACTTACATGGTATCAGATTCCCCATTCTTCTCTACCAGATTTCAGTCTCCTCCTTCCCACAATGGCTGATAACAACGGCGTTGAGCCTCCAAACCCTATCAACGGCGTTGAGCCTCCAAACCCAAACACATCTGCTTCTGCTCAAGCGCTCCATGTTGCGAGTATCAAAACCCATGTCCCAATCCAATTAGACCTCCCTGCATCCAACTACAATAAATGGAGAGAGCTTTTTCTTGTTACCCTTGGCAAATTCTCACTCAAAAGTCACGTTGATGGCACTGCCCCTCCCAATCCTGTTGATGAAAATTGGCAAACCTTGGACTATGTAGTCCTCTCTTGGATCTACGGGTCTATTTCCATGGATATCTTTGATATCGTCATGAAAGCGAATGCCACCGCCCAAGTCATCTGGACTGCCATTGAAAATCTCTTTCGAGATAACAAAAAGAGTCGGGCCATTCATCTTGAGGCTCAATTCCGAAACCTCTCCCAAAGTTCCATGTCTGTCACGGAGTACTGCCAAAAGTTGAAGACCCTTGCTGATGGGTTAGCGGACGTTGATTGCCCTATCTCTGATGAGACTCTCGTCCTGCAGACCATTCGTGGTTTGAATGACAACTTTGCCACCCTTGCTGCCATCATACCGATGCAAACACCGTTTCCAACCTTTCACCAGTGTCGAAGCATCCTCCTCCTTGAAGAATCCCGTCGAGCTCATAATGCACCCTCTGAGACTGCCTTAACCACCACAACAGTAACCACACAGCCTCCCACAACCTCTCCTCCAGCACAGACCCCACCCTCTCAACCGAGCCAGCCCATTCAAAATCAATCCCAGAACAACAACAACGGAAGTGGTCGAGGCCGTGGCCGTGGTCGAGGCCGAGGTCGTGGTCGTGGTGGTGGCCGAAACAACAATGGATTTTACTTCCCTCCATGGGCACCACAATGGCAGCAGCAACATCAGTGGTCTTTCCCCAACCAAAACTTTGGTCCTGGGATCCTCGGTCCTCGCCCCCAACAGTCACCATCCAACCCGCAAGCTTTCTCTGCTACCCATGGCACCTATTATCCGAGTTGGGATCAACAGGCGCTCATCAATGCAATGAACAACATGGCTCCGAACCAGAATGACAGTGGATGGTTTATGGACACCGCGGCCTCGTCGCATATGACGTCTAATACAGGTAATCTCACGTCCTATTTTAATCCTGGTATTTTTTCTTCTTCAAAAATCATTGTGGGTAATGGACATCACCTCCCTATAACCAAAATAGGCCATACCCAACTTCATCACAACCCTCCTCTTCATCTTAAAAATGTTCTTGTCACCCCCAACATCATCAAAAATTTAATATCGGTTCGAAAATTTACAACTGACAATAATTGTTCGGTTGAATTTGACCCTATTGGTTTTTCTGTGAAGGACCTTCAAACCAAGAAAGAGATCCACAGGTGTGATAGCCATTGTGACCTCTACCCCTTCACAGCCGCAAGCATCCCACTTTCATCTCCGGTAGCCTTTTCAGCAAGTCATGTGTCAAGTCCTGCCTTATGGCATCGAAGACTCGGTCACCCCGGTGCTCAAGTTTTCAACCGTCTAGTGTCCTCTATTTCTATTGTTTCAAATAAAAGGGATGTCTCTAGCCTTTGTGAAGCTTGTCCGTTAGGAAAGCACATTCGTCTTCCTTTTAGTCTATCTACGAGTCACACTCGGGCTCCTTTTGAGGTTGTTCATTGTGATTTATGGACCTCCCCAATAGCAAGTATTACCGGGTTTAAGTATTATCTTGTTGTTTTGGATGATTTCTCCCATTATTTATGGACTTTTCCTTTGAAATTTAAATCTGAGGTGTTTGAAAAATTCATACAGTTTCACACCTATGTCAAAACACAATTCTCTACAAACATAAAAAGCTTACAATGTGATCATGGCAGAGAATTTGACAACAAGGAGTTCCATTCCTTCTTTAGCAAACATGGCATTCTATTTCGGTTCTCCTGCCCTCACACATCACCTCAAAATGGCAAGGCCGAACGCATGATTAGAACAATCAATGACATGGTTCGAACCATGTTGTTTCAAGCCCATCTTCCACCACAAAAAGGCCATCCAAGACCCACATTGGTTTCAAGCTATGAAAGAAGAATATAATGCTTTGATTACTAATAGGACTTGGGATCTTGTACCAAGACCGAAAAATGCTAACGTGGTCTCAGGAAAATGGATATTTCGTCACAAATTCACGGCCGACGGGAAATTATCAAGGTACAAGGCTCGATGGGTTGCTCGAGGCTACTCTCAACAACAAGGGATTGACTTCGATGAGACCTTCTCCCCTGTTGTTAAACCAACTACGGTACGAACCGTACTCACCCTTGCCCTTGCTCGATCATGGCCAATTCACCAACTTGACGTTAAAAACGCATTTCTTCACGGCAACATCAACGAGCTTGTTTACTGCCAGCAGCCCCCTGGGTTCGTCAATTCCCACTTCCCGGACCATGTATGTCAGTTGCGCAAGGCCTTGTATGGACTCAAGCAGGCCCCGAGAGCCTGGTTCCAACGGTTTGCTGTCCACCTTGTAAAACTTGGTTTTCGTGCTTGTAAATCTGATCCGTCATTGTTTGTCTACAAGTCAGGTTCTAAGGAAGCACATCTCTTGGTCTATGTGGATGATATAATTCTTACAGCATCAACAGGCCTGTTTCTCTCTCAAATCATTCAAGCTCTCGGTCGGGAATTCGCAATGACAGATTTGGGAGAATTACATTATTTTTTGGGCATTGCTGTCACCAAAACCTCAACAGGTCTTCATTTGTCGCAGCACAAGTATTGTCAAGAGATAATTCAAAAGGCGGGAATGGCCGACTGCAACCCGTGTCGAACTCCAGTCGATACCAATGCTAAACTGGGTCAGGATGCCGGCTCTCCTATCTCTGACCCGACGCTGTATCGGTCCTTAGCCGGAGCACTCCAATATCTCACATTCACCCGGCCCGATATAAGCTACGACGTCCAGCAATGTTGCTTATATATGCATGATCCAAGGGAGAAACATTTCCAAGCCCTCAAACGGATTATTCGGTATGTCAAAGGAACCTCTAATCTCGGCCTTCACTTGACAGTAGGTAAGATTGATCACCTAACGGCTTACTCCGATGCGGACTGGGCTGGCTGTCCGGATTCCCGAAAATCCACCTCGGGTTACTGCCTATTTCTTGGTGAGAACTTGTTATCGTGGTCCTCCAAGCGCCAAAACACAGTAGCTCGTTCAAGTGCTGAAGCAGAATATCGAGCGGTTGCTAACGCAGTTGCTGAGTCATGTTGGATTCGCAATCTTCTTCGTGAACTCAATGCTCCTGTTTCAAAAGCCACCGTTGTCTTCTGCGATAATATCAGTGCAGTTTACCTCTCATCTAATCCGGTTCAGCATCAAAGGACAAAGCACATTGAAATTGATATTCACTTTGTCCGCGAGAAGGTCGCACTCGGTTCAGTCCGTGTTCTCCATGTTCCATCATCCCACCAGTTTGCAGATGTTCTTACTAAAGGATTGCCATATCCTCTGTTTGTTCAATTTCGTACCAGCCTATGCGTCCGTCAACCCGACGATAGGTCTGCGGGGGGATGTTAGGATATCTATATTGTTAGGATATATACAGATCAGGATGCAATCTTTATTGTTGAGAGATTCTCTCCTTGGTTATGATATGTAATCTTGTACTATATATACCCATCAATACAATGCAATCGGTGTGCCTTATCTCACTTACAATATATATCAACTTGCACAAGTCAATCTGATTCACATCGAATTGAATAACCTTATATCCACAAGTGGTTGGTTGACAATGGCCAGATATTTGTTAAAATAATATCTATAATAATTGAAGGCATTCAAACAAGAGTTTGAAATACATTTGAGTTATATATGGTGCTATGATATGTCTTCCCATGATAGCTTTGATACTCTGGGATGAAATGGAACACATAACCTACCAGCATGTGCAGATAGGGAAATCAAGTATGGATATCTTAGCTTGTCAGTTGTTACCGGATACTAGATATGATTGCTAGCAGTGATGGGAAACAATACCCTAGCACAAGGTTCCATAAGTTGATCCGTTGCTCAGTCAAAATGCTGCACCGACTATCGAATTTGAAACTTCTGTTATGCATTTAATATTTGTATGGAAGTTTTGCAGGTTTTGGATATGCTTGTTAAGTCCTCTTTCCTTCCTTCTTTCGAAATGGTACTTCAGTGCATAATTTTCTGCAGTTAAGATATTTTTCTGTCTGAGTACAACCTTGGCGTGTTCATTGTTTCTCTTTAAGGAGAACCAGAAATTAGTCACTGGATGTCCAGCTAACATGTACTCGATGGACAATTATGTGGTTATAAACTATTGAAGGCTTCGCTTTTGGCTGACTAAAACCGTATAGCCTTATACACTTCTTTGTCTTCTGATTTGGTTCGACAGACTTGTCTGCAAAGTTATGTAAAATTATGGACAACTGTTATTTGTTTGCTGATTTGATCTCGATTTGGGTTGGCATTGCTCCACGTTATCTTGTTGATCTGATTTTTAGGTTGATCTTGTGGAGGACCTCTACCATTGTTAAGGACTATTTTCCAAATCAATTTCCTTCATTCATACCCAACCTTGTCCTGCATTATTTTCCTGGGATTTGATTGATTTGTTGGTTGATGTCAGTGCTGAGGGGACACATTACCTGTAAAGAAGGGTCAACCACAGATTAGCCAAGATGGTTTTGCATCTCATTAAAGGGTGGGCACATAAATTAAATGCTTTTTACTTGGTAGACCAAGCCTCGGGGATTTGAACTCTCTGATCCCAAAATCCCTTGCATTGATCCCTATTTTGCTTTTCCGTCCATATTTACAGAATCATTGAGAGATTGCTTCTTGATTTCATTGTTTACATAGAAACTATCCTCATTGTAAGTATAATTCCTGAATTTTAGGAGATTGACTGAATCAGCTGAACTTCAATTTGACATTACAAGCTCATCAAATGGAGATCACATCTATAATCAGATAGATGTCATCCTTTTTAGCCTCTTGAAATCCAAAGCCAATCACTCTCAGGGACAAACTGATATCTTTCTACCTTGTCTTTTCTTATTTACAAAACTTCTGGAAGAGCTAGCTTAATTGTTGGATTAATTAATGTATATCCATCAGCAAGAGTGATTTCTTAAACAATTTTCTTCCATGACATGGATTCTGCGATTATGATTTTTCGTTACTGGATGAACGAATAAGGTTATTTGTTACTCGGATTTTGAACTCGCTTAGATCTTGATTGTAAGAACTTGTTCTAACATCATAGTTGAATTAGGTTACCTATTTGGACATTGACTGTAAATTTGGTTGACAAAACCATCATTTCTAATTTCTGCAATATGAATACTCTTCTCAGGCATTAGATTTGGTCTTATATCAACCTTGCTGTTTCATATTTCAGCAGAATCAACATAAGAAGAATACAATGTTGAAGAGAAGTCTAGAAATCTGGAGGAAAATATTAAGGGAAAAAAAGAAGACAGTCTCCTTTGTATACTTTCTTCAAAGGAAAACTATCAAAGCACAGTTAAGTTTTCTCTAATAGTATTGTGGATCAACTTATAGATTTGAAGCTTATTTCACTGTGTACAGTTTGAAATGCGAAACAAGTGCTGTATTGTATGTCAACTTCGAGTATGTATGATGGATCTTGCGTTGGCTCCCGTAAAACAAGACACATATAGAGCACAAATTCAAAACCATAGACGAAAACTAGTAAGAAAACAGGAAATTTTGGTGATCTGGAAAAGGGTTGATTGTTTTTGTCCTCTCAGACTACAAAAGATACCAAATTGAAGCATCTTAGATTGCTTAACACTGACAGCATCTCTCTATAGACAGCCTAATCCTTTAGCTTCTGAAGCTTTGATGATCCTGAGCTTTTTGCAGGAGGAAATGAACATCTCCCAGGGAACGTCTCCAACAAGCATCAAATCACCGTCTTTGTCCTCGTAGGTAGGTGCATATTCAGATCCGTCGTATCCTTCTCTTTCCATGTACTGACCAATGGTGATCCTGAACATTTTCTCCAGGGCCTCAAGGAGCTCAGGGTAGCTCTTGTAAACCTTAAGATCAATCTTCCTCAGGTACGGTGCTCCGTCCATGCTTACTTTCACATACAACACCTCACTCACATCCAAACCCGACGATTTCTTGGCACTTTGTAGATTGGCATTCTTCATGTAAGATCTAACTGGTGGCCACCCAACAATCTGTGCCCTGTGAGTGAACATTCAACACAAAACCACCATAAGTACTTAAAGATGTAAATTCATAATGCCTAACCGAATGTGATTAATTCATTTCAACTCACTTTGCCGCAGGCGGTGCATCATCTCTAGCATCCGAAACACTGGAGCTGTTGGTAGACGACCTTGAGCTCGAATCCTCGGGTGTTTCTTCAGCTGGAGCTCTCTTGGCAGAGCCCTTGGAAGTGGAGGATGGGTGGCTTCCGGGCAGGCCCAATCGGAGCTCGGTCGCCTTGAGGTTCAGATCACATTGGTAGCCATACCCGCTTTCTGAAATCTCCATGACCAATTTTTGGTGATCAGATCAACAGTGTGTTTTGCTGGATGCTTAATTTGTCACCTTGTATACTGTTTGATTGTGTTGATGGATGCCGTGACTAGCGCTGTTGAGAGCTTGTATAAATACTTGGCATGGGTTTGGAAAGGGTCTATGGAAGGCGTAAATAACACAAAAGATTGATTGTGTTATGAATTCCATTTATTTTATTTTTTGTATATACTATTATATTATAATACTATATAATAAAAAAAAAGTTATAATATAAAAAGTAGTCAATTGAAAAGGGTTGGAAATAGAAACATATGGTGTGGTGAGGAGTGATTGCGATGCTGGTAAAGGAGGAGGCCACTCGAATCGACCCGGATCCAGTTTGTCTCCCTTTTCAGTACTCACCACTCCCCCACCCGTTTTCCAGCATCCGGAATCGGATTCCTGTTCAAACTCTGTTTGGGTCAAACTTCTTTGACTTCAATTCCTCAATCTTTTTTTTTTTTTTGTGGAAAAAAAAACTGAAAATTAGCTTAGTGGCTTACCAATTTATTAGTATTATTATTGCGTTAGTTAGAAAATTAGCTTAGTGGCTCCTGTAATCGATATTCCAAAAATTATAACTAAGTATTAAATTGAAAAAACTAAAATCATGATATGATATGATTCATGTTGTGAAAATAATACTAATTGGTTATCTAGCTTGCTAGGCTTAGTATATATAAATTTGAAAAGTCGTCATTTTTAATTTTATACATTTTGTGCTAAAATTTTGATTTGAAAGAAAAGGAACACTCTCAGATTAGGTTATTGAGGCAAGTAATTGTAGATTTGTACGAGACCCGGCCTGCCTCACATCCTAATGCACTAAAAGCATATAGAGTTAATTGCTTAAGAGCATTGCATTGCATTGCTTGTAGGGACAAAACCCATACCTAGCTTGATGGCTTCAATTCATTTAGTACTGTTAAATAAATAATAAATAATTAAATTAATTAATACTACGTATTGTCCTGTGATTTAATTTGAGAGATATATAAATGGAAGTTAATTACAAGTTGAGTGAATGTGTCCGGGTGGTCTTCATTCAGCGGACAAATACAGTACGCCGCTAGCTAGCTCTTTTAATAGCTAGTGCTCATCCATTGAAGGCTGTGGGGGAGGGGGAGAGGGACCTGAGATGGACGGTTCAGATGGATTCACCTCGCCCTGGAATGGTGATCCATCGATGTGGCCGAATCAGGAGGACAAATCTGACTCAGAGACCGGGTTATGTACGTGGTTGGGGACGTAACGACGCGATATATGTTCATCTGCCTAACTATATATATGACCTACCAATCCATATGTGCCTTAGTGCCTATCTAGCATGTTAAGTAACAGGAATAAAATTAAGGAGCAAAAGAAGGGATTTTGTTGGCCTAATTAATTTTAATTAATTTAGGAATTAGGATCGATGGAGCAAGAGTGTGTTTGGTTGATATGTCAAAAATCAGGAAGTAGAAATTCACGGAAAGTCGGAGAAATATCTACGTTTGGTTTATATTTTTAAAAATGAAAACACAAGAATTCAACATCCCATGTCAGGAAGTTAAATTCAATTCCTTCAATTTTGTAGGAAGTTCACTTACCTAGTACCCTAGGTAAGTTTAACTTTCACCATTTTGTATTTGAAAATTTCAATTCCCCCTTTTAATCCTGTAAAATAAAAAAAATCAATCAAACACATTTTCACAATTCCCATCAATTTGAATTCCCGAAACTTCAATTCTTATAAAATAACTTCATGGAAATTTCAATGTGGGATTCCCACATTAAACCAAATGAGCCCTAATTAAGTTAAATAATTAACCATATATATATATACATGGATATACCCGATCTCCCCACTAGCTATCCCTCATTCCCTATAGGCTCTACCTTTGCAACCAAGCTAGTTTAATTCATTTGAAGGAAAAGAGTATACTTTTTTTCTTTTTTGATTGCATGGTAATTATTAATTATAAGCTAGGTTATATTTATGAAGCTAGCAAGTGGCCGGCTATATACGTAGTCGTCATTGGCTAATATATAACGAGATCATACGCCAAACTAATTTTACCGTACCCGTGGTATACGGTACGGTGTACATGAAATCACGAGCTGATCGAGTCAAATAAAGAAAGATAATTAAGCCAAAAGAAAACTAAACTAATTAATTAATGTGGGGTTGGCAAACATATATCTCAATCTCATTCATTAATCTATCTTTTATGCAGTATTTAAGTGTTCGAATCGGACATTCATTTTATTGAGATGTGAAAACACTCTTTACCTATATATTATCCTACGTACTCCCAAAAATTGAAAGTATAATTAAATTAAACAAGCTTAATTAGCTAGTGTATATAAGTCGTTAAGCTTATTGTTATATAGATAGTGTTAATAATTAATTTCAAGCTATATATATATATATATATATATATATATATATATATATATATATATATATATATATATATATATATATATATATATATATATATATAGCTAGTATACATGTGTAGTTTTTGTACTTAATTTGTACGTTTTTTTCCAAAAAATAAATAAATAAATATACATAATCAAAAGTCTTTTTTTTGGAATATTTGCATGTGGAAAAATCAAATTTTTATATATACAAAAAAGATAAATAAATAATAAAAAATGTAAGCTAGGCTGTCGGTAGGAAAATTTATTAATGGGGGTCACTCAAACTAAAGAGTTGAAGTGACTTTAATTTTGGAGTCAGACAACCAGGAATTAATTGGTGTTTTTTCATTTAAAAATAAAATAAAAACAGGATGATGATAAAATGATATTTAAAATTTCCAATCAAAGGATATATATAACTAAATAGGGCTTACATTTATTTCACTCCAGTACGTATATATAGGAGTTGTAAGTTGTAAATACTTGCATCACCGTACCCTAGCTAACTAACTAATAGGTAATACTGTATGATAGTGTTACGTTATAACTATAGTTCAAATTTAATTAAAAGTGAGATATAGATAGATAAACATTTATGGGGCAGAAAGAAGGTAGGGCCCGTCAAAATAAGTTTGTGAGTATATAATAATAATTGAATGGATACATATACATAATACATGGGTAGGTCCACTCCACTCCAACTTCACTCCAACTCAACGTACTCTTATCTATATCTACTATTAAGTGTAAAGCAGTCCGAATGGCATGTAGTCACTCATACTATATGCATATGGAGCCCATTAGGCCCACCCACACCATAACTTGATGTCTCCCAATTTTAATTTCCTTCATTAACCATAAACTACTACTCCTTATTAATTATGACATTTATCCGGCCATATTAATCCATGGCGCCTTTGCTTCTTTCCATGCATATCATATATGTACGTACATTAATTAATATATTTTATCACCTTATATACATTAATTAATATCATTTCATACTTTCTTTTCAAACCTTCATGTACGTACGTAGTATATATATATAATGATTAATAAGATAAAAAAAATACTTTATTTTTATATAAAATTAATTGACTCCGATGTTATGGCTTATGAATGAATGAATGAATGGATATATAGGTAACATAAATCATACTCAGATAGTATATATGTATATGGCACATATGCACGTGTGGGGCATTAATGAATGAAAAGGGGTGGGCACCTATGCACACGTGGGATAGGTTGTATTTTGGACTTAATTGGCTTAGCAGCTTAGAATTAGGATATAGACATAGACGACTACGGCATAGGTGATAGCCATGACCCAATGAAGGGCCCATCCACGTACTGTCTCACATGCATGCATCTCCATCTCTCGCTCTATTCATGCATGTATATATGCATGTGTACATGTTAATTACTTACTACTGTATCCACCATCCATCTGCACTGTGCATGCATCATTTTAGTTCATTGCTTTTGTTAAATTATAGTATATTGTCAATATTATTAATTATATCCGTGTCATATTGTACTTGAAATTAGAACGCACAATAATATTTCTTGATTAATTGCTTTCTAAAATTCGATTTTAATTATTACGTACGTAAGTGATCGATAACCATATATATGATCCAAGTATATAGTATTAATTCAATTCTATGGAACGTTACGGCAACTAGCGACTATATATTGTATTAGGTGTGCATAATATTATACATAAGGTAGCTAGTGTTAACGTAGCTAATTAATATAGAGATTAACATAAACGCGTTAAGTGTACGTACGTAAATAGGTAGGCCGGCAAATAATGAATATAATGGGAGGAAAGGGATGATGGAACAACGAAGAAGGTAATGTATAGTGTCGGCTTACATATATATAAAATACGCGCATGTGAGTATGTATTGTTAATAGTTAGGCAAAGGATTAATCATCCTGACCCAACCTTTTGTTTAAATTAGACACCAACATCCACAACTTACCCTCCTTTCCCCTCCTTTCTTGTTATTCTAAACTATGTCACCTGTATTTGTATTTGTATTTGTATTTATATTTATATTTATATATCAAAGAGACCAAGGTAAGCTTAATTAACTCCCTATATATACAATATGATATCATCTATAACTCCATGCAAAACTTAATTATAGCGTGAAACTTAGATGACATGACAAACAAAAATCTAGATCACATATACAATATAATACATGCTGGGATGAATATGTAAAAATAAAAATGAATCTTACATCCAAAATATGAAAAACTTAGGCCTGGCATGGTATATAAGTTGATGGATGCACTCCACTCCTTTTATTGTCAAAATGTTTTCATATAGAACCTTGCTTGGCTTATATGTTCGGCGTCTTAGAGTGGCATATAATACGCTCATACGAACGTGTGTCGACCCATAATATACCTATGATACACCGAAACTCCATTTCATAGCGGTTTCGCGTTTCTGCATATGAAGAAACTCCGTGGAAACACCTCAGAAACGTTTCTGAAAGGTCAGAAACTTTGACCGTTTCCGTTTGGTTAGAAACGTTTCTGACTTGCCAGATGGCGTTTCCACTAATTTTATAGTTAAAAAAATAAAATAAAAATCAAACCCTAAATCATACTTCCCCTTCCTCCTGTCTGAAACTCTCGTTTCCTTCTATCTTTGTCGCCTACTTCTACTACATTTTCGATCCTCCCTCCTCTCACTTGCTCAGTACTCTCTCCCTCTAACCTCTGATCTGTAAACCCTCACTTGTAGAACTTTCTTTGATAAGCCAGAACTTAAGGAAGAGTTAACTAAGTAGAAGATTGATGATGGATTGATTACTTTGTGTTGTTATTGATTATGTTGTTACTTTAAAACTAAGTTACTTTATTTTGTTGGTTTGCAAGACATATTTGACATTTCTATATTGATTTCTCTTAATGAATAAGAACACTGTTTATCACTGTATTGAACATTTTAATTTGTAGCCTTAATGATGCATTCAATGTGTATCACTTGGTGATATGTTTATTGTTATTATTTAGACCTTTAAATGAACATATAATTCATATTGCCGTTTCCTCGACGTTTCCGTTTCCTACAAAATTCGAATTGCCGTTTCCCCGTTTCCGTTTCTGTGTAACATATTATAGCTAGCCCACTCATTCATATGGAAGTTAATGTGAAATTCTGGAGGATTATGCCCAAAATACAATATATATTTATAATAAGTTTGTTTAGCATCATGTCTTACATCGGATATAATAAGAATGTTAGAATTAATTTATAAATAATTCAAGCCCTACTTAGTTATGTCATAAGATTTCCATTTTAGGGTTCAAGGGATAGCAACGTATCTGAAAGAATTAGGTGTGGGATGGGTTGATGCGTACGGGTCCTAAGATCCGAAGTTTTACAGATAGTATATGAGAGTCGACTCTAGACTCGAAGGTACTCCGATTGTATGCTCGGGTATGCTTCATCTAGAGAGTAGTTCATTGGGCATGACGGGATCGTCAGTGCTTTAAGTGTCACATAATATTGTAACACCTTGCTGCACATTGAATATAATAAGGATGTTGAGAGTAATTTAAATTGAATAAAACCCTACTTATGTGATAAGAGCTCCTTCTTTTTAAGTTTCAAGTGAAGACAGCAAACTTGAAAAGATTAGATGGCATGGATGGGCCGAGACATCTTAATTAAGACTACTAGTCTTACCATTTGAGATTCACCTAAATTAAAATACATTTAATACGTAATGGTATATATGGTTAGGGTTGAGATTCAGTACTTCCCCCAATTAAATGGAATTTTGCTAGCTAACAAATGCATTATGCATATATGTGTATCTTAATTTGATGGTATGGTTAGGTGCTTAGTAATATTTTGACAAACTCAAGTTTAAAGAATGGACGAGTCTAATATATGTATATGCATGAACTCGTTGATCGAATGAATCTAATTAATGCGCTCGGCGTTTAGTTGAATAACCTAATTAATTAAAATATTGGCCTGTAATTAATCCCAAACTAGCTAGTTAGCTAAGCTCGTCATTTTCATTGAAGGGGTGGTGCGCGCTCTCTGTACGTTCAGTGTTCACAGACGCATCCATCTATTTGCATATAAATGCATGTATCGGCCGGGATCGGATGAATTAAGCTAGTACGGTGTGTGTGTATATATACACTAAGTATATTGAAATACAGTATTAATTACCCACTAATAAATAATTAAAGGAAAAAAATAATGATAATTAATAAGAAGCTGTTAATAGCGCGCAGTACGGTCGCTAGGGCCTAGGGGGAGAGATTGGGTGTAACGCAGCACATGGAATAGGGGTTGACTGGGCGCAGAGAGAGGGCAACAAACAAGTTCACATGCTTTGACTTAAATTTAATTAATTAAAGAAAGAACTAATTACCGGCACGGCACATGTCCTGCTGCCGCGCGCTAATGCTATGAATCAATCGAATCCTAACCTCCTTTAAATTAATTCACTCCTACTTTCATGTTTTTCCTTCCTCTTTGCTCTTTACTTTTTCGGAGCTTTAACCACTTTCTTGTTTCCTTATTTATATATATATATAACGTACGAACTATAATTAGTCTAACTCGTACCGATAACACACAAGTCGATCGAGTGAGGTTTCATTCTAAAATCAATTGACAATAGATTGGTTAGTTCACCGACTCATATATTAGGGTTTGTTATGTTTAACTTTCGATGTATGATACTACTTTTGGTCTCATTCCTGTCTCAACAATCAGAATAAATTTTCTTTCTACAAAATAAAATTATTTGAATTGAAATTGATCATGACATGCAAACTCAGATTGACGCTTCTTAGATTTCCGTCGATCAATCGATCTCTTTTTAAATTTGTTTGTTTGCTTGTTTGTGTACGTTACAAAGAAATATTAGGTACACCTGAAATACCACATCCAAAATTACATAAAAATATAATTATTGATGTTTTATAAAGTACGGTAAGAGATTCCTAATTGAACCAATTTATATAATTAAAACACTTTATACATACCGGCACCAAATAAAATCGCTATTTCCTACCTAGCTAGGTTGCATATATTGATATATCATTCATATGCCAAAAGCAATTCGATCGATATTAATGATTAATGGAGAGAGTTATTTGAATCTATTTTTCTATCATATGGCCAAGGCCATTGGATAACCTTCTTGTCGAAGCCCTTTGTGTCTGCATGAATTTCTGACTTTACGAAATCTCCATAGCAAATTTTCCATTTTTCATTATAATTAATTTATCTTTTCTTTTAATTAGAAAGACGGTATTTGAATTGAAGCAACCTGAAAACATTTGTAAAGGGAAAAGGACTAAAGGGGCAGTTAAGCCAAATCTCCCAACATCCAAAATCATAATGTTTTTCCTTTCACCGCCTAAAAAGCGAGCTGAGAGACCTTCATTCAATTACTCCACACGTACATATGTTGGCAAATTAAATTATTTAATACTAATATTAAGTGACTTTTTCAAAATATATTAATCAGTTCAAAGTGATACACCATATGTTTTATTCGGTATCGATATTTATCATGAATTAGCTTTTGGGTTTGGTATATTACGGATGGATGGGAGTACATAATAATAATAATAATAATAATACAAATCGAAAGCTATAGTTAAGGCTTGCTTAATTTAGACAGCATGTGGGGTGTGCCACCATCTTACCTTTTTGGACACTTTCTTTAAAGAGACCAACTAATTAAAGTTTATAGGGAAATTAAACTTACTATACTTACAAAGTCTATATGTAATTAAAACCCGATTTTTTTAATTCTACTACGGGTATAAAACATAGGTTAATTATATATATAAGTATGCCAATTAGGGATTTTTTTTTATTAAATTCACCAATTTACCTAATTTTTAAATATTTTTTTTTAGAATTTTTTCATTTTCGATTAAAATATTATTAGAATTTATAGATAGATATATAATAAACGATTTTTCTATCCTATATATACCCTTGAGGCATAGGATAAGATTCTAAATTTGGAATTTTTTAAAAACTTTTAATTAGTTTAATCTTTTTTTAGTTAGATTCTTAATATCGTTTTGTTTTTTCAGTAGTAAATATTTCCCAATTTAAAGTCTTATCTTATATCTTTAACACATAAGATAGAAAAACCGTATAATAAATTAATTATTGGATTCCATTTAATGCTTCAAGGTGATAAAAATGGCAAGTTGGGCAGGACGACTTAGTTTCCCATCTTGATCATCATCAGATCCAATACAGATTTGTCTCTCCTATTTATATACACATTCTATAAAATTAATTACTGATGGATCCAACCCCAAGAATCCGATCCGCAAATTGCATCCATACGTATATTCTCAAATAGAGATTAATCGATGTATTCCATTCCATATATCTTAAACAACACACATTAACCCAATTAATTAATTTGAAAAGGATAGTGTGAAAAGATAGATTAATGTTGACTCATCTATATCATTGACTTTATTTATATATACACATTTCCTAAGGGACAGATTAATATAATTCTTACTTTCATTTACAAAAATTCGGATAAATATATCTGAAAAGTACTGAAATCTAGGGTGAATTAATATATATAATGCCCTTATTATATATAGGGGAGATATCTAATGAGAAGTGATATTTTGGTGAGAAGTAAGCCTTATAACCTTTAGATTAAAATAATTTTTTTATATGGATATAGAGGACATATCTAATGATATATATATATACATCAATGTTTTTTTAAAATTATTTTTATGCTTTTTTTTTAGATGATGAATGAAAGAACTGATTTAAATTAGCTAAAAACCCTAAAATGAACCTTAAATCACCATCTAGATAAATGGTGTAAAAAATAATTTTTTAAAAAAAAAACATTGATATATTTCTCATTAGATATGTCCCCTATATCCATATAAAAAAAATCATTTTAATCTAAGGGGTATAAGGCTTACTTATCATCTTCTCACCGAAATGTCACTTCTCATTAGATATCTCCCCATTAGATATATATATACACTTATGTTTGTTTTTTTTTTTTTTTGACGCAAGATAAGAATTAGGTCGGGTCGGCCGCAGCAGAGGCCCTTCCTAGCGCATCCTTCCGGACGAGAACTAGCAGTTCTGGATCATCCTCACAGCAGACGTCGGCAGGGGAAACATGGACACTACGAGCAAGGTAGTCAGCCACAGCATTCGATTCCCTGAAAATATGACGAATAGCAACATAAGTAAAGGACGAGATATCAGACAGTATATCAGCTTGTAGCATCTCTATTGTCCAAGGGCATTTCCAATCCCCCAGTAGAGATTTTATCACTAGTAAGTTATCTCCTTCGATCAGAAGTGTAGATAGTTGCAACTCCTTTGCCCGTAACAAACCCATCCTGAGTCCGAGATTTTCGGCATAAATTACCGAGATATTAGTGCAAACAGATCTGTCAGCAGAGACCACTAAACCCGCAGAGTCACGGATGACAAAACCATAAGACGAGTTGCCACTCGGGAGTACCGAACCATCAAAATTGAGCTTATTATAACAATTCGGCGGGGGTTTATCCCACTTCCCGGACCGATTCTGAGCCCTGGTTTTCGTAGCACAGCCCCTAATAGCCCGGTTGTGCGTACCGCTATGAATGCGATGATTAGTGATCAACGGACCAGTCGGATCATCGTCTAAACGTTTTGATTGTTTCCAACAATGACTAGTTGTGCTGTGGAATAGCAAAATTTCATTGATAGTTACCTTGTTAGTATGATCGAAAACGAGTTGGTTTCTAAAGAACCACATGGCTCACCAAGCTGTAGCTAGAACAGCAAAGGTGTTGGTCCCAATATCACATTTTATAGCAGTAAGTGGAAGCACATTTCCCATGCCGATAGAAGCAGTGATAAATCCCGGAATGTGGATACGTAAAGCTTTAAGCAAAGCAGTAGCCATGGGACACCGAAGAAGCAGGTGATCACCCGATTCATTTGTGTTGCCACAGAAAACACAACCAGCAGGTACAGCCACGTGCGACCTCTGTAATCTGGTTTTGATCGGGAGACCATCACGGGAGATTTTCCAGAGGAAGTGTCGAACCTTAGGGGGCACATCGAGACACCAGATCCAATCGCAATCGAAATCTGGCGACCCGGTGTTTGCTAAAAGGAAGGAGTTGGCAGAGGCGGTTGAGAACCAACCATTTTTGCTTGGGCCCCAATATAGACGATCCGTGATCTGGTTACTAGGCAAAGTTAGACCCATGATGTGGTCGATATCATCTTGTTTCAGAACATTTGCTAATGAGTCATTTATAAATGTTTTGTTCCACTGGCGGTTGGTGATGAAGTGAGCCACCGAAACTCCCAAGAGATTATCCGGGATGGGTCTCAGTGTTTTGGAACTCAACGGCCTCTCAAAGGCCCAGTTATGGGACCAGAAATCAATGGATTCCCCATTTCCGACCCTCCACTGAAGAGCTGGGAGGAACTGAGGTCTGATGGACATAAGGCGGGACCATTGCCACGAGGTATTACCTTTTTTGTTATAACTGGAAAGGTCGTGGCCTTTGAGGTATTTTTGTGAGATGACACGAACCCAGATGTTGTCCGGTTCAGAAATTATTTTCCAAAGAAGCTTCATCTGGAGAGCTATATTCATAGACTCCGCCTTATGAATCCCCAAACCACCTTTCATTGTGTCCGAATAGATTTTGTCTCAGCTAATCAGCGGTGGAGCTTTAGAGTTTTTGTTCCAAAAAAATTGTCTATACACTTTGTCAAGTTCATGAAGAACATGAGAGGGTAGCAGGAAAGCTTGCATAAAAAAAATCGGTTTGGCACTCAGATTTGCTTTGATAAGCACCCGTCTCCCTTCAGCAGAAAGATTTGATGCTTTCCATTTGGTGAGTTGATTTTTGGTCTTGAGGACCACATCAGCGAATGTGTCCCTATTGGTCCTACCGTTAACGATAGGACAACCCAAATATTTGTCAAAATTGTTAGCCTGGGGGATGCCAAGTACTGCAATAGTAGACGCTATGGCGGTAGCAGTCGTGTTAGGAGACGCTTGGAAGCTGGATTTGTGCAGGTTCACCTTTTGTCCCGAAATTAAACAGTATCTGTCTAAAATGGACAGTACAGAAGTACATGCCGAATGGGAGGCTTTGCAGAAAATAAGGATATCATCAGCAAACGCTAAAAAAGGAACCTTGATACCCGGACGACCGAAAGAGATACCCAGGTCCTTACTAGCTAGCCCTTTGTTATGTAGTGTACGTGCTAATACCTCAGAGGCTAGGATAAAGAGAAAAGGGGAGAGGGGATCTCCTTGTCTTAAACCTTTAGTGGGTTTAAATACTGTGGTTGGTTCATCATTAACGAGGACCGAGTAGGATACAGTTGAAACACATTCCTTTATTCTTTTAATGAAGAGGTCATTGAAACCATACTTAGATAAAACTTGGAACAGAAAGGACCATTCGATACAATCGTATGCCTTTTCCATATCTAATTTAAGAGCAACCATGCCCATTTTGCCTTTCATCATCCGAAACGAATGCAAAGCCTCATGCGCAATCAGAATATTGTCCTGGATAGATCTTCCTTTTATGAAAGCTCCTTGGAGGGGGTGTATAAGTTTGTCAAAAATCTTGGTTAACCGTGCTGAAATTACTTTAGCTATGATTTTGTAAATTGTAGAGCATAGACTGATAGGTCTGTAGTGGTTTACTGCAGTCGGGTCATCGCATTTCGGTAGAAGCGTAATGAAAGTATGGTTTGTCTGACGCAGTAACCTGCCACTGGAGAAGAAAGCTTTGACAGCTTTTATTACAGAGGGCCCAACTGTAGGCCAAAACTTTTGGTAGAAACCAGCTGGGAAGCCATCGGGGCCCGGAGCCTTATCCGGGCTCATAGAAAATACAACCGCTTTAATCTCATTGTTTGTAACAGGGGCCGAGAGCATGTCATTATCTGCTTGTGAAACTAAGGATGGGATGACCGTTAGGTCTGGAGACAGATCCGAAACAGGGGTCGAAGAGGCTCTGAAACGAGCTTTGAAGTCGCTGATAAATTCCTGTTGGATTGTGTGGAAATCAGTTGTGGATTCCCCACCGGGAAGTAGGATAGATTTGATCATTTTCCTGCCTCTTTTTGCAGTAGCGATCTTATGGAAGTAGCCTGAGTTGGAGTCATTAAGTTTGGTATGTTTAACTTTAGCCCGCTGGCTCCAATAGCGACGGTGAAAGTCGAGCATTCGTTCTCTTTTGTTGAGTAATTGTTTTAGGATTTGAACATCCTGATTGTTATAATTTGAGATAAGAGATGTATGTAAACTAAGGAGCTTTTGATCCGTTACTAGAATTTGGTTATGAATATTGCGAATAGTATTTTTATGCCAGGTTTTCGAAAGTTTTTTAAGAACTTTTGCCTTCTGAAGCAATTTAAACATCAAAGAACCTTGTGGGTTTGCTCTCCAGGCTTGCGAGACTAAGTTTCTGTAATCAGCCCTTGAGGCCCAAGCCAATTCGAACTTGAATGGTCTATTCTTAGGCTGAATGTTGTGACGAAAATCTGCGGAGATCGGAGCATGATCAGATCTAGTAAAAGGATGGATCTGTGTACGAAGTGCGTCAAAAATGGTAAGCATGTCCGTGTGGATTAGTAGGCGATCAAGTTTTTCCAAACAAATGACCACATCTTTCGATTTACGTTGCCAAGTAAACTGACCACCGCTAGATGGTACTTCTAGGAGTGATAGTTTGTTCTTTAAATCTAGTAAACGCGTGAAACGCGACGTCGAAGGATAGGCTCCTCCAAGTTTATCAGCTGGGGTAGCTATTTCGTTAAGGTCTCCCATAATACAAAAGGGTATAAGAAGTGACTGTATATAAAGGGAGATCGAATCCCAGAAGGCTGATTTGCGACGCTCATCCGGTGGGGCGTAGACCACAAGAACAGCAAAACACCGCTTTGTAGCGTAGTCCGAGTAGTTAAAGTGAATAAATCGGTGGTGAACCGAAATAAGTTCAATGGATCCTTATGAGGCAGGGATATCTTTCCACAAAAGACAGATTCCCCCAGAAAAACCAATAGCCGGGTCAAAAGCAACATTCGAGAAACCACATTTACGCAGTGTGCTCTCGGTAGGAACCTTATCAGTCTTAGTTTCTAAAAGGGCCAGGACGTTGATATTATTATTTTGACAGAAAATATCTACATTTGTCTAGAAATTACGGCTCCTGATGCCGAGAGAGTTCCAGGTGCATATATTCATAAAAACCTTTTAAGGTGAACTGTTTGTACTAATTTAGGACCGACGTGCTCTGTCTTAAAGAAAAGAACCATAAAAAAGATAGTTCGAATGAAGTAAATGATTTGTACAAGTTCAAATGTAAAGTACACTTGAAATGTCCATACCGAGGAACCATTGTTGATTGACATTCGAACGAAGGATTGCCGAGTATTACGTGAGCGAGCACAAATAAGGTTATCATTAGAATTATGGTGTAACCGAATAATGTGCTTACAAGACTGATCACATACATAAGTGGGATGTGTCCCGAATATACATTTATCTGTAGGACAGGCACTAATAAGGTATTTGTAGGAGATATAATGAACATAGTTTGTTAAAGTTATTACAACTGCCTCATGGGGCTTTTGAAGTTGAAGTAACACTTCATGGTGGGCTTGTAAGCCATATTTTTTTATCATAACAATGGGGATTGATAGTCAACAGGTCACGGCAAAGAGGCCATTGGTGCGCAGCACTGCAGAAGCCTAGACGAAGGTGTTGGCCCAGAAACGCATGGAGTTCCCAGGACCAGCAGCAACGAGGAAGGGCTAAGCACAAGCACCCAGACCACCACCTGCACACAAACACAATACAGCAAGCAAGAAGAAGCAGACCAAAAGAAAAAACAAGGAAAGGCTTGGAAAAAACAAAGTGCAGTCGATGCATGGAAACAATCAGCAGCAAACTAGCAAAGTTAGAATATGTTTGATAATTAATCAGGTCATAGGTGGGATGTAAAAAACCCAATTGAATTAAAAGCAATATGTAATACCGAAACTTGGAGCAATTGTGCATTTGATCATTTGGAAAATATGTGGCATAAGGAGACTTGTAATATAGCATGTTGGAGCAATTATGCATTGAAACATATAGACAGTATGCAAAGGGAATAGTTTCTCGAAGGGTATCCGAAAAGGACTTGGGAGGATCCATAATAGACCAAAGCAAATTAGTAACCGAGCATAGATGATTGTAATCGAAAATTATAGCAGTGAGTGAACTGGAAAAGAGGCGATATGCCCTTTTGCACACTGTGAATGTGGTTAAATAGGGTCCGAGCTGGTAAGCAAGTGGGCCGATTGGTTGTGGTAAAGCAGAGGGAGAGATACTTACAGAGGAGATAGACAAAGCAGAGATCGGAGAGCAGGACGGCGAACAAGACACCCAGGAGAAGAGCCAGGCAAGCCAAAGCAGGAAGTGACCCGCGCCGTCTGGCCAGCACGAAAACCCCTCACAACTCCTTAGGGTCGGGTAATAGGCCATGAACGCTCTGCAAGAGGCCCCAACAGAGACACGAGAGGACCAATTGGAGGGATTACGCTCCCAATTGTATTCCGGGCTAGGATAAACTCCAAACGGAGGCTTCGGGTGGAGAGGGGCGGAGCAACTGAAGGCACACAATTGCAGAGCGACGGAGTGACCCGAGGCGGATGGGTAGGATGAGGGGGGATCCGGGTGCTGGTGCGGGATGGCCAAAACGGAGGGCAGGAAACAACCATGGCGACTGCTGGTGTTCTCTGGGAAGAGAAGAAAGAGGCGCGTGATAGCGCGTTGATTTTGTGGATTTAGGGTTTTCATCCAACCCGATCGAGTACCCATATATACACTTATGTTAATAAGCATTAGAAAAGATATACTTTTGTTAATTAATTTCAACTAGTAATTCTACATTTTCTTTTTGTTTTCACAAGTGTGCATTTTTCTACTTGTCCAATACAAATAAAAATAAAAATGAGCAACTAAATTGCTTAACACATATTGGCAATTAATATCATTATACTTTTATTGGGACCCTAATAAAAAGATTAATTATTATTTTAAGGAAATAAATCATATATATATATATATATATATATTACTAATATAATATATTCTGCCATCACGATCACAGTTACAATTAGTGGCAGAGTCAGAAAAATATTTAGGGGAGGCTGAATATTAATTTTTTTGACGATTTTTTCTCCATTTATATATGAAAATTATTATTAACGTTTAAATATGTTATGAGAAACCTTATAGTCCATATTTGTAATTTATATAGTCATTTTTAGTTGAAAAAAAATTAAGAAAAATAAAAATTGTCAAAAAATGAGATTTTTTTATATGTATAAATTAAAAAAAATGCTTTTGTTTAAATATATTGAAGAAAATCTTAAATTATCAATAATTGAGATTTACGACCTAATACAAGACATTTTTAGAGAACAATTTTATTTAAGCATTATAAAAAAAAGTGAGGTTAAAGGAGTTTGAAGTCTTTGAACCCATGACCTCAAGGCAATAAATATCCCTCTTTACCAACTAAGCTAAGGTATTTTTCTGATGTGGAATCAAACTTGATGCATGTATCATGTAGAACAAAACTATGGGAATTTTAACATGAACATATATATGGAAAAGGCCTACGATAAAATCAACTGGAGTTATATCTAGATTGTGCTCCAAAGGCTCGATTTTCATCCTAAATGGATCAACTGGGTAATGACTTGTCTAACTACACTTCTTCCTTCTCGATTCTAGTTAACAATTGCCCAGGTAAACAATTCAAACCAAATAGGGGTATCCGTCAAGGAGACCCACTTGCTCCTTACATCTTTGTCCTAGTAATGGAAGGACTAGCAAGAGAATTGCACAAGGAGGCGCTACAAGAAGATGCACTTGTCAGGATCAAACTCACCAAAAATGGTAATCCTATACCCTTCCTTACTTTTGCATATGATACAATTATATTTGCGAAAGCTGCCCATAATAGCCTTAATACTATTCAGAATATGATAAATAATTTCTCCAACCTTTCGGGACTTACTATTAACTATAGTAAAAGCTCTCTACAATGCTCGAAAAATGTTAGCCAAAGATCTCGCCCATAACATGGGAATCCCGATTTCTAGTACTCTTGAAAAATACTTAGGCATTCCAATTATTAATGGAAGGATTAGAAACTCGGTTTCGAAGAAGCCATCCAAAATCTTAAAAAACATCTATCCAAATGTAAGGCTTCAAATCTCTCCCAAGCAGGCAGAGCTGTCTTAATTCAGGCAAATCTCAGCTCCAAAACTAACTACCTTATCCAAAATTTCTTACTACCTAAAGATATCCTCAACCAAATAGACTAGATAAATAAGAACTTTTTATGGAACAAACTTCAAACTGAGAGATACCCCCCTCATAAGCTGGGACAATATCTGTAAGAGCAAAACTCAAGGTGGGTTGGGAATTAGAAAGGCGGAAGATTTGAATATTAGCTTACAATTTAAATTAATGTGGAAACTATATTGTAATGAAGAAAACATCTGGATTCGTGTCATAAAAGAAAAATATCTGGAATAACCTCTGGGTTCAAAAGATTGTTATCCTTAAGAGAGAAATTTGAATATTAGCTTACAATTTTAATTATTGTGGAAACTAGACAGATCCAATCAGGCCACCTCCTGGCAATTCAAAAGATTGTTATCCCTAAGAGATAAATTTGAAAAAGGCCTCCTTTGGCTTATAGGTGATCTCTTTCCATAAACATCTGGAATAACCACTGGGTTCCTAATATCAATCTTAACTCAATGATGGGGAATAATGACCCAAACAATGAAAGTTTGCCATCTTTTGACTCCCCAAAAAAAATGGAATGAGCCCCTCATTAGGCTTTTATTCTCTCAAAACATAGTTAGAAGCATTTTAGATATACATATCCCAACTTGGCAAACTCCGGACATACTAATCTGGATGTCTGATGCCACTAGAAAATTTACAACTAAATTTACGAAGAAAATTATAAATACCCAAAACCATAACACAGAAAACCATAGTTGGATTTGGAAACTAAACCTTCCACCCCAACTCATAAATCTTGTTTGGAAAAATAAAAGTTGATGTCCTGCCCACTACAACAAGACTAAACAAGAGTGCCTAGCTTTTGCTCCCTATGTGATCAAATCAATGAACACTCGACTTACTTATTTTCAGACTGTTCCTTTGCAAAGGAACTAATAGCGCAGTACGAACTTGCTACAGGTAAATATTTTAGCAACCTCTCTATGCAAGGTCCCTTTAGTGATAATTTAGATTGACTAAAACAAACAAATCAACACTTTGAGGATCTAGTGATCATTTGACAGACTATTTGGGAAATTAGGAACAATCTAATATTTAGGAAAATAAATCCTGACTCTTTTGGAATCCTTATTCAAAAAATTAAAACTGCTAAACAAGTTTGGAAACAGGTAAACATGGGCAAAAACAAGGAAGGTCAGAGATAGAGTAAGAGGTCTAAGTCTAAATGGACTAGACCACAAGGAACGTACCATCTACAAAATCAACGTAGATGGCTCAGCCACCACTGACGAATGTAAGGTGGGGGGAATCATTCGTGATTCTACGGGCCATGTAGTTGATATTTTTTCACTACAACAATTAGAGCTTTTAGTAGCGGTTCAAAACCGCCACATAAAGTCAAAAAACCGCTGCCTTAGGGCTATTGTAGCGGTTTTTAGCCGTTTCATTTGCTCGCGTTGCATTTGGTCTATTGTGGCAGTTTTATCACCAAATGTGGCGGTTTTTCCCGAACACACATAACCGCTACAATAGGTTCAATAACCGCCACAAAAGAGTATCTATTGTGGCGGTTTCAACTGAGCTATTGTAGCAGTTTCTTCCTCTAATGTAGCGGTTCCTTTCTCTAATGTGGCGGTTTATTATTTTCCAAAATAAAAAAAATACACATTTTTAGCCCGGATTTAATAGACCCGGGCTAAAGTCCAACGTTTTACCAAAAAAAATAAAACAGAATGCACCATATTCTTTGGTACATTCCAATGCAACTCGAAAGGCACTCAATTTCTTGTGTCCAAACAGACAAATGAATTTTTTTAACTAGTTATAGTCGAATAAATTAATTGATACATGTGCAATGTAGTACGTGATCCAACCGAGCACTGCTTACATTGTCTTCAAAGGGATCTTCCGACCAACCATCTGTTGTAGAAGTCTAACAGCTCTCAGGATTTATACTCCTAGTGTAGTGTGCCCTGCACCCTACACTGACCTGTAGTAAAAAAGAACTCTGATAATCAATAGATGAAATCTGATAATCAATAGATGAAACCTGGTATACATTGCCAAATAGGTATTGTATTTGTTATAGATTGACTTGAACATACCTTAATAGTTAGAAATGTGAGATTCTTTTCATGGACCTGTATGTACCTACAATCACATATTTAACAAGAAAAATTTCCCTCAAATTCAACTCTTCGGAACTTAAACATCCATTCACATGAGGATCTGGGGTATGAACTCACCCGACAACATGGTTGTTGGAAGTCCAAGGCCTCCATTCATCAACAATCTTGTCACTGAAGGATCTTGTCCAGGCTTTGCTTCTAGTGTATGACACGATCTTGTAATTCCATCATGAAATTCCATACTTCAATTGGACATCGAAATCCTGAAATTCCATCATGTAACTAATAATTGAAAAACTCAACACGCACTGAAACACAAAACAATAGGAAACCAATTAACAGTTCTATATTCCAAGTACAATTTGAACACTTCGTTGTCTAGCTAGATGTAAAAAGGAGTTACATGTATATTCTCATCTATACTGAATTGTCCTATAACAAACAGCCCAAGAAGATTTCATGACTTGGAAATACCAACACAAAAGAGAAACAAATGTCTATTTACTCATTACAACAACCAAGTTCTATTCGATCTATTATTTTTGTACATAAAAACGCCAAAGGGGGAAACGTAAAAGTCATACTAAAAAGCAGTAGTACCAAAAGAGTAACCCGTAATCATCTAAACTGTAAACTTTGTTCAATATAAGGGCTATATACACCGAGCAAAAACTGAAGAATAGAAGTTTCCACTCAGTATAACTCATGGATTTTCACTTTTAACTAGCAACTCTAGCAACCTGAACAATGCACCCATTTAAAAATCCTTATAGCTAGAGGAGGATGTACAATTTAAGTTATAGTGAAGAAGAGAAGTTTCCATTCAGTATGACTCGGATTTTCACTTTTAGCTAAAGGAGGATGTACAATTTAAGTTATAGTGAAGAAGAGAAGTTACCACTCAATACAAGGACCATATACATCAAGTAAAAACTAAAGAGAAGTTTCCACTCAGTATAACTCATGGATTTTCACTTTTAACGAGCAGCTCTAGCAACCTGAACAATGCACCCATTTAAAAATCCTTATAGCTAGAGGAGGATGTACAATTTAGGTTATAGTGAATAGAAAAAACAAGATTGAGCAGAAATGAATGCGGTAACTTACTATAAACAACACATACAGTAGCAATAGATTTGTTATTAGGATTCATCTCAATGAATTGCTTCCTGAATTCATCTCGGCCTGCATGTTGTATGAATGGACATCAGATTAACTCTCAAAAGCACATCCAACCTAAAACCTATAACTAAAAGGAAAATACAATTGAAAATTGTTTGGTGATTGAGTGGGGCGGACAACTGAATAGTTTTATTCCTAAATGAGAAATGACTGAAGCTAAATGTACTTTGCTAGAGAATAAAGCACAACTTGACAGGAAAATGGAAAGAAAACAAGTATACACTGCTGTGCGAAAGCTTGAAGCACACATCTCACTTTTAGTATATGTTTTTCCTCAGTTTATTTTTATTCATGGCTTGGATGAATATACGGAAGTGATTGCAGAGCAACCTGCGGCTATCGTACTAAATACAAATTGATTTTCACTGACAATTGCTGCTGATTTTATGCAACTTAAGTGTAGGCTACTGTTATCTTTACCATATTCTTAAAAGGGTAACGTTATTGGTTGAATATGATAAATAGCCCCCCTTAACATAATTGGTTGGTGTAGTTCTCAAAGAAAGCTTTCATGTAAATTACCATACTAAGAAGTTTGGAAGTGAAGTGTTATTATTCTTTCTTTCTCAAAAATTTTTTATTGCCTTTGTTGTTTTTGGTTAATAATACTATAGACATGCTGTAATGGTGAATGATTGATTTTTTTAAATATTTATTTATATAATCATAGATCTTGATAAAACTCTCACTCTTTGTTTTGCCTGACAGAATGAATCTTCAGCAAGCTTGAATCTCGACATTGAACACTATGCTATCCCAATCCCTGTAATCTCTACAAATTACTTCCCACAACAACTGCCAGAACACCACCTCATGTTCATCTAAAAGTGGTGTTAAATCCAATGGCCAACCTTTTAAGGTTTAGTAAGCCTATTATTCAATCCAATGGCCAACATCTAAAAAAGGGAGTAGCGGATCAATTATAGAGTCCCGTTGATCCAAAGTTGACACTCAAAACTAAATATAGCCCTAGAAAAATATATGTCATTCATGGTGATTCAAAGGCTCTGAATCTAAAGTCTGAGTAATCAAACTCGTGATACTAGACAATAAACCTTGGATGGGATAGAATTCAAGGAGAAGAAACCAAATTCTTCAACGCCCTCCAATCCAGAAACTAAAAGAACGTACCTATGAAACATCAGCCAAACAGTAAAACTAAAAGAAAATAAGAGAATAGTTGATATATACTCTTTTTTTGTCACAGTTGTAATGCACTAAATTTCCAAAATTCTACGTGAATTCAGATTCATAAGCTTCGCTAGGATGTGATTATGTGAACAAATTAATCCAATAATTCCAAATTCAAGAAGGTATCCAATTGTCTCCTTAACAGTTACCTAAGTGATGCCTGGTCACGATAAGCTCACGATAAGATTGCTTCAAAATACAAAGATCTAAAATGCAAAGAAACATCCGAAAATCATTTACCTAAGTGATGCTTGGTCCGCTCCATCCATGTCAAACGATATCTGGCCAGAACAGCGGCCATGTGCACCTCTATATCGTCGGTAATATCGTCATTTGGCTTCGGCTCCGTGATGTCAAGACACGAGGAGTGCATGTTCCGCCCTAGAACAATCTCTCTCCCCATCCTCGACCTTCTTCTTCTTACTGGCAAGTCTGTGCAGGCCGGCAAATCCTTCCAGATAGCTCGATGAATCGACTACAGGCGGCACCAATCGATTTTGGATCTAGGGTTTCGGGATGTGAAAATGGCACAAATCGATCTGAGGGGCTAAAGAGGAGGAGAGGAGAAAATGGGCGAAGATAGCTTTGCATTTGGTGATGGATTTTTTCAGCAATCGATTTTGGATCTAGGGTTTCTTTTCACCCTTTTTTCTCTTTCCCTTTCTCTCTTACCTTTATGCAGTGATATATGAAACCAGAGGCAGCCCCAATTCCCAAACAAAATACTCGGTATAAAATAAATAAAATATCCTATAAAAACCGCTTCAATAGGTTAGCAAAAAGTGTTTTCCAAAACCGCTGCAATAGCTGGAAAAACCGCCAATAGGATCTTTAAACCGCCACAATAAGTATTATAATAATCTATGATCAAAACCGCCACAAGAACCGCCACAATAGATAAAACCGCTGCACAAACCGCTTCAATAGCCCAACCGCTGCAATAAAGTGCCACAATAGGTCTTAATTGTAGTAGTGTTTATTAGGAAGTAAGTCAAGGTTCGGTTATTCAAACTGAAGCTGCAGCGGTTCAGATAGGCATGCAACAAGCTCGAAGAGTAGGACTGAGGAAGATCATTATAGAGGAGATAATCAAGAACTCATGAGATCGCTTACTCAAGGGAATGGAACCTGCAGATGGGAAATTATACGACAAGTAGAGGATATCAACATATTGAGAGCAGAGTTCGAGCTGATTGAATTCAGACATATCTTCAGAGAATCAAACAGAGTTGCTGATTATATAGCTACTAAGGGCATAATTAGTGATAGATCTACAATCCCTTTTAATAGGGATCTTTGTACCATCATCCGTCATGATGATCTAGGAGCGAGATTATATTCTTTGTAACAGCTCCTAATATTCGCATACTATAAAATATATGTGTACATATATATAATTTATATATTATATAGTACGTGTAATAGTATGAAAGGACTAAATGAGGATGAATTTACATGATACAATGTCATGGCCATGGCGGACAAAGGCAACAATGGTGGGTAATGAGATCTGGATCACATGATACACCACGTGTCAACATCTCAGCTAGTCACCATCTATTTAAATTCATTTTTTTTTATTTTCCTTTTTTCTTCACAAGTGAAAGAGAGAAATAGAGAGACAATGGCCATCAATACATTAATGCCCACATGGCCCCAAACTCCTCCCTAATAGAAATAAAGCATAAAACGTCGGTTGTTTTTATTATTACACTTTTCATAATGTCACACCACAAAAATAATTTATTTATCTAGCTCGCTTGTTCCCATATATTAATATTTTATTTGTTTTATAACAGAAGTACAATATCTATATCAAAATTTGCCATTATATATGTACTCCGTGTCTCTAAAAAAAAATATACTCTATAACAAAAAATAAATTTATTTTATATGATATTATATATATAATTAAAACTATATAATATAAGGCATGTAGTTTTCGCGTAATGAAAAAGTTATTTAAGAAACCATTATTTTCTTCGACATGAGATAAATTACCACTAATTAATTTATTTTGAAATACTCCCTCCGATCCAAAATACATGTCATTTGATTTTTTAGCACGTATTTTAAGGAGATAAAAACTATATAATATATTCACTTTTTGATTATTTTTTTTACAATTGAATATTTATTACCAATAAATATTAAGTTGTAAAAAAATAATTTTAAAAAAATTGATATTTTATATAGTTTTTACCTTCTTAAAATACGTATTGAAAAGTCAAACGACATATATTTTGGATCGGAGGTAGTATATAATAATAATAATAATAATTTAAACTCATAAAATTAAAATATATATATATATATATTCGTATAATTCTTGATTTTAGTAAATAGAGAGCGATCATTCGAGATTCAAGTAAGGGATTTTTGGATACTATTCGCAAGTCGTTTTCAACTGAAACCATTCCAAAATAGTCACATATTTGTATAATTCTAATTCAGTTTCACACACACTCCCTGAGCACCTACCAAGAAGCATCACAAGCCTAATATTAATTGAGAGGACACCCCCCAAACTATTCAACCTTTATACAAATAAAGAGAAACCCCCCATACAATAATATTGCAAATGAAAACATAACCTCATTAGAGATATATAGATAAGAGAGAGAAATAGAGAGAGAAGAAAAGAGAGAGAGAGCAAAGAGTTTGGTTTGCTAATTGCTATATAGCTAGCTGAGGAGAAAGACATAGCAAATGGGAACGGAGGTGAAGATGATGCACGGCGACGTGACGGAGCTGCGGCTGGGGCTCCCGGGAGGCGGCGTGGTGGCTGCCGGGAAGACTACTAGTGGCGGGAAGAGAGGCTTCTCCGAAACCGGGGCGACGGTGGAGGAGGAAGATGAGGAGGTTGAACTGAAGCTGAATCTGTCTGGAGTTGCAAAGGAGGAGGTGAAGAAGAAGAAGGAAATCAACAATATTATTAAGGATTTAGGAAACAACAAGAATAAGGAGGATGATGAAGCTGATCTTGCTAAGCCTCCAGCTAAGTATGCACTTGCTTTTTCCTACATCACTTTTTTTCTTTTCTCCATAATTATTCTTTTTTTTAATATATAAAAAATATATATTGGAGTAGTGTTTTTTTATTATTATTATTTTGTTTTTCCTGGCTACTAGGATATAAAAGTTACTTTGGTTTTTGTTACGTTTATAGGATTTAGTTCAATTGCAAAACAAAAATTGTCAGATTAATTCGATTTCTAACAACAAACTTGCCAATATATGAATTGAATATATATGGGTTTATAATAGAACTTGAATTAATTAATTAAGGTGAAGTTTAATGTATTTTTAACCTTTAATATATATATATATATATATGTTAGCTAATTTGTTATTACACTTGAATTCCTCTAGAGCTATAGCTTGTGTAATTAGTCTAAATTAATTAACATCAGTGAAGTTGTTAATTCAATTATATATATGAATTCCCCGTTTTTATGCAAACTTGGTAGCTCAAAGAGCAGAACCAGACAATTTCAAATGAATTATTGGCAGTTGTGGGTGTTGATGAAATTATTGAACTAGCTATATATATTTTTAATTATTTTTATTTTTATTAGTATATATGTAAAGAAAGGGGTAATATATATATATATAATTAATCAATAGAAAGATATGAAGAAAAGAAAAGAAAAAGAAATTAAGAAAGTATATATAGTTAAGTAAGAAATTAAAGAAAAAAGATGGGGATGTAATGTAGGGCACAAGTGGTGGGATGGCCGCCGGTGAGATCATACCGGAAGAACATATTGGCCGTCCAAAAGAAGAGTATGGAGGAGAGTGAGAAGGTGAATGCCAATGGAAATGGAGGTCTGATCAAAGTAAGCATGGACGGCGCTCCATATCTCCGTAAGGTTGACCTCTCCACCTTCACCAGCTACCAAGATCTCTCTGCTGCCCTTGCCAAGATGTTCAGCTCCTTCACCATAGGTACATAATCCATATCCAATTCCAGGCCGGCCATTGATCGATCACTTGTTAATTCGTTCTTAATTTGAATTGAATTGTTTGGGTTTCTTACTTTAAAGGGAACTATGGATCTCATGGGATGATTGATTTCATGAATGAGAGCAAGCTGATGGACCTTCTCAATGGCTCCGACTATGTTCCGACTTATGAGGATAAGGACGGAGATTGGATGCTCATTGGAGATGTTCCATGGGAGTGAGTTCATTCATTCTTTCATATCTATTATAAATAGTTCAATTTTATCATATTCATCGATCACTAAGCTAATTAAGCTCTGATTTTGTGGCTTTGTTAGGATGTTTGTCGAATCGTGCAAGCGCCTGCGTATCATGAAAGGAAAGGAGGCTGTTGGACTCGGTTAGTATTCATCGTCCATCGATTAATCCCTTTTTTTTAATATTGAAAAATTGATTTTTATGGTTGATTGCATTAATCACTAACTTAGTCGTGGCTATATATGATGGTTTTGGACAGCGCCAAGGGCCATGGAGAAGTGCAAGAGCAGGAGCTGAAACATAGCGATCACCGAAAGACTAGCTAGTATACATATAAGGCTAGCGAGTGCAGCCCTGCTCCTTTGATCTTTCGTCCCACAATGGTTTCGTTGGATCGAAGAGCCAATCGAGGAGGTACCCACGAGATGGATCGAGTAGGGTGCAAAGTATATGTGTATTCATATATATTGTGTACGTTTGGATTGCTTGCATTGTTTGTTTGTTTGTCTGTCTGTTTTAATTGCTACTTAAATCTCAATCCTTTGGAATCTTTGCATTATGATCATACAAACTATACAAACTCCGATATCCCAATTACATATGCCAATGTGTAATTGTACGTGTTGGGAAAAACCCTAGCTACCTAAGCTTAATTATGCCTGTTCATTTGTTAGTGTTAAGTTTAATTCCTGTTTATGGCTTGTTTATTTAATAATAGTTTGCTTAGTGTGTAAATTGATCATGTATATATATATCAATTTGACTCGGGTTGGTAACTCAATATACATACGTACGTTAAGTGTGAAGAATATAAATGATCCAAAAACGACTAGTTTTTATAGTACAGTATCTTTTACTGAAAAGCGCACATGTATGTATAATGTATATGTGTGTGTGTCAATATATTAACAAATTGTACAGCATGTACTCGGTTCGAAACCCAGAATGACCGCTCTTTATTTACCAATTCAATTCAAGGTACAATATATACTATTTGGATTCTCCAATCTCCACTGTAGCTCTTTGATAGCTCTAACTTTCATGGCAGGAGTTTTGACTGCATTCTTCGGATTCTTTGTCATTCATAAATTCTTAGTACTCCGTGCGCTGTTAAACTCCGGGAATCCTCGATTGGATTGTGACTTGTGAGAAACAAATTTGTTGTGTAGGTTTTTTTTTTTAATTATAATGATAACTTCTAACACAAAATTTTAAGTTAGAAGCTTCACTTTTCCTTAGTTTTTTTCCTCCACAATCAATGTAAGATCCCAAGGTGCTCCTTTAAGTGCAATTAGTCTACAGATCGACACTTGAATGAGTCAAACTTCTCAATCTCTTTATATTCTTCTCAAAGACGGTTCAATCATCTCATTTTCTTATAACTTGTCCAAATTGACAAATCTAACATCTAAGTCTAGTTAGAAGGGTTAAATTTGTCTTATAATTAAAAAAAAAAGTAAAATAAAATATGGCACGACCTCGTTTCTCGAGGACTGACCTTAGTTTTTATAATTAAAAAGATCTGTCATTCTAGGAGGTTTTTTTACCCCAATTTGAATCATCTCATAACTTTTTTTTGCTAGTGTTTTTTAACGCGAAAATTAAATACACCGCAAATCAGGGTTTAAGACATTACGTCGATATGAACACGGTGCACGTTGATATTAACGTGGTACCCTAAACACTGATTTTGCCTTCAATTTCCCGTGTTCACGTTGACATTACTTATGCAATATTCCTACTGCAATAATATAATTATAGACAAGACAAAGCATATTATCGCAATTTACCTCATAAACGATAACGAGTGGGTTGAGTTTCCTTAATAATAAGGGAGAGAGGGAGTGCAGCATGAATGGACAAAGATTGAAAGGAGAGTGGGAGGGGGAACAACTCCATGTGGATGTCGACTCCTCATTTAATTCATTGCCCATCTCTGTCTCCACATTTTCTCACTCCTCTCTCTTAAATAAGTTTCAGATTGAAAATCCACAAATAATTAACTTCATTTCATATGGGTTTGGACATTTAATTATCACAACTTACTATAGGCTTGATTTAAAGATTAAAATACCCAACCAGATGTCTTCAAATTCATTAAGCTGTTAGCCCAAACAGGTTCAGCACAAAATGGTACTGAATCATGAAATTGGCATCACTATCAATCAACACCACTTTCTTCACCATCATCTCAAGTAACTGTCATACCATAAAAAATGTGGGCATTCAATTAAAAGTTCATAAGACAATTCATTTAATATGAATCCTGTATACTGATACACACTGCTTGAAAGGATTAAATCAGAGTGTTTCCCCATCTAAAATCATTCAAACTGTTGAGGATTGAAGGAGATGTCATTTGGGTGCATTCAGTGTTCCCAATTTGGTAGCAGTGCACATGGTCATACAACAGAACTTCTCTTTATTCCAGTTTTTTTACATGATAAATATATAGGAGATTATGGTTGAGTTTTGAGGAACCTGCTTCCACTGCTGGTAAGGCCAAGTTACATGAATTGAACATATCTTCACAGATCTGACTGCCTTAAATGACACGAAACCAATGATTTACCCATCCCCATGTACGATGCGAACTTCAGTCAACAATAACAGTACATCTTCGCTTGCAAACTTCGCGCCCTTTTACATCCCCACTCATCTGTTAGGAGTAAGTAATAATCCCCACAAGAGTTACTTACATGGTAGACAAGAGTACAAGGCAATAATGTTATGTGTTTTTAGGATTCTATACCTGCTCATAGACAAAATTGGGAGCTCTGATCCTCTTGGATCCATCAGCCATGCGCTTGCATGATGATGGACTGTCAAGTAGGGTAGTTTTCTTGTATTGAACCTGCACATATATTGAGCTCGTCTTCAATTTGGTGCTTAAGAGCAAAAAGAATGCATCAAATGTAGGAAAATAAATTGAAAATAGAGAGCTACAAATGTCAATAGATGAGAACAAAGCTACCTAGTTGATGCAAAGATAATGTAGGAATGGAAGCGAGTTTTGTAAGATAAAAAAACAGCCAGAACTGGAGCATAACTAGAGCTAAAAGACACATACTAAGCATAGTTACTCAGAACAATAGCATCAATGACAATTAAGAAAATGAGAGGATAAGCTAAATACTTCTGCAAAGCGATAATGTTTACTGCTGCAACAACATGAAAGGTGTCCTTCAACAATCACAGTGGAAAATAAACCATTATTCAGACTTTCAGCCAGTATACCTGGCTTTCAATGGCTCTTATTAGTGCATCCAGGCAGCCGGTTGCATGAACACCTTCCAAGTTGGGGCACTGGAGAAGTAATTTATCTGTGGAGTAGAAATGTTAAAGAATGCCTAAATAAGCTACCAGTGTTGACCCAATTTCCATACTAAACAAAAGAGTCACTAAAGAATTGATACCTGGATGCAAATTTGTACAGGAGTTCATGTTCAAGTCATTGAGTTCTGGACAGTTCAAGTATAAAGCCTGCAAATAACAGCAATTAAATGGTCAGTAAAAACAGAGGAGAAGCAACTGCATACAAGCCATTAGATAAAGGACTCACATCCAAGCCCGAGCAACCCCACAAGCTGAGTTTTTTCAGTCGGTTGTGTTTAATAATTAACTTCTGATGAATGAGATGAGGTGAACTTTGTAGTTCAGAACTGCTATTATGGTCATATGCTGAATCAGAATCAGGGTCACATATGGTCATTCCACAGTCCATAAGCTCCAAACGAGGTAGTTGTGCTGTTGCAAACTGAATACCGTCTGAAGATAAATAGAAATTACAGCGTTAAATCTAGATCAAAGTAGAAATGAGCACCAAGTACTAGCTAAAACAAATAAGATGAACACGCATAGAAGCTGCGATAAAGATATGGAATTTACTCGAGGAGACATTTGGGCAAAGTGCAAGGAGTAGCTTTGACAAAGTCTGAGGGAATACATTGCAGATCATCCCAATGCCACTGTCAGTAATGCTAGACCTGGATCCATTATCCAGAACAATGAGCATTTCATGATGGACCAAGCAAATTATATACAAATTTCAATGTTACAGTTTCCCTTGACACATGGATATAATTTTTTAAAAAGGTATAAAATTAGAAAGCAAAAGCATACCCGCTCAAATCAAGAAGCTCTAGCCTTGAAAAACTGGAGGTGATGGCAGCAACAGATGCATCAGTGATCCCAGCACCCATCACCAGTGAAAGCATTCGTAATGCCCTGAATGTCAAGATTTTGAACAAGACAGTTATTTAAGTCAATTCCAATTTGATTCAGCTTCCACAGATTTAAACATAAAATCATTCAATTATAGGATTTGGTATGGTAGATGGATTTCTTTTCTTTTCTGATCAACAAACCTCAAATTTGCAGCGGTAAGAGCAAGAACAGCAGGGTGGCATAGTCTAGTAGAAGCAATGTGAATGTTTTGTAATCTTGGGCAGCACCTTCCCAGGTTATCCATGATGTTTGTAAGATCAGTAGTATCATTTTCTTGACGAGTAAAATCAAGAGAAACTTCCCTTAAATTAGGGCAATTAAATACCTATTAAAATAATGAAAGAATGGTAAGCAATGGGCTACCTTGAACCAAATAAGTCATGTTGATCTAAATTCAGAACACTCAAGCGAGGAGTAAAAGAAAGAGTGATCACCATCTTTGACAGAGAATGTAGGTCTGAGAGCCAGAGAGTAGAAAGACTACTTGAAGAAATAACCAGAGCCCCAAGGTTCGAACAACCTTCCATCTTAAGAACAGAAAGGCACCGTTTATCCGTGACAAATCGACCCAATTCATCTCTAAATTTTCACACCAAAACACACCGATGTTATTTAGCTCCTCAATTTTACAACAATTTTGTTACACAACACAAATCTCACAACAAAACAAAAAACCATCTCAACAATGAACCCCTGGGGCATCCACTACCATGACCTCAGTTCAAAATGGCATAATGTAACTCTATGGGAAAATAGCGCTAATGGATGATAGATCTCAAATGTTGTAAACAAATCATTTGTACCAAATTTAACACCTAGTATTAAAATCTGTTTATCCTTCCTAAGATTCACAATCCACCGTAGCATAATCTTTAATAAGGTTGCTAAACAATAAGCATATAAGAGATGTCTGCTTGATACACTAAAACGCTAAAGAGGGAACAACTGCATTTCAAGAGTGAGAAAAATACCCTGTGATCAGATTAGTTGATGTCTGTGAGGTACAGATCTCCATTGATTCCAGATTTGGGCAAGAAAATGCAATGCAAGCCAGTACAGTTGCATCCAAATCACTGCAAACACACATCAAAGCAAAGCAAGTAATTTCAGTACCAATGTAAAATAGAGCGTTTTCTTCATCTTAAAACTAATAATCTCCTTGTTGCTAAATGATATCAAGTCTGACAGATCATTCACAGGGAAACACAGAAATGTTATCTATTTTGCTTTTCCTCAGCTTAAAACTAGTAATCTCCTCGTTGTTACTCTATTTTTCAATTCCATTGTGATTATCTTCGCAGATCAAATATAAAGAAGCTCCAAAATTTCAAACTGAAGTATTCCTTTTGGTAAGAGTATCAAGTTATTTACTGTTTTAAATTGGTCATCGATTTTAATAACTTAGTACCACACATTCAGAACCAATGTTATCTGATACGGAGCAGGAACCCTAGATCTGATTGAGGTAAACGCAAAATCGCCAAGGAATAAATCAATTAAGGGAAATGTTGTTTTCCAACCAAGTAAATCTCAGATGAATCTGACCTTTCCATCCTAAGAGACAGCTTGACTAGATCTGAGCACTTTTTCAACACCGATCCAACGATCCCAACTTGAGCTCTAGGTGGAACCCTAAGTCGGAGCTCCTCCGCCGCCCTCCAAAGCCTCTTACTACACTCCGCCCACCCCTTACAAACCCTAGCCGCCGACAACAGCGCCGGCGGCGGAAGCCTCCTCAACACCTCCCACAGACAAGCCACCGGTAAACCGCCGGATAGATCCACCTCCAGATCAAGATCCGGCAAGAGAGGCATCAATCTCGGATCGCACTCCCCGCCGAATCCATCACAGTCCCCGTCCAGCTGCTCCTCCTTGACATCGACATCGTCAAAGTAGAGAGCGCGAGGGATGCGGGACCGCAGGGGCATAGGAGACGCGGCGGGAGCTGCGATAAGGTCGCCGGAGCTGGGAGCGGCGGAGAGAGGACATACATGGCCCTTCTTAGGTACGCCGCATCGGCCGCAGTTGTAGCTGCCGCGCTTCTTCCCGCGTTTGGCGTCGGAAAGGGCGGAGATAGGGGTGCCAGCGTCACCGGGGGTGACGGGGGCGAGGGCAGAGGCGGCGATGTGGTGGCGCATTTGGGGAGAAAGGGAAATCGGGAGAAAATAGAGGAATTGAGATGCGGAGATTGCGAGATTGAAGGGGAGAGGGGCGGAGAGATAGGGTGAGAAGGGTTTATAGAGAGGATGTAGAGATGGAGGGAGGGAGTGTCTGAAAGGGGCGGGAGAGGAGGAGCTATTTGGCATTTTGGCGCCTTGGTTTTTCCCAGGTCTATTATAAAATTTGAAATTCGAGCGAGATAGAGAGAGGAGCGTGTGTCGCTAGCGGGGGCGTTTCCGTGATTCCGCCGCGAAGTTTAAAAAAAGGTATCAAAATATTTTTTTTTCCCTTTTAAACAGATTGGACCTGGCCGCCTGGGGGTTGTTGAGGAACGTCGTGCATGCATTTTTTTTTTTTTTTTTTTTTTTATTTTTATTTTTATTTTTATTTTTATTTTTTTGATGACGAGGAACCCACATTTGGTGGCAAACTCCGAGCACGTGACCCAGCCGACAAGGGCCACGTATCAAGTAAACTGGCTTGCGCCGACCGGCTTGACCCATTGGTAGAAAGCAAGGTAAACCTTGGGTTTTCACCCAAGGAAAGAGGTGGAGGCAGGGATCGAACCCGGGACCTCCTTACTCCTCCCCTTACTCCTTACCACTATGCGCATACTTCGCATTTGGGGGTCGTGTGCACGGGCGCACATGCGCTAGTAGCCTAGCACACAAGCCGAGGGATGTTCTATTCTAAAACCAATTGGCAATAGAAGGAGTAGTCCACCGACTCATATACTATAGAATTTGTTATGTTCAACTTTTCGATGTGGGACACTTTGGTCTCATTCACACCTCTAACCTATCAAAATATAAAGTAGGGTAAATCATTTACTACGTAATAACTAAAGATTTTGTATTAAAATTTTGAATTGGATCCTGATTTTATAATAAAAATAAAAAATAAATATGAAACAACTCATAGCTCGATTTGATTTCTCATAAGTTAAGAGTCTAGAGTCCTTTTCACTCATAACTAATGGAATACTTGACTGGATCCTTTTAAAATGCTTGTAAAAACGACTTTCAAAGATATCTTAATCTAATTACCGAAAAAAAAATAAGATATCTTAATTTTAACTTAAGAAGAAGAAAAAATATTCAATACAAAATATATTATTTGTACACTGAGAGACTGGAATAAGAGAACTTATCGTTATCATTGAACCGACAATAAAGAAAAACACACTAGAGAGAACGCAACATAAATACATTTTGGTATCTTAATCTATACAGTAAATAATTACATTATATGTGCTGTCAACTGAACTTGTATAGCAATCCCAACATAAATATATTTTGGGATCTCATGTTCTTGTCTAAATTGGAAAAGATTTCCTGGTAAAAAAAATATCGACCTAAGAATTTAATTAAAAAAAAAGTTAAAATAATGCTAATTAGAAGAGTAATTACCATCCTATTGTGGTAAATAGAGAGCTAGTAATTCCCGGGGTTGCGTAAAGATCACAGTCCGATATCTCCAAGCAAGTGCGGAGTATCCCATATTGGGCCTGGCCCAAAACGATAGCCCATCTTTTTCCACTCAATTAAGGCCCACTAAACTTTTCCTCCCCGTTTTTCTTCCTTGAATGTTCAACGATTGAAACTTTCAGATGGTACTAAATTTAAAACCACACGCACGAATGATTCACATTGCTGAATCTTCAGCCTGATTGCTCTGCTCGTGATGTGGAATCAACTGTTTGACCATGAGATTCTCTCTCCCTCTCACTCATTTGTTCTTGTAAACAACACGCGGGTAACAAATTGTCCAAGCACTAGTTGATTCACATGACTGAGTCCAATCAACAAGCACTAGTTGATTCACATGACTGAGTCCAATCACTACTTGAATCTTATCACATAGGCAAAACTTTGACGTGGCTCTGTTTGACAAAAGTAAGGAGTTTTTCGGAGCTTATAATTGTGATATTATATAGTTTTAAATAAAATAAATATAAAATTTTAAATTAATTAGCTTTTCAAATCTAGGCTTTTCAAAAAATACTCAATCAAGCTTTTTGAAACTTTTGATTTTCTATTCACAAGTTTTTATCCACTGTCCTAACAGATAGGTTTACCAAACACCATACTTTTGTGCTTTTGTCAAACATAGATCTTAGACAAAAGGCCGAGAAAGGTATAAATTTGACTAAACACATAAACAAACAGAAAACGTGTGTCGTATGTTTAATCCATTGATGCATTGAATCTAACCTATAAAGATAGTTTTTTGCCAATAAATGATATAGTAATTAGTTTCAAAACTTTTTTTTTTTTTGTGAAATATGAATTCTCTTCATAAATCCTCCATGCTATAGTAATTAACTTCAAAACCATTTTATTTTTTTTGAAATATCAATTCCTCTATTGCATATATAAATCCTCCACGATTGGAAAAAAAAAATTAGATTCACAATAAAAAAAAATATCTATTTAGACTAGTAATCATTTTTTTTTATTAAAAAATCAATATATTAAATTGTAAGAATGAACTTATAAAAGAGAATTTTTTGCCCAATAAATTCATTCACTAAGGGCTTGTTTGGAATGGGTATATAGATATAGGCTATGGGTATAAAAAGCTCAATATCTATATACCCTGTTTGGTATATTTAGTCAAACTGGTATATGGATATCAATCCTATATCTCCATATACCAATTCTAGGGTATTTTTCACTTTTCAATATCTCCAAAAATTGGGGGCTATAGGATTGAACGATTGAGAGCGACTGAACATCGAAGTCCTCATTCTCCTTTTTCTCTAATCTTCTTCTTGCATCTGTTCGAACTTTTTGCTTTGGATATCTCTTGTGTTGTGTGAACCCTAGAGGGGAAAGTAGGTACTGTCTGAGGAGAAAAAAGTACAAGCACAAAGTGGAGATGGCTAAAAGTAGAAACGAAGGTGAGGCGTTCAACATCTGGATGGCGAATTAGGAAGAAGCAACATATGAAGATTCTTAGAGGGTCGGACGGGAGA
Source organism: Persicaria maculosa (assembly GCA_963922045.1). Lineage (NCBI taxonomy): Eukaryota > Viridiplantae > Streptophyta > Magnoliopsida > Caryophyllales > Polygonaceae > Persicaria > Persicaria maculosa. The sequence continues at coordinate 80,027,855 of OY998255.1, read as the reverse complement.
TGGAGAGGAGAGGAGGCCATGGGGGATTTGGTTCATTTTTATTATATTTTCTTTTTCTTTTTTTAATTGTGATATCTATATATAACTTGTCCAAACATCAGATATAATATATAGAGTTATTTTTATTTTTATTTTATATTTTTTCTGGTAGGGTAAAGATTTGGATGAGGTCAGGCCCTGCTGGACCAACACCCAAGAGCATCCTTGCAGATGAGTACACGCAGAGCAGGATCAACGAGGAGGTCCCGCGTGGGTGTTGTGTGGCTTAGATGCGCGATCCTATCGGCTGTCGAGTTGACCTCCCGGAAGACATGGCCGATTTGCACCCTAGCAAACTGTTGGAGTAGGAGCAGGGTGTCAGAAATCAGCATCTCGATCTTCCACGGGCAACACCACAGGCCTCGCAAACAATTAATGGTGATCAGGCGGTCGCCTTCAATCATGATGCTCGGAAGTCGAAGCTCATTTGCCTTGGCGATGCCTCCTCTGATCGCCATAGCCTCTGCAGCTAATGTTGAGATGTGTCCACATTTGAAGCCTCCACACTCGATGACTGCCCCATTGTGGTCCCTAATAATGAAACCTGTAGAAGTTTCACCCGAAGATAGTTCGGATCCATCAAAATTAATTTTGAAAGATCCCTCATCTGGTTTGCTCCATCTCAAATTCCTTCTTCTCCGTGGTTGAGTTGTCCAAGTTTTCTGGTGTTGGTATGTGCCCCCCTCTTCAAAAATCAATTCAGAGGCAGCCCAGTTCTGTATTTGTTGTTTGGTATAATTCTCTATAGTATGGATGGATGTTGTATTGAGGTTTTCAAATACTTGTCGATTTCTGCTTGTCCATAGACTCCACCATGTCGTCGCAAGTCTTCCTTTTTACTCGTGGTTGAGTTTAGCAAAAATTTCGCATACAATGTTTTTGATTGATTTGTTTCTAATGTCAATTTTCGAATCACTTTTTCAATGTTTGGGTCAATTTTGTGAATCAGTTGTAGGGTGTTGTGGCATAAGATATAGATATCAATCTCATACACATACCCAATACCGATAGCTTGATATCTATATCTCATACCCATATGGCCATATCCTATATCATATATCTATATACCCTTTCCAAACGGGCTCTAAATGCTTTCTCAACAATTAGAAAAATCCTTTTTAAATTAACAATGCTCATCTATTTAAGTTAACCATTTTAAAATTAATATTAGAAGTCATAATATATCATATAAATTTGAATAAACATCATCTTTCTTTATTACAAAGACAATATCTTGAATTTTCATAATCTATAGAAGCGAGAAAAAGGTTATTTTTATAATGTTTGTGATGTTAAATATAAATATTAGTATGAAGCGCAAAAAACTATACATTTGATAACAATTTAGCGGTTGAAATTCATCATAAATAATCTTAATATATTTATATAAAACCTCTCCCTTAAAATATTATTATTATATACATTATAAAAATCAGAATTAATTATCTAAATAGCCAAATTTTCAAAACTATTTTTGAGATTAGTCAAGTTTCCAAAGTATTTACGGGAATAGCCAAAATGTTGACTTTTTGACTTTTTAATTATAGAAAGCTATCTCTATTTATGCTAAATTACGAATATTATCCGAAATTTCTTAAACTTTAAAATATTACTACGGACTTAATATTGATTGCTTATAAAATGACTTTGGTGGTACTAACTACCATAATCTACTAACTATATTATGAATAATAAGTTTTCTATGGTTTTAAGCCCACCACGCTCTGCAACTAAAACTTCAAGCTAAAGAGGTTCGACCCATACCTGAACGTAGTTACTCTGGACCACCGGCGTTCCTTAGCTTCCGGCTTTCTAGAGGTGGCTAACCTTCAACTAGGTCTCCCTTGCAAGATCACACATAAATAAATAATATTAAAGCGGAAATAAGAAATATAATAACACAAATTAAGGATATAATTTAAACTTAATAAAAAGTATGGTTTATTTTTATAATTTTTTGGTTTTTATGGGACAAAAGTTACAATTGTACAAAAGTGAATAGGGTGATTTTGGTTATTTCACAAAATACTTTCAAAGTTTAGCTATTTCAGGAATTATTTTTAGTTTTTTTTTTACTAAACTCGTGGTTTATTCTAAAAATCAATTATATAGTTAAAAATATTATTTTATACACACACTAGTACTTAATAAAATAAAAGATGAGATTATGAGAGCAAAGCTACGGAGCTACCCAACTTGCCAGTGTGTTTCCATTCGTATTCGTCTACCTCACCGGCTATTATATATACCCATACCCACCTAGTTCTCCCCATCGATCATCAACCTTCATAGTTCAACCCTCCCATCGATCCACTTTCAAGCACTACCCTCCCATTTTCCCCTACCAGTGTCAGTTTTCCTACCCCAAAACGCCGCCCTTATCCGCTGCAAGGGCGGGTATAAAACAATCAGCTAAGTTAAGACAGTCTCCCAACAGTTCACTTCCGCTGAGTTCTATAGTGGAAACAAAGGCGTGAGCGAGATTACCATGGAAGATGCATCTCAAAGGACATTGGCTAAACGTTGGCCAGAGATCCATGGAAAAGATAACTGGGCCGAGATGCTAGACCCATTCGATCCGATGCTACGAACTGAATTGATCCGCTACGGGGAGATGGCTCAAGCGTGCTACGACGCCTTCGACTACGACAGTTACTCGATAAACTGTGGTAGCTGCAGGTTCTCCAAGAGCGAATTCTTCGAGGGCCTAGGCATGGAGAGCCACGGTTACAGCATCACCCGTTACTTGATTGCCACATCGAAACTCCCCAACTTCCTCAAGAAGGCGGTATGGTGGGATAAGTCGAGCGAAAACTCCAACTGGATTGGTTATGTCGCAGTCTCCGATGACGAGACGTACCTGCGCCTAGGCCGCCGGGACATCATCATTGCCTGGCGTGGCACTGTGACGCAGCTCGAATGGCTCCACGACCTCATGGACATCCTACGACCCATCCCCTCCTACAAGATCCCCTCTGGCCCATCCGTTAAGGTTGAGTTGGGATTTTGGAGCCTCTATACCGACAAGGTAAACTGCAAGGACTCCCTCCAAGAGCAGATCATGGCAGAGATGAGATGGCTAATGAACAAGTACCATGGCCAGGAGCTGAGCATCACTGTGACAGGCCACAGCCTGGGTGCCGCTCTAGCTGTGCTGAGTGCATTCGACATAGCAGATAAAGGCTGGAACGTCAAAAAGGATGGCATCTCGGTGCCAATATGCGTGTTCTCATTCTCAGGGCCGAGAGTGGGGAATACTGCGTTCAAGGAGAGGCTTGAGAACACGCTGGGAATAAAGGTGCTGAGGGTCCGCAATGTGCATGATGTGGTGCCAAACGCCCCCGGGTTTCTAATTAACGAGCATGTCCCTCTGGCACTGCGCAGGTGGTTCGAGGCATTCCCATGGACCTACTCACACGTAGGGGTGGAGCTGCGGCTGGACCACAGAAACTCGCCATACTTGAAGGATACCATTAATAAAGCTTGTGCGCATAACCTGGAGGCTTTACTGCATTTGATTGAAGGGTAAGTGTGTCTCTGAGCTACGTTTTATCAGTCTGGTCGGGGTTTGGAAGATTGCTTCACACTGCTAATTGAAGTTGTTTATGAAAACATGGTGCAGGTACCACGGAAAGGGAGAGCAATTCAGTCTGGCTAGTGACAGGGACATAGCACTGGTGAACAAAGCTTGCGACTTCCTGAAGGACGAGTACCATATACCTCCTAGTTGGAGACAGGATGAGAACAAAGGCATGGTAAGAAGCAAGGATGGCCGCTGGATCCTGCATGAGAGGCCAGTGATTGAGGAATTCCGTGATGAAATACACCGCCGGCTTAGGCAACTGGGGCTTGCTGATGCTGAGTGATCTGCAAAATTCACGGTGTAGCTAGCTCAGAATACGTTTAAACCTTAAATGAATGTGTTATGTTTATGTAAAGGGAAAAGTTTTATAGCATAAGTCCCCAGTTCGAACCCGGCGGGTCGGGTTCGGTTATTCGGGTAATGTCTAATAATTTGGTAAATCGGTTAGATTGGGTTCGGGTTTCGGTTGTCTCGGGTTTCAGTTATTTCGGGTTTGGATTGTCTCACGTTTTCATTATTTCAATATTCATTTAAAAAAATTTAATAGACTGTATCTCAAAGTTCGGGTTATTTCGCGTTTCGGTTATAACGGGTTCGGGTCTTAATGAGTTTCGGTTGAATCGGATTCAGTTCATTCGGATTTCGAGTCTAAAATGGACGGGTTGAGTTGGTGTTTAGAACAATCGGTTTCGAGTTGACCGAGTCGGCTTTTCGGGTTTTGCCAGCTCTACCCGGACGAACGCTCTTTATTTACCAATTAAAGAAAAAGTTATATAGTCAACCAAGGCATGTTAGATTGAGAATGAATGTACACAGGCAAACATTAGTGCTTGACCGATGAATGTGACTCAATAATCAATGTAGCTAAATCCTGTTTCAAGGCAATTATATGGTTTCGATCATGATATTAAGCATATGCAATCCTCCCACACCAAAAGTTGTCAACATGAAACATCATTCACCATTGGCCTTTTCTCTCATCGGAGTATGAGAACAATGGGGATGGCTTCGGGGTGGCATTCGTGAAGAAACCAAACAACGAGTTTAAGTAGACATGAAAAGGGAGCAATTCAAATCAACCATTTTTCTCTTTACAAGACATGTAACTTTTAGAAATCAAGTCCTACTTAAAGGCAGGTGGCTAAAGATTGCAAACACAGTAACTTAAATTTCAATGCTCTATTGAATCAATAGAGCAAGTGTGAAGATTGAAAACACAGTAACTTAAACTTTAATGCTCTATTGGATCAATAAGCAAGCATTACAAGCACAGAAAACAATATACAATCCTTCTGTTCAAGAGCCATAGAGGAAAGGTATCACCTATCACAGGACTGCAGGTGTATGTACATAAAAAATTTAAACTCGGAGAGATGACGCAGCAGCAAGTGTGAAACCATTAGCAATATCCTATAGTTGTAATTTGATGTAATGATAAAGAGCTTTGTCTTGTGCAGTAGTAGAGATACATTGGGATGCAATGAAAAATCTCAGCAAATGTCTCCTTTCTTCTTCATGTTTTGTAATTTCCATCACTCTGAATGCATGACTAGATTGATAATTCTGACAGTATTTATTTCGGATTCAATTACCATGAACACCTTAACCAATATCGTCAGTTTGAATGATAATGTAGATTTTTCGCACACGGAGTGATAATCCAGTAATCAGCAAAGCTTGAAACAAATTACCAGACAGTTTGCAACTACTGGTAGCACTAGCAGGAATGTCAGATCATAAATCTCACGATTCCTCAACAATTAATAATCCGAAAATTCAAAAACACAGAGCAAAAAACCTCTATTAAAATTGCAATCAACCACATAAAAGGAAGCTTACATAACGCAACCGAATCGCCTCGCCCTAGATTGCGGCAAATGTAGAAGCTCTAACTCCGCCGCCGCCGATTGTTAAGAGACCGAAGTCGATGTGGCGACCATTCGCCGACGAATCGGGGCTCCGAGTACCGGCGAGCGAGTGGACGCCGGAGGAGAAAGTGGGTTTAGGGATCTGAAAGAGGAAAAAGCGATATGCTCGGGAGTCGGGAGGGCAAGGGAACGCTTACTCTCTTGTTAAGGGTTGAAATGTTTTTTATAAAACGGGATCGGGGTTTTATATACCGGGTTCTCCTAATCAGGTCTATATTATGCGTATTTATATACCGGGTTTCAACACACCTGCGTTATAATGTTGAAAATATATACTATCTGTCATAACTTGAAACTCGCCAACAATAATATCACCCTTAAGATCCGGAAACAAGGTTATCATTACAAATTTCACTTCCAACAAGGGGCAAGCACACTGCCTTTAAGTTAAAGGGACAAGCCGGAATCCTCGTTGTCGTCGAGCGTTGATACACTTACAGTGTACAAAGACCAGATGAGTGCAAACAAGCCCGGTTTTTGGGCGGTTCAAGCGGTCTTACCGCGCAGGGCCCGCAAAATTTTGGGCCTCATATTTTAAAATCGATAGGACATAACAATTGTGCTTCCTTGGTTCGGTGGTAGTAGCGTGTTCCTAGTGTTTTTGGTATTAAGTTCGAATCTTTCTACAAGCACCTTTTCACGAATTTCCAGCGGGCCCCACAAACCCTTTACATTCAATTACTTTTATTTAATTCGTGCTCCACCCTCCCACGGTCCCACCCAACCCCCTCCCCCCCCCCCCCCCAATTTCTTGCCCAGTAATTATTTTTCATCAAATTTTTTTTTTGAATCAAATGCTACATTTCCTTCTTTTATGGGCTCCTAATTTTTTCTATTTTATTTTATTTGTAAATATTTATATCTACAAACATTTATTTAATTAGATAAATTAATGTTCATGGTTAGCAAAAAAAAAAACATGGTTAATCAAACAACAACAGCTACCTAAAAATTAACATTTGAGAGCATTTTATATTTTTGTTAGGCATAATCGGTACAAAATGAACTATAAAATTATTAATACCAATGTTAATTCAAATTATAATTACTTATGACGCTCTAATTCATTACCCGACTTATTTCACCGAAAAAAAAATACCCAACTTAAAACCTACTTTAATATAAGGGCCCGAAAATTATTTGTTGCACAGGGCCCATATAATCCTCGGGACGGCCCTGAGTGCAAATACACCCAAGAGGATCCAGCCTAGGAGGTTGTTGCTAAGGCCAAAAGGCAGGCCTATCCCCTCGGTGCTCATCCGATCGTCCACCAAGGCCAAGGCGGCTGGGCTGGACATCGCAGCAACCGCCATCAGGGACGCGCTGATGGACATGGACTGATGGACATGCTTGGTTTAGGCTCTTTCCCACTCTTCCTCTATTAGGCAACCCTGTGTAAATTTAACCAGGGTCGAAGGGTGGGGCGGGCGTACGCGGCCGCCCCACCCTTCGACCCACGTGCTCCGGGGTTTGGAAAAAAAAAAAAAAATTATATATATATAAGTGTTGTAATAAGTAAAACTAGGATGAATATATAATCAATTAGTCTACTTTGCTTAGTTGGTTGGTGGGAAGGAAGAAAACTAATGTTAGACTAAAGGTTTGGGAGTTCAAGTCCCACCAGTTTCATTTTTTAAAATAAATTTCACCTCTTTAAAAATAGTTTTTTTATTATTTGTTCAACTTACACCTCACTTTCTTTGTTTCTACCCCTTATTTAATTTTATTCCCACTTCCCGACTTTCCTATTATATACAAATTATCTAGCTATAACTAATTAAAGCCCATAAATTGCTGAAATTAGCCTCTTTTTTTTAAAAAAAAAAATTCGCCTCCCTCAAAAAGGTTTTTTTTTTATTCTTTGTTCAACTTGCACATACTCTCTATGTTTCTACCCCCTATTTAATTATGTTCCCACTTCTCGAGCTCCCTACTATATACAAATTATCTAGCTATAAACTAATTAAACCCCATAAAATTGGTAAAATTATGATTTGATTATGAGAATAAATTTTGTGAAATTTTCATTAGAGTTTTGATTTTGAGAATAAATTTTGTGTTTTAATTATTGTGTATGTGATTTTGAGAATGAAATTTATGAATTGAATTTGGGGTCTGTGAATTGAATTTGTGAAGTTTTATGCAATATTTGTATTTTCGTAACCTACATATTCAAATCACAATTTCTATCATGTCTTTGGGAACCAAAAGATATTATAAAGTTGGTGAGTTTACAATCCTAGCTAATATGCAAAAGCCTTGAATTTAACATGATTGAATTTCGATAAGTTTACATTCCTAAATCTGACAAATGTCTGAATTTCCAATGAATGGCGAGAAACAACTATCATAGCAACAAAGCAAATGTAAGCCTACTTTTCTATAATCCACTGCTAAGTTCAAAATCGTAGCTTAGGTAAAGGAGTTTATTCAAGGCCAATATCTCAGTACACACTAGAAAATTTCGCCCCACCTTTCGGAGGATCCTGCGGCCGCCACTGAATTTAACCAATAAACTAAATAAGAATCACATAATTGTAACACAAGTTTCATTCATTTTGGAATACTTATAGTTGAGTGGAAAATATGATATCGTTTTTGAGTAATCAATGAAAGAAATCAGTAAAGGGATCTTAATCTATAAATAATTGCATTATATGTGCTCTAACTTGTATAGGAATCGGCAGAATCGCAACATATATACATTTTGGAATCTAACGTACGTTATAAAAATTCATGGTCTTGTTTAATAAAATATCACGACATAGTTATAAATTTATGATTATCATCAATGCCAAATACATGCAGATAATACAAATTCAATGCTAAATTGCAAATTAGAAGAGTAATTACCATCCCTTGTTGTGCAAAGATCAGTCCGATATCTCCAAGCAAGTGCGGAGTATCTCATATTGGGCCTGGCCGAGAACGATAGCCCATCTTTTTCCATTCATTACGGCCCACTAAACTTTTCCTCCCCGTTTTTCTTCTTTGAATGTTCAACGACGGTAACATTTAGAATTTCAGATGGCAATAAATTTAAAACCACGCATGATTCACATTGCTCTGCTCGTGTTTTTTAATCAACTTTTTGACCATGAAGTTTCCTCTCCCTCCCCTTTTTCCTATAAACATAGGAGTCGGTGTATGCAAAACGATTCAGTAGATTGAATCCAATCACTACTCATTACCATAACTTGACTAAGCACATAAACAAACAGAGCACATGTGCGTCGTATGTTTAATCCATTGATGCATTGAATTGAATACTTTTAAATAAAATCAAGATGAGATTATGACAGCAAAGCTACCCAACTTGCCAGTTTCTTCCGATTCCTATTCGTCTACCCCACACCTGCTCCTCTATTTTATATATACCCCATCACCACCTAGTCCTCCCCATCGATCATCACCCTTCACAGTTCAACCCTCCCATGGCGACCCCCCTTTCAAACACTACCCTCCCATTTGCCCCTACCAGCGTCCCTCCCCAATCGAAAATCGTCTTTCCAGTCAGTTTTTCTACCCCAAAACGCCCTTCTCCGCTGCAAGGACGGGTAAAGCTATCAGCTACGTTAAGACAGTCTGAACAGCTCACTTCCGTTGAGTTCAATAGTGGAAACAAAGGCGTGAGCGAGATTACCGAGGAAGATGCATCTGAAAGGACACTGGCTGAACGTTGGAGAGAGATCCATGGAGAAAATGATTGGGCTGGGATGCTAGATCCGTTCGATCCGATGCTACGAACCGAACTGATCCGCTACGGGGAGATGGCTCAAGCGTGCTACGACGCCTTCGACTACGACCGTTACTCGATAAACTGTGGTAGCTGCAGGTTCGCCAAGAGCGAATTCTTCGAGTGCCTAGGCATGGAGAGCCACGGTTACAGCGTCACCCGTTACTTGTTTGCCACATCGAGCATCAGCCTTCCCAAGTTCTTCAAGAAGTCGGAGTGGCGTGAAAAGTGGAGCGAAAAGGCTAACTGGATTGGTTATGTCGCAGTCTCCGATGACGAGACGTCCCTGCGACTAGGCCGCCGGGACATCACCATTGCTTGGCGCGGCACTGTGACGCAGCTCGAATGGCTCCACGACCTCATGGACATCCTAAAACCCGTCTCCTCCGACAAGATTCCCTCTGACCCATCCGTTAAGGTTGAGTCGGGATTTGTGAGCCTCTATACCGACAAGGACAAAGACTGCCCGTACTGCAAGCTCTCCCTCAGAGAGCAGATCATGGCAGAGATGAGATGGCTAATGAACAAGTACCATGGCGAGGAGCTGAGCATCACTGTGACAGGCCACAGCCTGGGTGCCGCTCTAGCTGTGCTGAGTGCATTCGACATAGCAGAGACGGGCTTGAACATAAAGCAGGATGGCATCTCGGTGCCACTAAGTGTGTTCTCATTCTCAGGTCCGAGAGTGGGGAATACTCCATTCAAGGAGAGGCTTGAGAACACGCTGGGAGTCAAGGTGCTGAGGGTCTGCAATGTGCATGATGTGGTGCCAAAGGCCCCCGGGTTTCTAGTTAACGAGCATGTCCCTCTGGCACTGCACAGGTTGGTCGAGGCATTCCCATGGAGCTACTCACATGTAGGGATGGAGCTGCAGCTGGACCACAGAAACTCGCCATTCTTGAAGGATACCATTGATAAAGCTTGTGCGCATAACCTGGAGGCTTTGCTGCATTTGATTGATGGGTGAGTACTGAGTGTGTCTCTGAGCTATGTTTTATCGCTCTGGTCAGGGTTTGGAAGATTGCTTTGCACTGCTAATTGAAGTTGTTTATGAAAACATGGTGCAGGTACCATGGAAAGGGAGAGCACTTTAGTCTGGCTTGCAAGAGGGACATAGCACTGGTGAACAAAGCTTGCGACTTCCTGCAGCACAAGTACCAGATACCTCCTAGTTGGAGACAATATGAGAACAAAGGCATGGTAAGAAGCAAGGATGGACGCTGGATCCAGCCTGAGAGGCCATTGATGGAGGAAATCCGTGAAGAAATACACCACCAGCTTAGGCAACTGGGGCTTGCTGATGCTGAGTGATCTGCGAAATTCACGGTGTAGCTAGCTCAGAATATGTTTAAATGAATGTGTTATGTTTATGTAAAGGGAAAAGTTATATAGTCAACCAAGGCATGTTAGATTGAGAATGAATGTACACAGGCAAACATTAGTGCTTGTCCGATGAATGTGACTCAATAATCAATGTAGCTAAATCCTGTTTCAAGGCAATTATATGGTTTCATGACATTAAAGCATATGCAATCATCCCACACCAAAATATGTGAACACGAAACATCATTCATCATTGTCCTTTTCCCTCATCGGAGCATGAGAACAATGGGAATGGCTTCGGGGTGGCAGACATGAAAATGGAACAATTCAAATTAATCATTTTTCTGAAATCAAGTCCTACTTAAAGGTAGGTGGCTGAAGATTGTAAACATGGTAGCTTAAATTTCAATGCTCTATTGAATCAATAAAGCAAGCATTAAGATTGCAAACACAGTAACTTAAACTTCAATGCTCTATTGGATCAATAAGCAAGCATTTCAAGCACAGAAAACAATATACCATCCTTCTGTTCGAGAGCCATAGAGGAAAGGTATCACATACCACAGGACTGCAGGAGGTATGTACATAAAAAATTTAAACTCGGAGAGATGACAACTGATGACGCAGCAGCAAGTGTGAAACCATTAGCAATATCTTATAGTTGTAATTTGATGTAATGATAAAGAGCTTTTGTATTGTATTAGAGATACATTACATTGGGATGCAATGAAAAATCTCAGCAAATGTCTCCTTTCTTCTTCATGTTTTGTAAGTTCCATCACTCTGATTGCATGACTAGATTGATAATTCTGACAGTATTTCGGATTCAAATTCAATTACCTCGAACACCTTAACCAATATCGTTAGTTTGAATCATAATGTAGATTTTTCGCACACGGCGTGATAATCCAGTAATCAGCAAAGCTTGAAACAAATTACCAGACAATTTGCAACTACCGGTAGCACTAGCAGGAATGTCAGATAATAAATCTCAGGATTCCTCAACAATTAATCATCCAAAAATTCAAAAACACACAAAAATCTCTATTAAAATTCCAATCAACCACATAAAAGGAAGCTTACATAAGGCAACGGAATCGCCTCGCCGTAGATTGCGGCAAATGTAGAAGCTCCCACCGATTGTTAAGAGACCGAACTCGGTGTGGCGACCATTTGCCGACGAATCGAGGCGCAGAGTACCGGCGACCGAGTGGACGACGGAGGAGAGAGTGGTTTTAGGGATCTGAAAGAGGAAAAAGCAATAGGCTCGGGAGTGCAACGGAACGCTCATCTTTACTTTCTGGAATTGGGGGTTTTTAAGGGAGAAACGAGGGTTGAAATGTTTTTTTAAAAACGGGATCGGGATTTATATACCTGGTTCTGCTAATCCGGTTTATAATGTTTGTAATTTATATACCGGGTTCCAATAGAACCTGTGTACTTCCATAGCATATACGGAGTAAGAAATATCCAACCATTCCGGAATGGCTCACCGTAAAGGACTTGTACCTATTACCCATAGGTCCTAAATTTAGACCTTTACTACATGTAGTTTGGTAAATCTAATAAAAATAAAAATATACACATATAAGAATTCAAATTGAAACTTTTATGAAAATTAATACATGACTTGATACAAAGATGAACTATTATTGAATTGAATTCATACAAGAATGGAAGGGCTAGTATCATATGCATAATGCATTAGTAGCACACTTGAGGAAAAAGCACCTTCTGTGGATGTGGATGTGAATGGGTGTGAAATGTGAATAGTACAGAGCAAGAACAACGTCTAAAAAAGATTTGTGAAAATATATACTCATCTGTCATAACTTGAAACTCGCCAACAATAGTTTCACACTTAAGATCTGAAAACAAGGTTATCATCACAAGTTTCAATTCCAACAAGGGCCAAGCACACTGCCTTTAAGTTAAAGGGACAAGCCGGAATCCTCGTCGTCGTCGAGCGTTGTAGTGTAGACAGTGTACAAAGACCAGATGAGTGCAAATACACCCAAGAGGATCCAGCCTAGGAGGTTGTTGCTCAGGCCAAAAGGCAGGCCTGTCCCCTCGGTGCTCATCCGCTCATCCACCAAGGCCAGGGCGGCTGGGCTCGACATCGCAGCAGCAGCTGCTGCGGCTGCCATCAGGGATCCGCCCATGGACACGCTTGGTTTAGGCTCTTTCCCTTGAGTGCAGGATTTCCCCTCCAATGAGCACCTTACCTTTCCCACTCGTCCTCCATTTGGCAACCCTGGTGTAAATTTTACCAATAAGAGGTACTTTTTTATGAACTAAGAATCACATATAATTGTAACGCAAGCTTCATTCATTTTGGAAGGCTCTTACCGAGAGTAGGAGAGGAGGATGAGACTCCAACATTTCCATTGCGTACACAGCTGGTGCGCGCGACCATGGAGGCTGATGAGCTCGCAGTGATGGTGGCCATGCTTTCACAGCTCGTTCAAAGGGGTGAGGCTTAAGATTTTCAATGTATTGCAATGTCAAGGAATGTTTCTCAGTTCTCAATTCTCACCACACAAGGAGGATGGTTGGTTGGATTGCCCTCCTACTCCCTGATCTTCTGAGAGCCAACCACGCGTCTCCACGTGGCTAATCATTTCGAAACAACAAAATTCACTAGTTCGGATTTATAAACAAGGACAGGTTTTAAGGCTTGCAAGAACATCAGCAAATCTTGCACCTATGTCAATATGTCATACATTGATTCTGATTTTTCAATTCAATTTCACCAATAAAAAGAGCACCATAATTAATCAGTACATTTTCACAACTGCACCATGTTGCCATTTTTACAACCGCACCTCTTGTTAACAAATCTTGCACAGTTGCACCTATGCCATACATTGATGCTGATTTCTGCCTTAAAAAATCACCAGAATCAGTACATCTTTACAACAGCCCCCACTATATGTGAAAGAATTACAGCTCAGTTACATAAATCCATGAGACGAGCACCTCTTGTTTGCTCGGTCTCCTGGACACAGGGACCTGAATGGCAACAAACCGTATATATACAGGCCAAGATTTACAAGAATCCAAATGAATGAATTGAACCTATAGAGGATGTATTAGCTCGTGTGGATTGAATTTGACGAGGATAAAAACAGAATTGGAGTTGAACAGCATGGATTAGGTGCCATGGGACAGTGAGTTTTGATGTATCTATATTACCCGTGAATATTGCATTGTCGCAAGTAAGGGTGGTCGAAGTTGACGTGTTTGGCCCAGTATCCTTGGTATCTCTTGATTCTGATATCTTCTAGCCATGGTTTCTTGATCCCATCATAATGAATCACCGCCACTTGTTCTATGCTCTCCTGGCTCACATTAGCCTCCTGGCCTAGTCCAAGGAGAAGCCAAGTCGCATTCAATGGGATTGTGTGGTTGTAGAATGTAATCCATCCCAAGGGCAAGCTTCCAGGTTTCCATAAAGGCCTCTTGGAAGCCTGTATGGAGCGAGAAAGAATTACCATTAGAGTTCATTTAGGACCTTTGACAATCAAGAAATAAGGCAGCAATATGTAAAGAACTGAATGAGCATTTATGAATGCATCGGAGCAAGTAGTAACAAGTTCAAGGTGAAGGTTGAGTACCATGAGGAGATATCTGTGATATTTGGCTGATAGATCTTGGTTTCTCCACTCCCTCAGATCGAAGAAATTCATCCCAAATGCCCAGGTACATGTATCAGCATCAAAATTCTCAGCTACCCAAGGATCTGAGAAATTAACAAGTGTATCCATTCGATGATTTGAAGGTTCACCTTTATGGCATGTCTGAACGGCACCATTAACTTTTCCCTTCATCTCCACTCCCCAGAGATCACTCAAATCCTTTAGAACAACTACGTCGTGTTCAAGGAACACAATTTTGTCCAGGTGGGGAAAGAGCTCAGGCAAGAAAAATCGAAGGTGATTGAGAGGAGAAGAATATCTTGGGTCAACAGAGTTCTCCCTATCCGTATTCAGTGCCACAATTGGTCCATACTTGGATAACAAGGTCTCAAAACTATCAATGCTTTGGACCTGGATGGTGGCGCTTCCCGGAGGATTTAATCGAAACCACATTGATATCCCAGCAAAGTTGAGAGAATCCGTCACTACATGGAAGACGACTTTCTCTGGTTCCTACAAGCAGAAAAGCATCACATCAGCAATTCAGCATGCACTCCTTGTGTGACTTCATCTAATAAGCATATACATATCTTCCATGAAACTCAGTTGTGGCAACAAAAAAGATTTAGTCATTACCTTAGCAGCAGAGACGGTGGAATTTACAACTACTGCACAAGCAAGAACATTATCAGAGAATACAGCAAAGTGGTAAAGACCTGGGTTGTACAAGTTGAGCTGATTTACAGGCTCCTGTCCCTCAAATGGTTGGGCAAGGTAATCTGTGGTCAACCTCATAGAAAGACAATGCAGACCTTTGGGTGTTGTCCTCCCAGCAAGCTGGGTGAGAAATGTTGTTTCTCTCTTTCGCGCCTTTACCTGCTCATCAGCATCTTGTGTCATTGCCCGAAGCTTGTCCACCATCGCAGAGCAATAGGCATACATGCTACTTGCTTTTGATAATGTTGCCTCCATGTTTCTCATTCTTAACAATATCCTGAAAACATCATTCCATGAGCAAATGAAAGATGTCAATATAGCTCTTCGTATTATATGCTTTAAGAGATTTAGATCAATTTACTGTAGTGTGCCAATATATGACCTTAAAAGTGCATAACAGTTACCTCCTTGTCAAACCAGAACTTTTCTTGGCTTCTCCTAGACCACGCTCAATCTCCCTAATTCTTTGCCTCAACTCTTTCCCTAATTGAACATTGCCCTCTGTTGTTGCAAACCTCAAAAATGCCCTAGCTCTAATCTGCTGATCCTTCATTTCCTCCACCTTTTCATTTAATTCTCTCCGCTGATGCAACTGCAGGCCATGACTGTTTTGACTTCTTGCATGTGAAGAGATGATCCTTTGATCATGCAGGCTCATCCTAACATCGGCATTTTGCTCCTGATAAAAACATTATCCAGATATGAAGGAGTGTATGCCAGGCTAGAATTTATAAGTAAAATCATCGGTCCACCACGTTGTCAATGAATAGGAAAAAAAAATCTCTAGATGGCACCTTAACAATCTAGAAGGAACTGAATGAAAAGATGATCACTCACTCAGCATGCTGAAACATTAAGCTACTAGTCCATTGCCTTGAATCTTCCTCATTATGAATTGCTTAATTGTACTCACATTTGAAGTTAAAACAATACTTTTTGTATCGCTGTGATAGCCATCAAGTCTGAACTCTGAACCTATCAAAATATTTAACGGAGAATATTAGAAATGTACCAAGATAATTACCTGTGGCAGTGTAGGCCTCGGTGGTGCTTTGCTGTTGTGGGTATTTGTAGATGGTGCCTCCCTTCTCTGGTTTTCCAAATTTTGTTTTCTCAAACCATGATGTGTTGCTATACAAATAAATTCAAAATATACTTTAAAGACATGGCATTAAAGAGTATTGATGAAGTGTACGGATTAAATACTTATATACATGTCTATTCATGTATACTGACCTTTTCTTCCTAAACTATAAATCCTGTTTTTGTCATTATCTGATTGTTTGGCTTTCAAACTCTCAATTGAACTAAAACTAACTACGGAGTACTTTTGATCTTTATAAACTTCCTGTTTCGGCTCCTTCAATCCCTTTGCATCTTCCTAGAACCACAGACAACAAAGCATATACCTCTCAATCTCCATTGAACAATCAATCGGAATCGGAGGTAGAAATATCAAACCAAAAATTCCAACAACACAACGCTTTATACCTCCTGAATGGCACTAAGTTTTAATGCATCTGCCCTATATTTCTGCAACCAAAACAACAGCTTAATCTCAGCATACGTTCCAGTATATGTTAAAATCTAATTGTGTATAAGATATGGAAAGGAGAGGAAATTCGTACAATGCTAGTTAAATCTTCAACAAAATCCATAGGCCCTGACCCAAAGAAACAAACAAAAAGAAAGGATATTTCAAAATTCTCAGATCCGATAGGAAACCAAAGCGATCAACCAGAAAATGAAAATGCGAGAGGATTACCTTCATGAACGGGAGATTTGAGCCTATAGGAAACCAAAACGATCGGCGCGCACAGTGAGAAGGAGAGAGACGAGAGGATGATTATCCTCTGCCATTTCCGGAATCGCTTCATCAGGCGACCGATCGCAGCGAAAAAGAGTGCCAATTCGGAACCAAAATCACAACAGCAATAATAATTGGGGAGAAACTTGTGAAAAATTAAACCTGAAAAGGACGACTGATCAGTATTACCTCCCCGCGGTTTAGAGAATTTCCTCGAACGAGGAAATCCCTCGCAGAGATTAGGGTTTCGGTTCCTCCCCTCTTTCTCCTTCTGAATAGGTTCTTCCTTCTCTCTCTTGAGATTGAGAAGGAGAACAAAAAATTTCGAGAAAGAAAAAAATGATAACGGAAAGAGCACTGCCCCCCTCCTCTGTTTCCTATAAGGAGGGAGGAGGGAAAGGATGGATGGAGATAACGAGATTTCCATGTTTTCCCCCTTTTCTATTTCCATTATATCAATTCAGATCACCTGTTACACTTTTTGTGTTACACTCCCTATTACACTTATTAAATTTGATCTAAATTATGAATCAAACTATGATATGACATCTTAGGTTTAAACAAATATATAAACCGAAGTTGTCAAAGTATAAAAAATATATTTTACATGTATATTTTAATATTTTAGCTTCTTAGGGTTTATGCACCCACTCATAGGGTATCTTTTTTATAAAAGGCTAAAACATTATAAAAATACATTTTAAACATCAATTTTTTTTAATGCTTTAGCTTCTAGGGTTTATAGATTTAAATTAAAGTATCTTTTTTCTTAATTTTATTTATATTTCATATCAATTTAAGAGATGTAACACAGAGGGTAACATGAAAAGTGTAACAGGGGATTCATACCGCCATTATATAGGTTGGTGTACGTACGTGCCACTAGGAAACGCTATGTCGACGTTGTCGGATAAATAGTTCGTACAATTTGCCCCTCAGATCTTACTCATATGGAATAAAGTGAACATCATGTTGTTGTATGTTGTGTTACGGTTCTGTGGATAAAATTACATACCTTTATCTCTCGGCCAACAAGACCGGATCATTAGAGGGAGAGTATTCGTATTCGGTAGCGAAAGTTTAGTCGACGGTTTGGAGTGTCGAACTCGGATGTTTAGAGTTTATGTTTAGATTTAGTCAATGTGTTTACTAGGCATTGGTATAGTTTTTTCAGAGGGTATAATTATTTTGAGTTTCTTCATCTTTAGTTGATTTTCTCCATTTCCTCTAATGTTATTTTGTGCCTTATTTTACAGTACTCATAAGCATTTTCTCTATTATATAGATGTGCGCACCTAGAGCTCGCAAACTTTGCTCAAGATTAACTAGCTATGTGGTTGTTGTTGTTGTATGAGTGTGTGTGTGTGTGTTATGGTAATCAGACCCATTGGTGTATTGATCCCTTATCGGATCAAGTTATTGGATCAAGTCATATTCCTGCAGCCCAAAATGAATAATTTTCCATCTCAAGTTCAAGGAGGCTCTTACTCCATCTTGCCTATTTTTGTTTCCTTACATTGCTTCGACTTGTAGATCTAGATCTTTTGGTTCTTTATTTAGGTTTTTCATTTGCCAATCTCTAGACATTTTTTATTTCGAGACTTTGCCATAGTAAAAAAAATATATTCAGAACTGAAGTTGCCAAATGCATCTAAGCTTAAAACCGCAATATATATATATTCATCAAGTACAATCGTTAATGTCACGGTAAAAACATTGTCAAAATCAAAATTAACCGCAGTTAAACAAACATTTTCCCTAGATTTTTTTACCACTGTCTGCACGTCCAAACTGCACACAAAAGTAGTCAATAGTCAACCAAAGGTTCTGGACAACAAGGGCAAAATAGTCAAACCAGTCACAAAAAAGAGATAACGATCACAGTCAGACAGCAAAGCGGTGCTCCGGCGGCACGGCGTGGAGCCGGGAGCGCCTCACAGCAGCGGCGCAGGCTGATTCAGATCGAACAGAAATGGCTTCTTCTCGCACCGGTTACCGATCTTATCGTCCTCGCTCACCTTCTCATCGATCATCTCGATTTTGAATCCGCGGTTGATGAACGGAGCCGACGGGGCAGCGCCGGGTTCCAGAATCTTCGAATCGAGGCCTTCACAGTTTACATACACTACGGGAAGGAACTGGCGAAACACTCCGGCGAAGTTCGGCGGCGGGAACAGCTGGAGAGTTTGATTGGCGGCAGAAGAAGCGACGACGTCGGAGAAGTTGGTCATGGCCTTGGGGCCGCGGAAGCTGACGGCGGCAGCGTCGTAGGCCCTGGCGGCGTCCTCGGCGGTGTCGAAGGTCCCGAGCCAGAGGCGGACCTTCTTCCAGGGATCGCGGATCTCGGCGGCGTAGCGGCCCCAGGGGCGCTTGCGGACGCCACGGTAGCGCACCTCGTAGGCAGTGGCGGCCGCTGGTGGGTGAGATTCGGTGCGGGGGTGCCCACGCGTCTTACGGTGGGGATGAAATTGCATGGTTTCGTTCAGGAGGGAAAGAAATCGGCCTGGAGGAGTTTGGAGTTTGGGGGGTAGTGTTTCACCCTCGACTCGGTATTTATACACAAGGTGGGGAGAGTCGGTATATGCGCGACATAAATCGTACTGTATTTTTATTTTATTTCCGTTAAAATAAATTACGTTTAGTACTAAAAAAATGTTAACTACTCATCCATCTGTCAATTTCATCATTCCACTAACTTTTTCATTAATTTTATTACACACTACATTGTTTAACTAATTAAAACATTTAAAAAAGTCAACAACACACAAATCAATACTACAAATCATTACTTTCCACTATTTAAAAAATCTAAAACGACATCTATTTTAATACTCCGTACAAAACTAAAGAGCTAAAATAACACCTATTTAGAGACGAAGGGATTAACTAGGTAAGTGATCGACAAATCCAATCAAAAGGACGTTGTTATCAGGGTGGTGGTACCAAGTACCAACCCAAATATTTGCCTTGTAGTGGAGTATAAGAAAGAAGAAGAAGTACGGAGTAGCTAACTAGGGTTGTACAGTATTTACTAGTTGGAAGTGAATGTAATTAAAAGGCGAAATTAGATGGTAGGGGGATTCACTATTGAGTAATGAAGTCAGAAATGAAAGGAAGGGTCTAATCGCTGTTGGCCAAAACTGAGACTCAGAGTCGTCTTCCGGTTTATGTACAAGTACTGTGGGCATTATACTTACTGTATTAGTCTAGGGAATAAAGATTGAATGGGAACCTGCAAATCTTAAGAAATCCACAAGACAATACGGTCATAACTTAAAGTAGCACAGTACTCGATTCTTAACAATTGAATTTCAAGGTGGGAGGGAGGGAGGAATAAAGGAATAAATGCAAAGGCGGTGAGGTGACTGGTAAAGCCGGAGACTGATGGAAGTGGGCACCTCTGTAACCTGCAGTCTGTGAAAAGCGGCCGCGGCCGTAGATGGAGTATCTTCTTCTTCTTTGTAGATCTGACTTCCCTCTTTCTTCCATCTCTGTTAATTCTCCCTCTATGGCTTAAATTGACTCTGCAAATTTCGCCATCATTGTTGTTGCCTTTATAACGCCGCCCGGGCTGCCCACCCTCTCCTCCAAGCCCTGCTCTTTCTGCATTTCGCCGCTCCCAACGCACCAACCAACCTTTCATACAAACTTCTATATTTATTTCCATTTTTAATTACTACTGTACTTCCGATTCAAGGAGGTAAAAACTCTATAAAATATTACTCCGTATTTTTTTAATTAATTACATACTTGTCAGTATTAAGTATTAAATTATAAAAAAAATTCGTTTAAAAAAATATTTTATAGAGTTTTTAACTCATTAACATGCGTGCCAACATAAAGTGATTTTATTATGAAACAGGGAGTATCAGTTTTCGCAGTTTTATTTCCGAATATTATTGCACGGAGTAAATTTTTATCTAAGGATTTTTTTGAGTGGATGTGGTGGATTTTTGTGAGTGGAAGAAAGTTTTTAGTTTTTACCGTATAAGTAGTGGATAAAATCATATAGTACGTTTTTTTATTTTTTTGGTCAAAATTATATATGTTGAAAGGTTTTTTTTTTTAATTATATACGTAGTATGGAGTACGTTTTTTTTTTTCCGGAAATTTCGCGAGGTACTTCTAAGGTATTGCAATTTTCGCAAGGTATACAACTCTTTTGCATATTTCGCATGGTACCCCTGTGGTTTTCATTTTTTTCACCTCGTGCCCTTACTCGTTAAATCTAACAATCATTTTCATTCTCCGTTAGGTTGCAATAAAAAAAAAAGAACATTGCTGCTCTGAGCGAGCGAGAGAGCGAAGAGAGAGCAAGACGCGAAGGAAGAAAGAAAGAGAGAAAGAAGGCCGATCGAACGTAGCAGGAGGCCGGTGGAAGAAAGTTGAACAGAAGGGGAAAAGCGGCCCGATTAGAAGAAGAGGAAGTCGAAGGTCGAACAGAAAGAGAAGAAGAAGGAGGAGGTCGAACAGACAAGGTCGAACACGAAGAAGAAGCAGGTCGAACAGGAAGAAGAGGTACGTGTTGTTTGTAAATTTTTTGATAATTAGGGTTTCGAATTTGAGATTTTAACTACAACTATGTGAATTTGAGTAATGGAGTTGCTATCTTAAGTATGTGAATTTGAGATTTTGGAGTTTTGAGTTTCGAATTAAGGATTTGAATATGGCAAAGAACTTGATTTTCGATTTAGGGGTTTTCGAATTGAGGATTTCACTCTGAATTTGTGAATTGGGAATTTTCATTTTTGAAATGTGTATTCTCTTTTGATAAAATCTTTACTGCCTGCACAATCTCCATCTAGCTAGCAGCTATACAAACTTTGCAATATGATATCCCTTGTTCGAAAGTCTTGATCCATCTGTCTAAAACATGAAACTTCAAACTCCTAGTCTTCATCTTGTCAAATTCTTCTTCGAATGCTAATGTACAAGGCTATGTGTAAGATACTTATCTATACTATAGATGATGTGTGTTAATCCGAATTGTCTGTATGCTGAAATGGCTTAGCAAAAGCTGAGAATAGACATTGAAGAGGCAACTGCTCAT
Source organism: Persicaria maculosa (assembly GCA_963922045.1). NCBI lineage: Eukaryota > Viridiplantae > Streptophyta > Magnoliopsida > Caryophyllales > Polygonaceae > Persicaria > Persicaria maculosa. The sequence goes on along the minus strand of OY998255.1, from coordinate 80,006,034 downwards.
TTTTTATTCAGACTATATAGCTCATGAAATTGTATTGAATCATGTATTGACTTATAGAAACTCTTAAGTCCTATTTGTTACTGGCATTGACATCCTTAATGAAGGAGGCTTCAATTTTTTCTGAATGCTGAATATATTTTAAAACTTTTTCAATGTTGAATACGAAGTTTGTTACTGACATTGGCATCCTATATGACCTGTGCAAATACAAATTATCTGTTTTTTTTCCTAAAAGTTTCTGAATGTTATACATCCTACTTGATGACATGTTTTTCTGAAAGTTTCTGAATTTTGAATATATCCTACTTGATGTCATGTTTTTTCGAAAGTTTTTTCTATCATGTATAGTCAAACATAGTCGAAATCCCCACAAAAGCCATTACACTCACACCCGCATTTATGTATAATTAAATTGAGATTAGATTATAATAACATATATTCATATAAATATATAATAGTTGGCATATATCTAATATATAAACTGCCCCACTTACTTTGTACTTGCAAATCAAATGAACTCACACCCACCCCTGCCTAAATTTAATTTTGCATACAACACATCAGATTGTTCAGCAGAATAACAAACAACACCAAAATAAAGCATAACAGACTCATTCAACTGATCAAAAGCACACAATAAAAAAAAGACACCAGTTTGGAGCCGATCTCTAATTTTATCTTACTAAGCCTATTGGCTCAAATGGCAGAGCGATGTGTTTAGTTTAGACACAAAGATGTGGGTTCGAATCCACATAGGCTATCTAGATATTGAGTTTGATTCTATGAATGATATCAATTCCAAAAATAAGGAAAATCACAGGTATAAAATTGAACTTCCAATTAAATTGAGATTAGCATATGCGAGATTTGAACCCGCATCTTTGTGCATGAGCACATCGCTCTACCATTTGAGCTAATAGGCTTAAATTTTGTCATGTTGAATAAGAGCATAAATTTTGTCAAGTGAACTCTCACAACAAGCTAGTTCTATTTCAACCAAACTAGCTTGAAACAGAAAAGGAGAATATAAGGTAAACATTAGTTACCTGAATAGCTTCATTTGAGTGACCATCCAGGAGAAGTAAAGGAGTTATGGAATTTCAAGCAAGATTCTGGTTCGGAAGTGGGAAGTGAAAATTTTAATTACAAAAAATCAAGAAAAGGATACGATAGCCTGCTTAGCAACCACCATGTCCATATCACAACTTCCATACAGAAAACGTATGTCGACAACAATCCTTATATTTTCAAAGGGATAGCAATCCACCAACCCCGCGATCTTAGACCTGATTAAAGCAGAGCCTCCATCCTTTTGCAAGGATGAAATCTCTTCCATGCACGTTCTTTTGCAGCTGACTTTCTTTCCAGGAAAAGGCATTGCCAAGATCAAATGTCTGCATGTTGTGATCTTATATTATCAAGAAAATGATTCCTTATACACCACATCATCATCTCCATATTCTATGTTCAGAGAAGATATCAGCAGGGTAAAAAAAAAAACAAAAGTAAGGTGTTGGAAGGAATGGTTCATTTGTGTGGTTTTCTGTAACAAATTGCAACAGCAGCAACTCAAAAATGAAAATCCCCCAATTCAGAAATCTAGATTGAAAATCCCCAATTCGAATCCCTAATTTTCGGAAACACGAGCTAGTATCCCCAATTCGAAAGTCAACCTCAAAAATCAAGTTCATTGCAATATTCAAATCCCTAATTCGAAACTCAAAACTCCAAAATCTCAAATTCAAATACTTAAGATAGCAACTCCATTACTCAAATTCACATACTTGTAGTTAAAATCTCAAATTCGAAACCCTAATTATCAAAAAATTTACAACAACACGTACCTCTTCTTCGTGTTCGACCTTGTCTGTTCGACCTCCTCCTGCTTCTTCTCTTTCTGTTCGACCTTCGGCTTCTTCTTCTTCTAATCGGGCCGCTTTTCCCCTTCTGTTCAACTTTCTTCCACCGGCTTCCTACTACGTTCGATCGGCCTTCTTTCTCTATTTCTTTCTTTGCGTCTTGCTCTCTCTTCGCTCTCTCGCCCGCTCAGAGCAGCAATGTTCTTTCTTTTTTCTTTTTTTTTTTTATTGCAATCTAACAGAGAATGAAAATGACTGTTAGATTTAATGAGTAAGGGCATGAGGTGAAAAAAATGAAAACCACAGGAGTACCATGCGAAATATGCAAAACAGTTGTATACCTCGCGAAAATTGCAATACCTCAGGAGTAGCTCGCGAAATTTCCGTTTTTTTTTTAATTCATGACACACGTTAGAAATCTCAAATAGAAAAAAAAATCTAATTTCAATTTATTAAAATTATATAATTGTTTTTTATAGAGGATTTTTTTTAAAATTGCTTAATGTATGTCCATACACATTAAAAAAAACTTCATTTAAAATTGATTCATAGAGACCCATACACAATCTATATATTACTTGGTGCAATAATTTAACTTATCGTTAAAATGAATTAATTCTAGATTTTTTTTTCAGTTGATCAATCACATATTCGCCTTTTTTTTTATTTCTTTAAAAACACAATGGTAAAAGTCGAGAATTTGTGGTGGATAAGGATGAATTTTGTTTGTTTTTGGGCTACTGTATAGACGGTTAATTTTATTTTTTTTTGGTCAAATTCACAATTATTCACCGATTTTCCATAGTGATAAACTTTTTTGTCTGAAAAAAGTTTGATGACACCGGCTTCCTGTGTTGGCAAAATAGACATACGTTTTCTTGATATGGGAAGCCGGTGTAAACGAGCTTTTTTCAGACAAAAAAAAGTTTACCAACACGGAACGTCGGTGAAATCACCATACATTTGACGATATAGCGATGTATATAACAATCCAATTGTTTTTTCATTTTAAAGATTTTTATTTAAAAATTGATTTTTGTTTGTTTGTTCTAATATTTTACCCAAAAAAACTCCATCCGAACCTAAAAAGATCCGATCCTATAGTATCAATCCTCAAAACCGATCTAATCCAATCCAATATAATAAGTTGACCGACTTGATATTGACCCGACCCAAGTGACTCGCCAACTTTCCCAAAGATGTAATTTATGTAATGGAATATCTTCCAACATTCACTGATCAACCCTTGTAAATTGGCACAGATGAGACCAAATCCAGGTTCATAATCGTCCATTTTATGATCCACAATCTGCATCTATGCATATATGTATACCCCTAAAGAGAACAAAAATGAGAAAATGTGAATCCGCAGATATTTTACCAGCTATGAACTCTCTCAAGACAAAACTACTTGCACCTGTTTCCGTTCGAGCCTGCTCATGACTTCAGGGACTACTCCAGCAAGAGGCAAATGGTTCAACCTGCCATCTACTCCGTCTGCAGCTTCTTTTGAGACCAATGTGACTTCTTGATCATTTGCAGTTCCGCCAAGGACCTCCTTCCAGAAACGATCATCCTCGTCCAGCTCTCCGGACACAATCAGGCTCTTGACTTGCTCCAACTCAGCCACATTTCTACCAGCACCGCATCCCATGGCTGTGGCAGCACCCACTGCGTTCGCAAGTGTCAATGTATGGGCCACGGGCATCTGGTGAACGAACCCGTGTGCGATTGCAGCAACAAAGCTATCTCCACACCCAACCGTGTCCATCACCCTCACCTGGATGAAGGTCCAAGGTAAATCATAGTATTAAACATGTATGGGAAGGGAAGATGTCGACAACATCAAAATCGCCATCTTTAAATCATACCTTAAAGGTTGGTGCACATGATACATTTGACAGAGTTATCAGCATTGATCCTTTAGATCCCATTTTGATGACCACCCATTTCGTGCGCACTCCTTGTTTCAGCATATGTTGCGCAGCCAATATAGGATCCTTTATTCCAGTCAATGATTCGGCCTAAATTATCATATACAAGATGAGTATCAGGAGACGAATAAAACTAGAAAGCCTATCGTACAATGCAGTCAAGTAACAAGCCAAACCTCATCTGAAGTTAATAAGAGAACGTCGCTCATCCTCAGAAACTCACTTAGAGCCATTTGTTGCTCAGGTGTTCCACTTGAGAGAGATTTCCCTCGCGGCCCAGGATCAAAGAAGACACAAGTACCGACTGTAGCCGCATAGTTTAGAACAGAAACGATTAGATCCGGAGATAGCTCATCAAATCCATAGCCATTGACAAATAAGACCTTTGATCTTTGGATAGTCATTTTTACTTGTCCAGTCAGTGATCTCATCCAACTAAATGCAGGCTTGTCACTAAAATCTGCTCGACTGGATAAGAGGGCAAACCATTATCAACAGACTCGACATTTTACCGATTCATAACACAAGCAATAGCTTTCGTATTAGTTGAATTCAATCTACCTACCTGCAAAAACCATGTCTCTGGAAAGGATCCACCAGAACCCAGCACAGAAGCGTCTCATAGTCATAATCATCGCCCGAACAATCAACACCCTCCTCATTCAGCCCAACCATATCGATTCCTTCATCACGAAGCACATCGAGGAGGAAACGACCATAGATCTCATCCCCAACATGACCAATTGCTACACAGTTAAGACCCAATCTAGCAGCTGCTATGGCTGTATTACAGGTTCCGCCAGCTTCCCAGTATTTCTATTCAGGAAAAGATACAAAATTCACAAATTCAGCCTCTCAAGTTACAGCTAGCCTGAGATTGTTTCTTGCTTTGGACATAGCAAGATGAATCAACTCTGAAATTGAATCATCCCTAAATCAATTTCAAAAACTGAGGAACCCTAAAAACATGCAGGAAAAAAAAAAGGATTCCCTATTTCCTCCGATTTCAAATTTTCAATCAACCATTCAACCTCAGCTAATCATAATCCTTAACCAAAGTACCAAACAAAACAATGGAAAAACAAAATGATTAATTTTTGCAGGGATGGAGACTTGTAAAAATCGTCCATCGAAACAGAAAAGTAAAATCAAAGACGTAATTCAAAGGAAAACAGCACTAAAAAGGAGAATAAGACAAACAAAGAAAGAAATGGAATCAGTAACAGCAAACCTCATCGGGTGGGGAAGCGGCCAAATTTTCCATATAAGCCTTCCTTTCGGGCGGCGACGGCGGAGGGAGCGCCGGCACATTGAGGACGATATCAACACAGAGGTTTCCAAGAGTGGCTATGTCGTAACTTCTGGAGCAACACCTCGAGGAAAGATTGAAGCAATTACTCGAGGAAAAACCTCGACTTTGATTGGGGGTGGGAAAAAACTGAATCCCTCTGCAATTCAACAGTGGGAACTTCCGGGCCGGGAAAATGGCGGGTGATCCGACGGATAGATGTGGGGGTTGTATTGGATAGGGGTTTCGAGCGCGGTGCAAGGAGAGTGGCGGCGATAAGGCATTGGAGGAGATTGGGGATTTGGTTGCTCCGGCGAAGTTAGTCATTCAGTGAGAGAGAGTAGAGAGAAAGGTGAAGCTGAACTAAATTGAATTTGTTCCCCACTTCATGTAAAGCAAAGAGCGAAAATGAAGTGGAAAAAACAATGTACACATACAAGATAAAAAAGGCATCAAAATTACTGGACCATTGAATGAGAGACAATACCGATTAAATGCAAAGATTTCATATTGAGACTTGATAGAAAGATGAACTGTTATTGAATTGGATTCATACAAGAAATCAAGAATGAGAGTGATAGTATGTTTGTGGATGTGAATGAATGGGTGTGAATAATACAGAGCAAGAACAAAGTTTGGTGCTTTATTAAAAGTAGACCAAATACTTCATAAGTACGGAGTATATAACTATGAATGCTTTGATACAAACATATGTAACAAAGTAATGCTCTAACTTGATTTAGCCATTCGTTGGTTTAGCTACCAATAGAATTATCCTTATGAATGTCGGTTTAAACAATTATATCTACCATTTTATTTTTTTTTTTGTAAAGACGAGAATTTGTGGGTGGCTAACCACGGTGATACTACCACCCAAGCGCGTCCCTGTGGACGAGAGCTAGGAACTTTGGATCATCACTCCAAGAAGACGCTTCTGACTCTAAAGCCAAGTGAGCGAGCTGATCAACCGCTCTATTCGCTTCCCTGAAAATGTGTGTGATAGAAGTCGTCTCGAAGACGCCATCGGAATCTCCGAATTTAGAGAGCCCTCTACCGGGAGACACCATCGGAATTTCCAGATTTTTGCTGCACCACCGGATCTTCATTCTCTACCCATTAAACTAACTTGGGAGCTAGTAACCTTCTTAAAATAGACCATTGTAACCAAAATCAATGGGCCTGAAAGCACCTATCAAGCACCCCCAAATCCTTGGTCGCTTTCACATGCCTCCACCTCCCGCTGCCTCCAAGCTGACAAAGACTCGAGCGTTGATGTCACAAGCCTCTTCGTGCTTCTTTGAAGGAGATTGAGTTTTGCTGTACTGTTAGCAAATTGTACCACCATGCAAACCTGCAGGTAGTAAGACTAGTTACACAAAAAACGACACATAATAAATTGCACTAGAACTGACTTTAGATCTGTGTTTTACTCTTTCCATCTTGAAATTTAGGTCAATTTAGATCTTTATTCTTGTATCAAAATAGATGTTATTTTAGCTAGTTGAAAAAAAAAACTCACTAATTAAATACTTTCTTTGAAATTAATTACACATATAGTTACATTTGAAAACAAAATTGACAACATTCACTTTCTTATCCCCTTTAAATTGCATATAAGAAAACAAAATTGCCAACCTTCATGTAAAGTTAGAAGACCATTTTAATCAAAATTTGTTACATGGCCTATTCTCATTAAATGCAAATAAGTGGATTTTATTGCAAACCTTATAACATGAAATTTGGGAAACTAGAAAACACTCTCTCGACCTAGTTGGAATAAGGGTGCGTACAATTCGACCCCTAGACGCTGCTCTACGCGGGATATACTGGGCTTGTTGTTGTTGACATTTTCACAAGAACTATGTAAATTTAAAAAAACGACCTGAATTTCAAGACGGAGAGAGTAGTATACAGAATAAAGATATATAGACCTTATGTCATATATCATGCTCCCTCTTTGCATAGCACAATGGAACATGAATGTCAAAGGTATGTAAATTAAGTTGTTCTTGATTTTGTACTTGAAGTACTAATTAATTTTCAGTCAGTTGGACTAAGTTTAAGTTTTAAGTTTTCCTATGGGGTGTGCCCTTGAATTGAATTCCAAACTCAAGAATCACATTGTATTTATCTCCATTAATTAAATGCAGAAATGCAAAGTTCAAATTCAAACTGAAGAAAGTCTGAACATAGCAGGCAATATAAGACCCAATTCACTTGGAAATTTCTCTTACATGAGGCGCCACTGTCTGTCCTTTTCCGATCACCTTCTTCTTCTACAGCACGATCACGATCTTCAACCATATCACATAAAGTCAATTATTCAACTGGCCACTAAAATCAACTCCAAAACGGTAACGATACGAACCGATTGCAAACGAGGACCAAGGAAGAACTGCGAAAGCCAAGATCAACCCCCACCCCCCAACCCACTAATCCCAATCACTCGCCACTCAGAAACCATAATTAGGTCAAATCCAAAACTTCCAAATCACACCAAATTAAATCAATCTGAAACGTACCTAAAAGAAACTAAGAGAAAAGAAGACTATACGTGACGGGGCGTGGCCGCGTGGCTAATTGCAGTCTCGAATCATCTTATCGACCAAAACTCGTATGTCAAGGCGCTGACGACGAGGTCGTCCATCGCAAAAGAAAGAGGAGATCTTTTAATCTTTATGGAATTGGGCCTAAGGAAGAAACGAGGGTCGAAATGTTTTTTTCTTTAATAAAAACGAGTTCGGGGTTTTATATACCAGGATCTCCTAATCCGGTCTATAATGTGTGTATTTAACTATTTATATACCGGCTCTATGGGAACATATAATTCAAATATAAAACGGCGTTTCATACTGTTTTCATCGCGTATTTTATTCGAATCAAACGCGTATCAAAATGCGTATTATATCTGATTTATTCGGGGAAAAGGAAAACTAGCAAAGCTGAAAAATACGAGTTTTTAAATACGTCAAAAATTCGTATTTGACGCAAATGATACGGAAAAATTCGGGTATTTTATTAATTTTTTTGGGTGAGGGAAGTATAGGGCTGTTATATGAGCTGAACAGTTCGAATTCAGTTCGGGATCGCCTCGAAAAAAGCTCGACTCAAGCTCGTTCACTTACCTAAACAAGAGTTTGAACATGATTTTAAGTTCGGTTGACAGTTCGGCTCGTTCGATTTATGCTCGAATGTTATGAAATTTCTAAAATTTTCTTCAAGTTAATATGTTACTACCTCCGTCCAAAAATACATGGGCTTTACTATTCACGCACGCTTTTTTAAAAAGGTAAAAACTATATAAAATATTAACCTTTTTATTAATTTTTTTAATAATTACAAACTTATTGATAATAAGTTTGTAATTATTAAAAAAATTAATAAAAAGGTTAATATTTTATATAGTTTTTAGCTCTTAAAAAATCGTGCATGAATAGTAAAAGCCCATGTATTTTTGGATGAAGGGAGTATATTGTTATAACCAAGTAAAACTATTTAAAACTCGAAAAAAGCTCAGCTCGAGCTCGTTCATTTATTAAAGCAAGCCAATGTTGAACAAAAAAGAAAGCTCGTTTAGAAATTGGGATCGGCTCGGCTCAAGCCCGTTTAACAAATTAACCAAGCCTGAACATGTCAAGCTCAACTCGAATAACACCTCTAGTAAAGTCGGGAGACGGGAGTCAAGCTCCCGAGCATTTTATCATTTTTGGAAAAATTAGAAAAATATCCCTCTTATATTTCTATTTTCATATTACACCCTTGTAAATGATTTATCATTATTCCACTTGCAAAGATTTGTTTTTAATTTTATAAAATATACATAAATATGCTTTATTAAATATTTTTTTATATTATATCCCTAATTAAAATTTCACTTAAAATTTATAATATTTATATAAATATTATTTATGACTATTTTGATACTATAATTTTTTTAAAACCTTGTATCATCCACTTTTACCCCTAAAACCATGTTTAAAGATGTAAATATTAGTTATTATTTTATTTTTATAATATACCCCCCTTTTCTTTCACACATATATTTTGTCAAAAGATATGCCCTTATAAATTTTTTATAATATTTATATAAATGGAAAGAAGAATAGATGAAATTTTAGCAAATAAATAATGTGAAAAAATAGACCAATGAAAAAAAGAATAATATAAAAAGTTGGAGCATTAATCGAGTATCTTGTAAATCAAAGACAATCTATATACATATACTAAAACCGATGCATTGGTGCCTACGTGGCGACGCGTGAGTGCATTTGCATACGTGGCGGCGCGTGAGACGGAACTATGAAATAATATTATGCGCCTTAGCATTTGCCTTGCCTATGTTGTTCCAATTTGTCACTCATATGTGCTACACAATTGCGCAAGAATCTTAGGACATCAAAGTGGTTGTTACTGTATGAGTTGTTGTTCGTTATGACATCTAACTCACATAATCTGCCCAATAACCTTCTCCTCTAACACATTTTAACCTACTTATTTTGAAGAACCACTAGAAAGTTCGGATTCGCTGTGGCCAACTGATACATCTTCTGTATGAAGTAATTCACTATCATCTTACTAGATAAGAAATAGGGGTCCATCAACAACTGCTTTTGGAGCTCCCAACTCGTAGCCAAATACATGCAACCAGACAATATTTGAGCTTGGGAGGAGGAAGTATGGTTGAGGTCGAATAACTTATTGATGATCTCCCGCAACGGTCTGAAGTCATCTGCCCACAAGTTTTGTTGGCACACTCCATCTTGCAACTCCAAGGACACTAGGCTACCCTACCTCCATCACGTAAAACCAACGTGTGCTCATTGATTATCCAAGACAATCTACTCTCTTACTCCATATAAGCAAGTCCACCTATAATCTCTTTCATCACTTGTTGGTATTCGTGAAGAACGGAGATTTTTGACCGGAAACAAGCATATACCCAATTGCGTATTCGGTGACCGTAGTGAAGAGCAAATACACCCAAGCATCGAGATTCATTTCATCGTAAATATAGCTAACCTTGATTGAAGGGAAAACCATCACATTTCTCAAGTCTGTTATACTCACTTGGAGCCTAAAAATGAAGAGCTCATGTTATTTGGGTAGGATTTGAATCGCTCATAAATCACTCTGAACATCCTACTTTCTACGAAAAGACAAGACAAATCTAAATGGAAAAGGCTATAGCAGTTTATGTAACAAATATTGTAATAAATTAGTATCCTTCTTTCTAAAAAGTAATAAATCAACATGATCAATTTCCAAATTAAAAGATACAAGGACACGAATTGTTTTTGCTACCTTAAAAATAAAAAAGCATCCAAACTTTCCAAAGTCTAGCCTCCAATTTCCATCTTCCAAAGTCATTTGCCTCCAGTGTTTATGTAGTAATCATATAAAATACAAGAAGTTATTAGATCAAATTGATAGATTCTATAGTTCCATTCAACAAAAGATACACATTTTTTTAAATCAAAGATAAGCATGCCAAATGATACTCCTACGAATCAAGAATAGGAATCTTGTCATCCGAGATGAAGATGTAGGTCAACCAAAATAGATTTCCAATCAAATCTGGAAATGCTTTGTCTATCAAAATCCGAAATTGTCAGTGATTCACCACACAAGTCGAGACGGGCCTATATATGACCCAAATAAGATTATGCACCTTAGCATGTGCATTACGGTATGAGTTGTTGTTCATTTCCACATCTAGCTCGCAGAATCTGCCCAACAACCTTCTCCTCCAACCCATTGTAACCCGGCATATTTCGAAGCGTCACTAGAAAGTTCGAATTCGTTTTGGCCAACTAATACATCTTCGGTATGAAGTAATCTACTATCATCTTACTAGATAAGAAATAGAGAGCCATCAACAATCGCTTTCGACGCTCCTGACTTGTAGTCAAATCTATAAAATCAATCAATATTTTGGCTTAGGAGGAGAAAGTATGGTTGGGGTCAAACAAATTATTAATGATCGCCCGCAAATGGCTGAAGTCATATGTCCAAAGGTTTTGTTGGCACACTCCATCTTGCAACTCCAAGCACACTAGAGTGCCTCTGCATCTATCAAGTAAAACCAACGTGTGCTCATTGATTATCGAAGACAAGCTACCGTTTTCCTCCATATAAACAAGTCCATATATAATCTCTTTCATCACCTTTTAGAATTTGTGTAGAACGGAGGATTTTTAACCGGGAATAAGCCTATACCCAATTGCGTACTAGACGACTATAGTACTCCCGAGCATCGATATTCGTCTCATCACGAACATAGCTAACTTCGGTCGAAGAGAAAACCAAAGCATTTCTATCCTTAGTCGCCTAAAAAGGAAAAACTCATGTCGCATGAGTAAAATTTGAATCACTTATAAATCACTCCGAACATCCTTATTATATCCGATCTAGACCAAGAGTTTTACAACGATATCCTTAGAGATTAAGAGTGTAAAGACCGACCTCCCATTAGCATCCAAATCAAAGATCTCATATCCTTCTAAATTTTAGGTTCTCGGCCCTTGTTGTCTCCATCTACGTGTTAAAACCAAGTGGTAAGGAAATTCTAATTACCCTGTTGTTGACTCCTAATCAAATAAGGACAAAAGGAAGAGGAAGTCAAAATGTGAAAAAAAAAAACACAATAGAAATACTTTAAATTGGAATGGGTGCATATAATGAAGTTACCATTGTAAAATTGTCCATTTAGATTGGGCAAATACTTGCTTTTAATTGTTAGTGGGGTAATCCACTATCATCTTACTAGATAAGAAATAAGGAGTCATCAACAACCGCTTATAGAGCTCCTAACTCCTAGCCAAATTCATGCATTCAGTCAATATTTTGACCTAGGGGGAGGAAGTATGGTTGAAGTAGAACAATTTATTGATAATCACCCGCAACGTTCTGAAGTCATCCCCCACGGGTTTTGATGGCGAACTCCATCTTACAACTCCAAGCACACTAGGTTGCCCCTACCTCCATCACGTAAAACCAACGTGTACTAATTGATTATCCAAGACAATCTACTCTCTTCATCCATATAAACAAGTCCACCTATAATCTCTTCCACCACTTGTTGGAATTCGTGAAAAACGGGGGATTTTTTTACCGGGAACAAGTCTATGCCTAATTGCGTACTCGGCGATTATAGTGAAGGGCGAATATACCTGAGCACCGAGATTCATCTCATTATGTATATAGCTAACCTTGGTCGAAGGGAAAACCATAGCGTTTCTCAGGTTCGTGATAGCATGCATTTAGGTAGGCATAATAGGTTGCATTTAGCTTAGTTAAGATGCATTTCATGGATGGATTAAGCATGATTTGCATATTAGTTCTCTATGTTGTCGGAGTCGGAATCTACACGCTTTTATTGATTATTTCAGGTAATGGTAGATCCGAGGAGGAGACATGAGTTGATAACGCATTGGATGAGAATTTCTAGTTGATCGAAGGAGCTTACATGAAGATCTCAAGAGGTCATGAGAAGAAGAAGCGAACCTAAACGAAGAACAAGTCTGCAGAAATTGTCGCCAGACATGCTGAACTTGTTTTGCACTTTCTGGAGGCCTCGGTTGTCCGATTGACTATTATGACCATGCGTTGGAAAGCTCTTTCAGAGAGCTACAACTTTCATGTTGACGTCGAGAGCTAATTCGAGACGGAATTTTCGGGAAAACCCAATGCAGCGGCCGCCGCATAGTTTGCTGCGCCCGCCGCCAGGGGCGGTATTCATGCTGCGCCCGCTGCTTATATGCTGCGCCCGCCGCAGCTGCCGTCAGCGCACAGCGTTTCGATTGAAAAACCCTAGATGTCTACTTTGTTTTGGGAGGCCGACTTTGATGTTTATTAGGCCGATTTTTATGTTATTTTTCATTACTTCCATTCTATTCTTACGTTCTATCAGACAATGAGAGAGAGAGCGATGTTCGCCATGGGCGACTAAACTCTCTTCGTTCTACTTGCAATTTGAAGCTTTATTTGGATTGATTGTGAGTTTCTGAATCTTGTTCCTTGTTTCCTATATTGAATGCTTCAACTTCTTTGTGCTTGATTGTTTATTGATTTGTTCTATCTTGTCTGGCCAACTTGTTAGATCAATTCAATTGCTAGGGTTTTGTAGATTCCTGGTTGCGAACCTTAACCCAAGTAGCAAACTTGTTCCTTTAGGGCTGGTTGAACTATTTGAATGAGTAGGAAGTTGAATGTGTTGTTAAATCCCTCTTTAGGGACTGCAAATACCTTGGCTAATCTCTGAACTTAAAGCTATCAATTGGGTTAAATCCTTCTTTAGGGACTGTTCGATTGATAAGGGTTGCTAGGACTGGTTGGACTAGTAACTATATTAGGTCGGGACAAGGGCATTCATAGGAAGACTAAAAGGACAAGAGGAAGTTACAATATCAATTCAAACAAATGAAGTGGATAGCTGTAGGTAGAGCGATCTTCTCTAATTTGTTTTGCATTAATCTGTTTATAGTTTATTTTGCTTTCTTTCTTATTTCAACCACTCAAAAACCCCCTTTCTACTAATTGGTAAATACACATTGCGGAGAAATACTTGATTCTCTGTGGGATCGACCTCTTACTTGCTTGCTATACTAGTTTGTAGGTTTGAGTTTTATTTTGATACGGTTTATGCGACTAAAAACCGTCTATCAGTTCGTTATCCTAAATTGGAGCATGAAAAGGAAGGACTCTTGTTATATGAGTAGGGCTTTAATCGCTTATAAATCACTCCGAACATTTTTTATATTCGATGTAAGATGGGGTGTTACAATCTCACTCGCTTAAAGAACTGACATGTCTAGGGCTTGAATCACTTATAAATCACCTCGAACATCCTTATTATATTGCTCTCTGAGAGAAGTGTACCCGAACATATTGTTGGAGCACATCAAAGATCAAGAGCGTAAAGATTGGTCTCCCATTAGCATCCAAATCAAAGATCTCATATCCTTTCAAATTCGAGGCTCTCGGCTCTCGTTGTCTCTGTCTACGCACTAAACACGCTTACTTAGCAGTTTCAACTTTCATACTCAGCGGTTATATTTGGCTAATCAGGACAGAGAAAACATGACGCTTCATGTGAATCAACAAGCAAATCAGATAGCCCAGCTCGAGGCAGCACATGCAGCACAGATTGAGGCTAACCCTAAAATCAGGGTGCTAACTTTGGGAGTGCTTCAATTGATGCGAGAGACACTTTTGCATGCAGGCTATCCATGGACTCAATCCACCGGATGAAACTATCGCAAAGCTTTCTCCCATCAAAAAGGAAATCTAATAAAAATATTATTTTATTTTACCATTAACACATATAATTGGGTAGATGAGATATCTTATAAAAGAGTAAATCTTATATAAGGAAAAAAACTATATATCAATATAATTAAACGTAGTAGTAATAATAAAACTAATTTTCATAGTCATATATACTTACCAAAAATATTAATAGATAAATATGTAATATTTTATAGGTGCTATTTTATTTATATTTAGATTATTTTTCGGTGGAAAGAATTATTTATATCAAAATCAATCATTTAATAATTATTATTTTATATCTATCTTTATTATTTTTTGAGGCCAAAATAAATAATTAAAATATTATATAGCCATATATATATGTAGTCACAATCCATTCGTACATAGATATTTTAGTAAACAAATGTAATAAATATATATTACATATTTAATAAACGTCTCATCTTGTAGGAGTAAACTAAACACTAAGGCAAAAGAATATTAAAAAAAAAGAATATTATCTAATTAAATTACATGAGATTTAATTAATCTTAGATTAGGAAAAAAAAACTTTTACGTAGTAACTTATAAATGTGAATTTTATTTATATTTTGAGAGAATCTAATTAAAAGATATTTAGATTATATATAACCCGTCGAACTAATTTTATTTATATTTATTTTATTTTTTGGAAGAAAAAATAATTTATATTTAGATTAACGCATTCTCCGTATACAGGACGGGATCTACACTAGTTAATGAGATAAATTGACAAAATTAGAAATTTTTATCATTAATGATGTTCAAAAGGACAAATGTTTTGTTACATGAAAAAGTGACCAATTCAAAATAGTTTATCATTCAATTTTACTTATAGCAAGTCTTTGTAAAGATAGGCAAATGCCACTTATTATTTTATATTCATACTATGAACCTATAAGTATTTTCATTTGCAATAATAATTAAGTTTTTAATGTAATTTATGGTATATATACTCCCATATCATAAGTATATAATTTATATTTATTCGAGAAAATATATGTTTTAAAAATGCGGATTTAAAATTGTGTTATTCAATGTTAAATTACCAAAAAAAATATATAGATTTTATTCTTTATGATATTTTTTTAAGGGCTACAACCACCACGAGCCCCCTAGTTATATATGTCGCTGGTTCTACGTATTTGTATGGAAACATTATATTCTCCCATCCTTTCTCTATTTTAGCATAGGATATATATGTTGTTGGGGTAAATTAATAACACCCTTTATATTCTCAAAAATCATATATTTTCTTTAAAATACATATGTTAGGTATGGGTATTAGACTAGCAGTATATATAAATAACCATTAGGAGTTATATTAATTAGGATTTATCTAATAAATAATCACATAATCAGTTCTTCTAATCTCTTTCTATCTCCTACCCTCCTTGTTTATCTCCTTCTGTTGTCTAAACTCTATCTCTCGAGCATCGTCTCTTTCCTCTTCCTTTCCCAAATTCTATTCAAATTCAACCCTAATCATCCCAAATCGTCTCGGGGCAATATAACACATATGTTGGAGATGCTCTAAATAATATCCGGCCATGTCATAAATCATTGCTCCCTCTTTGCATAGCACAATTAATTAAACATCTATGGAACATGAATGTCAAACTTAAGGAATATTGCAATTAATTTGTTCTTGATTTTTCTACTTTAACTAGTTTTCAGTCGATCAGTTGGACTAAGTTTAAGTTTTCCTACGGGGTGTGCCCTTGAATTGAATTCCAAATTCAAGAATCAAAGTTTATTTATCTCCATTGAATATAGAAATGCAAAGCTCAAATTCAAACTAACATATATAGTCTAACTTTATACTCCGTATAATAACAAATTAATGCCTTTTAAATGTTGAAATTAACATAACTTTTTAAATAATTTTTGTGATCGAGGTTCACTAACTTTTGGATATATAACAATCAATAATATTCATAAGTTACCTTCGCAATTGATATCAGTACGGTATGAACAAAGTCCCAATTGCAACCATATGAACGTAAAAAAGGAGATCAACCAACAAACAAGGTTCTCCCATTGTTATATATACGACTTTCACTTTGTTGATTTGTCGAAAACGAAATATATATAATTCAACCTTCAATCTAACCGTGTATTTGATCTCTTCCAACTTCAATTTCAAGCCATAATTTATTTATTAATTTTCTAGTCAAACCCCAATAAAAATATCAAAAGTCCAAATCAAACACATTCCTCCAAAAAATTCAAACCACATGTACCTAAAACACACCTTCTCCCTCTATATATAAAGCCCAACCCAACTCTCCCTCCTTAAACCCATCAATCACAACAACCCAACAAATTAAGGGCATGATGATGACTCCTCTCCGAATGAGTAAAACCCCCAAATCTTGGGCTATTTCTTGCTTACTATTGCTACTAATGCAACAGCTTCTGGTTGAGCCACTCGGGGCTACAAGAACACTAAATGAAGGACTATGGCTACAGTCCCTGCCTCGGAAGACGAGCCCCTCCTCGAGCGCGAGCACTTGCACGTCCATCCCCGGGGGCAAGAAGGGCGGAAAGTGCACCCTCAGGCTCAAGGAGATGAACGTGGCTGGACCCGGACTTGTCCATTCTCATCGCCGTCGAATGGGGTTCCCTAACAATGTTGCTAAGATGGGCGCGGCCTCTATAGCACTTGATCAACACGACGTCGTTCCATCTAGATCTTAGTTTTCAGAATGCGGATCTTTTTGTTTCTTTATTTTATTTTATTTGTTTATATATACTTTTCCTCTTCTTATATGTAATTCTTTTTTTCTTTGGGTTCTTAATTTTGAAGGGTGATCAAATCTCCTTGTAATTTAGGTACAAAAAGTATACGATGCAATGGAAATGTAATTATTTTATACTAATTCATGTCCAAATTGTTGAATAATTTAGTCGGTTCAAACTTAAATTGATCTTTATTAATTATAAAATCGGGAATTAATTTATATTACTCGGTGGGCAAACGTGAATAAAATCCGGGGAGTTGTACGTTTTGTAAAACCCTAAAATTGAGGGTTGATTTATTGACATTAAGGTGAAGTCGCGAAAGGACGTGTAAAAGGCCGGGACTGCTTCAAATGCTTGCTATTAAGTTTTGAGTACACACATGCTCCTTTCAAGTTTCAACAGTCAACGTATAATATTTGTGCCGATAAAAACTACTAGTGTAAAGTGCTTGCGGAGTAGGCAAAATGTTTGGTATGGTCAACGGTGTGCTTACGTGGTTCGTGACTCCCACCTTTGAAACAACCATCTTCATTCTATATTCTTATAATTTAACTCATCTGTTGCGTTTGCGTAAGGAGTTTCTTACACGGCACAAAACATTCAAATTAATGAACTAACAAAATTCAGGTCAAACTAACTAATCCTAATTATTTTACAATTTCCTTTTTTTCCCCATACACATTACTTTATAACCTAAGTCGTCATTGTTTTTGGGCAATGGATGCAACTTTCAATTTTTTTACCAACAAACATATTAGATGGGTTTAGTAGGTACTATTTACAACAACAATAACAAATCCAGTATATTATGTTTCGATTAAAATTTATAGAGTTATAGCTTATGGCAACTGTGCTAAATGTGCAAAATTAATGATCTAGAAGTTTCCTAAATCCAAACAAAGAAACAAATAAATAAACAAACAGGGCAACACAAGCAACCATATAGGAAATTTAAAGGGAGTATATATGAAGGGTACTAAAGAGGGTGAGGACCATTAATAGATGGGGAAGAAATGATTTGATAGCGCTAGCTCCTCCATTTCCTTTGATCCTTAGCAAGCTCCTTCCTAAGCACTTAAGCACCTCCCTCCGATTAATATTTCTTAGCACACCATCTACAATGCCAAATTGTCAATATCTACAATGCCAAACACTGTCAATCAGAAAACTCTCAAAGCGTGGACAAACCAGACACCTCGAGAGGCCGACAAAGTAGATAGACGGCAAACCGTCTAAACATACAACGTATACACATATTAAAACCATCGAATTCTCAATTCACACATTTTATCCTTAGTACAACCCACTCAAGGCGCTCCTACTTTTTTCTCACCTATCACTCACCATTCATCCAGATTTATTTTAGGGTTTCACTAGTATATTAGTTACAGTTGAAAGTCCTAGTAATGGTGTGATATATGTTGTTTTCAAATTTAATACAGTCTCTTAAAATTTTACCTTTGATTTTTTAAAAATATTTATATTTCTTATCCTATTTACTAAGCTCATCCAACTCTTATAATAGTCTTTACATACGCCTCTCGAAGGTAACATAACGAGAGATAAGGTTGCACACATTAATCACTCTGTTAGCAGGATTGCATTAACTAACCATTAACATAAATCTCCTTGATCTCAATCATCCGAAAGGATCCAATCGACTACTCATCGCCGGTCGAGTTCTTACTTAATTAAAATAACTCTTATAACAATCTATTTGATTTGATCATAAAAAGTTCTATACGATGATGAATCGATGATAATAATACTTAGGGTTCATTGGGGGGTGGCTTCGCGCCCCACAAAAGGTAACGGTCGGCTGGACCCATCTTCTAAAAAAACTCTCCTACTAATAAATTGCAGCGGTTCAAACGCGGAAGAGGAGAGAGAAGATAAAAGAGGGAGCGAGCGAGAGCGAGCGAGTGTGAGAGATCGACATGGCAGGATCGGCAGCCACGAATCTCCAACAAAGATGCAGAATTATTAGCTCGATTCAACGTTGCCGAAATTACAGGTTCTGTAAAACGAATTGCGATTTCCATTCCACACTTTCACCGACCTTTCAATTTCCGTTTGATCGTTTTCTCTACAACAACTTTTGTTCCGCCTTACTGTTCCCGTTTTCTCGTTTCTTCAATTTTTGTTTCTTTTCCGCAATTTTGATTGTTAGCATTCGCATTGATTTGGTTATTATTTCAATTTCGTTCGGGAAACCCTTGGGTTGAATGAGATTCATACGGGGCTACTTTCGATCGCAGTTGTTAGGGTTGCAATGGAATTTGCGACATTCCTGCGCGAATGAAGCAGATTTGATTGAAATCTGTTGACCTTTGGTCATTGCGTTTTAGAGGAACCTCTCAATGGTAATGCGCACTTTTGGATTTCAAGTCCTCTTTTTATATCCCCCTCAAACAATGATTTGTCTTGTATATGTTTAGGATTGACAATCGCCTCTATCTTTCATGTCCAACGAATTACCATCTTTTGTCAAGTTGGCATTTTAGATTCCAGGATCTTTGAAATTTGAATTTGTTCTTATGTCCTGTGGGTGACCACGCGCTTATTGTTGCTGTTATCCTCAACTCCTGCAGGCCTCTACTGGGAACATCGTTGTGGGTGCCCCTGTTTGGGTTGAGGACCCAGATGAGTGCTGGATTGATGGAGAAGTCACAAAGATTAATGGTAATGCGGTTGACATCCAAACTTCAGCGGGGAAGAAGGTACAGAATGCTACTAGTGATTGAAAATTAATTTTGCTTGATTGCGAGTTTCAGAAACGTGGTTTTTGGTTTCTGAATACAATTTTAAAGATGTGATTACGTGAAAACAGCTATCACATTATTTTGATATCTCTATCTGTATCTATACTTGAAAGGTTTCGGCTAAGCTGTCCAAGATATACCCAAAAGATGTCGATGCCCCTGATGGAGGAGTTGATGATATGACCAAATTGTCTTATCTCCATGAGCCTGGAGTTCTGCAGAATTTAGCAAGGCGATATACCCTCAACGAAATCTATGTAAGCTTCGTTTGCATTGATTTTTAGTTCATAAACTTGTTTCAATATCACGAGAGTAAACAAGCGATTGGTGCAGCTGTGAGTGGCTGTGATGTAACATGATATCCTACTCTTTGACATCATTGACAGACTTACACTGGAAACATCCTTATTGCTGTCAATCCATTCCAAAGGCTTCCTCATCTGTATGATTCGCAGATGATGGTTCATTACAAGGGCGCACCATTTGGGGAATTAAGTCCTCATGTTTTTGCAATCGCTGATGTTGCATATAGGTGAACATGCACTTTTTCCCCCTATTTCTTGTTACATCTCGGGGTTCTTGTTTGTTACTCAGTACTGACATTCATATACTAAACAAGGGCAATGATAAATGAGGGGAGAAGCAATTCCATTCTTGTGAGTGGTGAAAGTGGTGCAGGTAAGACAGAGACCACAAAGATGCTTATGCGCTACCTTGCTTATTTGGGGGGTCGTTCTGGCACTGAAGGACGAACCGTTGAACAACAAGTTTTGGAGGTTGGCAACTATATATTCTTTAATAAAATTGCTACTCACAGTTAAAACTATCCCGGAATGAGTGGTGTTCCCTTTATAGTCGAATACTATAACTTTAGGGAGTGCCAACTATACATTTTTTCAGATTTTATACACTACTCAACTTGGAAAGTTTCCAAAACTGTATCTTATTTTTGAGAGATCTCGAGATTATTTTTGCTGAGGTGAGTCTCGGAGGCCCTTTTGGTGGAAAAGTAGAGAATAGAAAGGTTTAGGCTCTTATTGCACGTGCTCTCACGTGTTTCACAATGCCATAATTACTTGGAAACAAAATATTCACAGTCCTTTTGTAGCTAATGTGATTATGTTTATGTAATTACAGTCAAATCCGGTTTTGGAAGCTTTTGGCAATGCAAAGACGGTTAGAAATAACAACTCAAGGTGAGTTTCTACTACACATATTTTTAGGCTGGTCTACATATTTTGCATACCCTATAAACATGTTTAGGTTTCTTTCCTTTGAATATAGAGTTTAGACTTTGAAGAATGAACTGGGAAAAGAAACTTGCTTGCTTCCGTATTTGCCAGTAATGAATGACCGTAAGACTAGGAAATTGATTAAGACTAAAAGAATTTCTAGCTCTTTTCTTTCATGATAGATAGGCTACAAAAATAGAGATTGAATTCTTATAAATCTATACATCATTACATCACATGAGAACTTTCTAGCTCTGGAGGAATCTGTAAAAATGCTGGTTGCATAATTTTCCTTTCTTCTTGGGAGTTGGTTCTTACTCATAAGTTGCTGTATGTTCATCTGCAGTCGATTTGGTAAATTTGTTGAGCTACACTTTGACAAACACGGTAGAATATCTGGGGCAGCCATAAGAACTTATCTTCTAGAGAGATCTCGTGTTTGCCAAGTTTCAGATCCTGAACGAAACTACCACTGTTTTTACCTTCTTTGTGCCGCACCACAGGAGGTTATGATCTTGGCCTGTTCTGTTTTTACATAGTGGATGAGCATGTAGTATAAAAAGCTTGGTTCTCTATTGCTATAGATGTACACTGCTGAAAATTTTCATCAGGGCTATATTTCACTAACATTTCTCTTTACCAGGAAGTTGAAAAATACAAGCTTGGACATCCTAAAACCTTTCGCTACCTCAATCAGTCAAATTGCTATGAGTTGGTTGGTGTCAGTGATGGTGAAGACTATCTAGCCACGAGGAGAGCAATGGACATTGTTGGAATCAGCAAGCAAGAACAGGTGATTGTGCATGTTTTTAGGTTTGCTTCTCTTCTTGGTTTATTCCATTGCACAACTAATCTTGCCTTCTCTTGGCAACTCTTCTCTCTCTCTTTTTTTTTGGCAGGATGCAATATTTAGAGTAGTAGCTGCCATTCTTCACATTGGTAACGTAGAGTTTGCCAAGGGTCGGGATGCCGATTCTTCTGTTCTGAAGGATGAAAGTTCTAAATTTCATCTTAAAACAGCAGCTGAACTTCTCATGTATGATTTTCCTTTTGAATATTACTTCTAATGAATGATTGAGAATCAATCTGTGTTCATATATCTGAATGGTTTCCTTGACACGTCCATTTTGTGTAATAGTTGCCTTTTGTTCCATTTTCAGGTGTGATCGTGCTGCACTGGAAGACGCTCTCTGCAAGCGTGTTATGATAACTCCTGAAGAAGTCATCAAGAGAAGTCTTGACCCTGTTAGTGCAGCATTTAGCAGGGATGGCCTGGCAAAAACAATATATACTCGCTTGTTTAGCTGGTAAGACGACATTATCAAATCTCCACTCTCTTTTATGTGTAGCTAAGTTGTTTAGTTCAGAACTTCAGATATTTTAAAAAGTTGTTACTGATCTTGCTATCGATTTGTAGGTTGGTGGATAAAATCAACGTTTCGATTGGGCAAGATCCTAACTCAAAATGTTTGATTGGAGTTCTTGATATCTATGGCTTTGAAAGCTTCAAAACAAATAGGTAAAGCCTCCAAAAATGATAATACTTGGAATCATGATATGTATGTAGCTTCACAGGAAAGTCAAGGTTTTGCAATTAATTCCTCTGCAGTTTTGAGCAGTTTTGTATCAATTACACCAATGAAAAGCTGCAACAACATTTCAATCAGGTAAATTTTGTCATTTGGAATTTGGATTACCTATTTTCTGATCATTAATATGCTAGTATTGTTATGTGAACTTCAGCATGTTTTCAAGATGGAACAAGAGGAGTATACTAAAGAGGAAATTAATTGGAGCTATATTGAATTTGTTGATAATCAAGATGTCTTGGATCTTCTTGAGAAGGTACCTCCTTTATATTGACTTTGAGATAAATGAAATATTCATTCATATGTATAGTAGAGTTCCATACTTAAAAAGTTATACTCGTTGGATACAGTGATGAGAATGAACATACAATTACACATTACTTATTGCACGATATGGGGATGTGATTTGAAATGCGGGAAAAGGACGATGTGAAACCTGGGAGCATGCCTAGGTGCAACACAAGAAAACAAATTTAGCCTAGTTCATAAAGATAAACATACGAATATCATGCCTTCTAAATTTGATACTTGTAGGCATTTCATGAATTATTTATTACATCATAGAAAAGCAGTTTGTGTTATGCTTCAGTCTAATTCTACCTGCCTTATTCTTATGTCCTCTTGCTCTTGGGACAAATGTTAGTTTTAACTGATTTTTGGTTCCCTTGGATCCTGCTTCCCATGTGATTATTTGCAATATTTTCTTTAATATCTAACTTCTGGTGATTGATAATTAATGCAGAAACCTGGTGGCATTATTGCATTGCTTGATGAAGCTTGGTTAGCATCTTCTCTTCCTTTCCTTTCCACATCACATTAAATTTTCTCTTCTTCATGTAGTATTGCAATGGTATCCCTGCCTTTGTATGATCATGAAGAGACTTAGGGGATTTATCCATTGTGGCAATATAGGTTAGTTTAACCTTGACATGTCCACATCATAATTTATCTCCCTTTTCCATGGGTTTATTTTCAGTATGTTCCCAAAGTCAACTCACGAAACCTTTTCAAATAAGCTTTATCAAACGTTCCTGAAGCACAAACGATTTATCAAGCCAAAATTATCCCGCACAGATTTCACAGTTGCGCATTATGCTGGAGAGGTGAGTGATGTTCCCTTTGTAGTCAAATACTATTTTTATGCAGATTATTTTTTCAGATTTTTTTAACTCTATATGTACTTTCCTATTAGGTTCAATATCAATCTGATCAATTCTTAGACAAAAACAAAGACTATGTTGTTCCTGAACATCAAGATTTATTGAGTGCTTCAAAGTGCTCGTTTGTAGCCGGTCTTTTCCCTCAAATTGAGGAGACAACAAAGTCATCTAAATTTCAATCTATCGGTTCTCAATTTAAGGTAACTTTCTTCAATCTTTCTTCCTTGAAATTTCAGTTTATAAAGCTTTTATATCCTTTTCATTTGCTATTCATCATATCTATACCATGTTCCTTCATTTCTTTTCTAGTTATAACTGTGGATTTTTTTTTTGTAGCTACAATTGCAACAGCTGATGGAAACACTGAATTCTACAGAACCTCATTACATAAGATGTGTAAAACCAAATAATCTTCTTAAACCTGCCATATTTGAGAATGCCAATGTCATTCAACAATTACGTTGTGGTGTGAGTACATTGAATTTTTTTACTACTATGCACATTATCATTTCCTAAAAAACTTTTATTCCTTAAAATATTTTGTTTTCTATTTGTAGGGTGTGCTAGAGGCAATTAGAATCAGTTGTGCAGGGTATCCTACACGGAGAACATTTTTTGAATTTACAAGTCGGTTTAATTTTCTTTGCCCTGAGGCTGTAAAAGGGAGGTTTGTGTCACAATTCAAATTGCCTTGTTCTTTCTTGTGTCAACTCAGTAAACTGACAGATGGTTGGGCCTCATTTATTCCTGTATGATCCAGTAGCGAAGAGAAGGCTTCCTGTACAAAGATTCTAGAAAAGATGGGACTTCAAGGCTATCAGGTTTGAACAAGTTTTCCCCCTAATCAGCTATTCTTCATGACTGTATTATCTCACTTCTAGGTCACTTTGTTGTGAACATGAAGAGAAATGTGCACATTATCCAGTGAAAATTATAGGGATCATCATCCTCATTTTCAATGAAAAATGGAAAGATAGCCAGTTACCAACTGAAAATTACTGGATATTTTCAATTTTGACTCTTTGAGCTAGTTAGTCACTATATTATTTGTAATACAAATACGTCATGCACAATTGTTCTAATCAACTTTGCAGATAGGAAAAACCAAAGTTTTCCTCAGGGCTGGTCAAATGGCTGAGTTAGATTCACAAAGATCAGAGAAACTTAGTAAAGCAGCCAAAACTCTTCAAAGGAAGATGAAAACATTCCTCGCCTGTAGAGCGTTTGTTTCTACAAGCAAGGCTACTATTGACCTGCAAGCAATTTGTCGGGGTGAATACATTCTTTCTGGTTACTTGATTTAGGATGTGTAAGTGTTTGTTTCCAAACATCTTATCTTGCACTTACTCAGTACATTTCCTGTTGCAAACCTGCAGGAAGGCTTGCTTTCAAAGTCTATCAATCTATGAGAAGGGAAGCAACTTCAATAAAAATTCAAAAGGACTTGCGCAGACACCTTTCCAGAAAGGCGTACCTACAGCTATATTCATCAGCACTTGTCCTGCAGACAGCTGCAAGGAAAACTGCTGCTTGTAATCAGCTCAAAGATAAAAAGCGAGAAAAAGCATCTACCATAATTCAAGTATTCTTCTTTTATGTTGAAGTTTGGTTGAAAATGTATTACGTTTAGTGGAGGATTGAAACTTGATTTGGTCATCTGCAGGCTCATTGGCGAGGTCATCGAGATTATACATACTATAAGAAGCTCAATCGAGCAGCACTTGTTACACAATGTAGATGGAGAGGAAGATTAGGTCGAAAGGAGCTTAAGAAATTAAAGATGGTAGGCATCAGACAAAAGACCACTGCTCCTCTCTTTACTGTTTGAATTTTTTTGCTGCATATATTTTCTCAAGGGGTTTTTCAAGAGGCGTCATTATTGTGCTTCATTTCCTTTTACCAAGATATGAGTTTGGTTTTCCCCAAACCTCAACTGACGTAAAGAATTGTTTTCACAAATTTCAGGCTTCTAGAGAAACAGGTGCTCTCAAAGAGGCAAAAGATAAGCTTGAAAAGAAAGTTGAAGACCTGACATGGCGTCTACAGTTTGAGAAGCGACTAAGGGTAATATGCTAAGATCCCTTACACCGTCTGTCAAGATTTAAAATCACAGTGAGAGGTAGTTGGCTAAATTTAGAATGACTGGTTGAGAAATAGTTCTGAATTTGATTATATTTGCCTGAAGACCCCAAGTATTACACCCTGCTAAGCTGTTTGGACGCGCTCAGTATTGTGAGATTCATTCTCCTAACTTTGTTGTTGCCCTACATAATCCACAGACTGATCTTGAAGAATCAAAAGAGCAGGAGATATCAAAGCTGCAAGAGTCACTAAAAGAGATGCAAATAAAAGTTGATGAAACAAATGCCTTGCTTGCTGAGGAGCGTGCAGCTGCGAAGAAAGCAATTGAAGAAGCTGCAGCTGCTGTGAAGGAAACTCCAGTTGCTGTTGAAGATACTGGGAAAATTGAGTCTCTAACTGCTGATGTAGATAACTTTAAGGTAATATTAAGCTGTCTGTAGATTATTATATCAAATATCAATTCATTCATCCACAAATTTTCCTCTATAAAATAATAAGATACAGTTACCCTCCCCATGTATAGTTTCTTATCCCAATTCCTCTCGAATGTGCACTTTCTGGATATTATGCTGCACCTTTCAGTTAGATCATTATTTCCTTTTAGAAAACGAAAATCTACTTTAGTTGGTGGTTCAAGTTGCTTCTTTTATTTTGTACCTTTCTTATGCATTTTCATTACCAAGAATTCACACATTATTGTTCTTTGTTGTATCTGTACAGGCCTTATGGCAGTTAGAAAGTCAAAAGGCAGATGATTGGGAAAAGAAGTACTCGGAATCCCGAGAAGAAAGTGAAGAAAGGAAAAATAAGTTGGAGGAAACTGAAAAGAGAGTTCATCAGCTGCAAGATTCTTTAAATAGGTAAGCATTACTTAATCCCTTCAGGTGCAATGTGCTGCTTTTGTTTGAGATTAGCTATGCATGGTCAGCATGGTTTACTATCTAGAAACAGTCATACAGTACTCTTCTATCTAGCATCCATTCAATTGTTTAAGAACATGGTGGTTTTTCTTTTTTGACCAGCATGGTCTACCATCTAGGTACGGTCCTCTTCTATATAGAATCAATTAAATGATTTAAGTCCATGAAGGTTTTTTGGGCATAAAATAGTTGAACATTGAGAGACTCACTTTCTGTGGATTCCCCGAACTAGTTTATATTAGCTGTCAATAAGAACCATTACTCCATCCGTTTCGAAAAGATGGCATTTTATGCCATTTTAAGTTTTCTAGGAAATTAATTATTAATGTGTTATGAAGTTTGTCAATGGAAATTGCATATATTGAGACTTTTATTGCCAACTCTTTCCTTTCATTGGCTCATCATGAGGTTTGCAATTAAGACCTGGTAACATTTAGAAATAAGATATTTTAGTTGAGTTTAACTTCCTTAATGATCCCGTCGAAAGCTAAAATGATATTTTTTTCCCAGAACAGAGGTAGTATTATTTTGGTTCAACATAATGGGAAAGGATGTGATAATGATATCTATGGGCATGAGGTTTTTGAAATGTAAAGTGTTTAAAATCCAAATAAGTATGTTGTCCTTATCTTGGAAATTCTTCGGATTCTAAATGGTTGCATTGAGCCCAAACAAACATTTACTTTTCACTGGTTGCGAGTCAAAAGTAGATGATGGGATCTATAAGTAATTAGGAATTAGTAATGGAGATAGTTCTGAAGTTAAAGACTGATAGGGTGATATCAAAGTACCGATTTCCATTAGATGAAATGCTCCCTTAGGCTCTCTGGGGTTTCAATTGTGATATGGAAACAAAATGAACTCACAGGGTTTGAACTGAATAACTGATGAACACATGCATTATCTAAGAAGCTTACATTATGGGATTCTTGACATTCCTCAATCTTGATAGAGGAATTAATTGGCGATCTTCTTGAACAAGCTAATGGCATAAGCTGATTTTCATTCTGTTTGGCGCGATGTGCTTATTTCTTACAAGTCACTGATGATGTAAAGTGAATTGGTTGATAATGTAGAAACTGAGTGAATGTTTGTATGCATATGCCTAGAGTTGCTATTGAAGTTGAAATTTTTATGAAAGATCAGATCACAAAAATTATGATGTTCCAGTACTTGGATTTCACAAGTAGGTATGGACTTGCTTCGAAGAGGACTTAACTTATCAACTTGAACAGTGTTTTGCAGTCTGAAAGTATTTTGAAAATCATTAGTGGCTTGTTCAAGATGTTTGGCTTTTAGTCTGTTTATCATTCAAATGAATGTTATGGTGTTTAGGGAGATCCAAATTGCTGATGGTGAGCAGAGATGTGTGCATTAGATCTCCAGACTTGATATAATGCTAGTTTGTTGTCGTACAAGTTGTTTAATGCTACAGAAGTGGAGAGAAAATATCTATTCAGTTTCCCATTTGAGCTCCATTGAAATTTCATTTGTTTGTATTCTATGCCTTTTAGGCATGTTGTTCCTTGTAGCTATGAGGGTGTTTGTTGTTTTAGTTGCTGCAAAGTTTTAGGTGGTCTGAGCTTCCAAGTTTGGGATTCTTAAGAAAGGCCTGGTGCATAGATGATGTATGGATTTGCGTTAAAAGTTTTTTATTGATGCATAAAGAGAACTTAATTTACCTCATCTTAAGGGGGGGTAAAGTAGATTAAGGAGCTCTTTGATTTCTTTCATACAAATTAATTCTCTTTCACGTGACAATAATATTACCACAAATTCTGCTGGAAATAGGGGAAATGATAGGATTATCACTTCTTATATTTGGTTTAAGAATGCATGTTGACATTTCTAGCAAGCAATCAGGTGTCTTATAGTAAGTTGTTTTTTTCTATCCTATGCTTTCTGTATTAGTTACCATTCTAGCAGTTTACTTCTGTTTGGTATGTGATGGAGCACTTTTATTGGGATATTTGAAGGTTTCAGTTACTGCACGGAAATAAATTAATCGGGGCTATTTTTAGCATGCTTAGAATACTACAAGTTTATGTGGGTCATAGATCTCTCATAAAGTGTCCAAAGGCAACCAACAGGAATAAAAGAGTTATGCATCAACAGGAAGTGGGAAAAAATAATTTACTTTGTTCAGTTGGTGCTTCTAACAAAGAGGTATTTCATTAACGGTCAAGCATCTTAATTGACTAACGCTAGATGTATCTAGTATGTCTCAGGATGATATACTGCATGACAGACCAATTTTCAGAGCTTAAAATGATCTTGCATGATTCATCAATCTTGGGTACCTCTTCAGAGCATATTGCCAAAGATGCCCGGATAGATGTTACTTCTACATCTTCTGATGATTCATCCTCCAGCTCTGATTTCACTTCCCAAGGCCCTACTTCAAGTTCGGCAACCTTCTCTGTTATTAGTCCCGATGCTCTCCAGCTGATAGTTCAGGATCTTACTCAAGCTAATGCTAAAGGTTAGTTTAGCTTTCTTAGTTTTGATTTTAGTGGCCTAGTGTCTCTTCCAACAATACTAGAAACAACCTAAAACATCGAGGACAAAAGTTTAGAGACTGAGTGATAGGAGCATTGGATTTCCAGTTACATCAGCCACTCCATTTTGTCTTAATCTGTACGAACATTAGATTTCTGGTTCCATCAGCCACTCCATTTTTTCTGAATCTCCAATCTTATCCCCAGGATGTATAGTTTAGTTATAGTCAATTGTAAGGTTTTCATATTTTGCTTACATAGGATACTTTCTTAGTTCAGGATCTTACTCAAGCTAATGCTAAAGGTTAGTTTAGCTTTCTTAGTTTTGATTTTAGTGGCCTAGTGTCTCTTCCAACAATACTAGAAACAACCTAAAACATCGAGGACAAAAGTTTAGAGACTGAGTGATAGGAGCATTGGATTTCCAGTTACATCAGCCACTCCATTTTGTCTTAATCTGTACGAACATTAGATTTCTGGTTCCATCAGCCACTCCATTTTTTCTGAATCTCCAATCTTATCCCCAGGATGTATAGTTTAGTTATAGTCAATTGTAAGGTTTTCATATTTTGCTTACATAGGATACTTTCAAAGTAACTATATTATGTTTTTCTCTCTCTGTGCTTGCATTGTGCAGGATCTAACAACTGGGAAAGTGATCAGGAGGGGGCATTCGATGACTTTTTCTGATGGCGCTTGCTTTCCAACCTAGTGTAATCCCTTAAGTCACTAACTTCTAGCTTATAGCTTTTTATCGTATCTTTTGGCATCACAAATTAGGCATCATTTTTCAAATAGTAACTGACCCTATTGTATAGTGTTAAAAAAGGCAGGAATAATTAATAAAAATATATGGTTTCGTATGTCTTTCTGTTGTCTTTGTCTTTCTGCTTTATCATTTTAATAATTATTAAACTCAACCGTCAAATTATGTGATACTTCTTTTCTTTAGGGAGGAAGGGGTTTTTTTCCCCTTGAAACTTTTTCCACAACTACATACACAAAAGTATTATAAAATCTTTGCAAAAGTTCAAAAGGTCTTAATGAATTTTAGTTCTTATTTGCGGAAAATGGGTAAAATTGAATATTTTATATCGCCATAATCTAAGAGCTAATGAACATTTTGTATTGCCATAATTTGGCTAAAGTTTTTATAAATTCAGATTATATATGACTGTCTTACCAATAAGAAATTAGTTTCCTTCATCATATATCTTTAAATGGCAAAATATAAAGCATGATAAACACATTTTAATTCTTCAAAATAGAAGGTCATAGAGTTCTAAAATTTCTTGGGGATTTCAGCCACTTGAGCGTTCAACCCATGTGGTTGTTAGTGTTGTTTAGGATTCATTATGTCTTTATTGCTCCACTTAAAACTGGATGCTGCCTTGGAAGAATGACATTAGTCCCCCTCCTATACCAGTACCAGTTGGAGATCACACAAAGCTGCATTGATCCAGTTTGATCAGGTTCTAATCTTCTTCCATTCTTCCCTATTTCATAATTCTCATCAGCTTCCATTGTTCTCTAGCTATAGCCTTGAGTCGATTTATAGTCTTGACTTCTCCTTCATTTAAGATCTATATTCTTGTTCCTAGTAGATCACAGTGAATTGTCCAACAACGATTGTAGTAGACTACCTTGTGGAATCGAAGAAATAATTTGGTGAGCTTATGATTGGAAATATTTAATCTTCAAAAAAAACATTTATCTTACCATGTATGAGGAAATTGTGTTGATTATGTTTTGAGACGAGTGTAGAATTATTACACATTATTTTGGTCTTTCCTATTGAACTTTGGCAAATACTGTGATGCAATGTGGGGACTAAATTAGTAAATGTTCAAACATTAAATTAATACAAGAATAGCTTGCGGTGTCATTTAAAATAACAAGACTAAAACTTATGGTATCCTATTATTGATATTCATTCAAAAAGTTTAATGTTAATTTAAGATTAAGACTTCTTTTATCATATCTTCAACCTTTCAAAATTTTGTTTTGGTTTGGTTATTTAACCAACATTTAAGGTTAGACTAATTTGAGAACGAGATAGATCATCCTTTTGCATTGATGTTGTCTAAATTCCTTAAGCACTTCATTCTTTTTGCAATTAGCATAGTACTTGTGCAAATTTGACTTTTTCAAATATCTCTTATTGCATCACCTCCTTGATGCCTATGAGCTATTTATGGCGATAGCATGTGTAGTGATTTTGATAACATTTGGGTGAAAACCTAAATGACACCACTAGTTTTTGCCGGAAACACTATTAAACTCCAAAACTTGTTTTGTAATAAAAAATCATTAATGCTATTTTTAAAATCTAGAAATATTTTTTAAAAAAAAGGAAAAATACTACACTTGTTTCAGAGTAAAACACAGTATTTTTACTCTAAAATTCCTCTAAAGCAAGTTCTGTGTTAATTTATTCCTTTCTAAAATTTATTCCTTCCTAAAATTACTCTAAAGCAACTCTAATTTTTTTTTTCTATCAATCCCTTATTTAGGTCACAAGGGCTCATAACCTTATTAATCAACTTATAGTTTTGAGCATCAAATTAAGGATGGATATCATATAGGTTTCTATTTGTCTTGTCAATTTCTTATTCTGCTTCCTACTCATAAGCCAAAACAATCTTGTCCCAACTTCTCAACATAGAATATGTTATGATTGTTCAACAAACTTTCTCTCACATAAACCTAATAACTAATTTTACATAACTCCATAAGTCTATAATTGTTTGTAGTTTGCCATGGAGATCAATGTTTTTAGATCCATTTATATACCTTAATAGGAAGTATTATTTTTAAAAATGTCAGTCAAAGTTCAATCTAGTTTAGAGAATCATTTAGATATCCATCATATCCTTCACAAGTTATTGCTAAATGCAACTTCCTTTGTCTTTTATTCCAATTTTCAATGAGAGTACTCTTAATATCAGGTTATAGACTATCATAAAACCTGTGATGGTTGAGGTCACTGATAAAATCATAGATCTTTATTCCCTCCTCCTCGTTTCAACACTTATTGATTCCATGTTTGTTGTTCATCTTCTTCTATTAAATTATTAATTTTTCTATATTTGAGAAAATGGTACAGTAAGTAAATGAGAGAGGGAGAGAAGAAGAATATGTGCATGAAAACTGCTTATTTAGGGTTGTGGAAGAGAAGCTTTGAGCAATGAAATACAATTGTAGAGCCTTGGATAAATACATAAAAGAGGAAACCCAAAAGATAAAAGTAACCTAAAAAAGTAGCATGGGTAACAAAACCTAATGCCTATAGCATAACATAACATTAATAGATGAATAATAAGGCCTAAAAGTAGGCTTACAAACCCCAACAAACTAAATGCCACAAAGCTGGAAATTTTTTTTATCAACTCATTTGTTAAGTTTTTTTATCAAGCCCGATTTTATTTTTTCCCCGTGTACAAAAATTAGATGAATATACCACAAAGCTGTATAAAAAATGGAGTAATATGAATCTCTGGTTGTTTTTGCCATCTTTAATTACATATCCTATTCATTTTGTAAAATCGTCTTATTGCTTCTTGTTGTGGCATGAGGTTCAGTTGTCGAATATGAATCGTTGAAATTGATAGTTAAAGGATTCTTTCATTTATCTTTTGAAGGTTGAGAAGGGATTAGCCCCTTGTTGCATGACCTAAAGGTTATTGCACAGGGTATTCGTTTTAATCTTACGTATTGAAAGTAAAGAAACTTATCTTAGTTCAACCAACTATATTATATACTAGATGCTACTCAAATAGAATGACAAATTCACCCCTAGCTTAAGGTGAAGAACAAGTGCAAGTGATAAAAACAAGTGCTTGGATGTGAAATATTTCAATGCAGTTACATATTGCATGCATCTAGGAATTCCACCTCAATAATGCAGCTTTGAAATTGCTGTATGACAAAAGTGACAAAATTTTACATTGGTCATTAACAAGTGCTTGGAAACAATAGAAATGTCAAGTTTTTATATAGCAGATTAAAATTTGAAAGAATGTTTTAGTTACAACAAATCGTTCAAGTTATGATATCATTGCACGAAATTTCCAAATTTATCTTGGCCAAGGACTAGCACGATTGAGGTGTGTTGTTGGCTTATCTTCCAACTGTTTGGATTTGGTTTTGCTTGTGGAGCAATCCTCCACATGTTCCTAAATAAAAGCATATAAACATTTTTGTATTTTACTTGTGGATATCAACATACTTAACCTCCCCACCCCTATGCCTTTTCTTTTCTATGGACATATTATATATAAAGTTCAGAGTTCTTTATCCTATCATGTTCAGAAAATTTTGTGAAAACATTTTGTATTATTTCCCGTTACCATGGTGGTCATTCATTTTTCTCATTTATGATGAATTAGTCATTGATCTTATTTTAGCTCTCGCTACTTATGCATCTAGCCCAATACAGAAGCAAGAATAAAACATATATGGTGACTTGTATAAAGAGGATGTCTGTATTTGACTAGTCAATTAGGATGTAGATAACAAAAAATTTATGCTTTTCTACTTAGGCTTGATGAGAGGCTTAACGTCCTAGAGAGTGAGAACAAGGTTCTTCGTCAACAGGCTTTAATCATGGTTCAGAATACCAAGGTGATAATGATGCGCCAAAAAACAATCATGCAGGTAATCTCAAGCTGACTGACATATTTCATTCACATTACATGACTCTCCAGGTAATACTGCCTTATGGTTTTCTTCTCTTCTTTTGGTTGTGTTTATGTTGTCTACTGCAGAGGTCCGAGAGTTCAAGAAAAGTGGTATGATTGTTAGATTGTATCTTTCTTCTTAATCAATGTTGCGCTTTGACTTGTACCTTGATAATGACATATTTATGCTAATCAAATATAATAATTTAATAGGATCTTCATAGCCCTACCTCAATTGCGAGGGACTCTTCCGAGGTAGAGGAAAGCCCACAAAAGGCTCTGAATGATAAACAACAGGAGCATCAGGACTTGCTTATTCGATGTATCACGAAGAACCTGGGCTTTTCCAAGGGTAGGCCTATTGCCGCCACCATTATATTTAAGTGTCT
Organism: Persicaria maculosa; assembly: GCA_963922045.1. Taxonomy (NCBI): domain Eukaryota; kingdom Viridiplantae; phylum Streptophyta; class Magnoliopsida; order Caryophyllales; family Polygonaceae; genus Persicaria; species Persicaria maculosa. The sequence continues at coordinate 79,971,609 of OY998255.1, read as the reverse complement.
AAAGCATTGGAGATCATTTGAAGTGGAAAAGACGAGCATTTTTGATCATGTTGTTCAAACAGTAGGCCAAGCAATCGAGGTTAGACTGTCTTCATAATTGTTCATCTATCAATAATTACTTTGTATACTAGCACGTATCTGAACTTGTGAATTACCTTGCGAATTAAGGCTCAGGAAAATAATGAGACTTTGGCTTACTGGCTCACTAACACATCATCACTGTTGATGTTGTTGCAACGCACATTGAAAGCAAGTGGTGCAGCTGGACCTCCAATAAAGCGTCGACCATCAACAGTCAGTTTGTTTGGAAGGATGAGACAGGTAATGTTCTGAGTGATGATTTTTGAATTCCGAGATGTGAAATGTGTGACTGACTCCGTTTTCTTTGTTTCTTCTGTGAAGAGTTTCCGTGGTCTTCCACGAAATGTTGATCTCGATTCTCCTGATGGTGAAATAAAAGAAGTGCGCCGTGGAGATGATGGTACCTTAAGTCCAGTAGAAGCCAAATATCCAGCATTGCTTTTCAAACAGCAGCTAACTGCGTATGTAGAAAAGATATATGGAATGATCCGTGACAACTTGAAAAAGGAAATCGCTCCATTGCTGGGGCTGTGCATTCAGGTAGTAGATTCCTAGAAAAAACAACCTGAGCAACTGACCCCCTTCTTCCCAACTAAAAAAAACAGGATTAAAAGTAATCAATTGTTCTTTTATTTTATTTTGGGTTTTGGCTTTGCTACAGTTACCAAAAACAACAAGTGGGGGAGCTGCAGACAAAGATAGTTTGTATGCTAATTGGAAGGAAATTGTGCAGAGCTTTAGGAACTACTTTGAACTGATGGAGGCAAATTACGTATGTAGTCACAACTTGGTGGCATAGTAATTTCTTTTTCCTTTCATTTGGTCTCTTTACCTGAGTTCCATGACTGTGTGTTACTATGTTCAATTTTGTGAGCAGTTCATCAATTTTAAGTAGGTTTCGCTACTCATCTGAACTACCAATATCTCTAATCTGCTGTTCAATTGAAAACTATATATATTTTCAGGTTCCGCCATTTCTGATCCGCAAAGTTTACACTCAAGTATTCTCTTATGTGAATGTACAGTTGTTTAACAGGTCTGTACCCAAAAAGAAGTCTTCTTATCGTCCCTCGTTTCCGGTACTGCTGGTATCTTACATGGTTTTCTCTGTTAATGTGATTGCTTACTTCAGCCTTCTGTTGAGAAGAGAATGCTGCTCTTTTTCCAATGCGGAATATGTCAAGGCTGGACTAGGTGAACTGGAAAACTGGTGCCTTGATGTCACTGAAGAGGTATCTTTTATCAGATTCCGAGTTCTGCCTATTTTGGCAATTTTTCATTTTGTTCTTAGATTGATGTTATTATGGCAGTACACTGGTTCAGCTTTGGAGGATATTAAGCATATTAGACAAGCTATAGGTTTCCTGGTAAGTTTGAATCTCATCCTCTATGTGAAGGTTTTTGTAAGACGAAGTAAATATTACATAAAGCATCTAAGAGAGATGTTCAGTTCTTGAGTGATCCTACAACTGCTTTTTTTCTTTGTTCTAGGTCATACATCAAAAGCCTCAGAAAACGCTCGAGGAAGTCACCCACGACCTCTGTCCTGTAAGCTTTCAGCTGTTTATTCATGTAGTATTACTATTTGTTGGCTTTGCTTTTATGCTTTACAGTTTACACTGGTTCCGTTTTGCTTCGTATAGGTGCTTAGTATGCAGCAGATTTACAGGCTCAGTACCATGTATTGGGATGACAAGTATGGAACACACAGCCTGTCCTCAGAAGTATGTTCCAGAACGACGCGTTTCCCTTTTCTTTTCAATCAATTCAATGCCAACTTATATCTTGATGCGAAATCTGAATCTTGTTCAACAGGTCATAGCAAGCTTGAAAGAATTAATGGAAGAAGAAACAAACAACGACATGGGCAGCTCTTTTCTCCTTGACGATGATTCCAGGTCCGAAAGTAAACAAAAACAAGAAAAAGCTATGCTCTTACCTTTCTGGATTTCTTTTATCTGATCCATTATATATATACCTTCTCTGTAGAATACCATTTTCAATTGATGACCTTGTGAAATCCACGGAGAAGTTTAACATCTCAGACATTGAACCGCCATCTCCCATTCGTAGCAACTCAGACTTCAACTTCTTACAGCCACTCCCCGAGCTCCCTGAGTAGTTGCAAGCACGCAGCTAAGCGAGGAGGATACACATATCTCCTTTATACAAACACACTATGCAACAACAACAACTGAGCACAGCTTTCTTATGCAGGTTAGCACAAAATCTTGAGACCTTAATTTTCTTTCCTTCCGTGTTCTTCGTGCTTTCCTGATCTAAGAAAAATCTGTATAAACTCAAGTTCACAGGAGAAACCAAGAAGAACACACACAGTTTTGGAATCAGATTCCCCATGTATTGATAGGCAACTCGGACTCTCCCGTTTGTTCAATAGGTAGTATATAGAGATGCTTGAGTGTTTTATTTTCATTGTGAACCATGAAAGAGATGAGGTTTCGACGGATGATAGTTCAGTAAAATGCCTGCTGTTCTTCCTCCTGTTTTAGTTTTTGTTAGCTTGCTTTCGAATTGTTGTTTTCTTCTATATATAATTCCATTCATTGGAATGTAACATATGAGTTTGAAGTTATATATTGTAATGTTCATGTCAAAAGATAAGTGCATGTGCTTTGTTTTTTTAAGAAGGCCATGTTCTTATTTCCACTTCTTCTTCCCCCTTTCAACCTTAACCAAATAATTGTCCATAAAACAAGTGAAATTTATATATAATCCATGTTCTCATCTTGTTTTGATTGCTTAAATAACTTAGTTTTACTTTTGACACGGTTTTTAAGAAGATAAAAACTTTATAAAATATTAATTTTTTTTAATAATTTCACAGATAATTGTGCTATTAAGTATGAAATTATTTTTTAAAATTAATAAAATCATCGATATTTTATATAGTTTTTACCGTCCTTAAAAAACGTGTCAAAAGCAAAACAATAAGTTTTGCGAGACGGATGTAGTAAATTATTATAATAAGATAATTGTTTATATTTATAAAAAATGTAAGGTCTCGTTTGGTTAAATGTCGAAATTATACTTCAGGTCAAGTGACTTTCCAGGAAATAGAGTTCATGTGAATTCTACTTTCTTGGAACTATAAAAATATGTTTGATTGAAAGTAAATTCTCGTGATCTCAATTAGTATATTACTACATTTTGTTTGATTGAACATTAAAAGTTCATAGCAATTTATTTAAAATTACTCTTATAACCCTTTTTTTTTAGAATTTCAATTAAAAAAAAAAGAATCAAACACATATTAACAACAAACAACTAATTCCTAGAATTTTGTAATTCTCGAGAAGTGTAGGACTAACCAAACGAGGCCTAAAAAGTAATTATAATGTATAATGCATAATATGAAGCAATTGTCGGCCAACAAAGTCATGCATAATTGTCACATTAGTCATTTTCAGAGCTCTCGATCAACATTCATGAATTCTAATAATTTAAATGGTAACTATTTGGATCTCAGATGAAATTTTAGGGTTTAGGAAGAAAAAGAAAGACTTTTGAAGAAGAGAACTAAGAAGCAAAATGACAGTGTTTGGTAGAAGAATTAGAAGCTGGTAGCATTGCTTCCTTTCTTCTTGTTCCATGTCTTTGTCTCTTTCTTTCAACTTAATTTCCAAATTTTATGAACTTATTTTATTTTATTTTATTTTATTTCTCCACACCATTTTTTCATTTTTTTTTTACTACTTTTGTAATCTTAACCTCACAATAACATATATAGGCCTCATTTGGTTAATCAATTAAAGACTCTAAAGTTTAAAAACACGAGAATTTATCTTCTCAGAAATTTCAATTTCTCCAAATTGGAGGAAGCTCACTTACCTATGACTATGAGGGTAAGTTCGACTTTCAACCTTTTTTCATGTAATTTTTTTTATTTTTCTATTTATATTTATAAACACCAAAATTCAACCAAACAACTTTTTTCAATTCCTTGTAAGTACATCTCACTGGAATTCAATTCCTAACAAGTAACTTCCTGGAAATCGTACTTCCTGCAATCAACCAAATGAGACCTTAAGATTAATATATCAAAAAACTCAATAAAAATTAAATTTTATTTGCCGTACTAAAAATTTTCAAGAATTGAATAGCTTTGAAGTTCTATATTTTGAAATCTAAAATATAAGTTTAATTAGTTATTCTAGCTCCTTCAAGCTCAAAAATTAATCAAGCACACAAGTACGTAATTAGTCCTATTTTGTGTAAAACAATGCAAGTATCATGCTTCAACTAATACACAAATTTAAAAAACCAAGATCGACCAACCTTGTTTCTTATAAAAATAATTTAGAATTTGAAACCTATAGCATTTATAATATATCCAACAGCTAAGCATAAATACATGTTTTTATTATATTATCTGTAATCTTTATCTTAAGTACCTAAACTTTTGCCTAATAACTCCAAGTACTCACAAATATATAATTTTACGGTTAAACGCATACAAGATTATAAACTATACTTACATCCACATCACCCTCACAAGCTAACAACCACAACAAGATTAATGCATATCAGTGTGTCATTAGGTGTGTTGAAAGAAATACTTAATTGTAAATTAGAGACAATCACTCTCTTACAAAATTTCTTATGCAAGAGGTTTGCATGCCCTTAATTAAGCTTCATCTATTTTGTATGCTTCCATATACTATATGTATTTTTTTATGTTACATGGAGCAAGGATATATATTTCATTAATTAATTTATCATTGATTCATGATCAATAATTAATTATGTGACAAGGGAAATGCCAATTTGTGTTCATCTTGTGACATCTAAGATTAATGAAGGATTGCATCAATATCTAGTCAAGTAGAACATATATAATAGAAAATTGAACTATTGATTAGATTGGGTCAATTTTGGGGTTTTCATGCATTTTTTAAAGGGAAAATATGCAAGTGTTTTTCTTCTTCTTTTGGTGTGTGATGGATGTAAAAACGAAACATATATTTAAACAAACAAGATCAATATACACAGGTTTATCACGATTCACTAAAAATTGATTACAACAACACTGAAAGATTTTATTAAGTAGTTTCGAGCAATTAAGATGTGTCATATTTGGCACATCCAAGGACAAAATTTCTTTGGACCCAAGTCCAAACAACAACAATAACAAAAATAAAAACAACAATATCAGTGTATCCCGCTATCTCAAAAATATTAATCCGGATTTCAGATTTCAAAAAGGAAAAAAAAAAGAAAAAAAAAGAAATGAATGACAATAACTAAATTCCAAAGCCAAAAAGAGAGTTAGTAAAAATAGAATTATAGAATTTCATTAAATGTCATTATATATGACCTTAGCTCTCACTTGCCCTTCATATATATCTTCCTTCCTCTATCTACACATCTTCAAACTTTCACTCCTAGAATTAATTTGGTCATCATCTTATACAAGCAAGTTTGGACATCAAATGGAAGTTAACCATAAGATGATCAACTCCAACATCAATGGAGTAGCCCTCCATGGTCCATTCGAAGACGAAGAAGAGGAGGAAGACTTCATCCAAAAGGTAGGAATGGGAAGATCTTATGATTGTGTATTTTGTAGGAGAGGGTTCACCACAGCACAAGCTCTAGGCGGCCACATGAATGTCCATAGACGCGACAGGGTGGTCACCAACAGCCACAGCCCTATAAACACCAAGCCCTCTTCATCTTGCAACCCTGCTAAACCATCCAACCTCTACAATCTTAGTAGTCCTCCATCAAGGAGAAGCACGCTTTTCTTCGATGTGTTGGGAGGCCGCAGTCCTGAGGGTAGGTTGATGAGTTTGGCCTCGCAAGGCGGTGGTGATGGTGGTGGTGGTGGTGGGGAGATAAGAAGGGCATCCCATGGTGTTGGAGAAAAGGGCAAAGAGGATTTGGACTTGGAGCTTCGATTAGGGTATTACCCATATTGGTAATTTCACATCGGAATTAGTTAAAAATAACAACTTTCTTGTATGAAAGTTATGTCATATATAGCTATAAATCTAAGCTACCTAGCAAGCTACCTAATGTGGGGAAAAGGGAGACTTCCTTTGTTTTTCTCACATTTGTATTTGTATGATAAATATAGTCAAACCCGGCTTAGGAGTTTGTTGTACACGAGTATGTTTGTGTACACGTGTAAGCAAATTGATCATAAGAAATATAATTTTTGCTTGTGTTTATTTTACCATAAGCGAGACGGGTTAGATTGTTCTTATGATCATCTGTCTGTTGATTTATCTCTTGATTCAGTAAGCATGTCTATTAAATTGAATCACTAAAAGAAGGGCTAGATTAATGTTTTGGTATCTTAAAGAGAAGTTACAATGGTTGAATGTTTAGTAATAGTGAGGGATATGTAGGAATGGACACCTTTTTAGTACTATTGATATTTTTGCAAAGCTTTGGATTATTAAGGGTTGAGATTCAGATTATGATGCGTTGTTACCTAACATACACTATTTATAGCCTACCTAAAGCTATTGTATGCTTCATGCTTGTGTGCGATATGGGCAACTTGATTATGAGATCATGAAGGCGACTTTTTCATTTTGACAACTTACACAAAAAAGCCTATAAGCTGCTTTGTTGATTTGATTTAGGCATTGCAGCGATTTGCCAAACAATCCCTTAGTACAAATAAGTTCTTTATATGGCTAATAAAGCCATGTATTGTCAGTTTAAATGAAAAACATAACAATTTCATAAATTTCTCATACATGTGAGTTTGATCCCCTTTACAAATACAAAAGAAACTAAAAAGACTTTACATTCAAGTGACCAGTCCGAGACATACAAGAGATCATGAAAAATAAGAAGATATCATAACCGGGATTTAGGTCGATCCAGATCACATATCAAACATGAAAGGTTTCAGTCTTTAGCACATTCACAAACTGTTGCAAGAAAAATGTAATTCATAATTTACATTCAAATCGCCAGTTCTAGATTTGCATGGATGCAGGCGAGGATGCGAGGTAAACAAGGTCTTCATATGGCAGGAAGCCGGTTTCTATAGAGTCATATGAATCCTTTTCTGGCTTTTGTTTCTTTGTTTTCCCTTCTTGGCATGTCTTTGTTTACCTGGTAAGGTAGTATATAATAAGGAAACCGACAACAAAGGACGCCACCAGAGTGAACATTCTTCTGCTCGATTTGGTCTCAAACACCTGTCAAATGAGCGCAAATTGTTACCACAAGGTCTTAAACGACTCTGCTTGGGGAGCAGGATGATGGAAGGAAAAGAAAGGGGAAAAATTGAGTGCAATATACCTGCTTGAACTTGTCCATACTTCCTGATAGTATTCCTCTCGACGAGTCCATATCATTTCCCTGAAACAAGTCAATCAGAAAGCCCAATAAGAAACCCTCAGTTCTTACATAAATCTATTATCCTGATTAAAAATGATGAATCTACCATGCGATCTAGCATCCGGTTGTGAGACTCCACTTCTTCATGTATGTCACCAGTTAACTGCAATTTACAACATATGACAAAATCTTAGCTCTGTTGAGACTTTGGCATCGATAAAATAAGGAATCTTAACATAGGTTATAAAGAAGAGTCCATCTAGCTTGTGGGGGTTAATCCAAGTCTCAGTATGGCCCCAGGCTACAAGCTCAACCAGCTTTACCCTTAGCAAAGGGCAAGTCCAATCAAATCAGATTTAGTAACTTTTGAATACTGAACAGAATAAATAAAAGATCAGTAGCACTGAAAGGTGTTCGTAAGTTCGCCTTGGCTCATCTCATGCTAGGCCCTGGATGCAACGTCCGTCGTGCTTCATCACCTAAGCCAGACCCAATCTGAAAGGCTTGTTGCTTTTTGCACCTACGTTCTCGGGCAGTTGAGACTGAGCCCGATAAACAAGGATTGCTATGCAATCACAATGTCTTGAATCTGTTTGCAACAACATGCAAACAGATTCATGACATTCACACGGATCTATAAACAAGGATTGTTATGGAAAGAGAAACTCACTCTCTTCAGGATACTGACACTGTCTTGTAATCCATCCAGGGCTCTATCATTGTCATGCTCATCAATTTCAAGGGAGGAATATGAAGGTGTGGCTCTAAGACCACCTTCCTCGATGCCGTCAAAGAGAGCCCTATTGCCATTATTTTCTGTGATTAATTTTTCATCATAACAGTACAGACTTCAAAATAAATCATTACCAGAACAATTCCTTGTTAATTTGTGAGGGGTGGGGTGGTGAGGGGAGGGGGGGGGGGGGGGGGGTGTTGTTTCAGAACAACAATTTTTATTCAGTCATATAGTACGAAGCCAAATACATGGCAATTTGAACGATTCAAGCAGATAAAAGAAGCTTGAAACAGTTCCCAGGACAATTTAAGGGACCTTTCAAGTGATCAAATCTAGTTATAATTTCCAAAGCATGGCTGAATAATAAGTGCAGTAAGTCACTTCTCTGGCACTAAAATAAGCATATGGATAGTAATATTACAAGGAACCAAGAAAATCAGCAATCAACCCTAACAAAATGTGTAGCTAAATGAAATATTGAAATCTAGCTTCTCCAACACCAAACCCAAATCACTGCATATGAAAATCACACTTGACCAAATGGTGGGTATACCCATGTGGTTGCACAAGCTAATGAATAGCCCATAACTTCGTCCAAATGCACCTTCATTTGAAAAATTCAGTAATTTTGTCCCTCGCTCCTTCCAATCACACTTACTATCCTAAAAGATCCAGAGCATGCCTTCACATTCAGAATTCAGGTTCACTTGAAACTTGAAAGAGCAAACAACTGCTAAACAACCAAATTCTCACCCACAGTGCAATCTTTTCATTCATTTGCCCAGCAGCTTAACTAGTAACTTACAACTTTACAAGCTACAACATATGAACATAAGCTGTAAGTAGGAATTCAATTTACCTCAAATTCTAATTACAGAAAATAACAAATAAATATAAACAATCTCTATCCATGCTAACCGCCTCACCCATCAACCTACTGGGAGCTTTAATTAGCCCTCTATGCTTCAAACTAAGTGCATCGCAATAAGAAAGCAAAACAATGAGCTTTAACAGAGAACCGATTCACTTGACATACCTTCGAGTGCCCATAGCTGTTGCAAGACTAGATTAAGGGACTATCTGAATTCTGAACCGCTCTCTGATTGATATTGCAATGAAAATTCTGTAAACGCAACCCCAACACCGTTCTAAACAGCAAAATATCACAGCATCGATTAAAATTGGTGATCGAAATTGAAATCACGCGTATAATTGTAACGAAGGCAAATATCGATTAGGGTTTAACCTGATTTGAAGTTAGTTTGACACCACACCACACCACACCAAGATTCAGGGTTTAATCTGATTTTAAGCCGATTGACGTGCTTAGAGATGGCTAATCGAAGCGGAAATCAAGAACACGGAAAGATTATTGCCTACCGGCAAAGAATTCCAGAGCTGAAGATGGGATCCGATCCGATCCGATCCGATCCAATCCAATCCAAGATTTTTTCAGGCTTACGCAGTTACGCAGATGGCGAAGGGGCATGAGTTTTTTTATTTTTATTTTACTCGGCCGGGTCATTCAAACAGAAATTAAACCGGGTAAGCTGTAGACTGGACCGGGTCCGACCGGGTTTGAAGAGGTATTAAAACCCAGGTAGTGTGCGCCTGTGCGGCCTTGCGGGAAAACAACGCATACGCAACCGAGCTCCTCCGGCCTTCCCTTGCCGCTGCCATTGATCTCCTCCTCTCGGCTCTCGCTCTTGGACGAATTTCGCTGTAGTTCGATCTCACGTTTCCAGGTAATTGTTCAGTTTCCGCTATCTGATTCGCGCTACTTCGCAAACAAACCTAATTGCTGTATTTTGCGGCTCTTTGATTCCTACGCGGTTTGTGTCGAAGTTCAATTTTTCGAAGGTTTAGGGTTTAACTTGCCCTAAGTAGATCACTTTCCCTGTCGATTTTAATCGATTAGAACGAATTCTGTACTGTAGTTCTTCTGAACGTTCATATGTGTTTGATGTGCCTCTTCTCGCAAGATTGAGTTCTCATTAATTTATCATCTGCTTCAGTTATAGAGAGATACTACTGGGATCATGGCTTCATTGAGCTCATTCCAGGCTGAACCTGAAACCGTGAAGTTTCTCTGTGAGAGGTTGTTGGATCAAACTCAGCCCATATCCGAGCGTTTTAGAGCTTTGTTCTCTCTTCGTAACCTCAAAGGCAAAGAGCCTCGCGAGGCTTTAATTCAAGGTATGTTTATTTTTCACACTCTTCTTTGGCTGATAATGGATCAATCCAGTGAGAAAAATTGTCTGGAACCAGGAAATTACAATCAAGCAAATATCAGAAGTTGATAGCCTAATTTTATCCTTAACAAACGCTCTATGATTCGAACTGTCGTCGCTTGTATATGCTTGTTGATTCTGCTACTAGGTTTGGGCAACTGAGATGAATATATAACCTATTCCTCTCTCTTGCTTCTGGTTCTGTTTCAGCCTCTAGAGACCCCTCTAACTTGTTGGCACATGAGGCAGCTTTCGCACTGGGTCAAATGCAAGATGCAGATGCTGTCCCTGCGTTGGAATCCATCCTTAATGATTTCTCTTTGCATCCAATTGTTCGCCATGAGGTGATAATATTATCGATAACTCCTACCTTGTTATTTTTTGGGTTAACTTTTGGTGTCCCTGGTATTAATTGAGACATGTGTGAACCTTATGCACAGGCTGCTGAGGCGCTTGGTGCCATTGGGCTAGAGAGTAATGTTCCTCTGCTCAAGAAGAGCTTGGTTTCTGATCCAGCTCCAGAGGTCCGAGAAACATGTGAATTGGCGCTGCATAGGATAGAAGAAGTTAGTAATGCAGGAATCAATGAAAAAGGAGCTTCACCCTTTTTGTCAGTTGATCCAGCTGCACCTGCATCTTGTTCCTCTGTATCCCAACTAAGGTCTGTACTTTCATGAAACATATATATCACTGTTTTTTCTTTTCTTTTTTTGGGGCTCGGGATGTTATTTTTCTGGTGATGGGCATCTGCTATATAGTATTAGGAGATTAATCTTAGCGATCATATTCTTTCCTGGATGCATGGAATACAAAAGAGATGTGCTTCTTGATGAAGATAAAGGCATGTATGAGAGATATGCTGCTCTTTTTGCACTTCGGAACCATGGAGGAGAGGAAGCTGTTTCTTCCATCATTGATTCTTTGGGAGCAAAAAGTGCTCTTTTGAAGCATGAGGTTAGTCATGCAAGCAATATTGACTTAGAAGTTAAAATCTTATTCCAGATCGTGATTGTTGATCTATTTAATTATACAGATTGGTCGCCTTCAATTTTTAGATAGCTAATAACTAAAGGATATTCCTTGTGATTAGTGATTAGATGGTTGCAGCTCGTTGTTTCAAAAGGAGATGTTAATTATTGGAATTTGGATATTTTATTTATTTGTGTTGGCTGATTTTCTTTAAAATTTTGTTTTGTGATTTCATTTATGACTCATGAAACATGGGTTTGAAATTCTAAAATTTTAAATTATATATGTGACACCTTTTAGTATATTCATAATGTAAGTTTCATAGTGGCTTCTACTTCCCATGTGTTGTGATACTATCAAGTATCACATCCAAACTTTAATAAATTTTTACGTGCTGGATAGGTTGCTTATGTTCTAGGACAATTACAAAACAAAACTACATCAGCTGCACTGTCCAGAATACTTAAAGATGGCACTGAACATCCTATGGTTAGACATGAAGCAGCAGAAGCATTGGGTTCCATTGCAGGTGCGCCACGAGCTTTGTTTTTATTCTTATCTGCCATCTCATTTTGTAGGGAGTTCTCAAGCTTTTATGACAAAGTGATTTTGACTGATTTGTCTTATAAATTTTCTTTGAATGCACGTTTACTATATCATTTCTTCTCTAGACAGTAGGCTTGTCAGGGAGACATTTGAATTGACTTTGAGCATGTTTTTTGCCAATCTTGGTGGGCATACACTGTACACAACTTCTTCTTTTTTTGCCTTTCTCATCTTCGTTATTCCCCTTGATGGAAAATTGGAAACAGGAAATAGTGGTCACACTGAGACTTGATGCAGCCATTTTCTTTACTGTTTTTATGTGCTCGGTAGAAAACAATTAAGCTTTACTTTGAAAGTAGGATTTACTTTTATACTAAATGATTTCCCCTAGGCCCTAGGATGCTAACTACTGGTAGTAACTATTTTATGCCGGTTACTGGTGTTCCTGAGATTTTTCAGACGGCTTAAATATTATCTTTGGCTTATTTGATATGGGACAAAGAATATATGGACGCATTTGGACAACTGAGAATTCATATTTTGCTTGTTTACTCAATTGTTGATCACTATGACAGACCTCCTTCCTTGGTGCTACAGATATTTGACTAAACTCAGCTTCTTTGACAAATCTTATGTATGTTTACTCAAATATTGAGGTGAATGCCCTTTAAATGTTTCTCAATGGTGCACCTTAAATGTTTGGACCATCTTAAACTTGTACCCAATCCTAGTCTCCTAGATTTCTTGGGGTGTTTTTACATTCTTATAGTTACGTTTGATCTTCTCCAATACTTTTTGGATGCTGAGTTTACTAGCCTTGAAACGTGATCAATAAGATTGTATTCATATTTCTTCTCTCTTTCTCAGATGATCAAAGTGTAGCTCTGCTTGAGCAGTTCACAAAGGATCCAGAGCCTATAGTTTCGCAAAGCTGTGAAGTTGCCCTGAGCATGCTTGAATTTGAAAGATCGGGAAAATCTTTTGAGGTTTGCATAGAGTTTCATAATCAAACTCTCATCTCCTTTTGGTGGACATATGGAAATCACCTTTTTTATTTCTTTCTTTTGTCTCTTTTTGTGCAGTATCTCTTCATGCAGACTCCTGTTCTGTAGACCAAGCTGCCTATTGAGATACCATTGCTTTTGGCGACTGGCATTGTCACATCAAATTCAGTTGAATGTGATGGATAACGTCACCATTGTACTAATTTACTTTCTCATGTTGACATAGTACCCCCACAGTTTTTCACTTTGAAAAGACTTTACCCATCAATAGAAGGCTAGAAATAGAAATCCATCTTATTGTAATGCGATGATTGCCAAATGCCATGAGACAATTTTCTCCTCCCCTTCCCCCTCCACCCGCCGAAGGAAACTGATTGGCCCCAATATTTTTTTGGGCTATAATATAATTAACACTCCTATTCAAAGCCATTTGTAAACTAAGACTTTTTAGTGTTTCATGTCTTTGTTATATTGTAATTTGAGTTAATCTTTATTCCTTCTTCTCACCAATGTATGCACGTAACTCCATGTGTGTAAGTTGCATGGCTTTACATTTCATTTAGTACAAAGATACAACTGGTATATGCTTAGCGGAGATGGGAGTATTATGCTATGCTATGGAATGTTTGTGGACTCAAAGTGAAATTCAGAGCTCATCGACGGGTATATTGTCTATGATAATGCTCAAGTAAGTCTTCACTACCTCCTAGCAAAAAAAATTCCCTTTGAATATTTTTATTATAATCGTCTCTATATTTGTTTTACCTTCTTCTTTTATTGCTTGGGTGTGCTAGACTTTTACTATGAATCACTTGCATAAAGGCATGTGAAGAGAGTTGCGTATGAATTTCTAAAATCATGAAAAAAGCTGTGTATAAGAAGGTGTACTATGTAGTAATTGATTGTTAATACTCCTTGGAGTAACCAGGTGTCCATAGTAGTACTTATGAACTTGAGGAGTGAGAGGGGGATCCGTCATTTCTGATATACATATGAATCTAATATTACATTATTAGGTTAGCTCATCGAGTATTATTAATGTAATAACATGTCTTTCAGGTTAGATGGAAATCTTTGTACTATGTGAATACTTTGATACTTGGTAATGATACTTGTGTTCAGTTAATGAGTACAAATTGTGGTTCTTATTAATTTATGTTTCCTTAAACTTATGCTTCTTTGCTTCTCTCTCATTATGTATGAAAAGATGTTAGACTATAAAACTATAAAAGTATAAAGACAGGCCGTAAAATATGATCGTAGGATCCTTATGGATGTGTAAACCGGATTCATTGTTCTCCTAGTCCTTTTCTTTATTATTTGTAACAAAAACTTTGTTTGATTCTTTACTTTGATTTCTGCTGATCTTCATGCCTCCGTTTTATAGAATGCTTTAATCTTCATTTTGATTTCTTCATCCCTCCATTTCATGGAAATACAAATATACAACTAGGAGAAACATATTATATTTTTCACTTATAGAAGTCATACAATGAAGGCGTTTCTTTCCCATCCGAGACTAAGAAGTTAAAGATGAGATTTTTTATTGCCGATTAGTCCTAAAAGGGATATACTATTATGGAATTTGTTTTAATAGGAGTGAAAAAGGATTTTGTTGACTAATATGTATAATTCTCTTAAGCTTGGGTGTCATAGGAAGACCTTTCATTGCCATATCATGGTCACTGGAAGATTATCATTGTGAGCATTTATAGCACTTGTTGTTTGCATTGCTCTCTTGAGTCAGGTACCCATTTCACAAAATTTGATAGATTCAGTTGTTCAAACTTCATGCATTGAAACCAAGATCTTTGAACATCCCCTTTTTTGGTATTCTGAATCCAGTATTGTTCTTTGATTTTCAGTTTTTTCTTATTTGAGCCTTAACCGTTGGCAGCTGGATATGGTCAAGAGATTATGGTATGCAATGGAGCAAAGATATTCTTTGTTTTAAGCCTTTGCACGTGGACAACGTGACGTGATGGTGTTATGGATAACAATCCACATGCAATTGTTGTTTCGTAGACGTCTGAAACTCTTATCAGTAGATCCGTGGAGACTTAAGGTGTGCTCCATGGGTGCTGGCAACGAAGCTGCTGAGGTAAGCCAGACAAATTATTTTTTCTTATAACTGAACTACATTGCTTTAAGTGCTAGGAGACATTTTCTTTTGTTTATGCTGATGCAAGGGAAAGCATGATATTCTAAATCGGTGAATATAGCTCTTTGTCTCACTCTCGAGTTTCTCCCTCTTGTTGAAAACTAGTGCTTGTGGTTACTTTCTTCATAGTTGCAATCTTTGACCTAATTATGTCATTTCCCAAGCTTGGATAAGATATCGCTCATAAGCTATCACTTGCATATGAACAAGCTTCTAACTTCAAATGTGATTGCATTTACTTTGTTCATCAATGGTGAGAGATTTTCTCTTGTTCATCTAGTTTGAGAGTTACTCATCTTTCTTTACCATGGAAATCTTGTGCATTGAATGTTTCATGTTCAAACTTATGTGCTCGTCAGTGTTTCTGTATGCCCTTTTTAGGTTTCCCCCTTTTGTTTTATCTAATCGGCTTACCACCTTTGTTCCATTTTGAGTGCTTTTGGAACAAAGGTAGTAAGCCGATTAGATAATGAATGCACAGTTCATACATGTCTGGTGAATCGAGAGACAAAGCATTAATATTTGAACGAGTGGTAAATTTCATGTTCCTAAAAGTCAACATCATTCGTCACTTTCTACATACACACGACACGAGTGAGGTTAGTCGAAGACTTCTCGAGTTCGAGCAATAATCTCAGAAACCATGTGTCCCGATTACCAAACTAATGTTTCTGAATGAAAACACATAAGCCAGCCAATGAAGCACATCTACTAATATGTTCGGATGAGTTTGTATAATGTGATATAATTTGAAGACATCAATCAGTGCATTTGGTGAATCTATACCAAACTCTCATTTCTTTATATTCGAGTACTCGAGTCGATGGATTTTCTAAGTTTAAAAAATGGGTGTTTGTGTGGGACGTTGACACGTGTGAATGAATTAAATTGAAGTGAAGTCGGAAAGCAAAGCATGAATAGTAACTAACAACCAACAAGGTGCGGCGTTCGGCGGAAAATTGAACTCCCAACACAAACAACCAAACTTTACACCATTCCGAAGTGTTTTTCTTCCAATTACAAACACTATTTTATTGCCTACCTCTTGTGTAACATATAATATTCGAGTACCAATATAAACAAAAGTGTAACTTTAATCATAAGCAAACCAAACTTTTCTATTTCGATCCCCAAAAAATTAAGCGGGTCATAATTATGATTTATGCCAACTCTAAATTATACAGTATTTTTAATACTCTCTTAGCCTATACAAGTTGTTTGACTTCTATAAAATATCAAATTTGTAATTAATTTTTTCAAAATAATTTCACATTCATTAGTAATAAATATGAATATATCAAAATAAAAAAATCCTTTAAAAATATCATTTTAGGTGTTATTTTTGTTCAAAAAAATTTGTCACTGTAGGCATTTTGTACTTCACTTTACAAAAATACTCTTGATATATTTTGTCGAACGGAGCGAGTATTTCTTAATTTTATAAAGAACGAACTAAAAAAATCAAACAAACTATATTTTGATGGTGAATAGCTACCACTGCTATTGTAGATGATATGACAATTCGGATATAAAATAAGGATTGATACGTAAATTCATGAATAGTTGGTTCCTTAGTTATGAACCCAATACCTTTTCCCGGGTCTAAATAACTCTAATACTACACTATTAACTTTGACTTGTGTTTTACTACACTTTTATGGCTTAATACACTTTCACCTCTTTCTCCTCAAAAAGCTTCATAGGGATAAGGTTAAGAGATGTATGCTTTTGCTAAACAAATTTGAGATCAACTCATTCAAAAAAAAAGCCTGCCTCAACCTTCATTATTTCTATAATTTGATCAAAGATCACCATGTTGTATGCATTGCCTCTCTAAAACTTGATATTTTTTATTTATAAAAAAAATTGCCTCCCTAAAACCCTACACCAAGACCCTTCTATGTCTCCCCTTATTCATATTTATTTTTTAAAAAAAATATAAAAATCACTCTATTTTCATCCTATAAAAGTCCCTCCCCCTCCCCATTGCACCATTTCCTAGTATCCTCGTGCGCTCTCTCTTACCAAATCTTCTTCTTCTTCTTTGTTGGGGATTAATAATAATGGCAGCTGCTGCGGGAGGAACAGGGTCACCCTGCGGAGCGTGCAAGTTCCTGAGGAGGAAGTGCGCGCCGGACTGCGTGTTCGCGCCCTACTTCTCGTCGGAGCAAGGCCCCGCCCGCTTCGCCGCCATCCACAAGGTCTTCGGTGCCAGCAACGTCTCCAAGCTCCTCCTCCACCTCCCCGTCCCCGACCGCTGCGAGGCCGTCTTCACCATCGCCTACGAGGCCCAAGCCCGCATCCGCGACCCCGTCTACGGCTGCGTCGCCCATATCTTTGCCCTCCAGCAACAGGTACTACTAACGTGCCTCCTTCATTTTATTTTCAAATTGGTTTTGGAATGGAACCTCATTTCTCAATCATCGATAGGTGTCATACTTACAAGCTCAGCTGATGCAAGCGAAGGCACAGCTAGCGAGCGGGCTCATCAACAACTCGAGATTGAACAACGATCAATGTCATCTCCCGCAAAGCAACAACTTTGCCGCGAGCTACCACCAAGGGATGAGTTGCCCGTCGAGTCATCCGATCTCCCCCGAGAGCTCGCTCGAGTCGATCGAGCAAGCAGGCGATGGCCGTAATTGTGCGGTGAAAGTAGAGCAGCATGGTCTTGAAAGGGAGTATTGCCAGATGTTTATGCAGCACTACCAGCCTTACGGGCGGAAGAGGCTTGACGAGGGTGACGTCGACGTGAGCGAGCTTCAAGAACTCGCCCTCCGTATGATGAGAAACTGATCGGAGTATAGTCGCGGTGGCGGTGGTGGTGATGAGGCGGCGTAGGGGGCGTGTCTAATGAGACCTTTACTTAGTCATTTAGTAGGTTGTAATGTAAATAGGGATAAGAGTTTACAAGGCAAGCCAATGTTAGGCACTTTGATAATTAATATTTTGTTACTACTCTGTTTCGTTGGGATAAGTTCGAAAATTCAATAATGATCTATCTTATAACATTCGATCATAAAATATAGAGATCAATCAAATGATCTCTTATTCGTTTTAATTTTAACAATGTCGGAATGGTTTCAAAATTAATAAATCTTGCAATTTAATTCATCTCATTTCAAGCGTTGGTGAGTTTTTTTCTTAAATTATCTCCAACCATTCCTTAAAAAAAAATCCAAAATAGAAAAAAATATTAAAATCTCTAAAAATCTTATACAACAACTAGTTTCTTCATTTTACAAATATTTTTTAAAAGTAAATTTTACTATGGTTTGTACTTGCACAATCATTAATGTTTAGAGTTTTTTTTGTTGTTGCAAATATATAAGGAAAAAATTAATGTCTCAAAAAAATAGGTAGAAAAAAATCATATATTTTTTTAATAAAAATTCTCTCTCTTTTTCTTTCTAATTAAGATAGAGATTTTACTCCGTATTATTAGAGATATTACAAACAAGTTTTGAGCATCTTTATAAATAAAAACTTTAGAGGCCATTCTAAGTTTACAAAAGATAAAGTAGAATTTAATGCTTCGTCTATATAAATATATATGTGTACGTATGGACCTTCTTGTCTTTAAAAAAATCAAAATCAAACAAAACATTGGGTTTAGCCGTTGAAAATGTTGACAATAACACACTAATTGTTAATTTTACAATGAGAGAAGAAATAAAACTAGTAATGAACTTACCTATTGAGTTTGACCAATAGATCTTGGTTGTTGCAATAACTTTGAAAGCACTCTTTTTGTTTTGCCTAAATTTGTCCTATAGGGTGTGTTTTTGCTTATTATATTGTAATTTTTCTGTTTTCTAATTGTATGTTTTGACGATCTTCTGTCTGCCAATTTGTTGATTTGAGAGAGTGTTTTCGAAAGACACAAAACAAAAAGGGATAAACCACAAAGAAACAGTACACACGGCAGGACAAGAACTACGAAAAGATGCAAAAGAACAAGTGAGAGCAAAAGCACATGTCGGAGCCAAAGTAAAGACAAACGGACACTATAGCACACCCCCTGACTCTACACTTCTGCCACCCGAATACATCTCCATCAATGGTCTCTATCCAAACCCAAGTCCTCTGAAAGGTTTAGTAGATTGAGGTCCTCATTAATAATCTCCATCCAGCTCTTTTTCGATCTGCCTCTCCCCTACAGATAGCTCCAAAATCCAATAACTCGCACCTATGAATTTTGAACCGATACTTAAAAGGGTTGAAATAATACAGCTGAATTTTTTTGATTAACAAGTGGAATATATTAATTAAAAATTGGTCCTAGCGAAGAAGCATAAATTAAAGGATTTAATTCTATTATGACGTTACATTTAATTTCGAGCCCATAAACATTTTTTTTTTTAAGGTCAAGCCCATAAACTTTGTTACGAAAGTAAGGTGTTTAATTATCAAGAAAGAAAGAAAGAAGAGATTTTAATTATTTTATATTACCACACATCAACTTGAAATCAAATAGGACAAAACAAAAGAAACAAAGCAAATAAGGAAGCATGTAGGTGTAATTAAATTAATTAAAAGTAATTACATGAAACAAAAGAGTTTGGAAGCATCCATTTGATCGATCTTCTAAACTACCTAATTGGACTACATTATAAACTACACTTATCATTATTGCAACAACTGATTTGTTTAATCACACCAAAATAAAATTAAAAAAATACTCCACTCCGTAAGTCATTTGTTTATTGTGTAGATTAAATTATTGCCACAAGTGTTAAATAAATTTATTTGTTACTCCCGTATTAAAGAATTAACGCTATATTACAATCAAATAGATATTAGAAAATTTAATATTTTGTTTTAATGTCTCACCTCTCCGATTTCAAATAAGTGTGTGTACGTGTCCATTTTTTGTCCATAAATCAAACTAAGTGTCCTCGATTTAACTAGAAATTTCTTAAACTAAAGTCATTTCGAATTTAATTTCAAACATAAGTATGGATGAATCTAATTTTCAGAATTTATAATAATCGATTATTTCTTTTTTCGTCTATCTTTAGAAAATATTATCTTTCCATAAATGCAAAGTTGGAAATTTTGACTTGGTGAGGGTAACGTGCACGTGCATCTTGGAGCAATGTGAGTGATGTGTACATTTGCATGTGAACTTAAATCTAAAGTATATAACACTCATCATATCTCATTATCACTCATGCTCTTTAATTTCTTTCAACTTTTCTACTCTCACTATAAGAGCACCCACAAAAGTCACACTCACTTAGATGTCTTTAGTTAAAACCAAAAAAACAAAAATTATCAGTAAATTAATTTTTTTTTATTAAGTAAAAATTCGACGGACTGGACAAGTCCGGTGGGTCGAGAGGTCGTAGCAACGGCGACGGAAACCCGTCATACAAACAAATACAAATAAAGTAAAGCAACCCTGCAAAATCGAGAAACAAAGATGCAACAAAGGCAAACACTAGCACTATCGAACGATGAACGAGCATGCAATGAAACCACTCCAACGCCAGAAAGTAGAGTGATAGATTACATAGGTCTTCTCATGTATAGTGGGCCCAAATGCCCAATAAGGCCCAATACCTTTGTAACATATATATATGTTTATCAATGAATGGAAACCCTCAAGGAGGATTTTACATCAATTCTAGAATCCTACATGGTATCACAACCTTTTCTTCCTCACGGAACCCTAATTTGATCCTCCCGCCTCCCCTCTTCTCTTACCGGCAAGCGCCCGTCTTTCTCCCAAGTCGCTGCACAGCCATAACCACCGTCCTCCTCTTCTCTCCCATTCCTCCCAAGTCGTGCGCAGCTGCCCCGACCCCTGCCGAGCCGCCGGTGACCTGCGTTCGAGCCGCCTCCGTCTTCGAGAGCTTTGTCGCCGCCTCCGATTGCCATAGCCGCCGGAAATCACCGCCCCCGCCTCTTTTTTTGTTCTGAAAAAAAAAATTGTCCGACCTCATCAGCTGCGGCCGCGGCATCGGCATCGACATCTGCAGCGGCCGCTGCCCGATGCAGCGGCCGCAGCATACGAGGATTCGCGGCCCTCCTCCTTTGACCGCCGCCCCGCGATGGTCCCCGGTGCCTGGCTTCAACCCTTATTGGTTACACTCCGGCTCTCCTGCCCTGCGACATGCCGGTCCTCGGGCCTATCTGACATCGTCTGATCAAGGCTATGTTCCGCCTGATGGGCATCACGCCTTCTCCTCTATGCAGCCGACATTTTCAGACTCTTTTTGGTACATGGACACTGGTGCCACCTCCCACATGACGAACTCCTCAGGTAACCTCTCATCTATTTCCTTTAAGGGTCCTGCACACTCTATTATCGTCGGAAATGGTGGTCGTCTTGCTACTTCGGGGATTGGCCACGCCAAATTACAGACCCCAACCCACCCACTACACCTCAACAATGTCCTCATTGCCTCAAAGATTGTCAAAAATCTTATCTCTGTCCGTCGGTTCACTACTGACAACAACGTTTCCCTTGCGTTTGATCCCTATGGTTTCTCTGTGAACGATCTTACTACGGGGGTTACTCGCATGAGATGTAAAAGCACCGGGGAGCTCTACCCTATCACACCACCTCCTGCGTTCAGTCAGTCGTGCCCGGTCGCCCTCTCGACATCGTCGTCCAGCCTGTGGCATGCACGCCTGGGCCATCCCAGTGCTGCCGTTCTAGATGTCCTTCGTTCCCAGAGTCTTGTCACCTGTACTAAAGATCCACGCTCTGGTTTATGCTCTTCCTGCCAACTAGGCAAACATGCCAGACTGTCGTTCCAACGGTCTTTGACCTCTACCCTTGCTCCCTTTGATATCATTCATAGCGACATTTGGACCTCTCCTGTGCCTAGCAAGGAGGGTCACAAGTACTACCTCTTGTTTCTTGATGATTACACTCATTTCTTATGGGTCTTCCCGTTGCATTTCAAGTCCCAAGTGTTTCATGTCTTTGCCAAATTCCATGCCTACATCCAAACACAGTTTCACACATCCATTAAATGTTTCCAATGTGACAATGGCCGTGAATTTGACAACAAAGACTTTCACTCTTTCTTTGCCACAAATTAGATCTTCTATCGCTTGTCTTGCCCCTATACTTCTCAGTAGAATGGCAAGGCTGAACGAATCATCAGAACTATTACCAACATGATGCGCTCTCTCCTCTTCCACGCATCTATTCTCCTTCCCTATTGGCCTTACGCCTTATCCACCACATGTTATCTCCTAAACATTCTCCCATCCACTACCCTACACCATCGCTCGTCAACTCAGGCACTTTATTACACCATGCCTAGGTATGATCACCTTCGCACCTTCGGGTGCTTGTGTTTCCCAAACCAGTCCTCCACAGCCCCACACAAACTTCACCCGCCACTACTAGAATAATGTCAATAGACATCGGACAATTAACATCGGTTAGAAAAACGCGTGAAGTTAAATAACTTTTTAACATCGCTTTTTAAAATTGAGATGCTAAAAATAAAATAGACATCACCCTATTCATTCGACTGATGTTAAAAGTTGTTTTTTTTTTAAAAACAATTCAAGCGCGGATTTGAAATTCTAAAACATTTCAAATTTCAAAAGCCCTCTACACGGGAACCCAACACTTCATAAAATTTTCACCTCTAACTTAAAATTTCCCCAAAATACTTGACAAAATAAAATTTCAAACCATTCTCTAATTTATCCCCAAAATACTATATTCATCTGAAAGAGTAAAAGTAGTTCTCCGTTCTTCATTCATACGCTTAGAAGGAAATCCGACCCCGATGTCCTTCACAGCCTCACTCGCCCCGTCAATGGAAACCAAGAACCCTAACCTCTGTCTTGGCCAGATCCCACCTCCAGCTTCATTCTCTGGCAGACAGCATTCTCCGCTCGCTCACAGGTACGGTATCCTTCTTCTCTTCTCTTCTCTTTCTTTGCTTCACTTGTTTCTCTTCTCTTTCTTTACTTTGCTTGCTCGAATCTATGGCTAATTTCGATTTGGAAATCTAGGATTCTTGGGCTGTGCGATTTTTGTTTTTAGATCTAGGGTTTGTTGTTGTTTGATGTGATTTTATGAACTTGTTATTGCAGATTTGTGAACTTGTGATTGCAGATTTGAATGTGTAGTTCTAGGGTTTGCTTGCTATGCTTTTACTTTTTCTAGATCTAAGGATGTAAATGTTAACCTGTGATTGCAGATTTTAACTTGTAGATCTAGGGTTTATTTGCTGCGTTTTTTTCCCTGTAGATCGAAGGCTGTTAATATTGACTTCTGATTGCAGATTTGGAGTTTCCTTGAATATTTCATACTCCTATCATTCATGTATTAGATTTGGAGTTTAAGGTAAGAATATACCTCTTCTACCTTGTAAATTATGTATTGCAATCATACGATTGTTTCAAAATGCTTTCCTCTCACTCTCTTCTGATGCAGTGCATTCATATGATTGTTTCATGCTCTTGCAGTTGTATAGTAGTAGTAGTAACCCTTTGGAGTTCATCTGAAAGCATACATGAGCAAAAGAAAGAATCACTGTTTTTGGTTAAATCCATGCCTTTGTTGTGTAGATTGTTTACCTTCAAGATGAATGTGAATCAATCTTTGCATGATAACTTTGATAAATTTCTGAAAATGTCAAGATTTGGAAATATGTGATGAGTAAATCAAGGATTCTGATCTTGCTATTCTTTTTTTGAATTCCTTACATGCTGAGTTTGATAATTTCAAGGATGTCATTCAGTTTAGCTGTGATAATTCGACTAAATTTGAATTCTTTACCTACTGAGTTTGAATTCAAGGATGTCATTCCTTACCTACCGAGTTTGAATTCCTTACCTATTGTTGAGTCAGAAAAGGGCTCTAAAATGCAATTGTTTGCTGCTGAAAGTGAAGTTTCTGTCAGGCTGAAAAGTGTAGCATCTGAGGCTACTGAGGAGCAGCAAAATGGAGCTGTTGGGCTACTAACACGCTGGAAATAGAGGCTGTTGGGGCTTCTGTACAATAGCACTTCGAGGTTGCCTTAAGCCAGCAAACTAGAGAGGTTGTTGCTGCTGAAAACCGGCAGAGTCATGCTCCTGAAAGACAGCAATTTAGAGGTGCTGTTACAGCTGGAAACACACAAAAAAGAGCTGCTGTAAGGGCTGCTGAAAGACGCAATTTGAAGTTGTAATTACTGCTGAGAAAATGCCATTTGCTGCTGCTGATCAAGTGTAGAAAAATAGTGTTTCTGCTGAGAAAGAAATGCACAAAACTGAGCACCAAAAAGAAAGCAAAGTAAGCCACAATCACACATTTGGAGGGCACGAAAAACAGGTAGTAAAGGTTTCTAACTCTTCTCTTAATCCTTGTGCCTCTCCTTTGATTCATGCTCTTCCTTCTCCTAAATCTGATACTATAATTTGTGAGCTTTTTCTTATGATAGCACTTCTATTTAGTTGTTTATTTACATGTTTTTTTGTTTTCTGCAGCCATCTCTCTTGGACACCAAAGACCTTGCTTCTATTAATTTGTGGATGAACAATTCTCACTCTAGGTCGAGCACTCACTATGATCCACATCACAACCTACTGAAATGAAGGAGCTTCAGTCTCGCCTTCTCGCCTTGTCATATTTAAAGGATACATCTCTATCAATTCTCAATGTGGTATGTCAACCTTATTTTCTTGATTCGTCTTCTGATGTCACTCTTGACTAAAAAATAAGCAAGAGCTATCTTTCTACAAATACTTTATATTTTGTGCAATTTTCAGTCTTATGCAACTTTTATCTTTGAATCAATAGTATCTACAATCGCTCCTCTCGCCTTCTTCAATCAATCCTGTTAATTAGGTCTATATTCGCTTTCAGGTTGGTCATCACTTCTGAAACTATATTTGGCTAAAACTCTAATCCCCTTGGATGAAATAGAGTCTAATCGAATCCCCAAATCCTACATATGTGTTTGGTTGCAGACCCTTCTTTGTGGTGATTTGGGCAGGCAACACGCCTTAATTTTTGAGGAGAAGGTTAAGGAGTATGCTCTTCAGTATGTCATTAAGGATGACGCTGAAAACGAGACCTTGAATGGGGAAACAAGTGGAATTTTAGGAACGCATATGCAATTAGAGAGGGTTGAGTGCACTATGACAGCTGAGAGTTGTAATGGTGTGGCTGCTGCTGTAACTAAAGAGAGTGAAAAAGATGTTGAGAAGAGTGCTTGTACATCATCTAATGCCCGGGATCAGCATGAAAGTCTGACAGCTAGGGGGCGAAAATCCGTGCAACTGATAGAGTGTGTTGTTGTGGTAGGATGCCGAACTGTGATCTTTGTGGTCATATGAGAATGCAAAATGGATTTGCTTCTTCTTCTATGTACTGCCATTGTGTAATACTAAGCAGAAAATGTATGCATGTAGATAATATGAACAAATACTAATAGATAGAACTTTATTGAATGCTTTGACCTATTTTGATTATTTGAGAAGTAGTTGTTAATGGATACAAACAGGAAAAGAGACATCATTTAATAGAATAAAAAGCAATTTTAAAATGTATTGAAACAAAACAAAACGACTAATAAAATTGATGTCTTTTGCACTTTATACATTGTTATTCATAAAGAAAACGATGTTGTAATCTTTTCAGACATCATTTCTTTTAAATATACTGATTTAAATATATATATATATATATATATATATATATATATATAACATTGTCTTTATAAATGTTGAATATTGTATACTATTTTTTAAACGAAATAACAAGACAAAATACAAAGGAAAAGTTAATAAACATGAAATGAATCACTTATAACTGATGTAAATAAGATATTACAACATTGTTTTTGGAAAAAATATCGATGTTAATGTGAATCTTTTAATTGCTCTACATATCTTTACATAGCTAGAAATGCAAAATAATAATGTGTAACATTAGGTGAATCAATCAAAATAAAATTATATTCATGTATTTAAGTCGATATTACAAAGATAAACGATGTTATAAATCATTATAGACATCGGTTATAAACCGATGTGGTAAAGTTTGGATTTTTAACACCACCCACTAACACGTTGAATTTTTTTTTTATTAACATCGGTTTATACCCGATGTCTATGAACAGAATTCTAGTAGTGCGCGCTCCACTCCATGTGTCTTCCTAGGCTATCCGTCTGATCATCGCGGTTACCTTTGCCTCGATGTCAAGACCCATAAGCTTATTGTGTCACGTCATGTCACGTTTGATGAGTCTCGCTTTCCCTTTTCTCCTCCTCCTCTCCCCTCTTCCACACCTCATGTGTCTCAGTCTGAGTCAGAGTCTTCCTTCCCTCACTTTCTTCTTCCCCGGAGTTCTCCCGGTGCTCCTGCCTCACCCCCTCCACCACCACCACCCCCCCGCCTCTAGACCACACACCCGCAGCGTCTCCGGTGTCTTCCGACCCCGTCAGATCGTCTCCATGACCACCACACATCGCCCCGCTTTCCAAAACCATACATACGCCTAGCCATCCCCTCCCCCAGACATTATGCCGCGGCTGCAGCAAGATGCTGTGGCCGCAACCAATCAAAAACCCATAGCCCACCCCTCGCCCAACCTACTGGCAGCGGCTGCAGCATCACGCCGCGATCGCGGCCAATCAACGAGCTACGGGCTTGCTGCGCCCGCAGCCTTCCCCGCCGCCTCCATCCCCCTGCATCCGTCCTTCCCGACTCCCAATCAACCACTGCCTCCACCCCGACCTCCCTCTCCCCCATTCCCACCTCCCACAAAACAGCCCTCCTCGACCCGAGAATTGGCAGGCGGCTATGCTCGACGAATACAGGGCCCTTACGAAGAATGGTACTTGGGTTCTTGTCCCTTGCCCTCCTGAGGCAAACGTCATCCGCTGTATGTGGCTCTTCCGTCACAAGTTCCGCTCTATTGGGACGTTGGAGCTCTACAAAGCTCGTCTTGTGGTCAACGGTCGATCTCAGTAGGTCGGTATTGATTGTGATGAGACGTTCAGCCCCGTGGTCAAGCCTGCCACTATCCGAGTGGTATTGAGTTTAGCATTGTCGTGCAACTGGGTCATCCATCAGTTAGATGTCAAGAACGCTTTTCTGCATGGCCATCTGAATGAGACAATCTACATGTTTCAGCCGCCGGGGTTTGCTGATGATGATCGTCCCAAGCACGTTTGTCTCCTGAAGCGCTCTCTGTATGGTCTGAAACAGGCTCCGCAGGCTTGGTTCCAGCGCTTTGTTTCGCATCTGCTACGCTTGGGTTTCATTGGCAGCCGTTCGGATACGTCTCTGTTTATCTATCGCAGAGGCTCAGACATGGCCTTCCTGTTGCTATATGTCGACGACATCATTCTCACCGCCTCTTCTGATGCTCTTCGGATGTCCATTATTTCACAGTTGAGTGCGGAGTTCGCCATGTTTGATCTGGGTCAGTTGTCCTACTTCTTGGGAGTTGCTGTTCAGCGTCATGCATCTGGTCTGTTTCTCTCACAGAGTAAGTATGCTGCTGAGATTGTTTCTCGGGCTAAGATGGGTAACTGTAATCCTATCGCCACCCCTGTCGATACATCCAACAAGCTCAGTGCTCATTCTGGTCCTTTGGTTGATGGTCCGACGTTGTACAGGAGCCTCGCTAGTGCTCTTCAGTATCTCACCTTCACCAGGCCTGATATCAGTTACGCCGTTCAACAGATCTGCTTGTTCATGCATGCACCCAGGGAACCCCACTTTCAGGCCTTGTGTCGTGGTCAGCAAAGCGTCAGTCTGTCGTGTCTCGCTCCAGCGCTGAGGCAGAATACAGGGGTGTTGCCAACGTTGTCTCCGAGTGCTCTTGGCTCCGCAATCTCCTTCTTGAGCTCCGTTGCCCTCTTCAGAAGGCCACTCTGTTCTACACTGACAACGTCTCCGCCGTCTATCTGGCTAGCAGCCCAGTCCAGCATCAACGCACGAAGCACATTGAGTTCGATCTCCACTTCGTCCGGGACAAGGTTGCCATTGGACATGTCCGCGTTCTACGTACATGTCCCGTCCTCATATCAGTACGCTGATATATTCACCAAGGGTTTACCTCGACAGTTGTTCATTGATTTTCGCTCCAGTCTCACTGTACGGCCCCCTCCAGTTTCGACTGCGGGGGTTTGATAGATTACATAGGTCTTCTCATGTATAGTGGGCCCAAAGGCCCAATAAGGCCTAATACCTTTGTAACCTATATATATGTTTATCAATGAATGGAAACCCTCAAGGAGGACTTTACATCAATTCTAGAATTCTACATAGAGGCAACTCAGGGACACTTGGGGAACTTGTGGAAACCTCAGATTTGGACCCGGGCGACAGCGAGCCTTCAGGTTTTGATCACGTCCACGACCTCTCGCAGACGGCAATAGAGAGAAACACCGCACAAAAGCCGCTAGTCTTGAAACCCAATAGAAAGCACCGTTGGACTCGATTAGAAGAGTGTCTTTATCTAAGAGGTAATTTTTTTTCCATAAACTTTATTATGACTTAAGTAATAACACTCTCTCCATTAACTAAAAAAATATAGTTGTATTTTATAGTTTTTAAATAAAATGATAAATATATTATTATACTTTTATTTATTATTTCATTTTATATAATTTTTAAAAAATTATAATTTACTAATAATTGTAAGAATAATCCTACAAAATAATGATTAAAATATTAAAAATAACATCTTAAATAATATGAAAAACTATATATAAACCATTTAATTAATGGAGTAAAAATCATACTGAAGCAATTTGTTTATAAATAAAAAAAAGTGATTCATTTTGGAAATGTATCAAACGGTTAGAGATATACAGACAAAAATAAAATAAAACAAGTATCCCGATCGTGACTGAAAAATCAATAAAATATGAAAAGACACAAGAAGAACAATCACGATTTGTTGTGTAGTGAGACCCTTTTTAAAAAAAAAAAGAAAAAAAGAAAAAGAGAATGCAAAGTCGAAAATCCACAAGTAACACGGATTGGGCCGCTAGTATCCATGATTGGCCCATTATAGTATTGGGCCTATAAATCTGCTAAATCAAAATTAGCAAACTGTTTTTTCCTTCTCCTTTTATAATTTTTATAGATACTTAAATCACTTGTAAAATGAGTATGAAGGTTACCAAAATATTTATTGTCACAGCATTATATAGGCAAAAGCTCAATGAAAATCGAGTGAGGGGTGGATCGCAACTGATCAAGTACGAATAAACGTACATTTAACACATCACCCAACCCGTCACTCAACCCAATGGATAATAACTCAGTCGTTTAACATTAGTTCATAACCATCCTAGGTATCAATGAAAAAGACTAGCTTATGTTTTTCCCATTGCACAATATAAACATCTTTACAATGTAACTATGAATGACTATTTCCTTTCGTGGATAAAGATATGATCATTCGTTTATAACTCAACCAATCCAAATTTGAATGAGTATGAGCATAAGTAGCGAGTTGAGGGATTCACGCATCTATCACCCAATCCATTTTCATATTCATCATATTCTAACTCTGAATTATTTCAGTCAATTTATGTAAACACCTCAAAGCAATCACCTTAATTATAAAATATGTATGTAAGACAATTAAACTATTGGTTAGGTCATGCAAATTTCTTTCATAACAATGTGTTCCACATTTGTTTATACCATAATATATATAAACACCTCAAAACAATCACCTTATATCAGAGAGGATCCCAATGAATAATACAGCAAGAGTTTGTCAGAGTTTAGTAATATATATAAACACCTCAAAACAATCACCTTATATCAGAGTATTAGGTATAATCGATCAATATAAATTATACAACCACATTTAATATAAATCACATGCATAAGGTGCTATCAAAAATGGAAGATAGAACATATAGAAAAATATGAGTGAAATGAATAAAAGGGCCATTGTATATGTATATTACATTTAAAACTTTCTGGATTATTGCATCTTCTACTAGCAAACTTTTGTATTTGAATTTTTCTGAATCTAGGGATTTGATGAGTGTATTGATATATCCAAGTTCAGAACCCATAAATAAGGTAAAAAAACACACACAAAACAATTGCCAAATTCTGGAAGAATAAATTAAAGCTGGAGTAGAAATTAAAATGCAGCAAATGTAAATTATGCAGTACTAATTAGCTCTTAATAAACTGAAATAATGTAAAACAAGCTTATGTTATTATATATAAATGGCAAATTAATGAATGCAATGACCAGATTAGAGATGGAGATCGTCGAACTAAAAGTGAATTTCATAAATATATTAAGGAGAAAAAATGGCACACTTTAATGTATATAGCAACACACAAAAATTTGCAGAAATTCTTAAGAAATCCCCAACATAAATTAAGGGTGTAAACTAGCAAGGTGGATGTATATATAATCAAACAATGAGCTTTATTATATAGCAAAGCAGGATATATATGTTACAATTTTCATGATTTGGATGGAAATTATACTAGCTAGCTAGCTAGGGTTTTCCATCTCCTAACAGCTACTACTTTATCAGCACACACACATATTTATATTATACATTACTGTTTTAATTCCATAGGCAACTAGCTAGGGTAAATCCATCTTCTTAAAATCTTAGGGCTTCTCCTACTAATTAACCCACAAGCTGCCACAATTAGTAGCTTGCTCAAAAGTTCATGCTCATCAGCATCATATTCATAGATGAATATAAAGGCCAGGAAAAAGGAGAAAAAAGGGTCCTTTAATTTCTTTCTAAAATTGAGCAAAAAAAATAATAATAAGATAAATTAAATTCTTCACCGCTCATCTTTGGAAGCTCTAGATCATCTTAAATTTCATTCATCTCCTTTCATGAGTGGTGGGAGTAGCCAAAGGCGACCGAGTGGAGATCATCGGCGGTGGAGTCATGGTAAGCCCACTTATGGCCATGGGTGTTGTTATCATAGGGATCCATTGAGGCCATGGAAGTAGAGCCTTCATAGCTCCCGAACGACCCGTCTTCCTCTTGGAAACCCGAGCCTCTATCGAAGTTTCCGACACTGTTGATCAATCCATTTTCAGCCCCAAATGGTGGTGAATCCCCTGCTGTAGCAGTGTTGAGGCTGTTGGGTCCGAATTGAGGCATCGCCATGTTCGGGTACTCGGATTGGAGCCAGCTATGCACATCTTGTGGGTAGGATGATGAACAAGTTGAAGATGTAGATGCCATCTTTCCGTACACCCTCCCACTAGGATTACTAATTAGGGTTTCATGAGCTGCTGCTTGTTGCTTCAAGCCTGCCAACTGTGCTTGCAAATTCACCACCTATCAAACAACACAAAAATTAGGGTTTTGAGATCACCATATTCATATAATATTACATCTCTATCCATTGATTCCAACCAGAATTCTGAAGTTTATTATGGTTTAATTCGTAAGAAATTATTCCTTGTCTTCGAAAAGAATCTTTAATTTCATTCTTAAGAAATAAAGATGATCCGTCATTCAGGATTCATAAACTAGTTAAAATTGGTGATTGATTTCCCCTTGGAAAAACAAATAAAAATTGGAAAATTAAAGGAAATAAATAATAAACTCGAATCCCAAATGATATTGTAAGGGAAGTTAATTACCTGTTGTTGTAGGGAAAAAATGTGGGAGACACAGCCATAGATAGGATCTTGGAGCCTAGCTTGGGCCTCATAGGAGATGGTGACGGCGGCTTCGCTACGCTCGCTGACGGGGAGGTGGGAGAGGAGCTTGGAGACGTTGCTGGCGCCGAACACCTTGTGGATGGCGGAGAAGTGGGTGGCACCTTGCTCATGGCAGAAATAAGGTGCAAATACACACCCTCTTACACATTTCCTCCTCAAGAACTTGCAGGCTCCACAGGGTGATCCTGAACCTGTCATATTTAATTTTCTCCCTTTTTATTTTTATTTTTGATAATAATGAGTGTTGTGTTAACTTGCTATTAATTTTGTAATTGAAGATCTAAAATTAGGGGGAATTAGGAGAAGGGTTTTGGCTGAATTGAAAGCAAATTGATGGTATGATGGAAACTCATATTGTTTTTATAAAGAGGAGATCAGTAAGAGAGAGGGGGGGGGGGGGGGCGAGGGGATTTAATTAATTAATTAAAGATTATATTATAATGGTGGATTGTATTATTTATAATCAATACTTAATTACATATGGTTCCCCTAATGGCCTACAGATATGAGCTAATATCACTATAAATATTAATTAATCTAAACCTTACGGAGTATATGTTTTTTTCTGGAAATAAAATTTGGCCGGGCGTCTCTGATAAAACAGGCCTGGTAGTAGGGTTGTTATTCGAGCCGAACGAGCCGAGTATTACTTGTTCATATTTAGTTCATTTAGAATATGAACGAGCTCGAGCCTAGCCTAAATTTTGACTCGAGCTTAAAAATGTGCTCATATTCGGCTCGTTTAGGAAATGAGCGAGCTCGAGCCGAGTTTTTTTTGAGCTTTAAGCAATTCTACTTGCTCATTATACAATAACTTTAAGAAAATTTTAGAAATTTCATAAAATTCAAGTTATTCGAGTTTAATTCGAACGAGCCGAGCTTTGGACCAAGCTTAAAAATGTGCTCATACTCGGCTTGTTTAGAAAATGAACGAGCTCGAGTCGAGTTTTATACGAGCCGAACCCGAGCCGATCACGAGTAGCTTTTCTCACATAACACCCCTACCTGGCAGTGCCAAAAGTTTCCCAACAGTGATCTTTGTGTATATACATATTGTAAGATTCCCATCATTTTAGAGGGGTATATATTGTTCTGTCGATCTTTCTGTATCCTTAAAAGTTCAAACGACAAATTAAAACTCCGTATATTACTGCAAACCCACAATTTTAACGATATTCGTTCGTACGGCACGTTCTTATAAGATTAATTAATGGCTATTAATGTATATATAGTATTGTATAATAAGGGTATAAGATAAGAAATTAAATTGGAAAATAATTTTTAGCAAAGAAAATAAATCTTTAAGAACAAAATTGAAATATGGCTCTTGGACTAGTATAGGTTAAAAATAAATTCATATATATATGTATAGTTTTTCTTGAAATAAAAAACAAAATTATATATATGCATATATGGCACCTCGATCTGGGATTCGAAATAAGGAAAGGTTTAGAAATGATAATGTGAATTTATTTGGTGACTGATTTATTGAAACGAGAAAGCGAGCTTCTGAGTGGTCTAGTCAGTATAGATCACTCAGAATTGCTATATCCAGTATATAGAGAGAGACTATAGACTAGATGGGAAGAATAGATTATAAGAGCATCCGCATTCGTAAAATCCACTCGGGTTTCTTAACTCCACTTTTTATATTTGTCTCTCCTTAAAAAAATCCAATACAATTTTTCACCCACATCCCTAAAATCCTTTAAAACCCCATTTTATTTTTTTATCGGGACCCATCTCTTTTTTTACTCTCTCTCCTCATGTTGGCCCACCTCCTCTCCATTTTCTTTCTCTCTCTCGGTTTTTAAAGGTTTCTTAGGAAGAAACATTTCACATCATTCCTAAACTCCTCCCCCATCTTATTCAATTTTTTATTAATTGATTTCTTATTTAGTAGTACTACCATCGTTCAAAATTATAAGTCAATTTAGGTGTTTGCACACATATTAAGGAAACTATAACTTTTATACTCCTCATTAATTATCCACACCCACAAACAACCAATAACATTTCATAAAACAACACTTTTCTCTTAACCCAATGCCTAAAAAACTTAAAAGGACTTATATTTCTAAACAAAATTTTAAGTCTAAAAAGACTTATATTTTTGAACGGGGAGAGTATAATTTATAATTTGATGAGCTGCTTATTTTATTGTCTACTGAGTATTAGTTTTAGTACGTGTGTTGGTGCACATGATTCACAACCATCCATCTCAAAACCATATGTTGTACAATCTCAATATTTTCATGGGAATCAATATCCTTACACCACTCATTCGAAACTAATGGGAAACAATACCCACGACATGTCACAAAGTCGCAACTCCACTAATTCGAAACCCAAACTGAAACTAATGGGAAACAATGCCTACGATATATCACAAGGTCAGCAACCTCATCCACTAATTTGAAGCCTAGACCGAAACTAACAAAAAGGTTAACTGATAATAATATATACGGAGTAATGATATAAAATGTAGACACGGTTTGAAGCCTGATTTGTAACTTGTAAGAATTAATATGGTCACAGCCTGGGTGGAGAGTGGAGCAACTTAATTAAGATGCACGATTAAAGGTATGATCAGGTCAAAGGTTAATTAATGCAGTCCAATCTGTTAATCCACTTAATCATTTCATTAAAAAATAAATCACTCTCGACTGGCTATAACAAATTAACTTAATTGAACCATATATCGATCTGTCGCGGATCTAATAATGCTACATTAAGAAGCTTAATTGGTGCTTCGACCAAAAAAAAGAAGCTTAATTGGTCCCAGTTTCCCCATTAAATCTACAACAGGATTCTTCAGGTAGCTAGGGGTCAAGCCAAATACTTTAATCCAAATTCCATATATATATATATATATATATATATATATATATATATATATATATATATATATATAGGGTGTGGTTCGGGTGTGCACACCCCTTAGGGTGTGCATTGCATTGTGCACAAATATTATTCGGTGAAATGTGAAACATTCTACCGAATACTGTTATGTTTTTTTTTCCGTTCAGTTCAGATGAAAACGTCCCAATTCCACTGAATAATTTATAACATTCTACCGAATAATGTTTAGTTTTTTTATTTATCCATTTCAAATAAAAGAACCTCAATTCCCTAAACAATAGTTACAATTTATATGACATGCCTCAAATTTCACCAAATAATGTTTCACATTCCCCTAAACAATACTCACATTTCACCGAATAATGCTTCAAATTTCACTGAATAATGTTTCGCATTTCACCGAATAATATTTTGTGCACAAGTTACCCATTCTCTCTCTCTCTATATATATATATATATATTCTACATAAGACTAACTCCTTAATGGTTTTCAAAAAAAATAATATTAATGGTAGTACAAATTCTTAAATAGGCACATTTTGTTACAAACTATGATTCAATAGTTACTTTCAAATGTTCAAAATGTGCACATTTGCACACAAAGTACTTAAATATAAGCGCATCACCTCCCCACGTGCAAAAACTTTTATCACTTTTTAATAAAGTATGAATCATTTCTATTAATGGTTGTCTTAAAGTTTTTTTTCTTTTTAATTTAATCATACTCTCTATTTATTTAGAGATTGATGTGTATAAAATATTACATTTAACCAATTAAGTAAAATATCAAAAAGTAATATATGCATTTTTAACACCTTATATATGTAAATGTATACATTTAACTATTGGAGGTAGCTAAGTAATGGATCCAGAAAATGAGAAAAAGAAATTGGGGGAGCTAAGAGCAAGCCCAACAGCTTCTCTAAAATAGAAAAAAGTGGAAGTTTTAGAGAAAAAATGCATTTTTTCACCCCAACAACTTTTGTAAACTCATTTGTAAAATAGAGAAATTGAAGGAGAGAAGAAAAAAATCTCTAAATTTGGAGGAAGATAAGTAATTTTTATAATTTAATGTTTCACTCATTTCTATATATAAATTTAATGTTTACCCTTCACTTTGGCACTCATATTCTACATGAATCATCCTTTCTATCTTTTTTTAATCATTAATTGTCTATATATTATAAATTTTTGTATTGATTATAGTGTATAATAAATGAAAAAATCTGTAAAATAGAGAAGCTGTTGGAGTTGAGGTGGATTTTTTTTAGAGATTTTGACATTTTGATATCTATTTTAGAGATTTTTTACAATAGCTGTTGGAGTTGCTCTAACGCCACCCGGCCCTGAACCTCTAGATCCACCAATGTTCTACATTTCTACGGATTGGATCGGTTGGAGCATTGTTTTATTCTTCAAAATATATTTTAAAAATAATTCACATTACGATATTTTCAAGTAATTAGGACCGTTGAAGTGATCAATCCGTTGTCCATTAATTTGCAACCATGAAAATGGAATGGTTAAGTACGTTAACCTAAAAAAGGTGGGGTTGAGGCTTGATTGAGGGTGGGGGTGGGAAGTGATTATATTGTACTTTGTCAGGGCATTTTTACTCGTATGTCATAATGGCTAGAAAAAATAGTCTATTAAAAGAGAATATTTTATAAAATATTTTCTTTTGGCCTATTATACAAATTTGTCACTCCCTCCATAGGCCAATTTTGACAGGCTAAACTTCCTATATATATACTAATGTAATCATAAATTTTCACATCTCATTTCTGTCATTTGATCTTATCTTCATCATTTCAATTTGAATCAACAATGAATTCATCTCCTTCGGCACCACCAACTATATTTAGTTATGATAACTTTAACCAATGAATCAAACCCGTGGGGGTTGTTTCTAAAAAAAAAAACTTTAATCAATTCCAAAGTCAATTAGAAGTTGCATGTGATAATGAAAATTTTGGTAGTGAAAATTATGACTATGGTAACTTTCTAACGAGCAATGAAAAATATGTGCATAAAGATGATCAAACTAGTGGCTTCGGAACAATAAATGGTTATAATGAGAGTAATGCAGATATACTAGCATATTAGATGTTATTATGATTCAATAGTTGGTAGTTTCATTTTATACTTGTTTTTTCTTCATTAGTACTTTCAACAAATTAATATTTATTTTTTATTATAATTTTGATGAATCTATAATAAAAAAGATTAATGTAATTTTCTATAAATATTATTTATGCAATTATAATTCAAATATGTTAAATATTATAGTCATGTCGAAGAACGTAACTCTTGAATATCTTTACAATACTACAACTTTTATTTTAATTAAAATAATTATATAATATATATATGTTTATAATTGTATTATTTATAGATTTATATAAATATTAAATAACTAAAAATAAATAAAAAATAACATTTGGTCTTCCAAAAGAGGAAGCCAAATTTTCGGTCTTTCTTTTGAAAATGGGCCAAAAATAAAAAGGCTAAATTGAGTTTTGGCCTAGGGTGGGAGCAAACTACGCACGAGGGGATGAGCATGAGAGTCGATGATTCGGGTTTGCTACGACGAGCAGCCCCGATCTTTATCTCCATTGAAGCAAGTCCAGCGGGAGAGATCGAGATCGAGATTCGCACACCACCACCAACCATGGCCTCTGCCTCCGTGCTCCTTCGAATCGGCCCTCGGCGGCCGCTAGTAGCGAAAGTGAGAGACGGAGAGCGAGAGCAGAGGGAGGAGCAACCATGGTATAGTACGTTGGAGGGAGGAGACGGGAAGGGAAGGGAGTCCTTGGAAGATTCAAGGGAAGCCATGGATGGATCTCGCGAAAGAGAGGAGAGAGGCGGATGTGACGGGGGACCTGCAATCGAACCCGCTCCTTCTTCTTCAGCAGCTTAGGGTTTGGATCCTCTGCCCGTTGGACATTTGCTTAATTAATACTGTCCGATGGACATTTGCTTAATTAATACTGTCCGGTGGACATTTTTTTAATTAGGTAGGAAATCGGGTCTTTCAGCCCAATTTCCTCGATCTACCCATAATTATGTATCTTTAGGGTTGTCCAATGGATTTTAATGATAATTAAATGTTTATTGATCTCTCCATATATCTCGCGAATTCAAACGATTGACAACTCTACAACAACAACCCAATATATCCCGCGATAAAGCAGGGTCTGGGGGGTCGGGATGTACGCACTATTTCCCCGAACAAATCAATAGAGTGTTTCTGATAGACCTAAAACAATAGGGCATAAGAATCACATGGTATCATGCCAAATATATAGTAGATAATGAGGCAATAGGAAACAGAGAGAAAGGTAGAAAAGAAGCAAACACGAAAAGTCCCAACACCCATCCTCAGGCTTTTAAACATCAGAAGCTCGAATGCACCTCCTCCAGTGGTCTCTATCCGAAGTCATATCTTCCGAAAGGTTCAGCACATTGAGATCTTGTGGGATAACCTCCATCCAGCTCTTCTTCGAACGTGCTCAAACCACCGCAATCTGGACTCCCGCAGTTTGTTAATGATACTCGCAACTCCAACCTTGCTCCTAATGCCAACATTTTTCATTCTGTCCAGTCTCGTGTGCCCACTCATCCATCTCAACATTCTCAACTCAGACACAGCCAACTCTAAATTAGTATATTAAATTGGAAGCCGGCGAAGTGTTAGAAGAAATTAATGGAATCTTAGGCGAATTGAATGGGGTAATGAAAAGGGGGAAGTGGACGTATAAAAAGAATGTTCATGCATATATTATAATTTAATTAAGTTAATCCCCCATAAAACTTAAAATGAGGATGACTGTTTGTTTGCCTTTAGAACATGTGCAATGGTTGGCCACTTTGATCTTTTGATTTAAGTCATCTTTGGAGCTGCGACAACAACGCAATTTCCCATTTTTACCATTAATAAAGATAGAGTTTTTCAATTGATATTTGTTTATTAATTAATTAAGTAGATAATTAGTTTTAAAGTATATATATTCCTCTTCCATCTCTTTACTAGACAACAGTGTTGGAGAGAGGGGGAGAAGATATGCCCAACAAGTAGACTTTTGTACACACTTTAATATGCAGCCTTTGGCGCATATAATCCATTTATTATTAAACAATTTCTCATACATTCAAACATTTAAATGGATTAATATAGTGTAAATATATAATTAATAATATTTCATTTTATATACGCATAGTTCATATATAAGCTTGACTGGTCTTGTTTCAGCCACTCTTTCTCAAGCTCAAGAGAAACAATTAATTTGTGTGGAGTAATTGGTGGTTTATACGGTTCATCATCTTTTATGGCGAATTGCGGAAAATTTCCCTCGAGGTGCTCTTGATCTTACGTATATACCTTGAATTGGTAAATAAAGAGCGGTCATTCCGGAGTTCGAATCGGGGACCTATGGGTACTACTCACAAGCCCTTTCCGGTGAGCCCTTCCGGAATTGTTGATCTTACGTATATACTGATATATTGATATGACAGGGTTTAGATTTTATAGTTTATAGTTTATATGGTTTATATTTTATTGCTCCGGGAAAAAAAATACCTACTTAACATTACATTTCCCATAAAAAAAAAAAGAAAAAAAAGATTCTTATGTATGTATTTTGATCATTTTGGCTGTGTTGATTAATGTCCAACGAAAACCAAAATAATCAATGATATATGAATGTTGTTAGATAAACTGCAAATTTGGATTAAGCAAATCCACATCCTTATGAACGTGGTACCACGTCCCTTCCAATGTGCAAATAGACACTGGAAATTGTGTTGAGAGAATGGTGAACGTGGAAAGACCAAAAGAGTCTCACATTGATAATATGAACAAAGAAGCTTTAATATATAAGCTAGTGGGTTACTCTTCCTATTGCCAATTGGTTTTAGGATGAAACCCCATTCTGCTTATGTACTAGGCTATTAACGCATGGGCACACGTGTACACACGACTCCCGATCCCGGGTCCCAACAGACTTGAGTAAATTGAAGGCAATAAATATTAAATAAAAGTACACAGAGAGAGCATATGATTGATTCGTTATATGTATATCAATAGAAAGTCGAAACAAAAGGACAAAATATAGAGATTATGATGCAACTGTGGCGGAGCTGGGGGGTGCTCGAGCACCCCCTGGCTCGGAAAAAAAATACAAAAAAAATTAATTTTTTTTCTTCATATATTTAGTATTTTTTAAGGTAATATAGTACCTTTAAATGGTATTTGAAACTAAAGTGTTATCTAGCTCAAGTGGTAAGGAAAAGAAGGGAGAAAGTAAGGAGAATCAAGAGGTGTTGGGTTCAAATCCTACTTCATTAACTTTTTATTTGTTTCACTCTATCATTAATTCTTTTTTAATTTCTCTTTATATTTTTTGTTTCTATCAACCATTTCATTAAAAAATGTCATATTTATGTTTAAATTATATATTAAACCATTTCTTTCAATATTTATGTTTAAATTATATCTATATTTTTTTGTTTCTCTTCTATTTTTTTTACTCTTAACTATTTAAATACAAAAAAAACATTAAAAATAAAATTTTTAGTGTTTTTTCAATTTTTTTTTACAAAATCTTCTTATCAAGTATACACCAACAAAAATATTTCATGAAATTTTCTTAGCACCTCCCTACCCGGAATCCTGGTTCCGCCACTGTGATGCAACATACCTAATCTTAATAGTTTTCAATTTTTCAAGGGTTTAAATTAATAGTCACGATCTGAAAAAAGCATTATTTGAAATACAGTTAATCAGACCATCTCTAATAATTTATTTAAAATTTCTCCAAAATAGATAAATAAAATATATATTTTTGAAATTATTTTTGCACAAACTCCAATAGATTTCCTATTCAAATATTTGACTAATCTTTCAGTTTTAGAAGGATGCGGATTTAGGAAAACTTATCTATTTTGTCTGTTGCCTCTCCATTTTGTAAAATGAGATGGAGAATATGTTGAATTAAAAAATATGTTTAGAATTCTCCCAAAACTTCAAAATATCCAAAATGACGAAATTGTTATATTCTAGACATTTTTAGGAAAAAAAAATATGAGGCTTATAATTTTTCCAACTTGAGAAAATAGTTTCATATACTATTCTTGATAATATATATATGCTTATAATAAATTAGAAAGATCAAAGTTAAATTTTTTGTGAAACATCTTAATTAAACAGAGAAGATAGTGAAATTGCAGAGCTAGTAGTGGTATATATGAAATGAATTTGGGTCGAATGTGTTAACATCATCCGAAAGGATGATCAGGGTGGCGTTCTGTCTTAAGAACCATCCCCTTTTTGCCTATAAAAAAAAAAAAAAAAAAAAAAAATTGTGATCCTGTCCAGGCCCGCCCAGCTACCTAATTAATGACAGCCATGCTTCACACTCACATCTTGTACGTACGTGTGCATTTATATTTTTATTCTACATTTATTTATAATTTCTTTTTCTAGTACGGAGTATATTTTAAGGTTTCCTTTTATAAAAATAAAATCCATTT
Organism: Persicaria maculosa; assembly: GCA_963922045.1. Lineage (NCBI taxonomy): Eukaryota > Viridiplantae > Streptophyta > Magnoliopsida > Caryophyllales > Polygonaceae > Persicaria > Persicaria maculosa. The sequence continues at coordinate 79,930,513 of OY998255.1, read as the reverse complement.
CCTCTGTCAAAATACACCCCCATTTAAAACGGTTTTTCTAAAAATAAAGGAAATTTATTTTTAAAACGGTTTTTTTATCCTATGTTAGGATAAAAATTTAAATTGGAAAACATTCCCTAAAAAAATTAAATAAATCAAAATTTGAAAATATTTTTCAAGGATATAGGATAGAAAAACCGTTTTTAAAATGTTTAAAATGACTATAATATTGAAATTATATATAAGAGTAAGATATTTTTCCAAATTAAAAGTTCAGATATATATGTTCCACTTAATTATGGACTATATTTATATTTGGACCAAATCATATAAATATATTAATTAAAAACACTTGACTACAACTTTCTAACCATTTTTCTAACATATATGCGTCATAAGTTAAGCTTTCTAATTTTAAATCGATTAACTAATTTAGCAATTTTTATAATAATTTTATATGGTTAAAATACATATGATCATTTAGAAAAAAAACAAGTTCTAAATCAATATCTTAAAAAAAAAACCTTTTCTTAACATATTTTATTTGGTTTTAAAGTTTAAATTCTTGATTATAAATTGTGGAAAGACTTTAATTGATCGATCTTAAACTTTAATTAATGAAGATGACAGAAAATTTAACTATAGAATTAAATGATGGGAACCGGTCATTATCTATACCACACGAACGGCACTATTTATATAATCCTCCACGTCACCCTCGATCTGAAAAATCGAATATATAAAATATATTTAAACATATCACAATGACGAGTTCCTCCTTATTAGTGTTTCATATTTTAACAAGAAATTAATTAATGAAAGACCTAAAAGACAAAATAAAAATGGCAGAACTATGGAAAAACAACACAATTTTTTTTTTTGAATTAAGAGAAAAAAAAATATGTTGCTAGTATATTTAAACATAGTTTGGAGTGTCATCCAAATATTTTTGAAGGAGAAATTCGACAAACTTAAATAAATTAATACTCCGTATTAGTTTTTGTTGTACAAATATATAGATTAATTAAAAAAAATAATTAAGTGTTGGAGAAAGATTAAGACAAGTGTTGTAATGGTGTTGACATGATGGACCAGTCAAGCCGACACCACATTTGGTAATGGGGCCATTGCACGTGTTTAGTTTTGATCCATCTTAACTTCAAGTACTTAACATAAATTCCCTAATTTTCATCATTTTGTTCAACTAATATATATAGTGTATTAGGTTTTTGTAATTTGATCATTTGTGATTTGTCCATATTGGTTCTAATTCTTGAACTAATTCTCCATATATTTATACCTTGAATTGGGTGTTTTAGAAAAGCAAAATAAAATGATTTCCTAACTAAATTTTATTTTATATCTTATCTCGTATATAATCCTAAAACCAGTACAAAGATCGAGATCACTTAGGTAATTACTTCCTATAGTTGATTTATAAAACGATTTTTCTATCCTGGGCATATGATAAGATCTAAATTTGGATTTTTTTTTAAATTTTAATTAGTTTAATATTTTTTAATTAGATTCTTAGAGTCGCTTGTCTTTTTTGTAGAGAATCTTTCCTAATTTAGGATCTTATCCCATGTCCTTAGGACATAGGATAGAAAAACTGTTTATAAAAAGTAACTATAATTATCCTTAATTACTACTTTAATTTTCATGAATCTATAAACACACACACTAAAACCGATGTATAGCGTCCTAGGTGGCATGTTGTGGTTGATCATAGGAAAAAATTAAAAATCATACGTGGCGCGTCTTGGTTGATCCTAAGAGAAAAAAATAATAAAATAATATGTTTTCATAGTTTATAGAAAGTTATATAAGTCTCAACCTATATATATATATATATATATATATATATATATATATATATTAGTTGATTCAAAAAAATATAAATAAAAAAGATTTCATGGACATACTTACCAAAAATATTAATAGATAAATATGTAGTATTTAATAGATGCTATTTTATTTATATCTAGATTTTTTTTGTGGAGATCGATAATTATTTAATCATTGTAATTTTATTTATATGTATATTGTTTTTAGACCAAAATAAATTATTAAAACATTATGTGGCCATAATATGTAGCCACAATCCATCCATATGCATAGATATTTTAGTAATTAAACTAACGTAATAAATATGTACTACATATTTAATAAAAAAAGAATATTAAAATATTTTTTTAAAATCAACTATCAATTATATTATATGAGATTTAATTAACGATAGATCATAATTTTTTTATATATATAATATGTTGAACCAATTTTATTTATATCTATATTATTTTTTGGTGAAAAAATTTATTTATATTTAGATTATTATTTTTTATTTATTAGAATCTATAGATTATTTATAATACTGTATGAATGTATTCTCCATGCACGGAACGAGCCCTACACTAGTTGATTAATCAAAACAATCAATGTTTATTTATAATTAAAGACACGTACCCTTCAGAAGTAGAAACTTATATATATTGTCCTTTTCTGATTAAAAAACTAAGCAAATATTGTACCAATACAGGAACTGTAATGTCTTTGCTTATCTATTGAGAGACATAAATAGGACACTTCCTTTTCAAGCTTATGCTCGATTTAACATTATAACAATAACAACAAATTGGAGTTAAGTTAAACCTAGCTAATTAATAATATAAGAATATAATTGTAATTTGATGAATGTAGTATAGTGTAGGTTGAATGGGAAGCAATTATTCAAAGTCTAAAGCTTGAAATGAGGAGACTGATATATAACTATATAAACCTTCTAGCACAAAATAAATTGTCATTTTCTTGAGATTATTACATAAATGTTTTGTCTCTTTTGTGATTCATTTATTCAATATAATTTTTTGATAAGCATTTATTAAATATAATTAATTTTCAGGTTGTTTGTCATTTCTAATAAGCCCGGGTCAGTTAATTCATACTTAGAATTTACCTTCAAATTTTGTTTAATTTTAACTTTTCAATTGAGGGATAGTTGATTTTTTTAAAAAAAGAATAAAATATAGTTGAATATCCCTTTTTTTAAAGAATATATATAGTTGTGCTTTATTATTTATTTTTGGGCTCTTTTAAGTGAGCTAATACGGTGACTACCAAAAAAAAAATGAGCCAATACATTCAGGCGACGTACAACTGAAATCCCGTCGCTTTGGTATGGTCATGGCGACGGATCTTCAAATTCATCGCTGTAGTACATGGACTGATCGAGAGGCTATGTTTAAGCGACAAAATTACAAGTATAGATGTCGCTTCAATCTTTTCCAACAACAAACGTATAAGGCGACGACAAATAAAGTCGCATGAATATGAGCCAAATACAGTATATCAAACATCTAAGCAACGACTACTTGTATTATGCTCGTCGCTTCAATGGTATGGCACTGGTCACATGATGGATATATATAATAGATCTTCGCCCAAAAAATATCAATTGTGACATTTATTACTGTATCTGAGGCGATGATGTAGTTGTAGTTGTTCGTCATGGCAGTAAATGACAATTTCGTGCATGTAATTACCGTTCACCTAGGCAACGAACATTTGTGTTATTCCCATCGTGTGGATATTGGCAGGACGGTACCGAAGTGAAGACTAGGCCTTCGCCCGGACTACATGAGACTAGTTACTTCTTGAGTTGTTTTGATCTTCAAAATCCGTTGGGGTAGCCTTCAAAACTATCTTTGCATTTTATGTTGGATAAGTTATCTATAAATTATATAATCACCATAGTCGGTATATTTTAAGTCCAGTTGGAATGACTAATCAAATCACACCATATATAATTTCAGAAAAAGAAAACCATGCATATAAGAGCTATTTAGAGCTATATACATTGGACAAGATACAAAGATAATATAAAAGTATGAATTAGCAGAAGAAACAAAAGAATAACTTGCACTTGAATTTTTGCATTAGTTTTGATGATTGACCGGTCAAGAAGATGGATGGATTAATAATGGAGTATATTAGTAATAAAATAGCTTGGTTGATTTCAAACAAAAGGGTCCAAAGTTTCAAATCATTTAGGTGTGGGAATGTGGCCAAATGTTTTTAAGCCTCAACAAAAAGTCTTTGCGCTCTCGTGACCATTTCTCTAAAGCGATTTCAACGCCTTCGACTAGTCATCTCACTTCAACCTGTCTGATCCATCCATATGTTGTTTATCATTATACAATTTGGCATGTCGGTCAAATTTTTTTCCCCTAAACGCCCAATTTTCTTTAAAAAGTAATATACCCCTCCAGTATGGTACAACTGTCTGTCGACTTGTCGGACCGGCCTATCGAGAATGATACTTGCATTGACCTCAAATCTTTACTCAATAAAAAACATCTATAATTTTACAATTCTATATTTAGTAGTAATAACTAATAAGTATAATTTTATTTTATTTTTCTTCAAAAACATCTAGAATAAATCAATTATTTTGGATCGGACATTATATTGTAGCTTTTTTCCGCAACATAATCATCTAAATAATTATATCTGATGATGATGATGATGGTTTAGCTCCAAATTAAAGGGAGGTGAAAGTAACAAGTCAATTCCTGAGATTCAACCAGTGATACACTTGCACCTAAAATATTTCTTAAAAAAAATTTGTTACTATATATCATCTAATGTATGCTTAATTGCTCACAGCAAATCAAACTATTTATCCCTATTTGGTGCAGAAAAATATTTATTTATACTCGAGGAAGAATATAATTAGGATTAATCATCTCTAACAGTAAAAAGGATCAAGTATGAATGTATGATAAATTATTTCATTAGCTTTTCACTTGGATGCTGCAAAAACCCTAGTAGCACTATGAGCCTAGTAGTAATAGGGGGTGGCTAGTTTAGGGCCTAACTTATCCTCACCAACCGTTGGTGAAAAAAGATGAAAACTTTATGCAGCTTTACAAATTCGCCCAATCATATGATTCCTTCACCATTTATCAAGTTGCAAGTTGTTGAAAACCCTAGTAGTAATAGGAAATGTTCATCAACAGTGAAAAGGGAAACATGTCATTTTTGCCTATACAAATAGCCTAACAAGTAAAAAGATCAATGCATCAATTCTTAATCATCTACTGTATGATGGAACATATATATGCAATAATTGGAAACAAGAACACCAGCTTACTACATGAATACATGATGGATAAACATTACAGGGACTAGGAAGGAGTTCTGATTTACGAAAGCTTAATCGCTATGAATTATAATTTATAAGGCTTCCAAATGAGGACACCTTCAGACCTTATTGTAGGGCTTACATTAAACATGTCTTGCTGAACAGACTCGAATATTCACAATGAGGTAACAGATGAAGAATGAAAGAGTATCCAGGGTTACCTGAAGATACTGTCGACAGGGCAGGGGACGGACAAGCCTTTGAGGACGTCTCTAAGGGCGTAGTAATGGCTGTCACATTTGTGGGCGGACATCAGCTTATTTGAAAGTAAAATCTTTTGGAAGTGCTGCCCTGGATGGCGCTTCCAGAGCGTGAAGTACTCACTGTCGATGTCTGTCACAAAATTTCTCTTGAGGTAATAAACAGATCCGGGCACAAATAATTCCTCGTGTGCCAGATTTTTTCTGGGGTCTTCTTTCTTGAGGAGAGCAGCTGTATTGGAGGTTGGAGCGGTACCCGGTTCAGGAGGCAAGTTGTTTAAGACCGCAACAGCAGAATCTGTGACAAAAATGCATACAGCTACTATGATCATGGAGAAATCCTCATCTTTCTTTTCTGATTTTAATTTAAACATTGAGCGAGAAATGGAGAAATGATTTGAACAACGATTTCTCAGGTATGAGACGCATACTTGGACAGATCCAAACTTTAGACAATGATCGTGGCTCTGAGCCCAAGCTTACCAGAAGAATTTGTAACGCCTCTGAAATTCGCATAGTCCGCAACCTTCCTAGCTACATCTTGTACAGATGACATAACATGTTGGGCATTACTAACAAACTCAACAAGACTTTTAAAATCCTCCTTTTCCAAGACACTCCTCCTACAAGCACAGCCGGATAAAAAAAAATTGTAAACTGTAAAACATTCTGATGGTAATGACAACATTTTGCTGAGCTAAAACTAAGATGCCCCGTATGTATACCAACCATACAGCGCAAACTGCTTTCAAAGAGGAATCTTGATGGAAAAAACTATATCACTACGGATAGATTACATGCGGGTAAAAGCACTCCATTAATAGCAAAAGATTATGCTGAGATGGAAGTGTTTTCCCTAACAGAGGATTCAAAAATAGACTAGATCTCTTGGAAAACAGAATGAATTTTGCGTTATTTAGGCATTACAACTTTCCAGCTATAACCTAACTCTCTCTACAGGAATTAAACAAGAGAGAAAATTTGAGTTTCAAACAGTTTATTCAGAGAGATCTTACATCTTTTTTTCCACCCAAACGTGAAAGATTAAGATTTAGCGTTAATATAGAGGCAGACATTCTAGTAATGTGAACTGTTTGGTAATTCTCAATAGCCTCTGAGAAATTGTATATTCAATTTCTGTAAGCTGCTAAAGATTTATCAAGTAAAAAATATTGAAAGAATGTAAGCTTTGGCCAGAAATATTTTCAGGATTCTCAATTCAAATCTGTTTAAAGACTAGTTTGAAGAACCAAAAATGATGAGCTAAATGAAAATCCTACTGTCAATGCTAAGGTATATGAGACTACCAGTCTGTTTGGAGAATTTCATTTCTCAGCCTAGCCAAAGTAGCGATGCTTAGTCGAGGTATGATATCATCCTGCCAATAAAAAAACATTTGAAGCAACAATGGAGTATTGATTATCCAAGCATGCATCAAAAAGAAAGAAAATACAGAGACAGGTAATCATAATAAAATCACTTTCATTCAAGAAATATTCTACTAAAAAAAAAATTCAGATAGTTTTACCCACTTGCATCACAACAGTGGTTATAAAATCTGAGCAGTTTTCAGCGAGCTCCTTTGACAAACAAGGGGGAGTTCCAAATCCAACTGCTGTAACAAGATCAGGGTCAAATCCCAACTCCCGGCATGATTTTTTCTTAAGCATCACAGCAAGCAAAGATGCTGTCGCAGCACCAAGAGAATGGCCAACCAGTCTCAACCTAAATCCCTGTAGATGGGTTAGAATTGCTCCAGTAACTGACAGTCTCCAACTTTGAGCTTAGAGAGAGAGAGAAGTAAATAAATAAAAGTAGAGCAGAAATTTTATTTTACTACCTTGTTCTCATCCAGGCACTTCTGTATGAATTTCATCTCATGAGTCAGAAACCACCCTGCAGATTCAGCAATTCCAAAGTGGGTGGAGTAGCCTTCAAAAGTAACCTCCTCGTTACTTGAAGACACAATGTCAGTTATAAGATCATAGACGGAATGAGTGCCACGAATCCCAAAAATTACAAGTTTTTTCCGAGGATCAATGCCAATGTAATATCCAGGTCTCAGCACACTTGCATTCTTCACAAATTTTAATACATTGGTTTCACGAAGCATGCTATATTTAGCAAGGGCAGCTGCACTATCTTTATAACACCCTCTTGCCAACTCTAGATGGTAGATGAGATCATGCACCTGAAGAGGGAAGAAATAGCACACAAAAGACAGATTCAATTAACTAGGATAATTCAAGGCTAGGATATTAAACTAGCAGTAACATTTAAATGACCCAAACTCCAGAAATTACCACTGGTTCTGATGATATCTGCACACCTTTGACATCCTCAAGAGGCTTTGCTGAGGCTTGACGAAGATAGATAAGATACAAGCCTATTGTCAGATCACTCAGGCTCCAATCCTTGATCCCAGCCTTACTCTTCTGAATACTAGCAAGAATCTCCGCAAGTGAACGACTAATAGGAGGGATTTTATCCTCAATTCCTAAGCCTATAATTATGAAAAACAGCATATTTCACCATCTATAAAATAAAGTTTGTGAGGTAGCTACTTAGGGAAATCAAACAGGTTGAAAGTGAAAAACTTTTGCAACAAGAAAAAAGATTATATTTTAGGTACTTTTCTAGCTTCCCTATACTGAATGCTAGGAAGCATCAAAGTTGGATGCACTTATTTTTTCAAATTCACATATCATGCACAAAATGACAAATTTCTGGAACAGAAAGTCTTCATAGCTGCAGAAGCCTAATTATAAATTTTATGAAACTTGCATGGTTAATGGTTTAGACTAACAAACCTGGAAGAGCCCTCCTGCAAAACTCAAAAGCTGGCTCAAGAGCCTTTGATAGAGACGCAATCTCCAATTTCCATCTATTATCACTTAAATCGTCATAATCTGAGCTGCATTTACTTTGCACGGACTCATCTACAGTTCTCTTGTCTGGTCGAGCTCTTACTCGAACATCAGAAGAATCTTTGTCCTCGTTTGATAGATACACTTTCGCATCATCATCTTTAGCGAAGTGTGACTGATACCGGTTCACAATGCTATATGCAAACTGCCTATGTTTATCCTTTACCCTTAGCAGCCTTCCAGCATAATCTGCAAATCCTCTGATAAAATTAGTCCTCAGTAAATGAATTAACACAAGTGATTATATGGTTAGAGGCGGCAGAACCAATAACAGCAAGCAAGTTTTCAAAATGAAAACAAATAAATTTACAAGCATTTGCTTACTAAGCTTGTTCATCAAAGATGCCAATAACAGCTGCAACTAAAATGATGAAACTAAAAGTAGCCGTTATACATTTCCCTATTTGCTATCAAGTTTTCCCCAAGTAGGCAAACTACTTCTCCAATTCCTCACTCTAAACTCAAACATTAAAGAGTCAATATTAAAGCCACACTATTTATTCTTTGACGTTTGCAGTCCAAAAAATAGAATATACTTATATACCATAGTTATGCTACAGAACACAAGATTTCAACTCCTTCAATTCGCATTTCTCAACAATAAATTATGCATATAATCAGCCAAATAATTATCCAATGCATCCGTCAGTCCACAGGAACCTTCACACAATTTAAACGCAATAGCATCTGCTCGGTTTGGCCAGAAAAGCTCAATCGAATGAGAAAGGCAGAAAAAAAAACTGTCTATACTAACTTTCTAAATTCATTCCAGATTAATTCATCGCATGAATTACATTGTATTTCAGAGATGGAGGCAAAACAGTAGAAAGTTCGAAAAAGCAGAAGAAAACATGGACAAGAGAAAATTAGTTCTATATGCGCCTTTACCTGCAAAATTCAATAGACGCTTCATTGATTGTTTCGCCATGCCTGTGAGTGCGATCGGAGGAAAGGACAGCGAGGGGGTGAGCGAGGGGAGAACTCGAGAAAGTACACCGGAGTTCGGCTGATTGAATTGCGATGGCGGTGTTATTACATCACGAATTCAAGGGTATTAGTGTAATTTGACTATCTTAAATGGGCCTCATAACGAATGCAAATTTATAAAGGCCCAAAGTGTGCGGTTTGGGCCGTTTGGCCCAAGTAATATGTAATGTAAGGTGTCTCAGTGGAAATAATCTTAAATATAGGGCGCTTTTTCCGAAATATGCAGAAATTTGGAGAAACCCTCATTTCATTCCCATTCTATATAAACTCCCGAATTAGGGTTTTGCAATTCCCTCACCTGCGCTGCAATCGCCGTCCATGAAACATTTTCTAGCCATTTCCACATCTGCAGCTCGGGAAAGGTCAAAGCTCTCTTCGCATTTGATTCAATTCGACCTCGTTTTTTAAGATTCAGTTTTTCCTATAGGTCGGAGATGAGCGATATGATGAACATTATGTTTCCCTATTGGTTTGATTCGCCGGGATGATGGCGCAATCACGTATTAGCTCTATCTGATCGTTCTCTCCTCCTTCAGAAAAAAATGAATTCACCTTTTTTTTTTAATGTTTTACTCCATCTCTGAAGTGTCGAAATTGATTTGATTCAGCTTTTCCTGTTGGTGATAGAAAAACGATGTGATGAATGAACAATGTTTCCCTATTGGTTTGATTCGCCGGGATGATGGCGCAATCACGTATTAGCTCTATCTGATCGTTTTCTCCTCCTTCAGAATAAAATCAATTCTCCCTTTTTCTATGTTTTACTGCATCTCTGAAGTGTTGAAATTGATTTGATTCAGCTTTTCCTGTTGGTTATAGAAAAACGATGTGATGAATGAACAATGTTTCCCTATTGGTTTGATTCGCCGAGATGATGGCGCAATCATGTATTAGCTCTATCTGATCGTTTTTTCTCTCTAAACTTTTCAACTTTTTTTATAGTGAAAATCGAAAATTTCAGTCCTCATTTCTTGACTAACCTTACGCTTTGGAGAATGAATGATGAAATTCTATTTACCATTTTATGATCGCCTTGATGATGGCGCATACATTCGTATTCGTACTCTGATTACTATTCTCCCAACAATTCAAAGGAAAAAACTTGCACAATTTCCGATTTCAATGTAATGCTATTGTATTTAGGGTTTTAATGTCTGATATGCGAGTATAAAGCACGCGATTCGAGTACTTGAGCTCAGTGTTTTTCTTTGTTTAAGTTCATTTCGTTGTGCGAAATTATTTGGTTTGTTGTTGACCAGGTTCCCGCTCTTACATAGTTGGATCATTTCAACGACGAACAATAAAAATTCTGATTATTTTTTCCCATCTAGAAATTTGGGCAACTTATCTTGGATGGGCATTTGGTGATTTTGGATGGGTTTCTCACTCTGCATATGATATTTTGATTAAATTGAAGAATGAGGTGATGCAAGATGATATTTCCCTATTGGGTTGATTCACCGGGATGATGGTGGTTTCTTAGTATTCGTACTGTCTGATCATTCTTCAACATCCTCTTAATTCCAAAGAAGTTGCCCCCAATGATTCTGTTATTTCCATCTTGTTTCTGTAGTGCGGTGCTTATTTCAAAATCGACATTGGTTTTCAGTTCGCAAATGAATTGTTAATGCACATATCGAAGGCTTAACATGATTTTTTTCACCCTGTTGAGCTCAAAACTAAGTGCAAAATTGTTGTGTTGTTATATGTTCTCGAGCTGTATCAACTGAGTTCGATGATTTATGTTTAAAACAACACAAAATCTGAAATTACTAATTGGGTTAGCAATATGTGGTTCTGTTGAATGCTGCTCAAAATTAAAATGACAGACGTTGCAGTTTTTTGTTAACTCTGTGACCTTATCTGCTCATGTATGATTTGTGAATTTCATGTGAATGTGAACAGGTTTGAAGCAACAATTGTAAATTTGTAAGTGAATCATTACTTAACTTCTTCATTAATGTAAATAATTGATTGATTCTCTTAACAAAGAAAGTGAGGGAGTAATTGGTAAATAGTAATGAATGATTTATGTACTCAATGCTCATACAATTTGGATTAATTTTCTGTAGCAAATGAATAGTAAATCCAAATACAATGTGAAAGATCAAAACTGAGTAACAACCTGAACTTCCCCAATTGCTGACTTAATGTGCACACTAAGGAAGTCCAGAAAATGAATTGCAAGACCTGCATTATTATTGTCCATTGCTCACTTGGTGTCTTTGTTGTTCTTCATCGTGTCCATCTGGATGATGCCTGATTCTCTTGAGAAGGAACCAAAAACACTTGCAGCATCTCTTTGTATATTGTCACTATATAAAAAGATGACAAAGAGTTTCTCATGGCAGATAGCTAGCATAGAACATGAATGGAAACTTTGTGATATCATAGACTCTCTTCATCTTTTCTTCAATTTGTTTATGAATAACCAATCAATCCACTGAAACATGTCTTCATATATACAATTAAACTATAGTTTATATTATCACATTTCTGGCATGCTAGCTATACATTGTCGGTAATGAATTTCTCAATTAAATCACAGGGAATCATTTTCTCTTATTAATTATTATATATTATGTTATAAAATAATTAAAAGTTTTCTACTAATCTTCTACAAGTCTCTTTAGAATCCTGGTACAATCTCTAAAGAAACAAGCACTAACCTCTCTGCTAAGCTGATCAAGTATGTTGTCAGATTGTGATAATAGCAATGGATGTTTGGTTTCTAATGGATCATCAGAGAATGAAGGCCAAAGAGAGTTTGATGGGTCAGAGAGTGATAGGGAGAGAGAGCTGAGTGAATTTGATGATACAAAAGCTGGTGTTAGAGGACTCATAGAAGCTGGTGTGACCAAACTCCCAAGAATCTTCATACTCCCACCGGAACTCCAAGCTAAGAGCTGGGTGGATGATCACTTTCGAGTCCCTGTCGTAGACCTTCAAGGGCTTGGAGGTTGGGAAAGAAGAGGCGAGATCATTGGTGAGATCCGGAAAGCATCCAAAACATGGGGAATCTTTCAAGTGATCAACCATGGAGTCCCTCTAGATGTAGTAAGTGACATGCTAGAAGGCACCCTAAGGTTCCATGAGCAACCCAAGGAGTCTAAGGCGCAATTCTACTCGAGTGATGCTAGCAAGACGGTTGCTTATCGGACAACCATCCACCCTATTCTTAGGACCGCCCTCTGGAAGGACACACTTACTTGTATGTTTGAAGGAAGCAATGATCCGAACCCTGAAATACCCCTTGTTTGCAGGTACATATTCTTCTTATAGTTTATGATCTCTATGAACACTTGCTGATTTTCTTGAGTTACATAGAGAGGCAATGATCAAGTATGTCGAACACATGTTCGTGCTGAAGAACACGTTGTGTCGGTTACTATCAGAGGCTCTAGGTCTAGCCGATGACCACCTTGAGCTCACCGGGTGCACGGAATCACAGAAATTGGCAGCACATTACTACCCACCCTGCCCTGAACCAAACCTAACCCTAGGGTCTCCGAAGCACGCAGATCCTTATTCCCTCACCATCATCTCTCAAAACCTTGATGGACTCCAAGTTCTTCATCAAGATCAGTGGATAGATGTGCTTCCCATCCAAGGAGCTCTTGTGATCATCATTGGAGATATGTTGCAGGTATGCAATTATCAATACATATGTGCTACAAAGTTTACTTCAATTCACTAAGAACTGTTGTAAAATTGGTAGATGATGAGCAATGACTTGTTCAAGAGTGCTGAGCACCGGGCAGTGTCTAGAGAAGCCGGGACAAGGCTTTCAGCCGCGTGCTTCTTCTACCCGAGCAGGAGAAATGCAGATAGGAAGTATGGAGTGATAGATGAGCTCGCAACGGAGACAAATCCTGCTGTTTACAGGAAAACCACCCATGCCGAGTATTTGAAGTGTTTTGGGGCAAAGGGCATTGCTGGCTCCAAAGCACTTGCTCATTTTAAGCTTATTGCAAATGTTGAATGACACATTCATGTTCAATCTGATCATTATTTGTGTGATTCAGATTTCTGATTCAAATTGTTCTTAATGTATCTTGTAATGATACAAGTACGATATATCAAAAGACTTCAAATTAATAACATCAAATAGTTCTAATGGAAGCTTCCTTTGTGACATTTTAAACTCTCTTCATTGGGTCTATTTTAGTTTTAAAATCACACACCATAGTCTCTTCATTATAAGTTGTAATTGCGAGTATGATTCACTAACACGATGATCCAACTTGTCATTCCAGTATCAAACCATAGTTTATATTATCAGTCACATTCTAGGCATGCTTTCTATATACATTATGGGTAACTTATTTCTAAATTAAGTCAAAGGGAATCAATTTTTCTTAATCCTTATTATATTGTACATTAATCAATGCTAAGATCCCTATTAATCTTCTAAAAGTCTCATTTGAATTAGATCTGAAATACAATTCAACCTCTTTGGTGATCAAGAATGTCATCAGATTGTGATAAGAGCAATGAATGTATGGTTCCTGATGGATCAGAGAGTGATAGGGAGAGAGAACTGAGTGAGTTTGATGCAACGAAAGCCGGTGTTAGGGGCCTTGTAGAAGCCGGTGTAACCAAAGTCCCAAGAATCTTCATACTCCCACCGGAACTCCAAGCGAAAGCTAAGGTGGATAGTGAGTTTCGAGTCCCTGTCGTAGACCTTCAAGGGCTCGGATGTCGAAGGAGAAGAGGCGATATTGTTGATGAGATCCGGAAAGCATCTGCAACATGGGGACTCTTTCATGTGATCAACCATGGAGTCCCACCAGATGTAGTAAGTGGCATGCTACAAGGCACTCTAAGCTTCCATGAGCAACCCAAGGAGTCTAAGGTGCAATTCTACTCGCGTGATCCGAACAAGGCGGTGTCCAATCGGACTATCCTCCACCCTGTGCTTAGGATACCACAATGGAAGGACACTCTTACCTGCTTGTTCGAAGGAAGCAATGATCCGAACCATGAAATACCCCTCATTTGCAGGTAACATATTTTTACCTATGTTGACACTTTCAACAGAGGGATAGTGATAGGTGTAGCCATCGTTTCTGTAACGTTTCTTTATCTTCTGCTATTTTTTTTGTAGTGCATTGTCTACGATTTTGTCTTGCTGTATCTGATTGCATGAGTTTTGTCCTGTAGATTCCTATATGTCTTCACATATCTTTATAAACATTTAATGCACTTCTATTACCTGTATGATATTTTTGGGTCACACAGAAACACCCTCTCAACTTTGCTGTTGAAAGGGTGCGTTCTACTAGACCCCAGACCCTGCTTGGTTGTTGTTTTTGACACTTTCAAGTCAATGTGTTTGCACTAACTAGCATTCTTGAGTTGATTGATTCATAGAGAGGCAGTGTCCAAGTATGTGGAACACATGTTCGCGCTAAAGGAGACGTTGTCTAGCCTACTCTCGGAAGCACTGGGTCTAGCCAATGACCACCTTGAGCAAACCGGGTGCATAGAAGCACTGAAACTGGCAGCACATTACTCACCACCTTGTCCTGAACCACACCTAATCATGGGTATTTACAAGCATACAGATCCTTTTTACCTCACCATCCTCTCCGAAAGCCATGATGGGCTCCAAGCTCTCCATCAAGATCAGTGGACAGAAGTAACCCCAATCCAAGGAGCCCTTGTCATCCTCATTCGAGATATGCTGCAGGTATACATATCTATATATATTTACTTCAGTTCACTAAGAACCGGTGTATAATGTATGTGCCTAAATGCCTAATGCATGGTATTGGTAGATGATGAGCAATGACTTGTTCAAGAGTGCTGAGCACCGGGCGGTGTCTAGAGAAGCTGGGACAAGGCTGTCAGTCGCGAGCTTCTTCTACCCGGGCAGGAGAAATGCAGATAAGAAGTATGGAGTTATAGATGAGCTCGCGACAGAGAGAAATCCTGCAGTTTATAGGGAAACTAGCCACGCTGAGTATTTAAAGTGTTTTGGGGCAATTGGAATTGCTGGCCCTAAAGCACTTGCTCATTTTAAGCGTTTCACTGATGTTGAATGAGGCCCTCCTATTCAGTTTTTGTAGTTCAAATTATTGTAATATATGTAACTTGTAGTTTGTGTTTGTTTTATTTATTTGTTCTTTATCAATATATACAAGATCTGATTTTCAAATGTTAGTCCGTATCCTTTCAATTGTTCTAATAAAGCCGTAAATTTTGAACGTTAATGCACTAACAAACTTCATTGTAGAGCCTAGTAGTCATTCAGCACATTGATAATGCATATATTAGATAGGCATTATAGGCATTTTTAGCTTAGATAGGTTGCATTTCTTTCGTTCTTTGTTACTAAATTGCATCTTATGATTATTCTAGAAGAGTTCGGATTCTGCGCAAATTTGTGGTTATCTTGCAGATCGAATCGGGACACATGTGGGATATGCAATATCTTGAAGAGGAGTATAAAAGACATTGGAGAGAAGCAAGGAATAAAAGGAGCAAATCATCTCAAGCTAATCTCGGAGAAAAGACAAGGAAATACGCAAACAGTAATGCGGCGGCCGCAGCATGGGGTGCGGCGGCCGCCGCCAGGGTCGATGCAAAATTAACACTAATGCTGCGGCCGCCGCATCTGCCGACAGCGTTTGACGCGTCGTTTTAATTAAAAAACCCTAGATGCTTTTTATGGTTTTTGTTGATGGCCGACTTTGGATGATACAAAAGGCCACTTTTTAGTTATTTTTGAGACACTTCTATTCTATTCTATTCATCAGACACTTTAGAGAATTTGAGCAATGTCTTCCATGAGGAACTAAACTCATCTATTCTGCCTGCAATTTGAAGCTTTATTCGGATTGATTGTGAGTTTCTAATTCTCGTTCTTGTTTCCTATATTTGAATGCTTCAACTTCTTTGTGCTTGATTGTCTATTGTTTTATTCTATCTAGCCCGCGCAACTAGTTAGAATCAATTCAATTGCTAAGGTTTTGTAGATTCCTGATTGTGAACCTTAACCTAAGTGGCAAACTTGTTCCTTTAGGGCTGATTGAACTAATTGAATGAGTAGGAAGTTGAATGTGTTGTTAAGTCCTTCTTTAGGGACTGCAAATACCTTGGTTAATCTCTGAACTTAAAGCTATCAATTGGGTTAAATCCTTCTTTAGGGACTGTTCGATTGATAAGGGTTTCTAGGACTGATTGGACTAGTAACTATATTAGGTCGGGACAAGGGCATTCATAGGAAACTTGATAGGACGAGAAGAAGTTACAAGGATCGCTTCAATCCAATAAAGTGGAAAATTGTAGGTAGAATTACTTCTCAAATTTGTCTAAAACCAAATCCAATTACTTTGCTTTCTTTACTCCGCTTTGATAAAAGGCGGAACTTTTACACTCTCAAAACCCCCTAAACTGGTTACTTTGATTGACACTAGAATCAAACTAGATTTACAAATTTCCCTGTGGATCGACCTCTTGCTTATCGCTATACTTGCTATAGGTTTGAGTTTTCTTTGGCGGAATCAACGACAGGTTTTCCGTCCGTCCCACATCCTGCATTTTTTTGGTATATTTAAGATCTGTCATGAGCAATCCCATAAAAAACTTCATCCAACCTGCAGCCTTTAAAGTTTAAACCGAACTGCTAGCCTGTACTTTCGAAGGCAGCGACAATCCGAACCCTGAAATACCCCTTTTTTGCAAGTACATATATTTCAGCCATCATCCAAATTCAATATGTTGAAACACTAACTACTAGTCTTGAGTTTCACTTGAGAGATGCAATGTCCAAGTATGTGGAACACATGTTCGCGCTGAAGACTAAGCTGTCGCGCCTACTCTCGGAAGCACTAGGTCTAGCCAGTGACCACCTTGCCCTGAGCCATACCTAACCATGGGCACTTCCAAGCATTCAGATCCTCATTTCCTCACCATCCTCGCTCAGAATCTTGATGGGCTCCAAGCTCTCCATCAAGATCAGTGGACCGACGTAGTCCCCATCCAAGGAGCTCTTGTGATCCTCATCCGACAGTTTCAGTTCACTAAGAACCGCTGTTACTTATAATTGCTGCTTTTGTTTTGTGCCTTTGTTGTTGGTAGATGCTGAGCAATGACTTGTTCAAGAGTGCTGAGTATTCTTCTAACAATATCCTTGTTCAAATCCATTTATCATGAAAAATTATATTTAAAAAATATTGTATTTGATGATAGTTGTTTTTAGTTTTTTTTTTATAAAAATATTATTTTCAGAAATAAAATTATACAAATACATCAGATTGGTTTAAATATTATCTTCTTTTTAAAATATAAAGGGTCCTGTTATTGGGACGGTGAACTTATCATCAAACGCACGATTTGGGTCAGCCGAATCGGTATATCGGTGTACACACGACTCACACCCCGAGCACAACACACCATCACGAGCACTGACACTAGTTCGCCATTGTCGAATCAGGTAGTCGGTGTCGACAGAACTCCACCCAAGCATAGCGCAACCCAAGAGATGGCTCTGCCAACTCAGGAAATCAGTGTCAAGAAGTATGAACCTTGCATTTAGCGAAATACCACCGTGTGGATAGCAAGTCCGAATATAAATTATTGGTCTTTTCAACACCTACAGTTTGTAAAGAGCAAAAACTAATTAAAATATTAAAATTTTTAAATAAATTTATATATAGTCCTAATAAATATAAAATTATGTAAAGAAATCATTAAAAATGTAGTAGTATTTTATATATAAAATTTACTAGTATTAATTTTTTTTTAAGAAAAGTAAAAGTAAATGGAGGTAAAATTGTGTTTCATGGATCCTCTATGAATAAGGGGTTGTTATACACATGGCCAATTTCTCGCTATACACACGGTACCGGTGCCGTCCTCCTAAGTTGCCTAGAAAAGTGTAGACATAGGTTCCCTGATCCGCTAGAGAAGCCGACTCCTTAGGTCGACATTGCAAGCTCTATGACATATCCCGTCAACTGGGTCGAAGGTGACTCCCTAGGTCGGCACTCTAAAAAGCTACAAGATTCTTTAGCGAGCTGCTACCCAGACTCCTGAGTTGAGCTGCCCCGTCGACCCGAGCTAGTGTTGACTTAGAAAGTCTGTATCTATGGTCTACTTACCGACCCAGGAGTTTGACAGAGGTACCATGTGATATGCGAGATTTTGTCATACAAATAGCATAACCGATGAATAAAGTGGATAGTTTCAAGCAATGCAGATCCCCTATCACAACTTCTCTCGATCTCCCTATCCTTTCTCACACAAATTCCACGCTTTATTTATTTATTTATTTTTTAAAATTAATCATTTTTTTTTATAACAGGGCAAAGATCCCACCCGAGTTTCAAGGCGGCGAAAATACAGGAAGGATGGAAGACCCAATGTGCAAAAAAATCCCTTCCCTCCTCTCCTCCTTCGTTGACACCTTTGTTGACTTCTCCGTCTCCGGCGGTCTCTTCCTCCCTCCAGCGCCGTCAACGCCGCCGCAACTCAAGCCGGAAACGGTGCCTGAAGTTCTTTCAGTCCAAAATCCTAACGGCAATACCCCGATTTCCTCCTCTCCTCGATCTCCGATCCAGACTCGCTACCCTTCCCCGGAGCGCCTGGTTGCCATCGGCGACGTCCATGGCGACCTCAAAAAGCTCAAGGAGTCGCTCCGTCTCGCTGACCTCATTGACCCCTCCGATCGATGGTCCGGCGGTAATACCACCGTAGTCCAGATAGGCGATGTCCTCGATCGCGGCGGTGAAGAGATCAAGATTCTCTATTTCCTCGAGAAATTGAAGCGCCAGGCGGCCGGATACGGAGGCACGATCATTACGATGAATGGCAACCACGAGATTCTGAACATTGACTGCGATTTCAGGTACGTGACCAGCAAAGGCCTTGACGAATTCAAGAATTGGGGGTTTTGGTATCAGATTGGCATTTCCATGAAAGGCCGGTGTTCTAGTATCACCGATTTTCCCGGAGATCCCTTCGATGGGCTACCATCTGAATTTAAGGGAATCAAGAAGGCATTCCACGAAGGATTTAGGGCTAGAATCGCAGCTCTACGCCCAAACGGACCAATTAGCACTCGGTTTCTGTCGGATAATCCAACTGTCTTGGTAATGGGAGATAATGTGTTTGTTCATGGGGGTTTGCTTCCCAGCCATGTAGAGTATGGATTGGAGAGGATCAATGAGGAGATCAGAGATTGGATCAATGGGACGAGGAACTTAGAGAGGAAGATTGGGAGGACCGGGGACTCGCCTGTTTGGTTGAGGAAGTACTCGCATAATGAAGCAGAGAAATGTGATTGTAAATTGTTGGATCATGTTTTGGCCACAATCCCTGGTGCTAGGAGGATGGTTATGGGGCACACCATTCAAGATGGCGGGATCAATGGCGTTTGTGGGAACAAGGCAATAAGGATCGATGTGGGCATGTCAGAGGGCTGTGCTAATGGGCAGCCAGAGGTGTTAGAGATTGGCAGGGATTTAGGGTTGAGGATTTTGACGTCGAATCCTCTCTTCAAGGAGAATAATAGATATGAAGAGTCGGTCAGAACTGGTGGGGGGAAGGATGATCTACAACTCTTGAAGGAAAGACCAAGACAGGTAGAAGTTAGGGCATGAACTAGTCTTAGGATTCATTTTCTACTAAAAAAATACATTGGATCACATTGGAATATTCAATTTGTTGAGGTATTTGATTACTGGGTTCAGAATCAAGAATGGGAGATCTTCTCTGAAGTGCATTTCTGTATGTTCATCATTCTCTTCTTGTAGGATGAACCTACAGTATCTACAGGTACTTTCACAAGTTAACCACTTTATTCGGAATAAACTAGTAATGTTGTTGCCGTTGTATGTTTTGATTGATAGGATGCATGTTCTTTGTAATTTGTCATTTTGGCCCTTTGTTTTATCCAGTTTTGATGCTTTTAGCTTTTTGGAAAGAGAAGAATCGCAGTTTTTGAGCTGTAAAGGATTGTAGATTCTTCTCTATTACTCATAAATAAGAGTTATCAACCATCAGCTTTCAAAATTCAACCCTTCATCACCTCAATAAGAGAAATAGAGAATCATTAATTATGATTTATCTAACGTTTGTACAAAATCATCCTTCATATATTTGCAAGTGAACATTTCTTCAGTGAATTATTTTGCATTCCTCTATTCATCTTTGCTGGCTGAAACTTCTTCCCTTTTTTCTAATCTGTAGAAAGTGTAGAGACCATGCAAAATGGAGACAAAATCCAGACCTTTAATCTTTGCAGCAGACATAATCCAATCACTTATCTTCATATCTTGTTACCAACCCTAAGCTTAGTCCCTTCGTGACTTGAGGTGGCCAGATTGAATTGCCCTTTGTCTCTTATTTATCAAGATATCTTATTTTGATTCAACGGTCGAAGCACTTGCATGGTTGAAAATTCCCTTTGAAAGTGAGCACATTCTTGGCTTTTTAAAACAAAGCTTAGCAAAGTACCTTGTGTTTTTAATAATCCAGAGTTGAGAATCCACCACAATCAAAAGTTGTTAGCTTTTATATGCACAGCCCACATGGCAGCAATGCATTTATCTACTCCTAAGCAGAGAATGAAGCAACTTTCTAGGTGAATGGTGTATGAAGCACTAGTATTATTGAAAATTCCCTTCGAAAGTGGGCACATCCTGGCCGATCTTTAAAACAAAGGTTAGCAAAGCACCTTATGTTTTAAATAATCTGGAGTGGAGAATCCACCATAATCAAAAGTTTTAAACTTTTCTATGCACAGCCCATGTGACAGCAATGTATTAATTTACCCCTAAGCAGAGAATGAAGCAACTTTCCAGGTAAATTGTGTATGCAGCAGTGCAGCACTTGTAATCAGATGAAGACACCAAACTTGAACGGAAAAGGCTGTAAACTTTCAAAACTACCCCTTTTTTTCTGTTTCTGTGTGTCTTTTTCATTTTACCGTTAGTTGTGAAACAATAAAACTCTTGTTTAGTTGTTATATGATATGATACACACTTGACATCTCACACTAGCAACTAGTTGCACTTACAGCACGTATACTTTTCAATTTCACTGAGAGCTGCAGATAACCTACCAATGACAACATACACCACATCAAAAATTATTGGTTTTGCCACATTTTTTTTGGTTTGATCCAGGTTTTATCATAAACCCGTATCAGTTTGAGTCGTGAGCATCCTTACTTTCACGCCTTTGAACAAAATGGATATCCACTTGTGTGGGTCACACCGGTATGTACCTGTTTGTTATCACTAGGCATCAGGACAACTTCCCTTTGATCACCTTTTTTGTAGTTCATATATTAGACAGTAACTGCACCGTGTGAACTCAGTTACTCATCAGTCAGTACCACCATGAATTTCCTACACATCTTAGGCTGAGAAATGTCAAAGCTAATAAAGAAGCTTGTTATCTTTTTCTATAGAGCAGGGATTGTCTTTATCTTCCCCAAAGGAATGGAAGGGGACTGCTTACAGTGACCAAACAATTCCTTTGCTAATGTGGGCACCTCAATTTCTTGGCCTTTTCTAATGGCACAAATGTTCCATGAGATCTGGTATTCCTTGCTTACGTGTCATGAGATTTGGAAAATCTCATTTAGGCGACACATCACTTTGATACTTACTATATCATGACACGAGTGATATTTCTCTCTTTTTTTCCATATTTATATTCTTCTCCACTTTTTTTCTATTAAAAAATGTATAGAAAAATATCCTCTTTGTTGTTGTATATAGAAATCCAACACCCTCTTGTTTTCTCCTTATCAATATTCATGACATTAGAACTCTAGAAATATACCACCAAACTTTCCTCCTTGGAGGCAATGGAAGAGGAAGGTTATGACAGGTTGAAAGAAGTCACAGCTCATGAAAAAACAAAGGCTGGAGTTAAGGGGCTTGTTGACTCCGGAATCATCAAAATCCCTCGGTTTTTCTACCATGAAAACCTTGGCAGCCTAACACCGGCGGGGACTGGGTTATTTCAGGTTCCAGTGATAGACTTTGGTCAGTTTGATAGCAGTGTTGGGTATCAGGAGATAGTTGAGAGAGTGCGTGAGGCAGCTGAGACGTGGGGTTTTTTCCAACTTGTTAATCAAGGAGTTCTGCTGAAAACCATGGAAGAGATGTTGGATGGAATTCGCCGATTCCATGAGCAGCCCAGTGATGTGAGAAAATCCTTTTACACGCGAGACCGTGATAAGAGGGTTAGGTACTACTGCAATGGAGATCTCTTGGTCTCCAAAGCTGCTAACTGGAGGGATTCTATATTTTACGACTACTGCGACAGCGCACTTGATCCAGATGAGATTCCCTTGATTTGCAGGTAGCCTTGCTAACTTTTACCCTTGTCTATTTCTTGCATCTAAAGCATTTAACTATCAAAGAGTTTGATGAGACAGATTTTGTTTCCGCAGGGAAGCAGTTACAGATTACATGAAGCACATGTTGCAGCTAAGGAATAAACTTTGCAGAGTGTTGTCTGAAGCTCTGGGGCTTAGTCAGGATTACCTATCGAGCACAGAATGTGTCGAAACAGTACAACTCGTGTGCCATTACTACCCACCTTGCCCTGAACCAGAGTTGACTCTTGGGGCAACAAAGCACTCGGATCCCTCTTTTATGACCTTTCTCTTGCAAGACAACATAGGCGGTCTCCAAGTCTTGCACCGAAACCAGTGGGTTGATGTGCCCCCTACTGCAGGTGGTCTAGTTATAAACATAGGTGACATGATGCAGGTAAACCACTTTGTTTTCCTATTTTTGTAGGGTTAGGTTAACTTGTGATCTTAGTTGTTGTGTTATCGGATCAAATGCAGCTGATCACGAATGATAGGTTCAAGAGCGTGGAGCACAGGGTACTCGTCAGTAACAAGGGACCGAGGGTCTCAGCTGCTTGCTTCTTCTATCCAAGTACTAGGAAGAAGAATCAGCCATACAGCCCATTGAAGGAGTTGCTAGCTGCAGACGAAGAGCCCGCCTACAAGGAGGTCTCGGCAGGAGAATATCTGCAATTTTACAAGTCGAAAGGGATCGATGGTGATTCTACCCTCCCTCATTTCATGACAAGACGACGAGCATGAGGTTCGTATGCCGTTACCCCACTGTTACATTCTACACTGTATACCTCAGTTGATGAGTTGCAGCAGTTATTTAGTGTGACATTGGCAACAGATATATTTTTTTTTTCTATGATGTTTGCACCATGTTTGTTGTATATCTGCACTTGATAGTTGATACACATCAGTATGATATTTAATACGCATCTTATGCTGTATTTTCGCCAATTAACAAAGTAGTTGGGTGACTACTTAGAGGTAGATGGAACTATCTAACACGTACCCACCTAACTAATGTAGACTCCAAAATAAGTTCATTCGCCATCAGATTAAATCGAATAGCAGTATTAGCTAACGCCAGTTTTAGATACAGTGGAGGCTAGTAAGCATGGGTTATTTCGATTTTCGACAGCCTTGAGGTGGAGGTAACTGATGCGCGTTCCTGGGCCAAGTTCGACGACCATATCTAGATATTATCACGCTCACACTCGCAATCGACAATCTCGTCAGATACTCGCCAACACGCAAAACATACAGACTTACTTGGTCATCACTTTCAATCTAGCTTGGTTGAATTAGATAATCGTGTTGACTTTAGGGGGTGCAAAGATAATTCCAGAGCCTGACCTTGACCTTGCTCATCTTTAAGAAAACAGATTCCATGGCTAACCTCTCATTCATTTACCAACTCTTGCTCATCAATACAAATCAAATTTTCATGGGATGAACATTCTAAATAGAGGAACAGAAGTGATAGATTACATAGGTCTTATTATTGTATAGTGGGCCAAAAGCCCATTAAGGCCCAATACCTTTGTAACCTATATATATGTTATATCAATGAATGGAAACCCTAAGGAGGACATTACAATCAATCTCATAATCTCACATGGTATCACAGCCTAAGATCCAAAGACCCTAAATTTCTTTTTTTCTCTAACCCTAGCCGCCACCTCTCTCTCTCCTCGCCCCCCCCCCCCCCCCCTCACCTCGCCACCTCTCTCTCTCCTTGCCGCTCCTCTATTGACCACCCTTCCCATCCCGCCGTCGGCCTCCCCGTCCCCCTGCCGCCGCACCATCCCTCCTCTCTCTCTATCCTTCCCGCCACCATGTCCACCGAAACCACCGCCACCAAATCACCCTTCCATTCCGCCCTAACCATCTCCAACATCAAAAATTGCATCCCTATCATTCTTGATCATGAATCCAGTACCTACACCATGTGTTCGCACCTCTTCACGACCCATGTTAAGGCTCATAAAGTCCTCCACCACATTGACTCCTCCGCAACCGCCCTGAAAGCGAAGACGACGATCTCTTCGCTCAACTTGACACAATTGTCCTTCAATGGATCTTCAACACCATCTCAAAAGATCTATTGACCACCATCCTTAACCCCAAAGACTCCGCCTTGAAAGCTTGGAAGAAACTTCAGGATATCTTTCAAGACAACAAGTCCACCCGTGCTGTCTATCTCGAGCACGAATTCTCAAGTTGCAAGCTTTCCTCTTTTCCGTCGATATCTGCCTACTGTCAGCACATCAAGACCCTGGCTGATCAGCTAGACGTCGTCGACTCCAAACCCAGCGCCACCCGTCTCGTCCTCCAGGTACTCTCGGGCCTCCCTTCTGAATACAATGCTGCTGCTACTCATATACAGCAGACGGAACCTCTCCCTACATTCGAGAAGACCCGGTCTCAACTGATCTTGGAGGAGACTCGCCTTCACCGTCAGACAACCGACGCCGCCAAAGACAAGACGGCGTTGGTCACATCCAGTGACATCATCGAGCAGCTTGCCCTCCAGCCCGACCGCAGCAACGACCAGCAGGGACCAAGGGGCGGCGGCGGCCGCGGCCGCGGCAATGGCCGCAGCAATGGTCGCCCGCAGCACTACGATCCCCGCCACCCCTCTTGGTACCCCAACCCTGGCTACCCTCCTTGGATGCCCTATGGCTACCCCGGTGCATCGTTTCGTGGACCAGCCCCATATCCCAACCGTCAGCAGGGCTTGTTGGGTCCTGCTCCCCGTCCGTCGTCCGATCAGGCATACCCGACTGATGTGCACAACGCCTTCTCTTCCATGCAGCTGACACCCCCTGACGGCGCTTGGTACATGGACACTGGCGCTACCTCTCATATGACGAACTCCTCAGGTACTCTCTCATCTCTTTCTTTTAAGGGTCCTGCTCATTCTATTATCGTCGGCAACGGTGGTCGCCTTGCTACTTCGGGCATTGGCCACACCACACTACCAACCCCTACCAACCCTTTGCACCTCAACAATTTCCTTGTTGCCCCCAAACTTGTCAAAAACCTTATCTCTGTCCGTCGGTTCACCACTGACAATAATGTTTCTCTTGTGTTTGATCCGTTTGGTTTCTCTGTGAAGGATCTTACTACGGGGGTTACTCGTCTGAGATGTAATAGCACCGGGGAGCTCTATCCTGTGTCGTCACCATCACCATCCAGCCCGTCAAGTCCAGTCGCCCTCTCGGCATCATCATCCAGTCTTTGGCATGCACGCCTTGGTCATCCCAGTCCTGCAGTTTTAGATTTACTTCGTTCTAAGAGTCTTGTCCAATGTAATAAAGAGCTTCGCTCTAGTTTATGTTCGTCTTGTCAGTTAGGCAAGCATGCCAGACTTCCTTTTCAGCGATCTTTAAACACTACATTTGCACCTTTTGATATTATTCATAGTGATATTTGGACATCTCCTGTGCCTAGCAAGGAGGGTCATAAGTATTACCTTTTGTTTCTGGATGATTATACACATTTCTTATGGGTTTTCCCTTTGCACTTTAAATCTCAAGTGTTCCCTATCTTTACCAAATTCCACGCTTACATCAAAACACAGTTTCACACCTCTGTCAAGTGTTTCCAATGCGACAATGGCCGCGAATTTGACAACAAAGATTTCCACACTTTCTTTAATACCAATGGGATATCCTATCGCTTATCCTGCCCCTACACCTCTCAACAAAATGGCAAAGCCGAACGAATCATCCGAACCATTACCAATATGATGCGCACTCTTCTTTTCCACGCATCCATTCCCCTCCTTTATTGGCCTTACGCCTTGGCCACCACATGCTACCTACTCAACATTCTCCCTTCCACCACCCTCAACCATCGCTCACCGTTTCAGGCACTGTATTACACTTTGCCCATATATGATCACCTTCGTACATTTGGTTGCCTGTGCTTCCCCAATCAGGCATCCACCGCCCCCCACAAGCTTCACCCTCGCTCTACCCCTTGTGTCTTTCTTGGCTACCCGTCTGACCATCGCGGTTACATTTGCCTCGATATCAAGACTCACAGGATCATTCTCTCTCGTCATGTCACCTTTGATGAATCGCGATTTCCCTTCGCATCTCCCACACCTCCTGTGACGTCGACAGAGTCTGAGTCACCATTCCCTCACTTCATTCTTCCCCAGAGCTCTCCCGGTGCTCCTGCGTCTCCCCCTCCCCCACCTCCCCCGCCACCATCTACCAACAGACCACACACCCGCAGCGTCTCCGGTGTCTTCAGACCCCGTCAGATCATCTCCATGACCACCGACCATCACCCCGCTATCCACCTCCCTTCACCTCGACAATCACCCGCGCCTCACCTACATGCGGCGGTCGTGGCATCGAATGCTGCACCCGCCGCAACCCCATTTGCGGCGCCCGCAGCCACAAACTCGTCCATGGCGGCGCCCGCCGCAGCCCTTGCTGCGCCCGCCGCAACCCCATTTGCTGCACCCGCCGCGTCGAACACCTCCCTGGCGGCGCCCGCCGCAGGCTTTGCTGCGCCCGCCGCAAGCAGTGCTGCGCCCACCGCCGCTGCACCCGCCGCTTCCTCCTCCCCGCACCTTGCGCCTCTTGCCCCCGTCCTTCCCGACTCCCAGACCTCCCTCTCCCCCATCCCCACCTCCCACAAAATAGCCCTCCTCGACCCGAATTGGCAGGCGGCTATGCTCGACGAATACAGGGCCCTTACAAAGAATGGTACTTGGGTTCTTGTCCCTCGCCCTCCCGCGGCGAACGTCGTTCGCTGTATGTGGCTCTTCCGTCACAAGTTCCGTTCTGATGGGACGTTGGAGCGCTATAAAGCACGTCTTGTCGTCAACGGTCGATCCCAGCAGGTAGGTATTGATTGTGATGAGACCTTCAGCCCCGTGGTCAAGCCTGCCACTATCCGAGTGGTACTGAGCTTAGCTCTGTCGCGCAAATGGGCCATTCATCAGCTGGATGTCAAGAACGCTTTTCTGCATGGTCACCTGAATGAGACAGTCTACATGTTTCAGCCGCCGGGATTTACTGATGCCGATCGTCCTAAGCACGTCTGTCTCCTGAAGCGCTCTCTGTATGGTCTGAAACAGGCTCCGCGAGCTTGGTTCCAGTGCTTTGCTTCTCATCTGCTCCGCTTGGGTTTCATTGGCAGCCGCTCGGATTCGTCCCTGTTCATCTATCGCAGAGGCTCCGACATGGCATTTCTGTTACTGTATGTTGACGACATCATTCTCACCGCCTCTTCTGATGCGCTTCGGACGTCGATTATTTCACAGCTAAGTGCTGAATTCGCTATGTCAGATTTGGGTCAGTTGTCTTACTTCTTGGGAGTTGCTGTTCAGCGGCATTCGTCTGGCCTATTCCTCTCACAGAGTAAGTATGCTGCTGAAATTGTTGCTCGGACTAAGATGAGTAACTGCAATCCGGTCGCCACCCCTGTCGATACATCCAACAAGCTCAGCGCTCACTCTGGTCCTTTGGTTGATGATCCGACTTTGTACAGGAGCCTTGCTGGTGCTCTTCAGTATCTCACCTTCACCAGACCTGATATCAGTTACGCCGTTCAGCAGATCTGCTTGTTCATGCATGCACCCAGGGAACCCCACTTTCATGCCTTAAAGCGGATCATTCGGTACATCAGCGGCACACTCGAGCTCGGCACCACGATCACTCCTTCCTCTAAGCTTGACCTTGTTGCTTACACTGATGCGGATTGGGGTGGTTGTCCTGACACGCGTCGCTCCACGTCTGGTTACTGTGTCTTCCTCAACGACACCCTTGTGTCGTGGTCGGCCAAGCGTCAGTCTGTCGTGTCTCGCTCCAGCGCTGAGGCCGAATACAGGGGCGTTGCCAACGTTGTCTCTGAGTGCTCTTGGCTCCGCAATCTCCTGCTTGAGCTCCGTTGCCCTCTTATGAAGGCCACTCTGGTCTACACTGATAACATCTCTGCAGTCTATCTGGCTAGCAACCCGGTCCAACATCAACGCACGAAGCACATTGAGCTTGATCTCCACTTCGTCAGGGACAAGGTTGCCATAGGACATGTCCGCGTTCTACATGTCCCGTCCTCATATCAGTACGCTGATATATTCACCACCAAGGGTTTACCTAGACAGTTGTTCATTGATTTTCGCTCCAGTCTCACTGTACGAGCCCCTCCAGTTTCGACTGCGGGGGTTTGATAGATTACATAGGTCTTATTATTGTATAGTGGGCCAAAAGCCCATTAAGGCCCAATACCTTTGTAACCTATATATATGTTATATCAATGAATGGAAACCCTAAGGAGGACATTACAATCAATCTCATAATCTCACAAGAAGTTCAAAAACATCTATAAAAAAGAAGATGCTACAGGTTTTGTGGTGAACCAATCCACTTCAAACTGTAAACTGGACATATCTATGTAAATGCTTTCATGTTGTGCTATGAACAACTTTACTCATCCAAACGACTGGCTCATTACGCAACCGTCGCTGAAAAGAAGAATGACGACGCGCCATATCGCAAAGCCTCGGAATAAAGGTAAACACCATTTCATTCGGTGTAAGAATGAATGGGGTATACCTTGCCCAAGCGCAAGTCTCCTCATCCTTGACGTTCTTTATCAAAAAGGTGACTAAATTGCTCAAATCATGAGGAAGTTTATCCTTTCCCATCTAACTTTATCAAACACCTCCTTCACCGATGGTCCCAGTCGAACAAGAGTCTTCATTACCTTAAAATCATAGCTCGATGAGGGACGCAATATCTTTCCTCCTCTCTTGGATACAATAAGAGTAGAAGATGTAATCTGCCCAAGCGAGTGCCCCTTCTTGTGCACATCAACCACCCCAAAGATGTAAGCTCTCAGAAGAAGTTTGAGCTCTTCCACGCAGAGAAAGATTAAACCGATCTGCGTTATATAATTCTTAATAGCATAGGACTCTAACGTATCGAATCTCGCGTAAAATTAAATAAGACATTCAGTGTGGTTTCGTCAAGACATTTGAGATTAAGTATTTAATCCTAATTTATTAAAAATAAACTACCTAACTAGGAATTCAAATAAAGCATTTAGAAAACTTACATTGGGTTGCCTCCCAAGTAGCGTCATTGGTTTACGTCATAGACTCGACGTTTTATTTTTCCTTCCTTCAAGACTCATTCAGACATTGTCAACGCCCTTAAAAACAAATCAAATTCTTGTGTCCACCCATAATTTGAGGGATATCCAACCTCGTCGGGTGCCCTTTGCTTGCGCCAACGAGCTCGGTTGGTAACCAACCTGAGGGAATACATGTGCTTCAAATCCAAAAAGAATACCCGGTTTCATAAAGCCCCAGTACCTCCAGTGGGTATCAACTATCAACTACATTACTAGGTGTGTAGCAGTACATCTACAAGCCACATATCTTTCTCGGAGGACCAGCCAAGCGACGAAGGCGAAAAACTCGTCTTCCTCACCTCCTCTCCATGAAATTTGTTGTGAGATATGGAGGGTGAAAGCTTGGTTTTTGTATAGTAATATAACATTTTTTTGTACCATTTTCAATGCCCTCAAACAAATCAACTGTACATAAAGCCATGTTTTAGATTCGCGAGATACAATCTCTCTATTTAAATTCAACTAGTATAGTTCCCGCGCCATGGCGCGATTTTTTAAAAAATAAATTGATATTATACCATTTAATAAAATATTATTTAATTACTTTGAAGTAAACATATAAAAACAAACTCACAAAAGTAAGATATAATAAGCTCAATCAAGATGGACTCCAATGTGATAGTATCGAATATTTGCAAATACACACAGGTTTATATTAATTTAATATTTTGAATTAAACCCATTGATTATTTTAAAGATGAAAATCAATTGGAAGAATGAAAAGGCGGGAGAAAAAATGATTAGTTAAAAATAAGAGAATTAAAGTAAAAATAGAATTAAAGTTAAAAGAAGAAAAAAGGATAATTAAATTAAATGAAAATTAAAATTAAAGAGAAAAATAGGATTGGTCAAAATTCCTAAAATCCCTCTAAGTGTGACACGTCAGCCTAAACTCTTCTAAATTAAGAGTTTATATAGATATAGATTGATTATTTTAAAGATGAAAATCAATTGGAAGAATGAAAAGGGGGAGAAAAAATGATTAGTTAAAAATAAGAGAATTAAAGTAAAAATAGAATTAAAGTTAAAAGAAGAAAAAAGGATAATTAAATTAAATGAAAATTAAAGAGAAAAATAGGATTGGTCAAAATTCCTAAAATCCCTCCAAGTATGACACGTCAGCCTAAACTCTTCTAAATTAAGAGTTTATATAGATTGATTATTTTAAATATGAAAATCAATTGGAAGAATGAAAAGGGGGGAGAAAAAATGATTAGTTAAAAATAAGAGAATTAAAGTAAAAATAGAATTAAAGTTAAAAGAAGAAAAAAGGATAATTAAATTAAATGAAAATTAAAATTAAAGAGAAAAATAGGATTGGTCAAAATTCCTAAAATCCCTCTAAGTGTGACACGTCAGCCTAAACTCTTCTAAATTAAGAGTTTATATAGATTTTCTCTCACATATCTTCTTTTTTCTCTAATCAGATTATTTCTCAACTACAAAATAATAATTTCTTGATTTTTTAGGAATAAATAAATGATTATTATTAAAATCTCTTTATCAAAATATGTACAATAACCGTAAAGATTTCGGTGGAGTTCAAGGGAAACTCTACTTGGTAGAGTTTCCTTTTCCTCTCACAAAAATTAAAAGAAAAGAAAAAAAAATTGAGGATGGTGGTGGGGAGGGAAAGGAGGGGGGAGGGGGGGGGGGGTTAACCACTAATTTAAAAATCAGTGGTTGAGATTCTCCCAACTCTATGGTAGAGTTTTTTCCCAAACTCCACCCAAACTCTACCCATAAACTTTTAACCGTTGGAAAATATTAGAATTTATGTAAAATTAATTCCAACAACTATAATAGTTGGAAACTCATTTCCAATACTTTTTAGAGTTGGAATATTTTTCGATAAATATAATTGTTGGAACACTTACGTTGGAAATGACTTTGTTTCTAGTAGTAAGGATGTTCAGAGTGATTCATAAGTGATTTAAGTCCTAACAGTGTCATAGGAGTTCTTCCTTTTCAAGCTTCAAGTGAGGACAACATATATGAGAGAGCTAGCTAGGTGGCATGGGCTTGAGCCTCTTAAGATTTAAGCAAATGGTAGACTGATATTAGTAAACATCAACCGGAGGTCATCTCTACAAACCTCTGCATCTAGATCCTGGGGAAATGAGAAAACGTTAATTTGAGATCAATCAAAATCACCTAGACCATAAGCCTAAGCCAAAATGCAAATGGGAAAAAACAAAGCCATCTAACTTGCTCAATCTTAATGTGACCCGCAAAAGTTTTGGCTACTATGTCAGGAAGGTGGGCTGAAATGATCCTGCCTCAACTTGCTTGCGGATTAAACTTATAGCTGGATGCCTGGATGAACACTCATGACTAATGAAGAAACTCTTGTCTTCCACTAAGTAGTAGAAACCCTAACTGAACACTAAAATTACTCAAGTTCAGTCAAACCAAAATCTCAAGTAATCAACCCAAGTAAAATCTAGCTACAAAAACAACACAATAACAAAAATCAAAATGAAGTAGAAAATAGAAAGTGGTTTGAAGATATAAAATCTTCTTACAAGGTTGATAATTCATTTCTACAGGACAGGAAAATCAAACAAGGTCGAATGCACCTGAACCGTCGCCTTGGAACAAAGCTGTCCAAGATCATTTCATCGTCATTCTGGACTAGTGCTGGACAGTAGGTACCATTCTTCTGGTTGGCTTCGGCATTGGTTGCCTCCTATTCTTCTGCACGAGAGGGGCGGATGTGTAACACCTGTGGTCTTAAGAGGTGCCACCCCATGCCACCTAGCCCTCTCAGATCCGTTGTCCTTACTTGGAGCCTGAAAAGAAAGAGCTCTTGTGACACGGGTAGGGCTTGAATCACTTATAAATCACTCCGTACATCCTTATTATATCCGATGTGGGACGGGGGTGTTACATGATGTGAGGTTGAAGCCGACTTTGAATGAAGCACTGGGTAGTGCAAAGCTTCTGATGAAGGATGTGAGGTTGAAGCCGACTTTGAATGAGGTCGATGAAGCTTTGGACAGTGCAATACTTTTGATGAAAAATGTCGATAAAGCTTTGGACGTCGCAACCATTCTCATGAAAAAGGTCGGACTTCTTCGAAGATTAACCGAGTCTGCTACCTCAGAGATGTGGTAGGAGCTCTTGCCTTGTGTCTCAAGGCATGGTGGGTGTGGGTTGTTATGTTTTTAATGTTACTGTATTAACTTATATTATCTACTATTTATTTGTCATATACGGAGTAATTGTTATTTAGTTATTATTAAATTATTTATTTATTTATTTAAAATTATTAAATTATATTCTGATTTAATTAATTAATTATTTAAAATTATTTCTCAAAAAGAACTTGAGTGCAATTTACTTAAAATAGCCTCTTTTGTTAATCTTCCTAATAGCCTTTCCCCACTCAATAAAATTAAAATACAACGCAAGTTGGAGTTTGTCAACGTCTGATTGTATTATAAGCATAAATTTTTTTGGATTAGATATTACTATAAGCATAAATGATTTTACCTTATCTGATCATATGTTTTTTTTGGTGTGTTTCAGTAGTTCCATTCAAACGGTGGTGTGATGGAGATTGATCAAAGCTTCTCTGACTTGGACAAAAGGTGTGCGGAATAGGATGCACAATGTATGGAATTGGATAAAAAAAAATGTGATAAACTGAAGAAGCAAAAAACCATGTTGATGGAAGTGAGGATGGAGAAGTTAAGGGAGGTGAACTCCAACCTGAAGGAGGAAAAGAAAAAGCTGGCCGACTTGGTGGACATAGTGAAGGCCGACTTGGAGGACAAAGCTGCTATGAACTCCAAGCTGGAGGAGGAAAACATGAAGATGGGGGGAGATAACATGGAGTTATCGATAAGGAATGATGGTTTGAAGATGCAAAAACGTCAAACAGAGAAGGATTTGGAGGAACATATGGCTAAGGAAGCCAAGAATAATGATCTCCTGAAAGAGGAGTTTGACAATCTGTTTGCAGCCCGGCGTGCTTTGGACGAAGAAATGTGCAGGCTGCAAAAGGAAAAACTCGACGAATATGAGAAGCGTTGTAAGCTGAACAATTTACTGGAGGTCGAGAAGAGAAGAGTGGAGGAGTTGGAGGGCGAGATTGGAGATTTGGAGACTGAGAAGGCGAGATTGGGTGAGGTGGAGGGCATGCTTTTGAACCTCTGGAAGAAAATTGAGGCTTTAGAAAAAGCTAAAAAAAATAAGCATGTCGAGGATGCCGAGTTAATCAAGGAGAAGGGGAATGAGATTAGAAGGATTTCAAACGAGCATAGGATGGAAGAAGCCCAGAGGAGGGTCTATGAGGAGAGGATGAAGAAGAAGGTTATGGCTTTGGAAAACCCCAATAACACCTTGATGGAGGAGAAGATGGAGAAGGAAAACCACATTAAGACCTTGATGGAGGAGAAGATGGATAAGGAAAACCACATTAAGACCTTGATGGAGGAGAAGATGGATAATGATAAGATGATCTCGGATAGCCAAGAAGCCATCAAGGTGTTGGACCGGGAGAACGAAGCCTTGCTGGCTCGGAATAAGGAGCTCGAAGCAGAGCTTAAAACGGTGAAAAATAGGTTGGTTTTGAAGACGGAGAAATAGGTTGGTAAGTTTCTGAGTTGAATATTGGTTGCCTCCTATTCTTCTGCACGAGAAGGGCGGATGTGTAACACCTGTGGTCTTAAGAGGTGCCAATCCATGCCACCTAGCCCTCTCAGGTCCGTTGTCCTCACTTGGAGCCTGAAAAGAAAGAGCTCTTGTGACATGGGTAGGGCTTGAATCACTTATAAATCACTCCGTACATCCTTATTATATCTGATGTGGGACGGGGTGTTACAAGATGTGAGGTTGAAGCCGACTTTGAATGAAGCATTGGGCAGTGCAAAGCTTCTGATGAAGGATGTGAGGTTGAAGCCGACTTTGAATGAGATCGATGAAGCTTTGGATAGTGCAATACTTCTGATGAAAAATGTCGATAAAGCTTTGGACGTCGCAACCAATCTCATGAAAAAGGTCGGACTTCTTCGAAGATTAACCGAGTCTTCAACCTCGGAGATGCGGTAGGAGCTCTTGCCTTGTGTCTCAAGGCATGGTGGCGGTGAACTGGTCATCCCATTCATCATCTCATTCATCATGTATGCATATCACACTGAACATATTACATATCACATAATTCATCATGTATGCAGATCACATTGAACATATTACATATTACATCTGTAAAACTTTGATGGGATTTTGTTTTTACACGTAACAACTTACATCCCATTTTTTGCTTCTTCTCAACAAAATTAAATGGATATTTTTAACAATATAAAAATGGTTAAATATATGCACCAACAAAAATGAATATTTGGTGGGATTCGTTTTTACCAGTAACAACGTACACCCCATCGATCATAAGTATAAGCTTAATGCTTATCTATTTACTTTTAGAAAAAACGCAAAGATAAATTGAGTATTTTTTTTTACTACTGAAGTATTTATCAAATGTTTATCTATTCACTTTAACTATCATATTTACTCATCTATATATATTGATAATGAAACATATCACGTTATTCACCTATTGACTATTGTCATCCACCTGCATCGCTTGACATTTTTCTTTGTTCTTGCTTCTCTTCTTGTGCACATCAGCCACCCCAAAGATGTAAGCTCTCAAAAGAAGTTTGAGCTCTTCCACACCTTCGAGAGAAAGATTAAACCGATCTACATTATACTTCTTAATAACATAGGACTCTAACGTATCAAATCTGGTGTAAAATAAGGCAATCAGTGTGGTTCCGTCAGGCTGTTTGAGATAAAGTTTGATTGTGAGGGTGGATTGACCGGTGAGAGAATTTAGGCTCGAGAGGAACTACTGCCAAATCATCTGCATCAATGGAAGACATTATGAAACTAATGCCTTCCTTATCATTGGCCATAGCCCTAAGCTCAAATGAATGCGAGTCTTGGCCCTTTGGACAATCAGCTAATGAAATATCATCTGACCGTTTTCCACTTACATTGCATTGATCCCATAAAAAATAACAACAATAGAAGTCAAATGAAAGGGGAGGGGGTTAAACTCGAAACTCTTTTTTTTATGATATAATTTTCTTACAAGAAAAAAGAAAAATGTGAAAAAGCCAAATTCCGGTTCCATTTTGTAGTATACAAGACAAGAATTCTAGTTGTGTATGTGCTCCCGAAAAACGTCTGAGACTCTATCTATCCCATTAAATAGAAGCAATAAATGAAAAGACCAGACGCAGTACGCTATCCCTTTGAATCCATTGTAAACAAATCTCACATCACTAGCGAATGGTAGACTGATATTAGTAAAGATCAACCGGAGGTCATCTCTACGAGCTGCTGCATCTAGATCCTGGGGAAATGAGAAAACGTTAATATGAGATAAATCAAAATCATTTAGACCATAAACCCTAAGCCAAAAATGCAAATGGAAAAAAAATATCTAACCTGCTTAATCTTAATGTGACCCGCAAAAGCTTTGGCTACCAGGTCGGGAAGGTCAGGCTGAAATGATCCCGCCTCAACATGCTTGCGGATTAAACTTATAGCTGGATGAACACTCATGGCCAATGAAGAAACCCTTGTCTTCCACTAAGAAGTAGAAGCCCTAATTGAACACTAAAATCACTCAAGTTCAGTCAACTCCTAATCTCAGGTAATCAACCCAAACGAAACCCTAGCTACAAAAAACAATACAACAACGAAAATCAAATAATGAAATTGAAGAAAAACCGTAACAAATACCTGGAAGATGAAGAAAATGAGGGCCTTTGGGGTTGATGTTTGCAGAAAATCTACTGGCTTCTAAGAGTGACTGTCGTGGGAGTGAGAGTGACTGTCGATGGAGTGAGACGTTAGAGCAGCTGGGAGGAAAAAGTAGGGGCCAATAATATTGGGTTGTATATTATAATGTTTATTTTTTAAGGCAATTCCAATAAAATAAAAAAAGGAAAAAAATTCAATAGCATTGTAATTTTATTTAAGAAATTTAAGGAAAGATGATTGGATAGAAGTTTTAGATTAAAGAGATAATAAAATATAGACAAAATGATTCTCATATTTTATTTTATTTTTGGTTAAAAAGGTTATCATTTAATAATATAAAGGAAAATGTTTAAATTGTATGAATAAATAAGTTTTATTAATGAGGGAAAAAAAAGATGGAGGTTATCTTATCGAAGTTCGGAATTGGAAGGCATGTTGATTTTTTAGGTGAGCTGATAAAGATGATATATAGTGATTAATAGGTCATAAATTCGAATCCTCCTCCTTCTATTGTAATGCTATAAGAGCAACTCAAACAACTATTGTAAAAAATCTCTAAAATAGATATCAAAATGTCAAAATTTCTAGAAAAATCTACCACAACTCCAACAACTTCTCTATTGTAAGTGCCTACCTATAGACAAGGAGAGAGAGGTTGAAAATGGGGGATTAAAAAGGAGAAATTTTGGTAAAATATCACCTTTGCTAATTTAATTAGGTTATTAGCATCTTGACTTGTTAAATGGGTCGTTCTAACAGCCCTTGAAAACTAATTAGTCCCCTAACACTTTTCCCTTCATTCTCTCCAAGCTCCATCTCTCGCGCTCCGATGGTGATTTGGGGCTGTGTTGGCGGACTCGGATCCATGGCGGATCTCACCTTTGGCTCGCCGGATCTGAGCCGAGGTCGCCGGATCTGAGCCGAGGTCGCCGGATCTAATCGAGGGAGGGATCTCAGCTTTGGCTCGCCGGATCTATGGCAAGCGAGGGAGGTCGAGCGAGGGCGGATCTCTTCCTGCTGCGGGAGTTGCTGCTGCTTCTGAGCCTTGCAGACGACGACACGCCGCCAAATCAACCTAATCTCTTTCTTCTCCGGCAGCGCAGAGATTGCAGCCCCAATTTCGAGGTCGAGGTACGTTTTTCTTCTCCGGCGCCGCTGATACCTTGCGCGTTTTCCACCGTGCTTCTGTTATTCTCCTTCTTCCTCTGGAATCTCGTTTATTTAAAATCCGTAGCTGTTTTCGATTTTTGCTTGCTTGTGTTGTGGTTCCTAGATCTGAAATCTCACTATCTATCATTTGATCATGATTAGTGTCAATATAGATGGGAGTGGGAGATTTTGTAGTGGATTGGTCTAATCTGAATGTAAAGCGTAACATAAATCATCCGTTATTCGTTTTGGGCTCTAGATATCTTGAAGGATGGTTTGGTGTGGTTTGCAGTTGATGATTCTGTTTAGTCTGCTTAATTCTGGATTCCTGATTGATTCAGTGTACATTGGTCTCATACATGAATGCAAATCTGTACAGAAATGGCTCGTTTTGATCGGTTACTCGAGAGGAAGAGAAAATTGCAACAACTTCAATTGGTTTATGTAATGGTTAGTGTGTTAACTGTGATGTATTTGATGTGGAGCATTATGAGAATTGCTGTCATTAGAAGTCTCGACTCGGAAGGCCAGAAAAGGCCTAAGAAAAGATTGCGGATTTTTTTACTTCTAGCGATGAATTGGGCAATCGAATTGCTTTCGATCTGTTGGCGAGATGCATGTTTGTGCTTTTAATAAGTTTCAATGTCTTCCTACTTTGCTTGAGCTTCTAAATGGCTTCTTTCCTGGCACTTTTTTAATCAAAATACTACTAGCTGTTTTAGGCTTTCATAAGTAGATGATTGAACATGAATAGAATCCCAAGCTCTGAACTCAAGAGCCATGTGATTTTTGGTTAGAACCTACAATTTTGATTGAGTTAGGGTTTGTTTTGGGGTGAAAATGTCGAAATTGATGACAATTTGGATTGTTTGATGATAGGTGGAGCTTTGAATTGTGTTGTTGCTCATGTGTTTGATGACAATTGAGGTCGATGTATCATTTTGAATGGGAAAATTTATTCTTTGTACAAGGATCTATCTTCTGTGAATGGACTGGTAATTGAGACGGTACAAGGATCTATGTTTTGTCACTGCAGTTGAAAATAAATAGTATTTTGACCTAAGTTTTTGTCAAATTCTATGCATTTATAACTAATATGCTTATCCTGGTAAGGCCCTAGATTGAGTCATTCCTCCAATTTTTTCTGCATTTTTTCTTGTGCAAATGAGCATGATTTGAGTCAACAACCTATTAGCTCCCTAGCTACACAACGGGAAATTCATGAGTTTTTCTCCTTTTGGTGATATCAATTGAATTGATCGATCGCCGGTTTGTTTTCTCACATTTGGAGATTGATTTGATTGTCTCCTTCCTAGTTTCTATTTGTTTCAAGCTGTTATTCTTTCTTCCACTTCACTTGCAAGTTGTGTCAAACAAGATGATTTCACCTTTTTCGCTGTCACTGATGCAGGAACTTTCTTGTCCATTATTTGGTAATGCAGAAATTTTCTTGTCCATTATTTCGTAATGCATTACTTATTTTTCTCTATTTTTTGTTGTATTTTTTTATGGCGATTTTTTTCACTGAAATAGCTATCCAGGAATCTGTGAGAAGTTAATTTTGGAACTTATGTGATCGTCATCGGAATGCATTGGCTTCATGTTGATTCCTTTGTTTTTTGGCCTCTTTATACTACATGAACTGCGTCTATTGTTATCAAGTAAGCCAATGTTCTGATGCTGCTGCTGTTCGCATCTGCTGGTGGGTTCGGTGGCTTGGTGGGTGTGGGTCTGCGTTGGTGTTGTCTAGAGTGCAGTCGGGTCCTTGTGCATTCATCCCGAAGTGGCTTGATCTCTGTCTGGGCATTACGGTGTTGGCTGCACTCTCTCTTGGCATTTGTTTTTGCTGTCATAGACTGATATTAGTTGCTCCAATTTAGAAGAAGCCGGTTGCTGTCATAGAATGAAATTAGGGGCTCCAATTTTGTGACGGGCTGGGCCTAATTTAGAAGATGCCGGTTGAAGTGGTTGGGCCTAATTTATTTTTGGGCTTGTAATTAGGCCTTTCTTTTGAGCTTTTGAGTCCGTATTGTTTGGAATTTGAATGGTTCATTTTGTTAGGGGAGATGGTACGGTTCGGGTTGACTTCTTAGTTTACAGTGTATATATTCATCACATTAAATAAAAAAAGGCATCAAAACACTACTTTGAAAAAATTGCATCACATCAAAGAAAAAAAATGTCATCAAAACACTACTTTGAAAAAATATGACATCACGGTAAAAAAAAAATTTCATCAAAAAATTAATATAAAAAAAGTGTCATCAGTAGTTAGTAGTAAAAAAATGGCATCAATGGTCAACGTTGCATCACAGTAAACAAAAAATGTCATCAAGATTTGAAAAAAATGGCATTAAAAAGTGTCATCAATCCATTTTTATTAGAACAGTGACATCAAAGCGAAAATAAAATGCAGTAAAAAATGGCATCACAGTAAAAAAAATATCATCAAACATTTGACATAAAAAAATGTCATCAATAGTCAACATTAAAAAAAATGGCATCAATGGTCAACGTGACATCACATTAAACAAAAAATGTCATCAAAGTGAAAATAAAATGTTGTAAAAAATGGCATCACAGTAAAAAAAAATATCATCAAACATTTGACATAAAAAAAATGTCATCAATAGTCAACATTAAAAAATGACATCGATTCTCAACGTGACATTACATTAAACAAAAAATGTCATTAAGGTTTGTAAAAAATGGCATTAAAAAAAGTGTCATCAATCCATTTTATTAGAAAAGTAGCATCAAAGCGAAAATAAAATGTAATAAAAAAATGGCATCAAAGCGGCAAAAAATGGCATCATGTAAAAAATGGCATAAAAAAAAGTGGCATCATTGGTTTTTTTTTTTTAAAAAAAAAAAACTTGCATCACATTAAAGAAAAAAAATATGGCATCAAACGATTTGATTAAAAAAAGTGAGATAAAATAATTACATTAGAAAAATGGTATCAAAACACTAATTTGAAAAACTTGCATCACATTAAAGGAAAAAAAATGTCATCAAAATACTACTTTGAAAAAATATGGCATCATGGTAAAAAAAACATATCATCAAAACATTGACATAAAAAAGTGTCATCAGTAGTCAATAGTAAAAAAAAGGCATCAATGGTCCACATGACATCACAGTAAACAAAAAATGTCATCAAAGTTTGAAAAAAGTGGCATCACATAACATCAAAAACGCTACTTTAAAAAGTGGCATCACATTAAAGAAAAAAAATGCAATTAAAAATTTGGCATCAAAACACTATGAAAAATGGCATCAAAAAAAGTGGCATCAATTGGTTTAAAAAAAAACCAAAAAAGTCAACGGTCAATGTTGACCGATTGGGAAGGGTGCTAACCTACCTAATAAAATTAATTTGGGTGCTAATTATTTAATTAAAGGTTCAAAATAAACTATTTAGCAAAAACACCCATTAAAGAGAAGTATAATAAAATGGTTTTTTTTTCCCTTCAAATGAGTTGTTAAAAGAAATTCTAATTTATAGTATTTGCATTGCTAAGATTAAAAAAAAAAAGATCTTATTTGGGGTAAATAAACAAGATCTTTATATTTAGATTGATATAAACCCAATTTTTAACTTTTGATGAGTATATAAACAAATTAATAAGTTTTCATGGCTAAGAGTATCCACAACCAAGGGTTACCTTGGTATAGAGAGGTAAGTGTTTTGGACTATGTGCAAAAGTTGATGCTTTATTTATTTTTATTTAACTAATAATATTATAAAAAAAAAATTTGTGATCTAATAATATTATGATTGGTGGAAACTAAATGATGAATATATATAAATGAGAAAAAGAGAATGATGAGGTAAACTTAGAGTAAAAATATGAAAATCTTAAAGAAAGAGATTGATAAAGTGAAAAATTATTTTTAAAAAAAAATCAACAGATTCAAGTGCAAAATCATTTCTTGATTACGTACACATCGATCAGTATGATATTTAATACGCATCTTATGCTGTATTAATAAAGTAGCTGGGTAACATCGATCATAAGCATACATGGATCGAGGACAATATTTATTTAGGGGTAGATGGAACTGTCTCTAACACGTATCCACCTAACTATACAGTGGCGGATCCTGAAGCGTTTAGTTGAGGGGGCGAAAAATTGATCTCTATTTTTTTCCGAAAAAATCATTAATATTTGAAGTTTTCGGGTTTAATTATAGTACTAGTACGATCCCCGCGCCATGGCGCTATTTTTTTATAAATAATATTTTGATATAGATAAATCATAGACATTAGATTTAATTCAATATTTTTAATTAAACCCATTGATTAGTAAATGTGTTAAAAAAATACAAAAAATACACTTGGGTTAAAGAGATAAAGAGAAAAATAAATAATAAACAGTGAAAGATAAAAGTTTTGAATTAATCCCATTGGTTAAAAAATGTAATATCAAATAATATTGGGTAATTAATATTAGAATATTTTTTTAAAAAAATAATATTAGAAAATATAGTTACCATAATAAAATGATATTATGTAAATAATATTTTCACAAATAATTTTGAACATGCAGAGAACATGTGACATAAATTAATATAGTATATAGATATAGATAGTTAGTAAATGGATTTGAGTTAAGCCCAATAGTTATATTAGATTAAATTCAATGTTTTGAATTAAGCTCAATAGTTAGTAAGATTAAAGAAAATAAAAGAGAATTGAAAGAAAAAAAAAAGAAAAAAGAGAATAAAAAAAGGATTAAAGAGAGAGAAAAAAAATTGGTCAAAACCCCTAAAATTTCTCTAATTTTGACACATCAGCATAAACTCTTCTAAATTAAGAGTTTATATTAGATATTAGATTAGATATGAAGTTTAACAAATGATGAGTATGATAGAAGTATATTAATTTGGTAAATGATGTGAAAAATAATTTATATCGCTTCAGTTTTGAAACGTTTATAACTTTTTACTCAGTTATCGGATTTGAGCTTATAATATATCAAATCGAAGCTATCGACGAGAAGAATATGTATATTAAATTTCATTTTTGATTGGGGGGTGACTGCCACCCCGGTCCTTTAAAGGATCCGCCCCTGTAACTATATATAATGTAGACTCTAAACTAAGATCATTCGCCATCAAACTAAATTCGATACACAGTGGTGGTTAGTAATTAAGCATGGGGGTGGGTGATTTCGACAGCCTTGAGGTGGAGGTAACTGATTCGCGTTCCTGTGTCAAGTTCGACGACCATATCAAGATATTATCACACTCACACTCCCAATCGACAATCTCATCAGATACTCGCCAACACGCAAACAATACGTATACACGTCGTTTTCATGGATAAGGTCTCGTCAGATACTAATCGACCTGATAATGCCTGATTTAGAGAGTACAGACTTACTTGGTCATCACTTAGCTGTAATATCAACCCATACATCACTTTCAATCTAGCTTGGTTGAGAATTAGATAATCATGTTGACTTTAGGGGGTGTAAAGATAATGCCAGAGCCTGATCTTGACCTTTTTATCCCCAAGTTTGCTACTCCTAAGCAAACAGAACAACACCGGTTCTACAGAAGTTGCAGCATAGGAAATGGAAGGCGATCGAATGAACCACCTCGGATCGATTCAAGGTATAGATCATGATCTGGAGGAGGAAATCAAGGAGTTTGAGGAAGCAAAGGCTGGAGTCAAAGGGCTTGTGGACTCCGGCATAGTCAAAATCCCTCGCTTCTTCTATTTCTCGCCTGAAAGCCTGGCATCGCCAACTGCCTCTGATGGAGGTTTGGCTCGACCTCAGGTTCCAGTTATAGATCTTAGCTGCTATGCTACTGGTGCATATCCTCAGATCGTCGAGCAAGCTCGTGAGGCTGCTGAAAGTTGGGGTTTCTTCCAGATTGTTAATCATGGTATCCCTCTGCAAATCATGGAAGAAATACTGGAAGGCACGCGTCGGTTCCATGAACAGCCAACGGAAGTCAAACGGAGCTTGTATACCTCGGATGTACACCAAAGAGTTAGGTACTCCTCCAATGTACTTCTACGGGCATCAAAACATGCAGATTGGAGGGATTCCTTCATCTGTGATTATCATGACGGCCTACTAGACCCAGAAACAATACCTCTTGTTTGCAGGTCATGTTTCAAATTCACTGTCCTCTCAAATTCGGTTTTCGTATAGACATGATCCTCAATCTATTACTAATGGGGACTGTTGAACCAAATTTCTACAGGAAAGCAGTAAGCACCTACTTGGAGCATATACTGAAGCTGAAGGAGACGCTCTCACAGCTTCTCTCGACAGCTCTAGGGCTTAACGCTAACTACCTATCAAGCATTGAGTGTATGGGTAGTGTAAACTTAGCATGCCATTACTACCCTCCTTGCCCGGAGCCAGAGCTGACAATGGGCACTACGAAACATTCAGATCCTTTTTTCTTGACAATTCTCTTGCAGGACGCCGTTGGTGGTCTCCAGGTCCTGTATCAAAACCACTGGGTTGATGTGCAGCCTGTTAGCGGAGCTCTAATAGTAAACATGGGAGACATGATGCAGGTAATCAATCCACTATAACTTCCCCACTAGTCATTTGTTATCAGAACATCATTCCAAGTATGTGTAACACAGTTTCTTGTTTTTTTGTATCTGCTTAATGCGCAGCTGATAACAAATGACAAATTCAAGAGTGTTGAACATAGAGTACTAGCTGGAAAGAAAGGACCTCGGACATCAGTTGCGTGTTTATTATATCCCAGTATTAAAAACAAATACAAACCATACAGGCCAATCCAGGAACTGCTAAATCTGGAAAACAAGCAAGCCATCTACAAGGAGATCT
This sequence comes from Persicaria maculosa, assembly GCA_963922045.1. NCBI lineage: Eukaryota > Viridiplantae > Streptophyta > Magnoliopsida > Caryophyllales > Polygonaceae > Persicaria > Persicaria maculosa. Next base: position 79,885,982 of record OY998255.1, on the reverse strand, counting down.
CTATTGTTGATTTCATGAAATATTACAAAAGCAAAGGGCTAGATGGCAACTCGCGTCTCCCACATTTTAAGCACTGAATGAAATTGGGCATCTAAACTATAGAATAAATTGGGCATCTGTACTACAGTTGGTTGCATTTGTTTAGTTTAATTCAGGCAGTTCTCCTTACAAATTAATGTACTACATAAACTTGCTGTATCTCACTTTGTGAGACTAGCAACTTGAGATAATTGTGCTGTTTCTTATGGTGTATGTTTGTTGTATATCTACACTTGATACACATCAATATGATATTTTGACCCTGATGTTTCAGGGTTGTCGTGGGCTTCATGGCCGACGAAGACAGGGGGTGTAAGCCAAAAAAAACAGCAGAAACATATCAGCGCATACATGAAGAACGATATTTCTGTTTTTGCCTTTTTGAAAAGATAACATATATAAATCTTCACATCTAAAAAATAGCAAGAACACTCTCCATCTAGATTAAAAAAAATAAAATTCCAATCTTACAATATTTAAGCTAATGAAGCTTAGCTCCCCATTATCCTCTCTTATCATCCTTCAAGAGAAGGGGAAAAACTTAAATGAACAAAAATGTACAGATAAATAACAGAGCAAGAAAGGAAAACAAATAAAACCAATTACACAATTTCACTTAAAACATGACAAGAAACTCACAGAAAAGGATTTACAGATCCAGCAGGAAGATGAGCTGGTAGGTTTTGTTTGCAGTATCTGCGTGAGTGTCCAAGAGAAATCCATCGTACACAGACTTATGACATGCACCTGCAATATATCAAGTTCACTCTCATGATATAATGTTTGTGATACAATCATCAAGCTAAATGCAAAGTATAAAGTCAAGAGTTCATGTTAATGTCATTGGATCTTTATTTTTTTAATGGCTGCAAAAGCATTTTTTCTATTGCCTATTGGTTAGCAGACTTCAAACTCAGAAATAATCCACATATTGAAAACCTCCAAGAATACTAAAGGCAGAAAATCGAGAAATAAGTTAACAGTGCAGTACTATCCTCTCTTTTCATCTTTGAAAAGGATAAAAGAAAGAAAACAGGAGAATGTTTGTTGGGCTACAATTCACTAGAGCCAGTAACATTGACGAGGAAAATAAAGCAAAAAACAAAATTATAATAAAAAAATACGACACAAATATGGAACAATTCATAATGCATAGATGCATATGTAAGTGCATAGATGCACTTACATCAGATAGTAGTTTTCGTTTGTAGTATCTGCACTAGTGAACACAAGACATCCATCCTATGCATGTTTCTGCTGTTTTGCCCCTGCAATATTTTATGTTCAAGATTAATTCCTACATTATAATACATATAGAACAAGTAAGAATGAGAATTAAATCGTGTTCACTTTTAGAAGCAAATTGAATGTACACTATTTTAGCAAAAATCAATAAATCAAACAAATGTTATTGCTTTGACCTACATGAAGCAAAGGTTACTGCTTTCACCCACTTGACGTTGTATTACATTTTGCCTACCTCGAAATAATTATTAGGAAAATAAAATACATTAGTTTACACAGAAAACTCCTCCAATTTACCTCAACCACAAAGCGCATCCATGTTTTATCTCCATGGCTCTCTGTTACACCTTTTAGAATTATTAAGCCTAAGCCCCGGATTGCTTCAGCTACTTCAAGAAAATGATTGCAGTCCTCACATAACATCTGCAGAGATTGATTGGAAATGAGCAGGTGAGAATTTTTAAATCCATGGATACCATTATGACTCCTTTTTCTTCACTTGTAAGCTGTTGAGACTTTTATTGAACTCACTGGACTCTTTAGCTTTGCTTGCTTCTCTTTCGCAAATGTCATATGGTGCAAAAACATACCTCTATCAGCATTTGCCCGTTCATATTGAGATTTTCCACCACAATAGGGCAAATTTTCATATGGCTGCCAACCTCCACTGCCCAGCTTGCACCCTGCTGATAATCAGAGCACCCCAGGGCTCCTGCATCTTTATTGACCTACATGTTCATAGAAGTTTCAATTTCAAATGATGGATGTGCCATCATATGTATTGCCTTTACGTTGTCATTAACTAAAATAGATGTCAAGTGGAAGGGAAATTTTGATTACAACAGTCATTCTTACCCTTGATCTTGCACATTTATTAAGCTTGTCTGCATGTGTAGTAACGCATTGGAGATAAAGCATGTGCTTGATTGTACGCTCCAGCAAGGAGTCAATACTGCACTGTAAAATACACCAGCAAATCTAACCATGCATATTTCAAACTTAATATCTGACGCAGAGAAATATTTTTAAAACCAAACACAACAGATTTACCTTTGATCCATTTGGCACTAGTTCCCGCAACTCCTTAATTCTGTCTTGAATTAGTTGCCTGTCCCTTGGCCGAGGACGGCAGTTTTCACCAGGTTTTACTCTCTTCCTATTTCCTTTTGCTGGCTCAGTTGGGCTCAATAATTGCTCCTTGTACAAACTGGGACCCGATGAAAACCCTTTTGAAGACCTCATACTGTAGGACTCTGATGAGGTAAAGCAGTGCTGCATACTTTCTTCAAGAATTGAAGAGCAGTCAATTGAGTAAGATGTTGAACCACCCGTGCGGCTAGTATTAGTAGAATCCTCGGCCATCCTTTCATTGGTCAACAAAGAGCCAGCAGATGTAGAGAATGATGTTCCATCCTTGACTGTGCTGTTCTTGTGACAAAAATCAGCTACCACGGCTTCTAGAAGATGATCTGAGCCTGCAACTGATTTTAGGATGCTACTCTCCGTTGCCTCAGGTATCTCCGAAACTGTAACAGGTTCAGTATTCTCCACCTCCAACCACCTTGGATAATCCTGTCTCAGAAAACCTGGCCCAAGCACTTCATGCAGCTCATAACCAGCAGGTAGTTTGAAAGTTGAAGCCAAGGTATCAAGGCCATTGTATTCTGATTGTAATTCCATATTCTTTTCTACTTCTCTTTTTGGTATTTGGTCCAAAGTTTGTGAAGAACAAGATTGGTTATATTCAACACCAGACTTTGCAGCACAAGGTACAGCATCATATGAACTTTGGGCTTCTGCAATGTTACATGAAGAAGAAGATGAACCAACCCTTCGTACAATATCAACATCAACTAGCTCGTTAGATTCTAGCTTTTTATATGCTGAGTGAACCATCTTAGCATTTTTAACACCCTCTGATACAGATGAAACCAGCCTGCTGTTTCTTTCCAGTCGAACCATCTCACCAATATGGCCAGGTAACATAGCATCACATAGCTCATCACCTTCTTTTTGAAGAGGCTCAGATGGGCTTTCCCCATATATAGCTCTAGCTTGATCAATTACACATCTATGAAAGAAGTCTTGACTCAGGGACGTACCTGGCTGGGAAAGAAGTTGAGTTTTAGATGTCTACAAATATGAAATAAACGAGAAACCTTATATGATGCAACAAGAGAAGGAAATATGCATAATAAGAGAAATCTTCTATGATGCAAGAAGAGAAGGAAATCCTAACCATATGCAGCACTGTCGGAACACCTTGTGCCATTGAATTAGAAACATGACTTGCTGAGGTATCTTTAATTACAGAAAACAGATCTTTGAGAAGGTCCAACAGCTTAGTATTCTCTTTGACCTATTGCAAAATAAAGCAAGAGATTCAAAATAAAACACAAAATTTGCAAGCTAAGAAGTCAAAGAAATGTCAGAATTTAGAAAGATCACAATTCCTTGAAAGAACCAATTCCCTTTCTTACTTTACTCAAGGAGCCTAGCTGCACAACACCATGAGGAAGTACAGCTGCAACAACAATGGTCTGCACAAGAAAACCATGCAAAAAGGAGTAACCAGGCATGAGTAGTAACCAACAAAAAGATTTAATTTAATTCCGTTTTTGCAAACCGAAAATGCAGAAAGATATGAAATAAATAGCAAATCCAAGGTGCTGATGCAACTTCACTGTTGAAGCATACCTGAATTCCAGCTAAAAACTGTGCTTGCCATCCATCACAATGCTGGAAGCAGAAATTGTACCAAGAAACCCATATCAAGACAATGATAAATCAAATGCAAAGGTGGGGTATCTGGCAAACTAAGTTTCACACGATCATCAATATACAAATTTATTTTGAAGACATAAGATGTTACCTCAGATGACGACAAGGTATTTACTGCATTTCTATCAGCAAAAATCCATTGATGCTTCCCTGCAGCAGCCACCTGCCCAACAATCCTGTTGCAAATGCATTAGTATATTTTTTTCCATACATGGTATAACAATGAATATGTTTAGGGCCAGCAGCAACATCAAGAACAGAAACCAAAAAAATTAATAAGAATAAGAAAACATTCTTAGATAGAAATTTACCCCTCGCCCAATGAATAAACATGATACGACATTTTTGCCACTGCCACTCCAAGAGGATCGTGAGAAAAGCAGCCATCGTGCAGGCTTTCAGGGTACTCTCCACAACAGTAAGCATCTTCCAAGGTAAGGACCCTGCATTACATTTTATTCAGTGGAGATCAATTAGAGAAGCACTTGAATGATAAGCGCCAATCTTAATATAAATCCCAGGCAATACGCACTTGGATGCTACTTATTATCATAAAGCTCTGTAACTGGTGAGTACATACCTTAACCAACATTATCTACCCTACCTTCAAATGGTAACACCAAATGGTTTCAACATTTCCCACTTCCAATAATATTTATCTTAATTTGCTCAAACTTCAATTTGCATTACAAAATACAGTAATATAATATGCTCAAAGTCATTGATCCACAAGCGAAAAAAATTCAAACAAATACTTACATCCGAGCACGATGTTTGAGCTTCCAAAAGACAGCATAATTCCACTCTGTATTAGAACAAAGGCTCCGGAGCAATTGCTGTAGATCAGTCCCCATCATCACCTTGCCTGGCCGAGCAAATTCAGAAATCCTAAAGAAACAAGCTTTCAACTCCTCAATTGGTGGTTTTGTTAATAAATTGCAACCCTCCAATAAAGAAACTCTTTAATTATCACCCTACTGAAACCCTAACTTCCTCTATATGAACCTCTCCCTGCCTGTTTCCTCCTTAACCCAGCTCTCCGTTTTACTGGCGGCCCAACTGTCGGCAGTAGAAGTGAATCCATCCGCATTTGCGCCCAAATCTCCCTTAAAGATTCACACAAGGAACCTAAAATTCACACACGAGGAAACCACGCAAGCCACTGCTACAAATCCGAGAGTTAACACCACACAGGCATTTCTTCAAACAGGTGGCCTTCATTTCCGCAAAACTTTGAAAACCCTAGATAAGAAATCCACCAAAAGGCTCCAAATTTCACCGCCCAAATTCAGGACAATCCCCTTCAGTATCAACTAATGTCCGACGACATCGATAATTCCACACTCTTTGACATAGCAAAATTGTACGGAAGCTGCAATTTGTGGAAGGTTGAGTCCCTGAAAGATCACAAAGAGAGTGGAAATACTGTATTAGCTCAGCTCTGCTTCAAACTCAAAAATCACAATGCATTGAATTCCATTTCCTACAAATCACTTCAATTAAACAAACCCCAATTTCCCACGAATGAGCAAAAAAACACAAACAGAAAAAAGGGACCAATACAGAGTTCAGTGGAGGTTCCTGTTTGGGTAGAAAACTTTGATCTTTCTCCTCCGTTGGAGTTTGGAGCTTGAGACACTAGTATTAAAATTGCACAAGTTCAGCTTTTAAGCAACATCTCTGTTTTTCCCCTTTTGCAGTGTCGAGTCCGAGTGTGGTATATGCAGTGATGACTTCTACTATACGCCCTTGTAAAATGCGCACTGCCAATTTGCTATCCTACGCACTCTGTCTGCACACACCTTGTCATGTTTTTGTTTCATAGATTTCCATCATTTATGGTGTGGGTGGAGAGGAAGAAAGATTGCTCTGATAATCTTACTCTTTATATGTACATTCATGAACGGTGTTCAAAAAGTATTATTTTAATTTTCTTTCATTTATTAATATTGTTATGAAGTGATTTTACTTTGTTTTTTAACTCTCAAATGGCCAACAAAATGATGATCATGTCAATAAATTCCTCTTATAATAACATTTAAAACACATTCTTAATTTACTTTCCCATGGTTTGAGCTTGGGGTGTGTTTGGATTTCAATTGTATTATGTTTATAATGTAAGGGTGGTGTTGGGTTACCACAATTTTTAAGGTGTTTAAATTAAGGTTGTATTTGGATTCCACGATGTCTTAATTGTAATACAATTATTTTATCTCAATTTATGTGATTACTTGGTTAATTTTTTTTTTACTTTAGTTTTTACAAGATTTTTATTTCTCCAATCAAACGCCCAAATAAAATGAGGTAAAATAATTGCATTATAATTAAAATCCAAACACACTGTTGGATTCTCAAAACCAATTATATATATTCATTTTTATGGAAATATATTTAGTGACTTGTTTGATTTGATTAAAAAAAGCATGCCTTTAAATTTTATTTGAAGGATTAAGTAACCTGTAAAGGGACAATGATATCAATATAAATGATGATTGTTAAATATAGATGGCTCTACTTTCATTATATATGTGTGTGTATACATATAGATGACATGAATAATTTGTTATTCCATTTTTCCAAGACATGGGCATCAAGGACATTGCATTGTTGCACCACACCAACTCAGCAATATCCTTTAACTATCATGATTTCCTTACATGGTGAGCTTCTCTTGTCATTATGAGCTTCAGTTCTCATCAATTTTATCACACAACTTCTCTCATCTTTCACTTTTTGTTCTTCCTTTAGGTAATAGAAGTTCTTTATTGATGGTTTAAATTGCATTGAATGAGAACACAACAAAAATTCTTTAAGGCACCTGGTTTAATTTGGTGTGATACACTGTATATATCAATAATAGTCTTCATATTCTTAAAATAAAACTTTACATTATAAATTGTCTTAAAGAGTATAGTTAATTATGCAAAATAGACATGTTAATACTTTTGATTCAACGGGTGACAAAATAAAAGGATTCTATAGTAGAGAGGTTATGGGTTCGATTTCTATCCTGCCATCTCCTTTAGAGAAAGATGTAACTTGTTTAGATTTATGACTCTTGACAGGATCATGAGTTTAAGATTCACCACCACAAGGTGGGTTCTCATTGTCATTATAAAAATATGAAGAAAAAAAACCTCTTTTTTTTAATCAAGATCTTGTGCATCTTTATAAAGTTAATTAGATTAGTTGTGAATTATTTTGGGTCATTAGTTGTGAACTTTATGAATGTTGTTCTAAAGAGATTTGACATGATAAAGAAGCCAAAAGCATGCAATAACTAACTCATTGATGTTTCTTTAATGCTCATTTATTTGAAGCTTTGTTTAGCTATTCTCAACAAGCAAACAGTTAGGCATGCGAATGATAAAAGTAGGACGTATTTGCAAAAACAACAATGCAAGTACTATAATTAATCACAAATAAAGGGGGTAATTGTTTTTTTCAATTTTGAGTTTTTTTATATATAAAAATAGCTAAATAAAATAAAATAAAGGAACGAAATGATAAAGAAAATTCTCAAAAAATTAAAAAGTAGAGGGCCCTATTTTCATATCCGACCTCGGGCATTTAAAATCTCAGGTCCGACCCTGAGTGTGTGTGTATATAAACCATGAAAGAGGCACTAACCAATTAAACACAAAAATATATATATATGCATGATTTTACATACTGGATTTGGTCATAAGAGGTAAATATTATGCAATTTTGCAACACATATGGTAAGTAGAGACATATTTCATACCCACCAAACCAAACTTATCATTTTGTTTCCATCAATACAAATCCTCAAATCAACACAAAAAATTGAACCAAATCATCCCACAGTGGACTTTGCAGTCCAGCTTTTCCGCAACACATTGAGTTGGTAGTCTTGTATTGGAATGAGTAGTTGTCCAAGTTAAATTGACTAGTAACTAATTGTCAATATAAAGAGGTTAAAGTGAAAATCATGGGATCATGCTGGATCCAACTTAAATTTGCTATCATTGCAAGCTTTCCAATTTTCTGTTCTAAAATAAATAATGTAGGTAATTTACTTTTCAAAATTGTTATTTTTTTTTACTGAGAATTGTAAAATGTATGTATTTTTTTAAATAAAATAAAAATATATGCAGCTCATAGCCTCATACCCCTTAATTTCTCCCCTAGGTCTCCACCTGTTGATCTTCCATCTCAAATCTTGAAGGGACCACCAAACAAATCCAAGCATAGATAGGGGGAATCCAATGATCACCTTAATTTATTAATATTTTTAAGGAGTAAATAGTATTATTATATATTATATTCTTAAAAAGGTGATGATAAGAATGAGTATTAAGTTAGATTGATAACACAAAGTGCAAGCAATGTCGTCCAGCACATTAATCAGTGGACGATATGGACCAAGAAAAAGATAGCAATCAATTGCCCTAAGACCTAAATAGAATCAAATTAATTCAATTGCATGGTGTTATTAATCGCTTTTAGATCTTATATTTATTAGTTGAATAGACCAACATGGATACAACCAATCAAAATGCAGAACCAATTCATTCAGAATTTTGTAGTGACCACCAAAATGCAGATTCATTACATAACTTTTTTTTGAGAACAAATCCCCTATCTCATTTCATATCATATTCCAAAGCTACAACGGTGTCTTGCAAATATACACATTCAATGGAGCTCTATTGACTAGTTAAATACAAAATAAAGTTAGGTCAGAGAGATGCAAAATAGCTCAACTGCTGGTGATCAGCACTCCATCTATACTGATTTTGGAAGGTTGTGTTTTGTCAGGTTAAGACTCTTGGAGCTTTGCAAGAACTGATTCAGTACTTACTGATTTGTTGAGGCTGAAATGAGAAACAAAAACCAGTAAATAAGCCAATCATATCAAGTTTTTTCAAGGTTACAGATGAAACAAGCAGTAAGTAAGCAAGGGAAGTGACAGTGGAGGATTACCACACAAGGGTATCGCCACTTAAACACAAGCGCTCGGATATGTATTCGGGAGCAAGCTCTTGGAGTAATTTCAACTGTTCTTCAACTTCTCCTGTGAAACAGAAATAGCATAAACTCAGCAGCTTAAAAAAATGGATGGAGGGTTTAAACTGATCATATTAAGGGCTAGTATGCCCTTTTACCTCTATCAACAATTTCACAGTGGCTGCTGATGAGTTTGTGTAGGAACTCCTCTTTAGGCATGAATGATCGATTGATTGAATGGAACAGAATATTGATCATGTTAAGCAGTTCTAGGACACCAGACGTCAATCGGTGCCGCCTCCTTGCTTGTGAGATGGCTGGATCCTGCTCCTCTGGGATCTTTCTTTCATTTTCTGTTACCTACAAACAATCCAAAATGTTAGTTATTGCAAGAGAGCTTCTGGGAGCAAATCAATGGTATCATCATCAATATTAGAGCATAAAAGCATCATCAGATTGCACCTCAGTTACAGCACCGTACTTGGGAGCATCAAACTTCAAAGACCTTCTTGAGTTTGGATGGCAGGATAATTTTGTGGGTATGTCACAGATATCTTTGAAAAGCTTTATAGGAGATCCGGTGGCCATTAACTGAACTGGGGTCAACACTTCTTTGGCAGGAGTTCCCTGAATGCCAATTACTCCTTTGGTCTCTTTAGAGTACTCAACCGTGAAACATCCATCTTTCGCTACAGCAGAACTGTTGTTGATTGGAGTTGCAAGCACATTTGATGGGGTAGATGATTCAGATAATAGCCCTAACTGGGCCAGAGGAACAAGGGAAGCATTGTTCGATTGACAGAACAGATCTCCTTCTGGAATGTCATTTTCCTGAATTCATACAAGACATTGGAATTCAACTATACCGTCAATGTGTTCGGAACAAGAGCTGCCCAATGATGAAAAATAACTGAATTGATTCCAAATGGGACATTTTATTTTATTATACCTCAATGTGTGTCTTATAGTAATGTTCAAGGTGAGCTCGAAAAATCTCTCTGATGTCTTTGATGTTGGTGATAGCTTTCACAGGTTCCATATCCAATGTTATAAGAAATTCCTCTTTCATACAAGCAGTTTGTTCATCTAGCAATCGTAGTCTCTTCACCAGAATCACCTCTGGTAGAATAAACTTCAGCTGAGCCAAGTGCCTAATGGTGAAATTCCTAAAATTAGAAAGAAACAACATTAGATTGTAAACAAATTTAAATGTGAAGGAACCCTATTTAGAATCACATTCACATCAGCTACCTATCAGTTAGCGATTGGATTTTGGGGAAAATGTTTGCGAATGTTGCTAACTTTCGTCGCATCCTCAACAGTGAAATCATACTCACGATAACACTGAAGAATTTACACAACACCAGATGCCTAAAAAAAGGTAAGAACACAAACAATCATCGATTTTTGACGGCACTTCAACTTCGATTCTACACCAATTTCATAAGTTTCAATCCAAAAGACCAGGAACGATGAACAATTAAAAGAAGCAGAACCAAATCAAAGCAATGCGAGGGCAAAAGATCAACTCACTTCTCCGGCATCTCGACATCGCGACACCCAAGCCGATCCGATTCCGATTCCGAATCTGAATCTGAATCAGACCTATCCAGATCCCGCTTCACATCGCCCATTGACAGCGGCGTATTCAGATTGCGCACACGCGGCTGCCAAATCAACTTCTCCGGCGTCGCCATCAACCACTGGAGTCTACATCCCATCTTCGCGCTAGGGTTTTTAGCGGGAAAGCCTCCGCCACGTCAGCGTCGCGCCTTCTTTCTGGCGGGAAATGGCCCACAAGATTGGGGCTTTTGGTTTGGGCTGAACCATAAGATAATATGGGCCTACAAAGCCCATATTGAAGGTATCTAGGCCCAATAACCAGGTCGTTTCGTCTGCTTCACTCCAGTGTATATTGAATCTTGATGCTGCAGCGTAATCAAATGGCGATTCAAGAGACAGAGGGGAGGGGAGGGGAGACGCCACCATTTTAAAGGCGAAATTGAAAAAAACAAATAGGGGAAGAAATTCCATTTACTTCCACGCAATCCAACTCCCAATTTCCAACCCATTTTTTTAATTTTTTTTTTAATTATTCATTTCAAGTTCTCTTTCTTTTATCATCTGAAGCCCTTGGCTTCGGCTTTGAAAGATTACTTGGAGCCCCTTTTTCTCTCTTTCGAAGGAAATTTCACTTTTGTTTTCTGGGTACGAGTTAAAATCGTCCTGCTTGATCGCCGCTTGCGCTTCTATTGCCACCGATACTTGCTGGATTACAGACTTGCAGGTAAATTTGTAGCTTTTACTCGACCGAATGTGAAATTTTGTCGGTTGACGATCATCATCAGATGATCGTCTACATGAATTGTGTTCTTGAATGTCTTGTCAGCGGTTGACTTGGAAGTTCAATATTTGCAGAAATTGAATTTTGGCTGCTTTGCCGTCATGTCGGTTTAAGCCAATTTGGCTTCCTTGCTGTTGCGTTGTTTGCGGGTATTCGTCCAGCGTACCAAACAAATTCTTTATTGTTTCCCGTTTTATTGGTAAATCGGGTTCTTGAGAAATCTTTTGATGATCCTTGATTGTGTGAAATACGATTCGATTAGGGGTTTTGGCTATTCGTTCTGTCATAGAGTTTGTTATTAAGCTTCCATGAATATAGCTCCCAGAAATTCGGAGTGCAGTTGCCAAGCCCTATCATTTTCTGGGGGCTCGCTTGATCAAACTTGTTGTATGGTGTCTTTTGAAGTTCATGATTACTGTAGCCCTTATTATGTGTTGGTTTCCTGGATTATTTCTTAAACCCTTAGTTTGCATTACATTTAGTCTAAAGATACCAAATGTTGCGTTGAAATGGTGTTCTTTGGATGTTGCTAGTCCTGATCATATAACTTGTTGTATGGTGTCTTTTGAAGTTCATGATTACTGTAGCCCTTATTATGTGTTGGTTTCCTGGATTATTTCTTAAACCCTTAGTTTGCATTACATTTAGTCTAAAGATACCGAATGTTGCATTGAAATGGTGTTCTTTGGATGTTGCTAGTCCTGATCATATAACTTGTCAAGTGCGTTTTGAAACTAGTACATTATTGTTTGATGTTTAGGATGAGAAGCTGATAAAATGTTCTAATTCCTAGGTTGCTTCCACCTTACTAGCAGTGAATTGGGGAATGGAAGTGTCTTATTTCCCCTCTTACTGTTGACAAATAATGTCCAGGGAGCATAGTGGTACAAATGCTCTCAACATATTTGGATGGAAATGGCAAAGTGAATCGCCATTGGCTAGAGGATTGCTTAATGATGATACTCCAGAGGTCGAGTTGTCAGATTACAGGAGGGTGCCAAGTCCTGGCAGTGAGAGCCCCTCTGGGCTTCTTCACGGGGAGAGCTTGAAGGTGGAAATAATTGCTGATTTGGACCTCTTCTTTGAACGGCTCTACAGCTACTATTGCGAGAAAGGACTTTGGTGCATCGTCATCAAGTGGGTAGTTGAGCTTCTTAGTCTCGCTTTCATTATATGTTTTTCGGGATTCTTTTTACTGCTTGTTGATTGGGATGGGCTCCTTAATGCAAAGTGTGGGATGGAGGCTGTAGAATCTGGATTTAGATCATGTGACCTTGCTAAGGAGGCTCTTCATCAGCATCCATTGACACCTTTTACGCTTAGTAAAGCAGTTATTCTCGGTTACCTGGGAATATTTTCCATTTATTGGATCTTCTGTTTTTTGAGGTTCCTTGCACAGCTGAAAAATACTCTAAGAATTCGTCACTTCTACAATAGTAGGTATGCCTTTTTGCTTCTTTTTAATATCTTGGGCATTGGATGTATATTAATATGACAGATCTGGTTAGATTCCAAACTTTGGGAGCATAGACTAGATAGTTGACGAATATGTTTATTTCTTCCAGCCTCCATGTCACTGATAAGGAGCTGCAAACCATGCCATGGGCATCAGTCCTTGAGAAGGTTGTCAAAGTTCAAGGTAGACAGAAGCTATGCGTCGTCAAGGATCTGTCTGCCCTAGAAGTGGTGATGCGATTGATGCGGAAGGAAAATTACTTGATTGGTATGATTAACAAAGGAATCCTTGCTTTCCCTATTCCCAAATGGGTTCCAGGTGCAGGCCCAACTGTGAAGTGTATTTCCAATGGAGAGGAATGTCGGCTGATTTTGACAAAAACACTTGAATGGACCTTAAATTGGTTCATATTGCACAGTATGTTTGATAGGTGAGTACTAAACAGCTGGTTCCAAATTATCACCATGTATTACTCTTTACCAACCATTTTAACTTACTCTTGACCAAGTAAATATCTACATTGCCAGTTTTATTTTCTTTTGATGATTTATCTTGTAGTGTTGAGGCTTTCTTGTTGTTACCGAGGACATTGCTTTATGTTCTGTCAAGATGCACAAAATGTGGATTTTTTTTAATGTCCTAAAGGTTGGAGGACATAAATATGTGATAGATTGAGCATATCTATTGGAAACATTAAGAACCCAAACCATTTGAATAGTTCTGAATTTGCTGATATATTTCAAGTGGAATTTTAGCGTAGTTGTAGATGGTTTCCTTAAATCTTTCTTGATATAATTATCTTTAATGAAGTAACTTTCATGTGCAGAAACTTCTGCATCAGGCAGGACTTTCTTTCTAATCCTAATGCGTTGAAGAAAAGACTTGTGGTCGTTGGGCTTGTGATGCTTCTTCTGTCTCCTTTCCTTTTCATATTCATGCTGGTTCACCTCTTTCTAAGGCATGCTGAACAATTTTACAATCATCCAACAACAGCATCATCTCGGAGATGGTCCAATTTATCCAGGTGGATGTTTAGGGAGTTCAACGAGGTATCACATTCTTTTCATCATATTGTCGTGCTCTGAGCTTTTGTCATGTAACATATCGGTTGAGGATGCTCTGGCACTTCCAGTTCCCCTCATACTTAACATCAAATCCATTTTTTGTTGATCCAGGTTGACCACCTCTTTGAGCATCGTATTAACAGCAGCATCGTGCATGCTTCCGATTACTTGAAGCAATTTCCTTCCCCCATCATTTCTATCATCGCCAAATTCATTTCTTTCATCTCTGGTGGCTTTGCTGCTGTGCTAATCATCATTGCTTTTCTGGACGAGTCCCTTTTGGAGGGCCATGTAATTACCTGATCCGCCTTGAAAAAACATCATCCTGATACTTGTTTGAGGATACTGTCATAGAGCATCTAACTAAATTTAGTAATATTTCCAACTACTCTTCCGCAGATATTTGGTCGTAACCTTATTTGGTATGCTGCTGTTTTCGGAACTATAACAGCCATCAGCCGGGCTGCTGTGAGAGACGAGCTTCTGGTCCTTGATCCTGAGAGGGAGATGTCTTTGGTTGTTCAGCTCATCCATTACATGCCCAAGAGGTGGCGTGGTAAAGAACATACTGAGACGGTCAGGGTGGAGTTTGAAACCTTATTTCAGGCAAATATCAAACTTGAAACCACCCTTTAGTGTAATTCTTTATTCTTCTGTTGTTTGAAACCAAGAAACTCGAAAATTGGTACTCATCTTTTGACGCATTGCAGTATACCGCTATGATGTGGTTGGAAGAGCTGGCTTCTATTTTCCTGACCCCTTGCCTCCTCCTCTCTGTCATTCCCAAGGTTCGTAAGACCTGATTTTCTTCCCTTCCAATGGCCATCTCGGTTATTTCTCTGCACAGGGCTACCACTTTGATTGATTTAGTGTTTTCTTTTGCCTTATCTTTGTGCAGCGAGTGGATGATATTGTGCAGTTTGTTGCCGATTTCACTGTCAATTTAGAAGGTGTTGGTGATGTCTGCAGGTTCTGCATCTTAATCTTTATTTGCTTACTGCTGCAGTGCTTGTCGTCATTTTTTAGTCACTCGTACTTGTTTTGTTCGCTCAGCTTTAGCGCCTTCGATTTTGAGACTCATGGCAATGCCAAATATGGCTCCCCTTGCAACTCGGACCCAACCAAACGGAGTTCCCAGGGAAAGTTGGAGAAGTCATGCTTCGGGTAAAATCCATCTTCTACCGATTTCACCTCTCTATTAACATTTCGTTAAACGAGCCTCATTCAGGCGTTGTTCTGTTTCTGTTGCAGCTTTCAAAGCAGCTACCTGTACTGGCAACCCCACCCTCATGGAATGCAGTTCCTTTTAAACCTCAAAAATTTCAGGGATCAGCGACTGCAAGGAGCCGTCACAGGTGGCCCTCATATGACCGGGCAGTGGAACCCGAGCATAAGGGATCAACGCACTGGAAACGACCACCTTTCAAGGAACTCACGGCCCAACGACCACCATGGAACCAGAAACCATACGAGTTCAACGTGGTTGATTGAAACGGATCCTCGGTCCCACCCTTATCTCTTGGATTGGTACTACACGACGGGACCCCATCGTGCCAATTCAGTCTCGTCAGCTGATGTTCATAGAGTGAGTGTCGATACTGCAGACGATCAGCCACGCGAAATAGGGATTTGGATGCCACCGCCTTTTGATAATGAGGGGCTTGATCTCTTTGGAGACCGATCAAGCAGCCACCTAGATGCATCCACAGCCACAAGCCGGTTCTTCAACGAGCCTAGCACGTACAGGAATCCGACAAAGAGCCAGTGGTGGACCAGAACTGGACAGATGGGCTCCCGTGTGATGGGGCCACAGGCGAGCTTCCTCGAGCCCCCCAACTTCAACCAGTATTCAGAAGCAGACCCGCTCGACAGCAGCCATTTGGACAGGAGCTTACGAGACGAAGCAATTGAGGAGAACCAAGCGAGCTTCCTTGAGCCACCACACTTCAACCAATATTCAGCAAACGACATCCACCACGATAGTCATTCGAATAGGAGCTTAGAGGAGGCTGAAGACGACAACGAGGAGAACCAACAGCTGGATTGGAGGAACTACAAATCCTTATCGCAGACGAATTACCTAGACGAGCTTGTCCCCGGTGGAGAATTTAAGCTTCACTTCAACGATATCTTTAGATCGCCCTCTGTCGGGTCCTTGGATCCCGAGATTTGAAGAAGAAAATGGGTACCACGGTTCATGTTTCCTGTTGTTGATGGATTCTCTGTTGATGTGTTCTTCTTATGGTGAAACTGAACTCTTTTCTTCTAGATTCTTTTTATGTGCATAATTTAGGGGTAAGGGGGGCATTTGAAAGTAGTTAAGAAGGCCAAAACTTGTTCAGTGGTGAATATTAGATTTTGGTGTCATTTCATACTTGCATTTTTCTAGTGAAAAAATGCAGATTTTTACAGCTGCTTTTATGTTACAAGATGACTGTACAGGGCAATTTGCACAACTATACAACTTTTTTTTGGGTTTGCAAAAATACCACTTTTTTGGAAAATTTGTACAACTAACATGGGTGGTATTTTTGCAAATAAAACTAGGGAAGGGCTAAACCGGTTGCAGGTTCTCACAAGGAGAGAGAGAGAGCGCGTTTTGGTGGGGGATTTTGGCGCCAAAAAGAGGAGAGAGAGAAGGGTAATCATTGCATATGTGTAAAGGTGATGGGATAGGGGTTTCCCTCCATTTTTAAAGTATAATAGGAGAGGAGGAGAGAGGCCACCAGTTTCTTCCTCCAATGGACAAGAGAGCTGGAGAAGAAGGCCACCATTGGAAAACAACTCATCCGCACCAAGGTCCAGTTGCAGAGCACGTGTCGGGCGCATTATTTGTTCGTGTCAGTGTTAGTTAACTTCCGTGTCACAGAGATATATGAGAAACCCTAATTCTCAGGTGCAATGGGTAGGCTTTTCTCCTGTTTCTCCTCATGTTTCGCTAAGAGTAGATACCCATTAACAATGGTGCTGATCCGAGTTTTCATTTGAAGGGCAAAACGCCAGGGGTTAGTGGTTGGACCATTCTCCGTCTATGTGATTTTGTGAACGGGCTAAGTACTTGGTAGTGTAATTAGGCTGTTTGTACATATGACAAACTCTAAGTAAGCTGCTGTACTTTTGGGAACGGGTTACATACTACAGTTAAATGGTGAAGAACTTCATAGTACTTTTGGGGATGGATTAAGAAAATAACCCCTGTCACCCTCTTTGTATTCCCTTGTCAGGTTGAAGGGGTTATCATGTCACTAGTTTGAATTTAATGTTAAACGGTCTGGAGGTGACACTTTGATAATGAAATCACCCATACATTGGCACTTGTTTCAGCTCATGTTTACATTCCTGAGTGTTTGTGCTAGTCGTGTTAGAAAATCACCCTTGTGACCATATTGAAATCACCATTATGACAATGTTGAAGAGGTTATTATGTAAGTTGACACGGGATTCCAACTTTGGTGACACGGGTGATTTCCTGACAACTTATAACCAAAGTTTCGAGAATGAGAACATAGTCTTGAGCCCTGGTTCACCCGGGCCCGGAAGTGCCTCTCTTCCGGGACTAGGTATTCAGGCTCCCGCTTCTTCGACCTCAGATTCTTCATCCTCACCATTTGTTTCCTGCAATTTCCATGAGACGAACAAAGTCAATTTACAAATTATATTCATCTCCCTCTGTCACCTAACAGACTAACCCATGTCACTGTACCCCTGTCACTCAAGGTGAAACCCATGTCACCCCTTATGAATCGGAAGCCTATGACCAATACCTCAAACCTCCTTCAATCAGCCACCTACGACATCCACATATCCCAATTTCCACACATCGTCACCCAATTTCAAAATGGGAACCCCTGTCACCCAATTTCAAACCCATGTCACCTAATTTCGGAACCCTTCTCTCCAAAATGGAAACCCCTGTCACCCAATGTCAAACCCCTGTCACCCAATTCGAACCTCAAACCACCAATTTCCCCTATCCATAATTCCCCGATTGTTGCCCTAACCCATTCCGAAAACCACTGTCACCCAATTGAAAACCCTAACCACCGATTTCCCCTTTCCATACCCGAAAACCACCCATGCCACCACCACCCACCATTCTCCAAACACGAAAACCACCACCCCGACCCACCATTCAGGCCACCATTGCCCTAACCCCTTCACCCACTGGTTCCCCGACCCACACCCGCGCACAGTACCACCAAAGGGAGAAGAGTAAAAGGGCGTACCTGATGTCTGTCGTGGCTGGTGTGTACTTTCCGGCGACGGTGGACCTGCCCGCTCTCTCTCCTTTGTTGTTCCTCTCTCGAAGCGGCGTCTCTGCAACTGCCGAAGAAGAAACCACCCTCTCTCTCTCTCTCTCTCTCTCTCTCTCTCTCTCTCTCTCTCTCTCTCTCTCTCTCTCTTTCTATGCGACGTTGCAACTGCCGATGAAGATGAAGAAGCCCTCTCTCTCTCTCTCTGCTATCGGTGTGTTTTGAAATGGGGGAGAGATATGTGATTGGATTGACATTTACTAACCCTCCCCCTATTTCTTCTTCTCGCCCTCTATCTCTTCACTAGGCAATGATGCCTCTAATTTCATTTTCTTTTTTTTTGGGCAAAATAACATAGGATAGCCGATTTGGGGGGGTGGGTTACCTTGACATTTTTGCAAATTTGGGGCAAAAATGGCATTCTTGCAAATTTTCCCAAAAGGCTGGCATTTTTGCAAAGATTTTTAAAATTGTGGTATTTACTACCATTTCCTCTGACACTGTATAATGAGTGAGGCTAGAGGCAAGATGTCGGAATGGCTATTGACAAGATAATTTCACCTAAATTACCCCAAGTCCTTTTCATTATTTCTAAACACATTGCAAAAAGCTCAAAACTCTCTCTTCCGAATCGAAACCTAAATCTGACGAACGAATTGTTTTGATTGAAAACAGCCTAAAATCGATGAAATTAATCAAAAGATCAATCAATCAACACACGAGGTTACGTATTCACCTCACAAAAACTTGCCGAGCTTATTTATTCACCTCACATAAATATGCCGAGCTTATGCATTAACCTCATTTCTGTCTGCCGAGCTCTTCCTTCGACGGTTTTTTCGAACGAAGACTTAAAATTGTCATTCGATAATCACTTAAAGCGACCGATATACCCGTTCATGTGTTGATTGATTGATCTTTTGATTAATTTCATCGATTTTAGGCTGTTTTCAATCAAAACAATTCATTCGTCAGATTTAGGTTTCGATTCGAAAGAGAGAGTTTTGGGCCTTTTTGCAATGTGTTCAGAAAAAATGAAAAGGGCTTGGGATAATTTAGGTGAAATTATCTTGTCAATAGCCATTCCGACGTCTTGCCTAAAGCCCTTATGCTGTATAATGGGAAACGTTAACCAAACGCCAACGGCCCAACTTCATCCACACTAGTAGCTAACTAAAATTTTTTGCAAAGGTAACCTTATGATTTAGCTTAATTCACGTGATAAATAAGGTTTTTAAGAGTTTTTGCCGGATAATCTAGGATTTCGAAAAAGTTTGTTTCGTACCTAAAGCTTGTGGTGTAGTTGGGAAAAGTGATTTTGAACTTTTATATCCCTATGAAGGGTTTTAAGATCGGGTTAACCGATGAAAATCTTAAAACTCTTGTTTACCACGCGAATTAAGCTAAACCACATAATTACAAGACGAAAAATCCGGGGGAAAAAGGGTGAATAATCGTGTTTTTTTTTAAAGAAAGTGATATTATCATTAATACAAGATCTCTCTAATAACTTTGTACATAAAAACAAAAGACGGGAGAACTTTTTATTTTATTTTATTAGTATATGCTTTAAACGTTATTAATTTTAAGTATAGATAATTTTCTTTTCTCTTCCCAATTTGGATGAATGTCATCGGTCTTGTATCTACCCTTATTATTGACTGTTTATAAATAAAAGGAAAAAAATTATTTCGATACAAATGTAGAGATTTTTTTCCCTATCATCTCTCTGATTTTTTATTTGAACATACCGGATGTATAAATTATAATATTCTATTAGAGCAATAAAGCCCCAATATTTTTTCAAAATCCATTTTTTTTTTCTATAAAATAGAATAGTTGTTGAAGATGCTCTAATATGGTTTAAGTATGAGTGCAATCAATATAATTTGATGTTCAACATGAGAATAATATGGAGGTTTTGGAAAAAAATTTAAATATGGTGTAAAATTGTTGAAATATGTTGGAAGTTGGAACTCATGACCTAGTCGAGTCTTGTTCATGGCCGCACATGTGTGTGCTAGATTTTTTTTTTTTTTTGTTTGATTAGGTAAAAATTCGACACTCCGGACAGGCCCGATGAGTCGAGAGGCCGAAAAAATCGGCGACGGATAAACCGTCAATACAAGCAGATAGCAAACATAAAACAACACAACATAATGACCAAATTACATGAGTGCAGTTACAACCTCCGACTAGTACTGTCGATGAAGGAACGGAAGCAGTGTGCGACAACTCATCTGCCAGTTGGTAGAGGCACGCAGGGAATCCCTAGGGAACTAATTGGAAACCTCATATTTGAACCCGGATATCAACAAGCCTTCAGGTTTCGATCACGTCCACAACCTCTCGCGCGTCGACAAAGGAGAAGAACACCACTCAAAAGCCGCTAGCCCAAAAGCCACAACCACACCGCAAGCAACTCGGCAAACCTAGCCAAATCAGTTTTCACCTTTTAAAAAAAACAAAAACAAAACGGGTCGCTTAGGGACCAAGGCAAAAGCCTTGGATCCGAAGAGCAAACCGTGAGTCGCCTTTGCCTTAGGCCCAAAAGAATGAAGTCAGGCCCAGGCCAAGAATCCTCTCCGCCGACCAGCAACCAACGAAACCACCGAGCACATGTGTGTGCTAGATGTTTAATATATGCATAAGCCATGTGAGAGATGTTTAATATATGCAAAAGAAGTTATCCATCGATTTACACATTAGACTTGAAACATTAGACTTGTAATATATGTTCATACTTTTGATGTGAAATTTTTATTATTATTATTTCTTTACATCTCAACAAAAATCAGTTATGGATTATAAATGATGGCAATGCATGTTTGTATAGACTGATCTACGCATTCGACATAGTGCATTGAAAAACAAGGATTTATCAATGATCTGATGGAGGCCATGGTATTTTATTTTTTCCATTTGTTTGTTACTCTTTTTGTTTCTTTTTACTTTACACTATCTTACTATAAATAAATATGTATAGAAACTAAAAAGTGTCAAATAAAAAGAGTTTATGTATAGAAGGCCATAGAATGAAGTGATGAAGTATACGCCAAGTAAATACATAGTTACAGTATCAACGCATACAATTTGCATGGTTCATTTTTTTAATATATAATATTATTATTGTAGCAATCCGATTTTGATTATTCCCATTATTTTTGGAATATTCTCAATAGTCCCTATATTTTTTTTCCACTTGCCCTATTTTCTTGATGGAAAAGTATACTCCTAGCTAATGTAGTTAGTGTCAAGCTGAATTGGATATCTTCAGTAATTAAATCCAGACTTACCTTTCAAATAATATATATATTTATATACTCCTAGCTAATGTAGTTAGTGTCGTTTGACCTTTATGCACGTAGTTTAAGGAGCTAAAAACTATATAGGGAGTAAAATATTATTTTTTTAATTAAATTTTTCTACATTATAATAATTATTATAATGTAAAAAATTTAATTAAAAAAATTAATATTTTACATAGTTTTTAACTCCTTAAAGTACAGGTTCCAAAGTCAAATGTCTTATATTCAAAATCGGAGGGAGTATATGCTAGTATATATAGGTCTCGCCCCGTGCATGAAGATAAATAACGTTAATACAATATGCACTGAAGGATTTTGATTACATATTATAGCTATCTAATATTTTAATAATTTATTTTGGTCCTAAAAAATAATATCGATATAATAAAAACAGCAAATATTTAATACTACATATTTATCTATTAATACTTTTGATAAGTATGCCTATGAAATAGTTTTGATTTATATTTTTACCAATTATCTAAAATATATATAGATAGATTTTGGTCTATGATAACTTTTTATAAACTATAAGACCCTATGCATCAGACTTAGTACATGTATATATATTTTTTAATTAGTAGTATAGGTATATAGATTATATATGTTTGGGATACCAATTAATAATCTTTATAATTAAACTTGTTTTTTTTTAAAAAAAAATGGTTTTGAAATTGATATGTAGTACATTTGAAGGAAAAAGAATAAAAATAGGAAAGAGTCAAGACGAAATAAGGAAGGAAGGGCAACAAAACTTCTCACATGAGCTTCCAAGAAAGTGTGTGCCGAGAGATCTCATGTATATATATTTAACGCACATGCCAAAATTAGTCCCATGATTACAATATGCCAAACTCATCCGACATTTAATTCAAGGCACACATTACCAAAGTCGACACTTCATGGAAACTTCCATAATTAACCCATCTTTTACGTAATAATAAATTTAAATAATATATACCAAGTTTACTTTTGAACAATAAATAATGTGTTTCTTGATTAGATATTTAAAAAATTCATATAGATATTACAAATTGTACCCATATTAACAAAAAAAAAAAAATAAAAAAAAATCAACATTCTATCAAAATTATGATCAAATCGCTAACCCAATGGAATAATTTATCATATCAAACGAGCATTAATCCCAAATCCACCCCTTATACTTATAACTAGTGTATGTCCCGTCCCCTGCACGAGAATATGTCAACACAATATTATAAAATTATATTTATTATCTATAAAAAATCTTATTATAAATATGAAAATAAATAAATAAATATGAATTACATTATGATAATTAAACTAATAAATGGAAATGTAAGATTAAAATTAATCTAGATCTAAATAACTCATTCTACTAAAAAATAATATCTACTAAAAAAAAATTAACCTACACTTATATAGCAATTTGTATATCTGTATATGCCAAATTTATTACTATTACTGCGTTTAATTATATTGATATGGTTATTTTCTTATATAATATTTACTCTTTTATAAGATATTCCATCTATTCAATTATATGAGTTAATGGTAAAATAAAATAATTATTTTTAATTATATAGATTAGAACTATCTTATTATTTTTTATTAGATTTCCTTTTTGACGTGAGGAAGTTTTGCGAGATGCACTCACGTGCCGAGTTCGTTCGTAGATTGGATGGCATGTACTCATACTCGCCTATATGATATATATGATTAGATTTAATTTTAATATATTAAATATGTCCGTATACAGAATCGATTCCAAAGAGTTCTGAACTCACCATTTCGGTAGACAATAATCTTAATAATAATATACTATAATAATAATAATAATAAAAATAAAAATAATATATAATATATAATTAGTTTGATGCGTGTAATCAATAACTCAAAAAGTATATTTTAGTCTTTTATAAGATATTTCATCTATCCAATTATATGAGTTAATGGTAAAATAAAATAATTATTTAATCATTTTAAATTATATAGATTAGAACTATCTAATTATTTTTATTAGAATAAAATTCACATTTATAAGGTACTGCATAAAGGTTTTTTTTGCTTATCTATGGTTAACTAAATCTCATGTAATTTAATTAGATAGTTGATTTTTAAAAATATTTTAATATTCTTTTTTATTAAATATGTAGTATATATTTATTACATTTGTTTATAAAATATCTATGTATGGATGGATTTTGACTACATATATGGCTATATAATATTTTAATTATTTATTTTGGACTCAAAAAATAATATAGATAGATATAAAATAAAAATTATTAAATGATTGATTTTGATATAAATAATTATTTCCACCAAAAAATAATCTAAATATAACTAAAATAGCAGCTATCAATTATTACATATTTATCTATTATTAATATTTTTGGTAAATATGACTATGAAAATTAGTTTTATTAATTAGTTTTATTATTACTACTACTACGTTTAATTATATTGATATGATTTTTTCCTTATATAATATTTACTCTTTTATAAGATATTCCATCTATCCAATTATATGTGTTAATGGTAAAATAAAATAATTATTTTTATTAGATTTCCTTTTTGACGGAAGAAAGCTTTGCGAGATGCACTCACGCACCATCACGTCTGCAAATGCACTCACGTGCCGCCACGTAGGCACCAATGCATCGGTTTTAGTATATGTATATAGATTTCAGAAGCAATCTCTTTGTAAAAATTTGCGCCACGTGTCCTTCTCGATCTGAGCAAGGTTAAAAAGCCAAATTTTCAGCCTTTCTCCCACCCACTTTCTCTCCATCGATTGAACTGCTCCCAAGCCAAATTTTCAGCCTTGCTCCCCACCCACATTCTCTCCATGCATTCAACTACTCCCAATACCAATTTCAAGTTGAAATCGGTTTTCTCCTTCAACTGCTTCCTCGCAATTACAAGCCGAAATTGGATTTCTGTTCCACGTTCTTCCTCATAATTATCTTATTGCTCAAAATTGATTGGGGACTACTGTTGTAGAGGCGGTGCGCAATCGGTGAGCAGTCAGAGGATGATTGGTGGGCGGCGACACAGTCGGTGAGGGCTGGAGGCGGCAATCGGGTGGAACAGTTGCGTAATTGGAGGTTAGTATTTGAATTCAATTGATTTTTGCTTTGTGAATTAGGGTTTTGTTGGTTAACTTTGGGGATTTCGATTTGAATCAACAATTTTACAATAATTAGGGTTTGATTGAGATAGCAAACACCCAAAATTCAAGAAGTAGATTTGGTATTCTCGAACTCTCATGTAAAGAAGCACATACGTAGGCGAGGTTTGATTGAGATTGTTTTTTTCATTCAAAGGTGAGGAGTATAGATTGATGGATATGAAAGTAACTGAGAACTCTCACAAATTTTTTTTAAGGATTTCATACAAAGTAATTTCACTAATTTGAGGGAGATACAAAGTAACTGAGAACTCTCACATTGGAACTGTGAAATCTCCATGGCTGTGGCAAGGCCTAAAATCATCAACCAAATCTAGTGGTGTGGTGAATTTCACATCAAATGGTGAATAAAAGGTCATTGAATGAACAATCTAAGTTGGGTCTAATAGAAGAAGAGAAAGACTCAAAAGGGGCTGGAGGGATAAGAGGAAGAGGAGGGGATGGGATCCTCATTCCCGTCAAATGTATCAAATCCCCAGCTGGTTGTGTAGAAATCACTCATTAGTTATGTTGGGTTGGCCTCAAATGTTTCTCTTCCTTGCTGAATGCAAAGTTGAGATTGTTCAATCCATGGAAGTCCCAACTTTCACCATGAAGCTTTGCATGGAGAAGAAGAAGAAGAAGAGGAAGCTTGAAGGACAACCTTCCAAGAATCTAATGGCTGAGAGGAGGCGAAGGAAGAGGCTGAATGATCGCCCTTGATGTTAAGATCGGTTGTTCCGAAGATTAGCAAGGTATTGGGATGTTATCTGCCCTTCTTTATCTTTATCTATTTTTCATATTTTTTAATTCTACCTACTTTTAGTTATATGATTGATCTTTCTTTGGTTGAAAGAGCAGATGGATAGGACATCAATACTTGGAGATACATGAAACAATTGAAAGAAAGGATTAGCAATCTGCAAGAGGAAATTGATGTGAATTCAAGTGAGTTAAATTTAAATGGAGGAAGCATCTTCAAAGACCTAAAACAAACTGAGGTACTGGTGAGGACTTCACCAAAGGTGTGTCAGCTGTTTTTTATTATTTATGGACATATTTGGGTCAATTTTTATTTTATGATCTTTGTTTGAAACTTGCTATGTGCAGTTTGACGTAGAGAGGCGAAATGCAGATACCCGGATCGAGATCTGTTGCACAAGCAAACCAAGTCTGTTGCTGTCAAACTATGACTACCTTAGAAGCACTGGGACTTGAAATTCAACAATGTGTAATCAGTTGCTTCAATGACTTCTCATTACAAGCTTCTTTCTCAGAGGTATTCATTGCTGAAATGTTTCAACTGAATTGAGAAAACTAATTCTATTCACGGAAGGTTGCTTCAATCGAATGCCATTGTTTAATGAGTTCCTTTGAGTGAAGGTAAGCATTCTGTTGAAGGTTGGAAATCGAGGTTTGATTGAGATTGTGTTAATTAAAAGGTGAAAATTAATAGAGGTAAAATTAGAATAATCATACCTCGATTAAAAATACAAAAACAACCTTAAAACGGGTAAAAAAAAAAATAAAAAATTCTTCAGCCTAGTTCACAAGTATGGTGTGAAATATATCATGGCGAGTAAAATAAGGTTTCATATTGAATACAATAAGAATAATAAAAGGTGAAAACATCTTAAAATAAATCATATATTATAGATCAATTTGGAATAATTGGATTGCCATGAAAATACACGCAACCTTAAAACAAGTAAAAACATTAATCGTTCATTTTATTCAGCCCAATTCACAAGCATGGTGTGAAATATATTATGCCGATGAAAATTAGGTTTCAATATTAAATACAATAAGAATAAGAATAACAAATACCAAAATAAAATATCTAAAAGAAATAGTCTATTAGAGGTCAAAGTGGAATAATTGGGTTCCGATTAAATTACACTCGGCCTTAAAAGGAGTAAAAGCATAACCCATTAATTCTTTGCAGCCTGTTTTACAAGCATGGTGTGAAGTCTATTATGGTTATGAAAATCAATTTGTGGATAATCCAATCAAATATGGAATTGAATTATCCAAAACACACCCTAAATATCTTTTTTTATTCTTTAGCTATATAAGGTTTATACTTTTAAGCATATGGTATCTTTATCAAATTGGTTTATAACTTAAACCAATTTTAAGAGGTATAATATGACGAGTAATAGATAAAGTATCATAGAGGATATGAACTCGGTTTTCTTAGGCCAAAAACCATATTGTTTCTTTTATTTGCCTTCAAGTAGAGTAGATGTTAGGAAAAGTGTGGAAGTGGTCGATTTACTATTCTTTGTTAAATTTGAAGTATTAATTGTCTTGAGAAAAGATTTCACCATGATCTTCAAACATTTCAAAAAATGACATGATAGAAAACATGAGCAAAATGACATATTAGTAGAAAATTGATATGTCGAGTAATTTGTTTAAGACGTCAAACTCGATTGAAAATATTATGAAAAAAATCGAACACGGTTCGGGAAAAGTACTAGTTAAATCCATTCGACTAAATAAAATTTGAGCCGGATTTTGATATCCACATAATTTTATATTTTAAAATTAACGTTTTAATTATATTTTATTTTTTTATATTTTTAATTAATATGAGTATAGTTTGTATATAAAATTTTACCATGTTATTTACTTATTTTTAGTTCAAATTGATATTTCGTACGAATTATTTAGAATCATCTTTCTATTATTTAATGAGTAAGTATTATTTGTTTGTTGATATTATGTCTTAATCTTCATGGGTTACCCAATTCTATACGAACTCTTCTTATTCTCCAATGTGTATAGATTAAGCTACTTAAATAGTAGCGTAGATAAAAATAGAACAACCAAATATTTCTATAATCAGTTGACTTCTGCCCCTTACTTACCTAACTCTATCCCACGCCCGCAACCAAGATACTTCAAATAAAGATAGATAGATAGATATATCAGGGCGTCTTACGGTGTAATTTGTAAATAAATTTAAAGCGTTAAATTAAAAAGATTAGGTATCAAATTATTATTCATATGTACTGATGTACATACATATAAATAATCCTTTATTAAATACAAATAATAACACTTGTTTTGTTTATATATACGAATAATTATATTATCATGCGTAAATAATCCCTAGAATTTATTAGGGTTGGCATGGTACGGTTACCACAAAAAAATTGTGATTACCACGTACCAACCACAAACTGGTGGTACGCAAATTTTCATACCACATACCAACCACAAGTCGTGGTTACCGCATATGTGGTAACCACGATTTGTGGTTACTATCAGTACATTACCATGGTTACCAAACTTTAATTATGTTTGTATTTTTTTGAAATCCCTTGGCTACTTTTTGGTGGTCATCAAATTTATCGAACAAAAAAAATATGGTTACAAGAAATAATATGGTTACCTTATTTTAAAAGGTCAAATTAATCAAGTTCAAAACCTAAAGTACAAACCAGTTGAAACCAAGCAAGTTCAAAGTCCTGAAGAAACAAAGTTCAATTGTTCAAACATTCAAAATGTTCCTGCAAGTTCAAACAAAACAAGTTCAAAGTCTTCAAACATTCAAAATGTTTCTACTGTTTCTAGTAGAAAAAATGGAAATGACCAATTTAGGTCAAAATCAAAACACAAAATATAAATTAAAAACTTAAAACTCAAAGGTAATTACAATAAAACATTAAATAAAAAAATTAATATATATACTCGGTAACCATGGTAATCATGGTATTCAGATTTCATTACCATTACCGTACCACCTTCACGTGGTTACCACCACGATGGCTACCACCATGTTGGTTACCACAAGTGTGGTTACCAACATAGTCGGTTTATGGTTGGTACGTGGTTGGTATGGTAATTTTCGTACCATTTGCCAACCCTAGAATTTATGCAATTATTTTAGACTCCCTAGTCCCTACCCTAGAGAATATATCAAATGGCTAAACAACTTGTATTGCATTGTGACTTGTGATTACTGACTAAACAACTTGTACTGCATTGTGTGTACAATACGGATTTTAGTACAGACAAATGTAAATACAGTACAAAAATCATGTTTGGTGATTATTACAAGAGTATGGATCTCCTATAAGTCTATGACACCCAATGTATCTTATGTGTGATACAAAATTATTTGTGGTATTTTTTAATGATAAAAAAATTATATGAATATTGTACGTGTTTAATAATAAATATTTGCATTTTTTTCTTCTTAAAAATGATATTTTAATAATGATTATAATGAGTATTCTAATATAATTACTCTTCTAATTTTAATATTTTTAAAAAATATGATTTTATATTAAAAAGTATATATGATTTGGCATGTACAATTTAGATATAATTTTTACAATTTTTTTTATTGTTAAAAATACCATAAATTATTTTGTATTATACCCAATGACACATTAGGTTTTATTGGAGATTCATACTCTTCTTATATACGTAATTAATAATTTAAAAATGACGTCGTATGGCAAAAAGAAATGTGTGGTAAAATAATGGGGGCTGAATCTAGACGAAATAAACATCAAGTGGGCCATTTCTCACTCATTTTCAGGCCCATTGTCCTTTTTGCTGCCTCCAATAGCTATCTCCTCACTTTGTTTCGTGTCTCTATTTGGATTACTACTGATTACTCATTCTCGTCAATAATACTATAATATACTACATTTTACCTATTATGCACATATTTTAAAATTTTAAAAACTATATAAAATATTTTTTATAATCTAATACTTATATTTTTTTTGATTAAGTAATAATTCGGATGTGAACCGCTATTCGAAAGCATCATTTCGAATGAGGTCGATAAGACCTGGGTCAGTGTATAGAGAAGGGATGGAGGCAATATGAACAAGGTGTGCATAATCTAATACAGTACTTATTAGTATTAAGTATCCAATTGTAAGAAAAAAAAGTTTATAAAAAATAATACTTAACCCATTATAACACATGCTGAATAGAAAGTGTCTGTGTCTTATATTTTAGATTGAAGGAAGTATAATTTATAATTTATAATATTTGATTATAGTATATTTTATAATATAATATTGTGCATTATCTTCATATTTGCCTAAGGACTGATATTTTTTTAATTCATTTCTATTTTAACTGTTAACTTTCACATCTCAAAATATAAGTCATTAGAATTTTTATCATGGTTTTTAGAAAAAGCTAAAAAAAATTATATATATATATTTTAAAAAATATATCCATACATATTAATAATGGCATAGATTAAAAAATTCAATTAAAAAAGATTCTTTATCTAAAAATGAATGAATTTTATAAAATCAATTTTAGAAAAAACTAAAATAATTATGATTTTCAATTAAGACTCTTAATATAAAAAATGTAGATCATAATAACCGTCAATTAAAAAAACATAAGTAATTTTTTTTAATGTATAAATGGTGGATTGGTGGGAAAATCTTCTATTGTCCTCGTGTCTCACAAAAACGAATGAACACTTAGGGTGTAAAACAGAGCTGATAAGGTAGCTGAAGCTGATAAAGTACTTAAAGTTGATGGATTAATTGTGTTAAATATATGCTAAATTAGAGTTTTCAGAAGCTATTAAGGTGTTTGATAACCTAGCTGATATAGTAACTGATGCAAACTAGCTAATCAGATAGAAAAAAATGAATAAAATTTTGAAAAGCTTGGGATGAGTAGCTGTTTAAAATCCAATTTTAAAAGTTAATTAAATTAAAATCTTATATTTAACTTATTTAAAACTCTTGTGTTGGCTTGTCATCTTTTTTATTTTCTGTTTAGAATCCTGCTTTATCTGGAATTTTATTGGTTGTCTTTTCATTTCTGTCATTAGCTTATGTTTGTACATGATGATTAGTCCATCCACCGGCTTGCATTGTCCGGTCTCTCGGTTTCTTTATGCTTGTCTAGATAAACGAATTATTATCTTGCTTCCAAAAAAAAAAACCAAAAATTTCGAAAAGCTAATTGCATTACTAAACGGACCCTAAGAATCGCCCCATCAAATTTATTCATGACTTTAGCAGTCACCACTCACCACACCCGGTTGTCCTCGAACCATGGCTATGTTGTTGATCTTAGAAAGTAAATTATAATAATTTCTAGGATAACATGCTTACAGGGACTTAGGGAGGGGTGTTCTTCGAATCGAACAAGTTGAGTATTTAGGTGTTTATGTCATACTTTGCTTTTTTTTTTTTACCGAGCCGAGTCCGGTTTTTGTTTTGAGCTCATAGTTTTGCTCATACCCGACTCGTGAGTATTTAACCAAGCTCAAACTTGCGGTTGTTTAACTCGTTTTTTGCGAGCCGAGCTCATTTAAACTCATTTTTCAAAAAGCTCATTTTATATAAACCCGTTTAAATCTAAGTTTAAAACTCGTTTTATGTACGTAAACACACCAATACATACAAAGCTTGGCTCACTTATATAAAACGAGTTATATGAACAAACTCGTATAAAGTTCAAACTAGATTCGAGCTCGTACAAAATTCCTAATATGTTGTGTCATAACTTGATTCATAATTTAGATCAATTTAGTTCAAGTTTATATGGAGTATATGTCTATATGATGCTTCGTGTTGATAAAGATAAAAATAAAAATCCTTTTGGTAATTGATTAATATATTTCTTTTACGATACTAAAAAGGAACAAAATTAGTTAGGACTTTTTTTAATCTTCATTTAAATTAATAAATAATATGCATAAAACTTGACACGTGTAGTCGTGAAAGGGTGAAACTAGGTAGCTATATATAGTACAGTAAAGAGTCTTGATCAGGGGATTACTAATTAAACTCACTGGTTATTACTACATCCGTTCAACAAAACAATATAAGTTCTTTTATATTTTACATGTTTTTTAAGAATTTTAAAAAGATGGTAAAATATTAATTTTTTATAAAAAATTTTTTAATAATTTAATACTCATTAAGTATGAAATATGAAATTGTTAAAAAAAATTAATAAAAAAAATAAATATTTTACCATTTTTTGAAGTTCTTAAAAAGCGTATAAAACTTAAAAAGACTTATATTGTTAAATGGATGTAGTATTTCCTTAGTTGGTTGGACATATATATATTACGAGGAAGCATGTTACGAGGCTTCCCCCATTTAGAACTTTCTAACACTTTAGATTCGCAATCAAAGCCGTAATTTTCCATATATTCATCAATCCTTTTCATTAATTATTAACTTAATTAATTTCCCCCTCAATTTAATTTCCTCAATTAATTTATACAAAATGGCCGTATATTGCCAATCGAGGCATAAAAATCAAACATAACCTTAACTTATTCTTACTACTTATCACTTTATCAGCAGTTTACAAGTTAAATTCCAGTCTATAATGGCATTTACTTTGAACTAATAAATAAGAGGATTTGATGATACGTGTGGGATACCCGATCCTTCGCCTGTGGGCTCAAGATTAAGAACCACGCCGTATATTTGCTCCGATCTTGCAATGCTCTTTGATATCTCCTGATTTGGAACAATTCAAACAAGTGATTAGAATTCTGATTTAGCGACAGAATTATACTTAGCAAAATTCAGCAACTTGAAACAGAGAAATAGCGACAGAAAACTAAAACGAAGAACAGCGAGGGACGAGGGAAGCCTAGCGCGCAGAGGACGGGACGTCTCAGGGGCCTTGCTCGCGGGAGCGAAGGCCAGACGCGGGCGGGTGCGCTTCGCTGGAGCGAAGATGCTGGCGACTGGGCGCGGGGGCGCTAGCGAAGGAGAACGCGGGAGCGAGGGCGCCTTGGGCGTCCGCGCTCGCTGGGAGCGACGCTGGGAGCGAGAGGCGCCAAGCGCTAGAGTCCTCGGAAGCGTCGGCTATGTCGAGTAGGGGATGGCTGTTCTCCTCTGCCTCGACAAGAACAAGGTGAGGGTTTGGTTTGTTTGGTGTGATTGCCGAAAATAACATAGAACACAATAGCTTTGGGACTGATAATCGAAGAACCCTTGATCCGTTAAGGGTTTCTTCAATTCTATTTCAATCTGATTAATTCAAAGTGCGGAAACATAAATTTATAGTAAAACTATGAGATATCTAACCAATCCTTCCTTGCAAAGGAAAGGGGTTTGGATAGATTAATTCTATCTAATGATAAGTGAAATAACTTTAAGATAAATAAAACCTAAGAAGATAGATATTTAATAACTTGGTGGGTAAGTAATATATCTAGAAGAGATATAATTAATTTCCACCTTATTTATCTAATTGCATAAAATAACAATTTAATTAACTAGATTAATCTCGGCCCATGCACAAGTGTGACTCGGCCCATCTTCTCGACAAGACCAAAGGCCCACTCGGCCGAGTGTTCTCTTGGTGATGCCGAGTTCAGTTGATTCATGGCGGGTGCAGACGAGTCTTCATGAGCTCCGTGTGTGGACGTAGGCTCACTTCCTGTGCTGGCGGTGTAACCTTGAGCCAAGTGATCCAGGGTGGCCTGAACCCTTGCTCTAAAGTTCCATGGTGACGGACAAGAAAGGCTTTAGTTGCATTCTGAATCTTCTTGGCCCTTGAACGAGTGACAGGGCCATCAAATGGAACCTTCATGTTGTCCTCAATGTCACCAGGAGTCATCGATATTTGAACGGCATCATTCTCCTCCACTTGACTTTAATTTGTCCTCAAATCGTCGTCAGAGTCATCGTCGGGCACGAACAAGGATAGATCGGCGACGTTGAATGTAGAATGGACGCTGTACTTATCGGCAGGGAGATCCAGCTTGTAGGCATTAGGACCCATCCTCTGAACCACTCTGAATGGTCCATCTCCCCTGGGGTCCAGCTTAGATTTCCGTTGTTGCGGAAACCTTTCCTTCCTGAGATGCAGCCAGACCAGATCACCAACGTTGAACTGCACATCCTTGCGATGCTTGTCCTTAGCGGCCTTGTATTGCGCAGTCTTCCTTTCCAGCTGCGCCTTGGTACGCTCATGCAAGCTTTTGATGAAGTCTACTTGCTTAGCTGCATCCACGCTCTCCTTGTCCTTATATGGCCGAGGCATCATGTCCACTGGAGTTAATGGATTTCGGCCATAGACTACCTCGAAGGGGGTCATCTTTGTTGCAGAGTGCCTAGATCTGTTATATGCAAACTCTACAAATGGTAGACAGTCTTCCCATCTCCGGAGGTTAGTTCGCAGCATGACTCTAAGGAGAGCCCCAAGAGTTCTATTTGTGACCTCAGTTTGGCCATCAGTTTGTGGGTGACAAGAAGTAGAAAATAGCAATTTTGTACCCAATTTAGACCATAAAGTTTTCCAAAAAGAGCTTAAGAATTTAGGATCACGGTCAGAAACTATAGACAATGGCAATCCATGTAAGCGAACAACATCCTTGAAGAATAAATGAGCAACATGAATAGCATCATCAGTTTTATGACAAGGTATAAAGTGAGCCATTTTGGAAAATCTGTCTACAACAACAAATATGGAATCATGACCCTTAGAAGTTCTAGGCAATCCTACAATAAAATCCATAGAAACATCTTCCCATGGTGCATTAGCAATTGGCAAAGGTTGGTATAGACCATTAGCATTGGATTTCGATTTGGCTTTAGCACATGTAACACAACTTTTGACAAATCTCAGCACATAATTAGACATTTTAGGCCAAAAGTAATGTTCCTTTAGTCCAGCTAGTGTTTTTTCGAAACCCCCATGTCCCCTAGATTCATGTATTTCTTGGGTTAACAATCGGCGAATAGAAGAAGATGGGATACAAAGCTTGCCCATCTTGAACAAATACCCATTATCAACAAAAAATGAATCTACTTCACCTTTGGACACACATTGAGCATATATAGTGTTAAAGAAACTATCAGAAGCATACAGTTCCTTTATTAATGCAAAACCCAAAACATGTGCATCCATATGGTTTAAGAGGACATACCTGTGTGATAGCGCGTCAGCTACCACATTATCCTTTCCCTTCTTGTGGTGAACCACATAGGAAAAGGTCTCTATGAACTCCACCCATCGAGCAAGTCGCCTGCTGAGCACTGCTTGTCCTTTGAGATACTTGAGAGCTTCATGATCCGAATGAATCACAAACTCCTTAGGCCAGAGATAGTGTTGCCAAGTCTGTAAGCAGCGAACCAGGGCAAATAGCTCCTTGTCGTAGGTAGAGTAGTTGAGCTCAGCGGTGCCCAACTTTTCGCTGAAGTAGGCGATCGGACGCTTGTTCTGCAGCAGGACCCCTCCAATACCAGTGCCAGAAGCGTCACACTCGAGCTCAAAAGGTTGAGCAAAGTCAGGTAACTGCAGCACTGGGGCGTGGGTCAGGCGGTCCTTAAGGGCGTCGAAAGCCTTTTGATGTGAGTCAATCCAGCGAAATGTCACATCTTTCTTGGTCAGCTCATGTAGGGGGGCGGCAATCAGGCTGAAATCTTTGATAAAACGTCGATAGAAGCCAGCAAGGCCCAAGAATGAGCGGACATGGGTAGGTGTAGTCGGCCTAGCCCACTCCTGAATAGCACGAATCTTCTCCTCATCCACCTTTAATCCAGATGCAGTCACTACAAAACCAAGAAAAATGGTAGACTCGGATGCAAAAGAACACTTCTTTAAATTGGCATATAATTTCTCCTTTCTTAGACAATCAAAAACCAATTTTAAGTGACTGAAGTGATCATGCATATTCTTACTGTAGATTAAGATATCGTCAAAATAGACAACGACAAATTTTCCTAAGTGTCTTCTAAGCACATGGTTCATAAGCCTCATAAATGTAGAAGGTGCATTAGTTAACCCAAAAGGCATTACTAACCATTCATATAAGCCATACTTAGTTTTAAAAGCCGTTTTCCATTCATCACCCTGTTTCATCCTAATTTGATGATATCCACTTCTAAGGTCAATTTTAGAAAAAATAGCAGCACCATGAAGTTCATCAAGCATATCATCTAAACGAGGAATAGGGTGGCGATACTTAACCGTTATTTGGTTGATTGCGCGACAATCAACACACATGCGCCAGGAGCCATCCTTCTTTGGAACCAATATGACTGGCACGGCACAGGGAGACAGGCTCTCACGAACAAAGCCTTTATCCATCAACTCCGTGACTTGGCGTTGCAGCTCCTTTGTTTCCTCAGGACTAGCTCTATAAGCGGCGCGATTAGGCAAGGCTGCCCCAGGCACAAAGTCAATCTGGTGCTCAATACCTCTAATAGGAGGCAAGCCTTGGGGAAGTTCAGCTGGAAGCACATCCAAGTAATCCTGCAGAAGAGCAGCAATAGGTGCAGGAATATGACTCAATTCAACATTAAGTAATACCTGTTTCATGACTAGAAGAATGTGAGGTCGATGAGCATTCCAGGTGATGCTCCCTTTCTGAGGTTGAGAGACCAACGATCGACGTTCCACAGAGCCCTTAATTGAAGCAGAAGGGGGCTTAGTCGACGTCGGAAGGGAAGGAGAGGGCGCCACGGGGGCTGCAGGTGCGGCTGCGGGCGCTGCTGCTGAGGCCGCGGGCGCGGCATGCTGGGCCGCGGGTGCGGCTTGTGCAGCCGAGCTCTCCTTGAGCTTCTCCATCCTTTCAGCTTCTCTGTCGGCGTTCCTTTGTTGCTGCTTGCGAACCTGATCCTTCAGAATAGTTTGTGGCGAAAGGGGTAGGAGAGTAACTCTCCTCCCGTCATAGGTGAAAGCATATGTATTTGCACGACCATCATGAAGGACATTACGATCATATAACCAAGGACGCCCTAACAATAAATGACTACAATCCATGCGTGCAACATCACATAATATTTTATCATGATATGATCCAATAGAAAGAGAAACTAAGCATTGTTTGGTGACCATTATATCAGATCCATCATCAGTGATACCATTCAATCCATAGTGAGTAGCACGAGGAGTAGTAGGTAAATGGAGGAAATCTACTACCTTTTCATTGATGAGATTGCAGCAACTCTCACCATCGATGATGAGGTTTAAGGTAGCCTCGCGAACCACACATCTGGTGTGGAAGATGTTCTCCTTTTGATCAGCCATGGGAGACTCCTGAATGTGTAGGACCCGCCGGTTGACAAGACAGAGGACGTTGTCATATTCAGATGTGTCGATCTCCTCAATAATTTCAGGCGGCTGGTCCTCCTCCACTTCACTCGAAATTACATGGTCCTCAACAGTCTCCTCCTCATAGTAATGGTCTCCCAAATCATTGAGAAGAACCTTCTTTTTCTGAGGGCAATTGCGAGAGACATGCCCAGAACCACCACAAGTGAAACAACGGATGTCTTTGTTGCGATCTGTAGAAGGGGCAGCAACTCGTCTAGTTTCAACCTGATAACCCTGTTGAGGTGAGTTGGAAACTCCCTTTTGCTGCATAGAAGGGTTAGAAGTAGAAGGTTTAGATTGACTAGAAGGGTTAAAGGGAACAAACCTGCGACCTTGAGAGGTCTGGTCAAATCGGCCCCTCTGCTGCCGTAGCTGCTGCTGCTGTTGTTCATACAGAAGCTGTGCTTTATGAGTCAAAGTGTTAATATCTCTAATGGAATGGATAGCTAACGGATTTTTAATAGAAATATTAAGACCAGCAAGAAATTGAGTACACAAAGCACGTTCAGTAAGATAAACATTAGCCTGATGGGAGAGTCGTTCAAGTTCATCCCTGAAGTCATTCGGAGAGCGAGTTCCTTGGCGGCAGGAAGCAAGCTGCATCCTCATGGACTCCGTGTATTCCTCAGGCACATGTCTCTTCTTTAGGAGATAGCGAAGTTGGGGCCAAGTTTCAACAGGTTGCTTGTCCTGACGGCGGCGCATCTCACGAGTGCGGAACCACCAGTTGCGAGCTTTACCTACTAAATGCAATATAACAACTTCCAATTTCTCCGTTTCCTCATAGCGTAAATGTTCAAGCAGATAGTCAGTATGATTTTCCCAGACAAGATAAGCTTCAGGATCAGTATTACCATCAAAAGTTTCTAATTTAAGCTTAACATCTCGTCTCTGAACAGCTTGAGCATTATCAAATCTAGGATGACCAAAATTAGGAGGGGGTAAATCATCAAAGTTAGGATTTACCTCATGGTAAGCATCCTCCAAATGTGGTGTCTCATTCAGATCATTATTGCTACGGCTATCATCCCAGTTAGCACGAGTATAGAACGGCTGCTGTGGACGCTGATGGGGTCGGCCCTGCTGCTGCCGTGGGTGATGGTGCTCAGGGCGATCCTGGTGGCCATTGAAGCCCGCTAAAGGATCGTTGTCATGCTCTCCAGGGAAAGGATTAGTAGTAGCAGATCTCAGCTGATAATGTAATTGACCAGAAGGAGGAGGGTGAGCGGAATAAAAGGTGTTACCTGCAGGTTGCTGATTACCTGTAGGGGGCACAGTACCCGAAGGTGGTGTAGTATCTGGGGGTGGTGGAGGCGGTTTTCCTCCAGAAGGAGGTGTAGATCCAGAAGCCTCCGCCTGTTTGGACTCCTCCCATTGCCGAGCAACTGCTTGTTTGATGATGTCAGATAACCGTAGGTGGTCCTCTTTGCGTTCGATAGCTCGACGATTTTCAGCCTCTGCCAGGGCCTG
The DNA here is from genome assembly GCA_963922045.1 of Persicaria maculosa. Taxonomy (NCBI): domain Eukaryota; kingdom Viridiplantae; phylum Streptophyta; class Magnoliopsida; order Caryophyllales; family Polygonaceae; genus Persicaria; species Persicaria maculosa. The sequence continues at coordinate 79,847,825 of OY998255.1, read as the reverse complement.
TTGCGTCACCAGAGTAGACTTTTGGACAGCAGAGTCAATAATAAACTGCATAGCCTCAGCAGAAATGCCAGCAGGTGGGGTAGGGGAAGGGTTGGGGTCGCTATCGTTTGTCATGTTCCTACAATATCAGAAGAGCAACAAGTAAACGAAGCAAAGACCAGAAACCAAGTAATGCAAGCTCTAGTGATTCCTAAGAGTGATTCAAATTTTTAGAAATCAAAGAGCGAGAAAACAAGGCACAATATTCAAGCAATTCCCCTGGACACAGAATTTTGCAATATTGAAGACAGCAAGTAACAATCCAAATTGCAATTTAAATCAGCCACAAAGTCGGATATCAAGGATAGCAAGTATAAACAAGCGACTGAATGTGTATAGAAAAAGAGCTACAATGTGATGCTTGAATAATATGAATGTGTAATAATCGACAATAGCAATCACAAGGGCAATCAAGTGCACACACTCCGTCAACTATTATCTGACGGTTGCAACACGGTTCAGAGAAAGAGGGGTGTGACCAAGGCTCCAGTGTCGGCACAGCACAAAATCACACAAGTAGGGTTCTTTTGTAATGCTTAAAACCGTTTAGATCATCTAACATGTAGCAATCAAAGAACTAACAAGGAAGAGTTACTAACTCAACAATGTAAGATGAAGAATGTTCTCTCTCTTCTTTTTTTTTTTGAATATGCTCGGATTTTCTGTTTTTTTTTTTTTTTTTGAACTACGAACTAGCTGCTGTAAAGGAGGGCAGCAACCGAAAATTAAGAGCAAGAAAAAATAAAAAATAATAAGCTACGATGATCTAAAAGTAAGCGAAAATAAAGAAAATAGGGAAAAATAGGCTAGAAACTGGAGAAATTTGGGTTCTTTTGTGGTGCAAGTTTATATAATGCTTTTAATCCAAGAATCACAGTCATAGGCATGATATGTAGCAACTAGGAATAAAAGATCACAACTTGCAGTCAAGAACTCAATATCTTCCAAATTATAGATCCAAACAAAGAATAACAAAAATAAAGTGCCAATTTTGATGGGTGAATAATAAAGATTCAATTTTTATGCAGCGGCTATGATGAAAAATAAGGCACGAAAAAGAAATCACTCAATAAGGAAATCAAGAGAGTAAAGAACTTGCATTAACCTGAAATCCGATACCACTTGATACGTTTGGGATACCCGATCCTTCGCCTGTGGGCTCAAGATCAAGAACCACGCCGTATATTTGCTCCGATCTTGCAATGCTCTTTGATATCTCCTGATTTGGAACAATTCAAACAAGTGATTAGAATTCTGATTTAGCGACAGAATTATACTTAGCAAAATTCAGCAACTTGAAACAGAGAAATAGCGACAGAAAACTAAAACGAAGAACAGCGAGGGACGAGGGAAGCCTAGCGCGCAGAGGACGGGACGTCTCAGGAGCCTTGCTCGCGGGAGCGAAGGCCAGACACGGGCGGGTGCGCTTCGCTGGAGCGAAGATGCTGGCGACTGGGCGCGGGGGCGCTAGCGAAGGAGAACGCGGGAGCGAGGGCGCCTTGGGCGTCCGCGCTCGCTGGGAGCGACGCTGGGAGCGAGAGGCGCCAAGCGCTGGAGTCCTCGGAAGCGTCGGCTATGTCGAGTAGGGGATGGCTGTTCTCCTCGGCCTCGACAAGAACAAGGTGAGGGTTTGGTTTGTTTGGTGTGATTGCCGAAAATAACATAGAACACAATAGCTTTGGGACTGATAATCGAAGAACCCTTGATCCGTTAAGGGTTTCTTCAATTCTATTTCAATCTGATTAATTCAAAGTGCGGAAACATAAATTTATAGTAAAACTATGAGATATCTAACCAATCCTTCCTTGCAAAGGAAAGGGGTTTGGATAGATTAATTCTATCTAATGATAAGTGAAATAACTTTAAGATAAATAAAACCTAAGAAGATAGATATTTAATAACTTGGTGGGTAAGTAATATATCTAGAAGAGATATAATTAATTTCCACCTTATTTATCTAATTGCATAAAATAACAATTTAATTAACTAGATTAATCTCGGCCCATGCACAAGTGTGACTCGGCCCATCTTCTCGACAAGACCAAAGGCCCACTCGGCCGAGTGTTCTCTTGGTGATGCCGAGTTCAGTTGATTCATGGCGGGTGCAGACGAGTCTTCATGAGCTCCGTGTGTGGACGTAGGCTCACTTCCTGTGCTGGCGGTGTAACCTTGAGCCAAGTGATCCAGGGTGGCCTGAACCCTTGCTCTAAAGTTCCATGGTGACGGACAAGAAAGGCTTTAGTTGCATTCTGAATCTTCTTGGCCCTTGAACGAGTGACAGGGCCATCAAATGGAACCTTCATGTTGTCCTCAATGTCACCAGGAGTCATCGATATTTGAACGTCATCATTTGATATCCCAACATGTAATCTCTATGCATTGCTTTACAACCGATCTTGAATCTTTATTGAAAAATAACATTCGTGTTATTGAAAGAAAGAGCAAAAACAGAAAATATATATATCACTGATCCTTCATGTCTTCTAGCTGAAACTAATGGGTCAGGTAGTTAAAGTTGATAGATTATTTGTGTTAAATATATATGTACTAATAAGCTAGCTATAGTGTGTTACGTGTTTGGTAAATCTATCTGTTAGGTAGCTAATGGAACCTTGCGAATAGAAAATTAAAAGCTCTGAAAAACTAGCTTCAATTTCAAAAACTTCGGTGAGTAGTTGATGAAAAACTAGCTTCAATTTCAAAAACTAATTAAACTAAAATCTTATATTTATTTCATTTAAAACTATATAATATCAAAATCAAAAGTTCCAAAAAGCTAGTTACAGAGCCTAAAATATGATAGTTTTTTAGTGCATTATACTTTAATCAAGCCGAGCACACAAGACCGACGAGTTCCATCCTAAAATTAACTAGCATTATAAGAAGTAACTCACTCTGACTTATATGCACGGTTTGAATTCCTTATATCATCAAATGTTCAACCTCTTCCATAAATTATGGTGGTTATGACTCCATCTGTTAAAAAATATAACTCCTTTTAGGCTTAGATTATTATTTAAAAATATAAGTCATTTTAGATTTTCTAGGCATTGTAATATGAGAATTGTTACTTTTTGACTTTTTTCTCAAATTTTATTGATTGATAAGAGTTGTGAGTAATTAATGAGAGTTATAAATGAAATAAATTTATAATTTACTTAATTTGTGCGTAAATGTCTAAAATAACTTATACGGAGTATTTTTCAAGGGAGTTAGTATATATGAACATTAGCCAATATTATACAATGATTACCTAAAATAGCCAACGGAATTTGAAAAAATCTAAAGATGTTGGCTACTGAAAGTAGACGTATCATCAGTTCATGACAGTTAATAAAAGCACGAGTTCACCCCCCATTTTATCCCTATATTAAATTGCTCAAACCTCCCACACCTTCATTTCTTCTTATCAACAAATCTCTCTTGACCACGCAGCCGGATGCCTCCTTTGACCCACGTGCCTCTTTCTCCTTTCCCCTCCCTCTTTCACTAATTAATTAACTTCCTAATTAAACTAGATTAATTAATTTAAACCAAATTAATTATTCCCTTATTTAATTTGAGCTACCATCATGGTACATCCATTCTGCCCAATTCCTCATCCCCTTTTCCCTTTATTTTTATTTTACTACAACAAATTGACATATATATATATATTATACTTAATAAGTCATTTTCATTTTCTTTTTATTTTTTTTAATGTTAATCCCCATGTATTTATATGCAATAATGAGGTAGCTCCACTTTCATACCAAACCATAACTAACTCTCCCTCTCTCTCTACACTCCCTCCAAAATTCCAAATCCAGCAAGATTTCGATTTCGATCTTGATTTCAATTAAACATTAATGGAATCTTCTTGGTTCAATCACAACCTCTCATCGCCGGAGTATTCGTCGTCTTCTACCACCACGACGGTGACCGCCACATCATACAACTCTCTCCCCTTCAACGTCAATGACTCAGGGGAGATGCTATTACTGGACATGCTGATGCAATCCGCCACGTCATCTCCGGAATTGTCGACGTCATCGGTGGAGGGGGTGAGGGTGAAGGTGGAGGCGGAGACGGAGGCGGCGGCGGAGACGAGGGGGTACAGAGGGGTGAGGAGGAGGCCGTGGGGGAAGTTCGCGGCGGAGATAAGGGACTCGACGAGGCATGGGGTGAGGGTGTGGCTGGGGACGTTCGACAGCGCGGAGGAGGCGGCGCTGGCGTACGATCAGGCGGCGTTCGCCATGAGGGGGACGGCGGCGGTGCTCAACTACCCGGTGGAGCGCGTGAGGGAGTCGCTGAGGGAGATGGAGCGGCAGGGCGCGTGGGGGAAGGAGGAGGAGTGTTCCCCTGTGATCGCGCTCAAGAGGAAACACTTGATGAAGAGGAAATCCAACGGCGCTGGGAACCCCAAGAGGCGGAGGAGCGCTGATCTTGCTACGCTTGATCGGACGGTGGAGATGAAAGTTGAGGCAATGGACGGTGATGATCGGAGGGATAATGTGGTGGTGTTTGAGGACTTGGGCCCTGAGTACTTGGAGCACCTCTTGAGCTGTTGGTGATATTATTTTTCTTTTTTCTTTTTTCTTTTTTTGGATGGAGCTCTGATTGTGACACAAAGGGGAAAAATGTAGTAAAGAGTTCAAAGCTTAATTGCAATTGCCATTTGAGAGTGATTGTAGAAGTGAATTATTGTAAATTATCAAGTGTGATTTACATTTACCATCCCCTTCTAAAATTCTAATTGCTCTATTTGCTGTTGTCTTTTACTTAAATGGTCATTTTTTAGTTCCTTTTTTTTTTGGTATGAAACGGAGGCAAACGCCCCAAGTTTTATTAAACCTTTAAGTAGAAGTTCCCAAAGGCGGGAGTAAAGAGTTATGGATACAAGCAGGTTCTAAATTGAACCAAGTAAAGGTATCCTCTAGCTCCACTCCTAAATTTGCAAGGATATCTGCTTGTTTATTAGCCTGTCGCCGGATCTGTCGGATGGTCACCTCCCAATTTGTGTGCTTTAACATGGATCTGCATTCCATAATAAGATTGTGGTATGCTGCATAAGGATCGGTCTCGAAAGAGCTCAAGTGAGATTCGAACTCATTACAATATGGAAAAGTGAGATTCGAACTCATAACATACTGGTCATTATCTGTCATTCTTACCAACTAAGTTAGTAATTCTCACGGAAGACTCTTATAACAGCCAAAATGATTTTATAATACTAGACTGCTAACGCACGTGTTCACGGACTTTCAGTTTCATTAAAATGTTTTTAGAAAACGTTAAAAAAATATGTTTTGCTAGTCAATGGAGTTTTCCATGAACGTATACGTAGATTGGCAAGTTAGAAGTGCAGAAGATGAGAGTCTACAGTCTACACGTGGCTCCGGTTCACATCTCACATAGGTTTGTTTTTTCCGGTCGACTCCAAACTTGATCTCAATTGACTTGACAATTTCAAATCTCCTTTCCACACAGTATAACGGATAGTGGCCTAGTGGGGGGATTTTATATATTTAAAAAAAAAGGGAAAGTGATAAGAAACCCTACTAAATTACACTAGTCCGAATATGTTTTTTCAAAAATTCATACTGGTCTATTATTTCGGAATTTGTTGAAGAATATGAATAAGTTTTTGTTTACTTTTTAAATCTAATTGTTATTTAAATAAGGCCATTTGCATTAAACCACCTTTTAAATATGAAATTTTGGCAAATCACCCATTAAAACCCAAATGTGACTCTTGCATAAATGTGAAATAACTATTAAAGTGTATAATATTAGTTCACCACTTCAACCTCAACAAAACAACTTGGATTGGTCGTGATGTTTTCGACGAAAATGACGATATCAGACGAGCCTTTGATGTTAGTTGGGCGGATGATCGATGTCATTGTTGCACGAGCCTTTCCCCTACAAAGTACAAACTTCTATTTTGATTGCAAGCTCACTAGGGTTCAATTGAAATTTGGGGGAAATTCATAGGGTTAGTGGTTTAGGGCTGAAAGACTCAATATAAGGGGTCCAAATCCTCTGTTCCGGATTTGTCCCCTTACCCTATCCCTTCTAACATTTTTTTTTCTTTTAGTATTTAATTTTATTTTTAATTGGGAGTGAACTCGTGGGGAAATTGAACACTGGGATGGGAAGGAGGGGGACAGAGGATTTGACTCTCAATATAAGGCGAATTAATTAGGTAGAGTGGGGAATTGAACACGGGGATGAGAAAGGGTAGTTCAGCCTTTTTAGTTAAGTCTACATAAAACCCTATCAGAACTAAGGATTGGGTGGTTCTTTGCTAACATTTAGGTTTTAAGGGGTGTTTTACTGCAATTTCATATTTAAAGGGTGATTCAGTGCAAATAGCCCTATTTAAAGGTGGTTTCCTGCAATTTCCCCTGGTAGAAATAGATGATCAATGTATGATCACTGTTTCGATTGAGCCCATTACTGTAGGCCCAGTATGACATGGACTGGGCCGGGCCTTGTTGATCATCATGTATATTACGAACCAAATTAATTTTATTTTTTTCGATCATGTTTCGATTCAAATCTGAATCGATTGGAACTTGGAATTCATCACATAGCACAAGTTTGTTAAGGGATTTTTCTCCCGTGTAAACTAGAGTATTAGGATAGAAAATTATGTTTTAATTTTATGAAGGTACACTTTACCTTCTTGACGAGTCTATATCTATCCTATGTGAAGTGTGTCGTTGCCGATTTTGAAGACGAAGAAACTTATGTTTGATGGAATATAAATGAATGAAAACCTTGATCGTTATCTTTGCAATTACAATACTATAGAGCCATTTGAACTTGTTTAGATTATTGGTTACACCATCAAGGCGGCAATGTGAAGAAACCATGCTAAAATTGAAAAAAGGGGTAAATTTCTTATTTTGTTCTTCACTTTTTTTTACAATTGTATCAAATAACTTGATAACCCAAAATGATCTACACCCAAACGAACCAAGTCCGAATTAACCGAAACCCAAACCGAAATAACTCGAACTTAAAATACACTATACGTACTATAGTAAAGTTTTAATGGAAAGAATGTAACTATTATGGATATGAATAACTTATTTGATATGAATAACTTGTGTTTCAGTTTGTTTCGTTGCGTCTGGTTCTGCTTTTACTCTATATATGTTTAAGCAGTTTCCGCCTACCGACTCGTCGGTTTTTCAAGAATCAGACTTGCTTGATCTCGAATCTTTACTTAATAATAATAATAATAATAATAATAATAATAATAATAATAATAATAATAATAAAGATTAATGCGTGAGATGAAAAATCGAAAACTCTCGAAGTGAACCTGTATGGCATATACACAAGTTAAGCTAGTGCTTTCATCGTAAGATAGTCTTTTTTATTTTAACCAAAAAAAAAAAATGAATGGAATATTCAACCATGGATGGCTCCTAAATGAAGAGACTCGTCTTTTGCCGCCCATTTTAGTAAAGAAAATTATATAAGGTGGGAGTGAAAATTTAATAATTTATAGTATATATATAGCCTTTGAAAAAAAGAAAATAAAATTAGCATTAACCACCATCAAGTATTTTGTAGCATATATATAGAAATTCCTAGGAAGAGAAATATATAACAAGGTGGGGGTAACAAATTAAATAGAAAATGTGTATGTAGCATATTCATAATGCCATAAGCACTATCCCCAAGTATCAAGTCAATGTTTTCAAAGCTAGGGGTCATCTTATACATTGTAGATTATTTTATTTTTCAAAGGTAAAAAGATTGGGGAAAGGCAGTTAAAGTGGCAAGTTTTGGTTAGTAGTATATATATTTCGGAGAAAAAAAACTTACTTTTGTTTGTGGCCCTTGAGCTTGGGCCTTCATTGAGTACCCATAATGTTGGTGGGATGCACATGAACACTCATTTGTATAAATAAAATTAGGACTTGATTAAAAAGGATTAGTATTTGGTTGTTGTGTTTTCGTTTATAAGCGAGAGAGTCGATTTTTTGTTTTAATGACATTTCATGGTAAATCTCGAGCACGTGACACAACCAGTAAGAGCTACATTTAAGAAAAGAGGCGGAGACAAGTATCGAACCCTAAACCTCTTTACTCCTGTCCTTGCTCCACACCACTGGGACACCCTGATTGGGGTGAGTCAGGCCTTTTAAATTACCTATATAACAGGAATTTAAATGTAAAATGGCTTAAACGTAATAAAATATTCGATGTTTTAATCGAGTTTAAATAAGAAGGATTAATTTTGAACTATGGGTGTGTTTGGCAAAATGGTAGCTGTTGGAGGAGCTGAAGCTGTTGGGTAGCTGAAGCTGTTGGATTATTTGAGTTAAATATATGTTAATAAGCTAGTATAGTGTTTGGTAAACCTAGCTGTTAGGGTAGCTGTTAAAAACTTGTGAATAAAAAATCAAAAGCTCCGAAAAGCTTGGGTGAATAGCTGTTGAAAAGCTTTGATTTCAAAAGCTTTCAAAAGCTCATTAAACTAAAATCTTATATTTATTTCATTTAACACTATAGAATATCAAAACCAAAAGCTCCAAAAAGCTACTTGCTTTTGCCAAACATACCTATATCTTCACACTTACGACTCTCTACAAACAAGAGCTTTTAGGTCCTTCAATTTTCTTTTGAGAAAAAGGTGGATTCGTTTCCATAATGTATAAAGTAACACTAATATATAGCTTAGTCTATTAACATTGAAATTGATTTATAAATTATAATCGTCGTATATAATGGCGAGGGGAATATTGTGTGATAGTTACATATGTACACAAAAGATCGATATATGTAAACTAATCAAAGGAAGGTAGAAAGTTTCATGAATTGGTATATTGGCCATTACAAACCCTTACAGTCGCTTCCTTTCAAATTAAGTTGCATTATATATCCAAATTAACTAAGGTCTTTCTAAAAGAGGTAAGTTAAGAAATTTAATTAAGAAATATTTTATAAAAAAAATAAATTCTAAGAAATAAATTTTAAAAAATAATTAAAATTTTGGAAATATTTCCAAACTTTTACTCTTTTCTATACCCTTGACTCCCTGAGATATATAGTATATGTTACAAAAACAGTAACACAAAAAAAAAACCCGAATTAACGTAATTAGGCTGTTAACCCTTTTTTTTATATCTATTTTTTTTTCCGGCCCAATCATATCGATTTTGAAGCATAATCAAGATTGTACGAATATATATAAAAAATGTGAGTCTTTTATTTTATTTAGTATTTTAGATTTTATCACACTAGCTTAATAACGTTAATAATTACATAAAAACATCACTTTAAAAAAAATCTACTTATTAATTACCAACAACCAATAAATCTATTATTTATACTGTATATAATAAAGGATAATTCGTTTGTGTCAAATATCAATGTAATGTTGTATGTAGATAGTATAGTTCTTTTGATTGTATAAGCTTTGGGACAAAGCTTTTGTAAAGGGAAAGTATTGTTATGTCCCTATGTGGTTTACGGAATTGAGAAACGATTGGCTCTGATACCAAATCTGTTATAGCCCAAGGTAGGTGCCTAACATTTGATTAGAAAGAAGAAGAACAAGACGAGAAGAAGAAGAATAAGGTGAGGTGAAGGTAGGAAGATGAAGAAGATAGGATAGGAGATGAGAGAGAGAGAGAGTAAGGATAAAGTGATTTCATTATTTCCATGATAGTTCCCCAATTACAATCAATAGATATTTATACCCCTAATATCTACATAGAACATAACAATCAGCGCGCTTCTCCTTAATTATACTATTTTCAACCAATTGAAAAAAAAATTTGTTAATCGAGAAAATATAACAATATATGCATATATGCCAAATAAGATTTTATCAAATTTTTATCCAAGTAAATTGGAAAAAAAATCATATATATTAATGACCAACATTTATACATTAATTAAAACATCGAATATTTATAATCGGAGATTGTATAATACTTTAGAAAAGGGAAACATAAAGTGTTTGATTCTATTAAATTTAACAATATAATTAAAGTTATTTCTTTTCATGTGATGGATGAGCCGTTAGAACATGCCTTTTCTTAATCAACTTCTTTTGTTACTGCATTTAATTTAATTTAGTTATAATTTCTCTTTGTTAATTAACCAAGAAATCCACTTTATGATTTTTAATTTATTCTCTCACATGCTTGCCTAGGCTGTTAGCCAGGCATATTCCCATATATTCCTGTTAATTTTGCTCATTAGTTATAATTATATTAAGTCTAATAAGTTATAATTATACGAGTATTAAGTCTTCTTTTTTACGGGCCTGTGCAAATTAAAGAATACATTATTTTTTTTTTCCTTACCAGTTCAAGTGGGCTAAGTCCACTCTACATTTGGGTCAGGTTACTGTAGGCCCATTAAGAGGTTGATCCTCCCACTCACAAGCTGCTCCATGTTTCCACGGGGATTCGAACTTCGAACCTCGAGGCATGGGATATAGTCCAAGAATACAGTAATTAATGCTTAGGTTAGCTAAAGCTAGTTGTGAAGAGCGACGGCTAATGTTAATGAAGCATATTTAGGAAAGTGGATCATATTATCATTGGCCCCCTAGAATTGACTACATCAATGAATCAGGCTATAAAGTTGGTGAACTCTCAAGATTTACAATTTTGTTCTTCTACGTGTGCACCCATTTTTCAAAATAAATCACATCAATGTGAATGTAAGTTTCACATGTCCGAGCGCAACACAAGTGAGATTTCATTATAAAACTAATTTGTAAATGTAATAATACAAGGAGCAGTTCACCGATTTGTATTCAAAATTTGAATTCTTTATATCATTAATGTGGGATACACTTGTATTTTTTTTTTCCAATTTTCAACAAATTACAACTTTACCTTAGAGGTCGGGTGAACAAAAGAACTAATATATTGTCGGAGAAAAACCAGTTTGTATTATTGTAGTAAATTATAAGTCTTCACGATTAATTGCACACAAATTTTTGATAGAAAATGACATCTCCTTACTAATCGATCAACGCACTAACCAGTATTCAACCTAATAATTACAATTAGATCGAAGAAAAGAAAACAAGGTTTAGATTAACGATGTAAATTCTAAAAAACGAAGAATACAGACAAAATTTATCAACTAAATAAAAGGTCTCAATTCAGATTTTGACTCCATTATTGTTGATTCTGCGTTTACACATACCATAAACCCTAAAAGAAATCTCAAATATATGATGGAGAATAGCAAGGTAAAAATGGCAATAAAGGAACTGATACCATGTGAGATCATGAGATTGATTGTAATGTCCTCCTTGAGGGTTTCCATTCATTGATATAACATATATATAGGTTACAAATGTATTGTGCCTTAATAGACTTTTAGCCCACTATACAATATGAGACCTATGTAATCTATCAATTGACATGGAGGTTCTAAGAAACCAAAAGAAATGGCAACACCTAAACCTAGAAGAAACATGTTAGCTCTTTGTGGGTGTGGGTGGGATGACCAACCCAAGGAATATCCTCTTTGTAGATTCCCTACTTGCATTTTGTGTTGTTTTTTTGGTGTTGTATAAATTTCCCAACAATCACTTCCTATCTTTGCCTCACCTCTCCAACTACAACTTCTACACCTATAAGTTTTCATTTCCTTCACTTTGGCATTTATCAACAGGTAATTTTACCCTTTTATATTCTCACACCATAGTTTTCATAAATATTAATTTTACCATAAACTATTGTGTCATTTGTGTGTGAGTAGTTGTGAGCTTGCATCACATTAATTGTCATACTTTGGTGTGGTTCAAAAACATGCATGCAAATAAAATATAAATTATTACATTGAGAGAGATTTATTGTCTTATAGCTCTTTGTTTTCTTGTGTTTACCATCAAGAAAATCCACTATTTTGTCTTCACATGCAAAAATTTGAACTTACAAATTTATTTATTTTTCATTACAAACGAGCTAAGACTAATTGTACATTCAAAAGAAACCAAATTAACCCTTCTTCTGGCTTCTGAAATTTTGACAAGAAAAACACTCAAGATAATTTTTTGTAAGATATTTTACAATTTATATTGGCATATACTGTTGTGAACAGTACTACACTAAAATGTTGTTGCAGTTGTAAATTTTTAGTTGGTTGTTCACAACATAATCATACATATAGCATTATATATAGCCCATAGAGTAACTGAGTTTGATGGCTCTAATTGCATTTGGTGGCATAAAGCCTTAATTTTTGTTGTTCCATTTGCTGGCTGTCATTTTTATTTTTGAACCCAACCCACCCAAAAAACCAATTTAGGTGGAGATTTTGTCAACAGTGTCATATCTCAATTGGCTTTTGATTAACAGTAGTGATTAGATTTCTGAAAACTTCTGATTTAGATTTGCATTAATATGATCTTAAAAGCCTTTCTTTATCCCTTTTCCCACCAAACTATATACATTCTTCAAAGCAATATAGCATATGTTCTCCATTAAGAAACGAAGTTATACGCGATAGAGTAGGGGTTACCTGCATTAAGGATAAGCTGCGGAAATCTAGGCTTAGATTAGATGGTTTGGACACGTGCGAAGGAGAGTCCCGAATGCACAAGTACGTAGATGCGACATGCTTTCAATCGAGCAACTGCGCCGAAGTAGAGTTAGACCCAAGAAGTCTTGGAGGAAGGTGATTAGGCAGGATGTAACCCCGTTACACTTAACCAAAAGGGTTGACGAGAGATCGCGTACAATGGAGAGATGCAATTAAGGTTAATGAGGGTTAGCCCGTGCAAGGGAGGGCCAGGGGGATTCGTATCTTTTTAGTTACAATTGTTTTTTTTTTTCTAGTCCCTCTTTCCTAGTCTATGATTTTCGTGCATGGTTGTTTTGTTGGTATGATTCTGTTTGTTTTTTGTTCTTGCACTTTCACTTGCTCGGGTCATATGAAAACTCCCTCTCGACCTAGTCGGGGAAAGGGAGCGTACAACGAGACCCGGGCTCCCAGACCCTGTTTTGAGAGGGATATACTAAGTTTGTTGTTGTTGTTCTCCAATAAGGCCCATCCTCAACATATATATGCTTTACACTATAAAAAGAGTTTGAAGTGCAAGTTTGTGGCTAGGAAAGATGGAGGGTGTAATTTTACCTAAACCACAATTTTATGTAACATATGTAGGCCCGACGATACCTTATACAAAATGTTTCATTTCATGTTCTCATCATTGTTGTAACATATATGCATTAACTAACACAGGGAGAAGTTAAAGAGTTAGGAGGGTTTGTCACAAACACAAACCCCAGCTAGCTTCACATGGCTAAGCAACAATTGCAAGTACTGAGTGCCCTAGACGTGGCCAAGACCCAATGGTACCATTTCACAGCCATAGTGATAGCCGGGATGGGGTTCTTCACCGATGCCTACGACCTCTTCTGCATCTCCCTCGTGACGAAGCTCCTTGGCCGCGTCTACTACCACGTGGAGGGCTCCGAGAAGCCCGGGACCCTCCCTCCGGCCGTCTCATCGGCCCTCAACGGCGTTGCCCTAGTGGGCACTCTCGCCGGGCAACTCTTCTTTGGCTGGCTTGGGGACAAGATGGGGCGCAAGAGAGTCTATGGGGTCACCCTCATGCTCATGTCTCTTTGCTCCGTTGCCTCCGGCCTCTCCTTCGGAAGCTCTCCCAAGGGAGTCATGGCTACCCTTTGCTTCTTTCGGTTTTGGCTAGGGTTTGGCATCGGTGGCGACTACCCTCTTTCGGCTACCATCATGTCTGAATATGCGAACAAGAAGACTCGTGGCGCCTTCATCGCCGCTGTCTTTGCCATGCAAGGGTTCGGAATCCTCGCCGGTGGAATCTTTGCCATCACCATCTCGGCTTCCTTCAATGCATGGTTTCCTGCTCCTCCTTATGAGGTAAGATATCAATGTGGTGTGATGTTTCATATTTGTATGTGCATAACAACTAACAAGCTAGCATTTGTTAAGTTGTAAGTGTTTAATGAGACCCCCCAGACCCTGCTCTAAGCGGGATATACTGGGCTTGTTGTTGTTGTTGAAGTGTTTAATGTTTCCTTGATCTCCTTGCTAGGTTGATCCGATTGGCTCGACGATCCCGCAAGCAGATTACGTATGGCGAATCATCCTAATGGTGGGCGCTCTACCGGCAACCATGACCTACTATTGGCGTCTCAAGATGCCCGAGACAGCTCGCTACACCGCCCTCGTTGCCAAGAACGTCAAGCAAGCGGCCAACGACATGTCTAAGGTCTTGCAGGTCGACATTGAGGCGGAGCAGGGTAAGGCTGAAGACTTCTCCTCCAACCTAACCAACGGTCACAACCACAATGGCAACAAGCACATCACCACCAACAAAAGGAACTCCTTTGGCCTCTTCTCCAAGGAGTTTCTTCGACGCCATGGCTTCCATCTATTGGGCACTGCTAGCACCTGGTTCCTTCTAGACATTGCCTTCTACAGCCAGAACCTCTTCCAAAAGGATATCTTCAGCGCGGTTGGCTGGATCCCACCTGCCAAGACGATGAATGCCATTGTCGAGGTTTACAAGATTGCGAGGGCGCAAACACTTATCGCTCTTTGCAGCACCGTCCCTGGGTACTGGTTCACCGTAGCATTCATCGACAAGATCGGGAGGTTTTCCATCCAGCTGATAGGGTTTGCCTTCATGACTATCTTCATGACCTTCCTGGGTTTGTTTTATGATCACTGGTCTCACCCGGACAACAGGATCGGGTTCGTGGTGATGTATGCTCTCACCTTCTTCTTTGCGAATTTTGGGCCTAACGCGACAACATTTGTCGTGCCAGCCGAGATCTTCCCAGCCAGGTTGAGGTCCACCTGTCACGGGATCTCGGCTGCTTCTGGGAAGGCAGGGGCTATTGTGGGTGCATTCGGGTTCCTGTACTTGGCTCAGAGCAAGGACCCTAGTAAGACAGATAAGGGATACTCCGCTGGCATTGGGGTGAAGAACGCTTTGCTGGTGTTGGCTATGATAAACATGATAGGGTTCTTTTGTACCTTCCTTGTGCCTGAAGCGAAAGGGATGTCATTGGAGGAGGTTTCGAAGGAAACTGAGGCCGAAGAAGAAGGCCCTACACCGCCATAAATGGTCTTATCAGTATGTGTGCTTCTCTGTTGCGAATAAGGCGTTTGTCTCTCTGTCTATGACAGATTATGAGAAAGCATTTCTCGTATTGTAAGCGTCTCCATTGTCGTGTTCCATGTATCAGCTTCTGTAGTTTTTGCTTCTGTGGGATATGAAACCACTTATATATGTCTGTTAATGTGCTGCTGCCTGATAACTGTTATCAAGCACAAAAGCCTCTATAAATTCCTTCAAAAGATCAAACTCGAGGCAGCTTACCGACAAGCACCAGCATTCAAACACACAGTAGAGATGACTAATAAGAGGTTTTAACATCTGCATCACACATGTAATGATCATCATGTAACAGAACCTCATGATACACTAACAAGGAACATAAGGTAACAACATACATGTCACGATAACACCAGCAACACAAGATATCTTTTATTTAAGGGTTTAGATAACAGATACCAGAAATGGCTATTTGAGCTAGTTAACCTTGTCAGCAGGACAGGATTTTCTGCTTTCTTTTTTAACTTGGGGGCACAAAAATTCCTGCAAAGCAAGAAACCTAATGTGCGCGTTCCCTAATCACGTCAAGATCCATTTCTGTAGGGTCAGTAGCTTGTAAATCATAGTGGATGCCGTCCAACTCTCTCTTGAGTCTGTCCTTTGAGGTGGCGTACAACATCTTAGCACGAATACGAGCTGTAGCAGGGCTCCTGAATATACAAAAAATTGCCCAAAAACCATCATCATCATCTATAAAAATGAGCACATCAAACACTTATGCATTAAAAGAATCACTATTGATAAGCTGCCACATTTCAAAACATTAGCAACAGTGCTAAATGACATTGTTATGGCAATGAACACTTGCATCCCTTCCAATAATCCAATGTGAATTCGAAATTTGAAATGGTGCATAACATACAGTAAGGAATCCATAGAACATAAATAGATCACTGACCAAGCAATGAAGAATATCTTGCTCTTTTGGCAGTTCTCAGAAGTCACGAAATCAAAGTCATAGACAGCGTATCGACAATCATTCTCAGGCAAGGCAGCAGCAAAATCCTCATAGCTCTCGGATGGACCCCCAGTCTTCTCAACCACAACCTCCCTTTTCTTCTCATCAATCTTGAATATCACATACCGGTGAACCTTCTTCCTCTTTAACTCCATAAATGTGTCCACGGTTTGGTCCGCCACACCCATTCCGGACGAAGCATTGGGCTGAAACCCCGTAAATAACTTAACCAGAAGCAAAAACAATGAAGTAAACACTAAATTTGGAGCTTGAAACTCATAAGATATATATGAATTTACCAAATCCATCATCATCTGTAGGTGTTCTTTAAGCACAAGGTATCGTTCGCAGGCAAATTTGAATTGCATCACACACAGATACAACCAACATAAGAATTTCACAGAAAAGTAGTGTCTAAAACATTGGACTGTTAAATTTTAAATTCCATTTTCTTCCTAGCTAGAATCAAAAGATTAAATAGCTCATGAAGCCGCTTTAGACTACTGACCAAAATTTCGTTTGTTCCTTGCCTAAAATTATTTTCTGGATATTGAAGTTCACTGAAGATCTGAAACCTAATTTGGAGAACCAAATCAGGCCATCATGCAAAACCCCAAAATCAAAGCTTTAATTTAAACATCAGTAGAGAGAGAACAATAAGCAAGAAATCGAAGCCGCAAATCAGATGCTGCTGCCGATTATCAGAAAACGAAATCAAGATGGTGATTTGGCACTCCACCAGAAACGACGAGTGACGCAAAACGATTATATACTAGAAGCATTAATTGCAAGATGATCATAAAGCGAGAAGACGAGAGGGAAGGAGCGATTACCGCCCTGAAGGACATGGCTGGGTGCTTCGACGGAGAAGAAGCTGAATCTGAAGCTCCGAAATTGAAATTTGAAATGCGGAGGAGAAAGGAAGTGAAATTTACAGTAAATGCGTTTATTGCTAATGGATTTGGCCGCTTAGAATTCAGAAAATTAAAGGCATTTTCATCAATTCAGAAGAAGATGATGGTAGCGTAGCAAAGAGGAATGGCCGGTTTAAAGTTTAAACAACTAACGGAGACAAAAAAGCATAAAACAAAGATGAGAGGGCGGTGCGTTGGAATAACGCTTACATTACCATTTTTTTTTTTTTTTTTCTTAAATGACGTTTATTGTTAGTACATTATTGTTGAAAATTATAAAAACTATATAACATATTATTATTTTTTATCAAAATTATTTTATAAATTGTATTAAAAAAAAAAAAATTTTATATGATTTTTTATTATTTAAAAATATGCATAAATAATAAACGACAAATAAAAAGAAACGGAAGAATACAATACTATCATCTTCGATTGAATAAATAAGTATAAAAACACGTGCTAAGTTGCGGACTCAAAACGCATCCAGGATTCGCGTGAGTACGGCACACCAAGGTCGCTCGTATCTTGGATGTGTCATGTGTGAAGCTTTTTGTAAAAAAAAAAGATATGAAATATGTGGAACTAAAAATAGGATGTGTGTACAGGGGCGGAGTCAGGGGGTCTGCGGTGACTCGAGCCCCCCTGGAGAAAAGCAAATCAGTATATATAGTAAAAAAGATGTAACGATACAAAGAAACCTTGTAGCCCAGTTAGTTCAAGGCATTGCATGTGTGTGAGTTGATGTAGGTTCGATTCCCTATCACCCCCCTTCTTATTTCATTTTTTCCCCTTCCTTCAGACCAAGCCCTCCGGACTTATTTCTCCCTCCGCCCTTTTCCCCTTCCTTCAGTCCAAGCCCCCCCTGGACTTATTTCTCCCTCCGTCCCTGACTGTGTAGACCTTTTTTTTAATAAAAAAATGGAACTAGCCGTTAATGATATAACAACCCTTTCTAATATATGTTTTGTTCAATCTATTTCACTCTAAAAACCATCAAATATGTCTAAAGAGAAGAAAGATAGATCTGATAGCTTCTTCTTTCATTTTTTCCCCTTCCTTCAGTCCAAGCCCCCCCGGACTTATTTCTCCCTCCACCCCTGACTGTGTAGACCTTTTTTTTAATAAAAAAATGGAACTAGCCGTTAATGATATAACAACCCTTTCTAATATATGTTTTGTTCAATCTATTTCACTCTAAAACCCATCAAATATGTCTAAAGAGAAGAAAGATAGATCTGATAGCTTCTTCTTTCATTTTTTCCCCTTCCTTCGGTCCAAGCCCCCCCGGACTTATTTCTCCCTCCGCCCCTGACTGTGTAGACCTTTTTTTTAATAAAAAAATGGAACTAGCCGTTAATGATATAACAACCCTTTCTAATATATGTTTTGTTCAATCTATTTCACTCTAAAAACCATCAAATATGTCTAAAGAGAAGAAAGATAGATCTGATAGGAAAGACGAGAATGCACGGGTATGTTTAGTTGATTAATCTATTCCTTGTCAAAACTTATCACTTTGTTGTAACTGCTCCGAGATTCCCTCCTTATTTTACGCTAGTGGAGCGTTTATTGAATGGCTTTAAAACGAAGGTTTCGATTTTCTAAAAATACATGCATTTCATCTTCGCTTCTTCTAACTCTCTCTATGAAAAACAAAAAACGTTATGAGTTTTAATTGGTTCCGATTCTCCGATAAGGAGTGCACGCTGATGGAGATGTTGTGCAATCTACTAACCTTAATGGGTGTTGTCAATTACCACGCGCACAACTTTGCAGGTTCGATTCCATATCCCCCCTTCTTCTTTCATTTTTTCCCCTTCCTTCAGTCCAAGCCCCCCGGACTTATTTCTCCCTCCGCCCCTGACTGTGTAGACCTTTTTTTTAATAAAAAAATGGAACTAGCCGTTAATGATATAACAACCCTTTCTAATATATGTTTTGTTCAATCTATTTCACTCTAAAACCCATCAAATATGTCTAAAGAGAAGAAAAATAGATTTGATAGCTTCTTCTTTCATTTTTTCCCCTTCCTTCGGTCCAAGCCCCCCCGGACTTATTTCTCCCTCCGCCCCTGACTGTGTAGACCTTTTTTTTAATAAAAAAATGGAACTAGCCGTTAATGATATAACAACCATTTCTAATATATGTTTTGTTCAATCTATTTCACTCTAAAAACCATCAAATATGTCTAAAGAGAAGAAAGATAGATCTGATAGGAAAGACGAGAATGCACGGGTATGTTTAGTTGATTAATCTATTCCTTGTCAAAACTTATCACTTTGTTGTAACTGCTCCAAGATTTCCTCCTTATTTTACGCTAGTGGAGCGTTTATTGAATGACTTTAAACGAAGGTTTCGGTTTTCTAAAAATACATGCATTTCATCTTCGCTTCTTCTAACTCTCTCTATGAAAAACAAAAAACGTTATGAGTTTTAATTGGTTCCGATTCTCCGATAAGGAGTGCACGCTGATGGAGATGTTGTGCAATCTACTAACCTTAATGGGTGTTGTCAATTACCACGCGCACAACTTTCTAGTTTCCAAATTGCGTTTTTTTTACAAACGGACAACATGCCTTATCACTCCAACATAGATGATGTATCCTCTATACCTAATAATAATAATAATAATAATAATAATAATAATAATAATAATAATAATAATAATAATAATAATAATAATAATAATAATAATAATAATAATAATAATAATAATAATAATAATAACAATGGTTTTGAGCTGAGGCCAGGTGATCTGCTTGTTTATGGGTGGGACAAGAGAAGAGACACTTGTATCGATGTGGTCGGGGTTTTGCCGTTCACGACTAGAGCCAATGACTCATTTGTACTTGGCAAGGCGGTCTCTCAAGCCATTGAAAGAAAGAAAGAAAAAGTACACTGATGTTTGTGCTGTTAAAGGGTATGGCTTCATGGCTTTTGCTTTCTCCACATTTGGTGAATTAGGAGACAATGCTATTGGTTTTTTAAAACGGGTTCAGTTGGTTACGAAAAGTCACGGGTCATCGTTCGTTAATGGCAATTTCATATTTCATAGAGTTGGTTTTACTATTCAAAAAGGTGTTGGAGCTCAAGTTGTTACGAGGCTCTCATCTAACTTTATGTAAGTCTTTCCTATAATAATAATAATAATAATAATAATAATAATAATAATAATAATAATAATAATAATAATAATAATAATAATAATAATAATAATAATAATAATAATTTGTTGGGGCAAACTATGAATGGAAGGACCTATCGCAGTGTGCTTAGCTATCGATTGGGTGTTCCATTGTTCACGGTGTCTAGGCCTTGTCCCGCTTGCTCTCGAACCTTTGTTGGTGATGTACATGGTGATCATGCTGTGTCCTGTGCTGGTACTGTGGGCATCAAACATCGTCACAACCTCGTTCGCAGCACCTTATTGGATATCTGCTACAGGTCCGGGATTTCTGTTGGTAAGGAGGTTGATATCGGTTTGGTTGATGGGCATGATAAGCCCCTTTGGCCGGCGGATTTGCTCCTTTATTCTTGGGACCTCCGAAGCGATCCCGCCCCACGTATCGCGTGATTGGTTGTGCCGAATTATTTTATTATTTTTCTTAATAAATAGGGTAGTATTATAATTGTTTTCAACCAATAAAAAGGAGCGGACTATAGAATGGAGTATAAATGCGGATCAGAGGATCCTCACCGATGCCAAAGACTGGGAAATCCAGTTGACGCACGTCTATAGGTAAGCGAAGTGTGTCGCCAACTCCCTTGCATCTTTTTCTTTTTCTTTTCCGGTTGGGTTTCATGTTTTTATTGCCCCGGTCGATGGACATCGTTTCGTTTATTGATGAGGGTATCAGGGGAAGGGCCATCCCCGAGACATCCCGGTGTAGGCCTCTGCCATTTATCTACCGAAAGCTTGCTCTCACTTTTTCTACCAAAAAAAAAGAAAGAAATCCTTCATACCCTTATTCGTGGTATAGAGCCAAAATCAAAACTTCAGCAATCCTAGCAGACTAACTTGATTCAGTGTATCTCGCAGGAGCTGACAACCCAACGTTGGAGAGAAAGCTCTTTAGACCTCTCACCTTTAAAACTCTCAACCTCGATTAAGAGCACTTTCATAATCTCATTTTGAGCACTATTAAACCATTTGTTGTCTCCGCCTCTCAATAGGACAACAATCTTAACATCTCACCAAGAGGATTTAATCGCATCTCACCAAATCGGATTGAAACTTTAACTCGGATTTAAAAAAGCAACAAGCTAACATTTATCTCCTTTTTAACAAATCACAAAATGAAGGTTTACAAAAGTTTAGAACTCATCATCTAAAATAATTAACATTTATTAAGTAAAAAATAGGAAAAGGTTTCTCAGAATGATGAAAAAGGAGGTGAGGCAGAAAGACGAATATAATTGGATGCCTTCAAGTTCATCAAAATCCATTAAAATAAGTCTCTTGATTGCAACTCCATTTATTTAGCTTCATTAACTGACTTCCGTCTTCAATAAACACATTTATGATAAACTATCAGATTTTGGACAGCTGTAAAGAGCAAGGTTTTAGGCCATCTTCCAACTTGATTTGTCGAACATATCCCTAAAGGAATTTGTAGTCACTTAAAATGTCTTTTCAACAAGTGTTCATGGGTTTCATTAAGAATTCTATAGTCCAGAGAAGTTAAAATACCGAGGTATTATCAATCAGTTTTCTCAAATGAGAGTCTGTATTTGGCTCTAACAACAAAGCTAAAAGAGTCGAACTTATAGGGTAAAATGAGATAGCATCAATTACTCTCATTTTCTATACAAAATTTGTTTCCCTTTCTCTAATGGATTATCCGATTTTATCATGTGGTAACCATAAGTTCTAGGATGTTGAAATCATATCTTTTTTTCATCAGCTAGACTCACAAGAAAAAAGAACGATCATATATATACTCCCATTCCCTACCCCAAAAAAATAGATCCCAAATGACATGATTGGATAGTAGAAAGTGGACACTAAACTAATATCTCAATAATCATTATAACTTATAAGTCTATAAGAGAATAATCTTATTATTTCA
Organism: Persicaria maculosa; assembly: GCA_963922045.1. Taxonomy (NCBI): domain Eukaryota; kingdom Viridiplantae; phylum Streptophyta; class Magnoliopsida; order Caryophyllales; family Polygonaceae; genus Persicaria; species Persicaria maculosa. Next base: position 79,825,703 of record OY998255.1, on the reverse strand, counting down.
ATAATCTTATTATCTCAATAATCATTAGAAGAGCAATTTTAATTTAAAAAATGGACACTAAAATCTATCTATATCTATATCTATATAAACTCTTAATTTAGAAGAGTTTAGAATGATGTGTCAAGCTTAGAGGAATTTTAGGAGTCTTGACCAATCATTTTTTTTTGCCATTTTTCTTTGATTTTCTTTAATTCTATTTTTTTTCTTTTTTCTTTAATTCTTTTTTTGATTTAATTTTACTAACTATCTATATTAATTCAAAACATTGATCTTATCCTAAATTATAATTTTAGTAGTTTTTTTCTAAAAAACAATTGGATTAATTCAAAACATAAAATTAATAGTAAGAAAACATAAAATTAATATTAGTAATCTATATATATATATACTACTTTAATCGTTTTCTCAACCCATGAGTTTAATTCAAAATATTTAATTATCCGAACTTTTACAATTATTTTATAATATTAATTTAATATATTAGTAAGATTTTACTTATAAAAAAGCGCGCAATGGTGCGAGGATCATACTAGTATCTAATTAAAACGACATATTTTTCATAATATGATACAGTATAGTTTATGAAACTCTAACAAAATAAGCTAAAAGGGCGGAAAAGATTAGATAGTAATAAGAATATTACCTGATCCAATATTCTCTCTTCTTCTTTTTTTTTGTCGTGAGGGAGGGCTAAAGCCCAAAATGCATTAAGATTTAAGAGTAAGCTAACCGTTCGTTCTTAATCTACGAACAATTAGTTTACTTTTCCTTGTTTTTTTTTACGGTAGGGAAGAACAAATATTCAATTTGTAAAACATTTTATCATTTATATTCAACACATCCAATATAAAACTATATAATATATATAATACCAACATTTTATTTTATTTTTTATAAAAAAATATTTTCTGTAGTAAATGATAAATATTTTGAAAATGAGGACAATAATGAATACGGGGGGAGTAAAAAATTTGTAAATAAGATTTTAAAAAGCTTCTATCCCAAACGAGAACTTATGGATTTCGTCAAAATTAGGATCCTCATATCGGCCGAGCCACGCCATCGTTGCCGTCTTGATCGTCGGAGTGGCTGGTCGAGGTTGGTAATCGCCGGCCACACTCCCTCCTCACCGTTGGAACAATGAATGCACGCTGTTTCCACAGGCAATTTTGCATCTCTCCCCATCAATCTCTGCGCCCTAATGTGCCACTTCCATCTCCAAGGTCCGTTTTTGTATCCTGAAACTTGTTCATCTTTTCGCACTTTCATCAATTTTGCTCACCATTGGCATTAAAGTTGCAAGATAAATGACCGTTAGGGCATTGAATTGTAGGGAAGCTCATCTGCGGTATGTGATTCCGGATGAGGTGAAGAGCTCCTCGCTTTTGAATGACTACATCTCCTCTTTAGAGAAGGCAAATGTTCTTAGTTACGGGGACGATGACCTCAAGAAAAGGGCCCTCTTAGCTCGTGTTATAGTTCGCACCAGCATTGCTAGATGTGTGTATTTCCCTTCCTTTTAATTTTGTTCTTTACTATGGATTTTGTTTCAAATAAGAAATTTATACCAAGAATTTTGGAGTAGCAAATGTTGGAAATCGTTAACAAATAATTGAATTTTCAGGGTCTGAGTTCTTTTTTCATGCTTCTGTGTTTAGTGGAGTTAATTGTATTGGCTAGAGTAAACATATTGTGGTTACAGTTGAATTTATGTGTAGAGACTACCACTTTGAAGGTAGTTAGGCATTGCTTTCTTATTTCTGTGTGCCAAGTAAACATGATAAATTTCTGTTTGCTTAGTGTTTGTCGTTTAAGGAAGAGTTTAGAACTGTAATATTTCAGAACTCAGTAATCTCTTTTGTTTCTGTGTTACTATTTGTATTTTCATATCAAAAACAACTTCATTCCATTTCCATTAATTTAGTTTCATGGATAATGTGTGGGCAATTAGCAACGATTAGCCATTCACACCAAATTCGATTTACGGATAAGCCCCCGCCAAAAGATTAGCCAACCAGAATCTATTAACTATCAAGAGAAAATCAAGGGAAATAAAAAAGATTTCAGAAAATCCCAACAGACGGATGAGGATCATAGAATCAATCGATTAAGGGAAAGTGAGCATAAAAGGCAGAGGGGTGACAGATTAGAGGTAAGCAATTACGAACACTATCAATTATAGAATCACGTTCAAACAACTAACTTGAGCGTCGGAGTTATCTCCGGGGACACAAGCCCCGCTCAGTTTTCTCTCGGTTACTTGCAGGCAACCAATCTCCGCTCCACCATCAACCGCTAAGCATCGCGAGCACGAAATCACGCTCACAATTTGGCGCCGTCTGTGGGAAATTCATATATTCAAGAACACATGGTGGAGCCGGAGGTTCCGAACGAGCGCCAGCGGGACGAGTTCACCCGCGAAGCGGAGCTCGAAGAAGAATTGGAGGAGAGGAACCGACAGCTGCTGGCTGCTCAGGACGAGGTGGTGACGCTCCGACAGCAGTGCGAGCGCCAGGAAAGGTCGCTGGGTAAGCGCCCCATGGGGAGACTCGCAAGGCCAGACTCGCAAGCGCCATCGAGTTCACCTCGCAGGACTGGGCGACAGCAGAGGAACGATCCAGGGGCCAGGGACGCGAGGTCCACAGCGAATTTCGCTCCGATCGATACGAGGTTCGCCAAACAATTGAAGATCAGTTGCACGCAGAGAGTTTCCCGCACTCGCCCCAGCGTCATAAGGACAGCACTGGGTCCTTCGTTCCAAGGCACATAAGGCGCGCCCGCCAGGAGCAGCGAAGGTCACCTCGGCACCGACGTCATAGGACAAGTTCCCAGGAGCGCAGAACGCAGAGGAAAAAGAGGGCAGTATATCGAAGGACCCCTGAGCGTGTTGTACGGCAGCGCCGCGAGACTTCAGACGACCATCACCAGGCCGGAGATGGTGGCAGGCGCGATCGATTGTCCCGAGCAGAAGAGCGATTGTTCAAACTTTTCTCGAACCAGGGTGAATCACTGGTCACGGTGCAAGAGCAGGCGGAATATAAGCTAAGTCAAATGACGTCTACTTCATTCACCCGCGAAATAAGGCGGCAACGACCTCCAGATAAGTTTACTGCTCCCATATTCGAGTTATATGACGGCAATTCTGATCCGATCAATCATATAGCCTTATATACCCATAAAATGGCTTTGTGGACAGAGAATGACGGGATGATGTGCAAGCTATTTCCGTCGAGTTTGGGCAAATCAGCCTCCAAGTGGTTCCACGCCCTTCCGCCAGATTCAATTTCTTCTTGGCGACAGTTGGCGAGGAGCTTCGTAGCGAGGTATATAGCCAACAGCCGAGACCCCACTTCCATGGACTCGCTGTTCGCTCTTCGACCTCGGCGGGGAGAGGCTCTTAGGCACTTCGCCTCCCGGTTCATGGAATGTTACGCAGACATCGAAGAATGTGACGAGAAGGTTGCAGTATCAGCCTTTAGATTAGCATTGCCCAAAGAAAGTCGATTGAGGGAGAGTTTAACGCTAAGGACGTCCAGCGGCATGTCGGAGCTTCAGGAAAGAATCCGACAGTACACCAAGCTTGAGGACGATAAAGGCTACCAGCGCGACGGCAAGTCGCCGTCCCCTCCTCGAAGGTCCGCTGCCCATGAGTCACGCAGGGATCGGAGCCATCACGACAAGCAGCCGGCTAGAGAAAAGGGGCTGCTGACGGTCGGAGCCAGCACCTCGGCACACACGGCCATCACCACTGTTTTTAGGATCCCGATTTACAGGATCCTCATTCAGATTAAGGACAAGCCGTTCTTCAAATGGCCCAATCGGATGCGGGGAGACGCGACCGATCGAGACAACAGTAAGTTTTGCTCTTTCCATCGCGACAAAGGCCATCTGACGGAGGAGTGTCGAACGCTCAAGCAATATCTCGAGTACTTGGTCTCGCGTGGCTTCTTGAAAGAGTTCATCAAGGAAGAGCCCGAGCCCGCTGATCAGCGGCAGGACAAAACGGAAGCGGAAGGGATTCCTACAGAGGTCGAGGAAGTGCAGCGAAAGGTCATTCACATAGTAGAGACGCGGTTCAAGGACGACGCCGACGCTCGTTGCGATTACCGGAAGAGGTGCCATGCCCTCGAGGTGCTCTCGGCATCAGGCAGCAGCCAAAAGCGGACTAAGCTCCCTCCGGGGATGCGTATGGAATTCACTGAGAAGGACCTTGAAGGGGTGCAGCAGCCCCACAACGACCCCTTAGTGCTAACCGTCGGCATCGGAGACTTTGACATCCGCCGAGTCCTGGTCGATTCAGGAAGTGCCGTAGATATTATGTTTTATGGGACTTTTGAAAGCTTAGGGAAGGAAAAGAAGGACCTGATTCCAGTTTCAACGCAGTTGGTCGGCCTCGGCGCACTTTCGGTTTGGCCAGTCGGAATGCTTAGAGAGAAGGTTCGGCTGGGAGGTAAGGTCATCAACACCGAATTCCTCGTAATCACCGCGCCGTCATCTTACAACGCCATCATGGGGCGCCCTTGGTTGCACAATATGGGAGCTGTACATTCTACCCTTCACCAGATGGTCATATTTCCTCATCAGGACAAGGTTGTCCGAATCCGTTCCGATCAAAGAGCCGCTCGCCACTGTTTGAAGGTCGGAGGCGCCAGGGCAGGAGCTTACACTGTACATCAGGCGCCGCAGGCCTTGGATGAGGTGGGATCTCAGCCCGGCGACAAATCAATCGAAGCTCTAAGCAAGGTAGCGGTAAGTACACTCGAGCCCGATAAATATTTTCTTATTGGTGAAGGTTTGACAGGTGCCGAAAGAGAGGCCTTGGTACTCCTCTTGCGGCAAAATAGGGATGTTTTTGCTTGGAATCCTTACGAGATGCCCGGACTCGACCCTAGTGTAGCTTGTCACAAGCTCAACGTTTGCAAGAATTCCAAGCCCATCGCTCAAAGGGCCCGACGATCATCTGTTCAACACACGGAAGCTGTGTTGAAGGTGATGCGGGACCATCTTCTACAACTCCAGACACACCCATCATACTTGGAGAAGGACCAATGACTCGAGCTAGAGCTAAGAAGCTTCAGAGAGACTCATTCAACTTTGTGGGTCATGCTTTGTTCTCGAGCAAGGTTCAACTCCCCGAGCCTACATTGAAGACATACATGTGCATAGGAGCACAAATGGAGGCCGAGCCACCTTGATTAAGCTTAGGCCGAATTTTACTAAGTGTTGAGCTTATTTTCAGCTTAAGAACATTATTGGGCTGAATTGGGCTTATTTAAGTTATTAGTTTTAAACCCTTATTTACTTATGTTCTTAGGTTTATTTCATTAAGCCCATTAGTAATTAGATTTATCTTATTCTATCTTCTTAGAATCGGCCATCAGGCCTTAGGACTATATATTTTCGTTTCTTCCATGTAAACAATTCAGAACATTGAATATAGAACTTCTCTTCTCAAAACGTGTGTGAAACACTTGAGGGATTGTTGGCCGAATTAGAGCAGTGCTCATTCGCCTTCGAATTGATATTATCTCAGCTTGGTTTGCTTTGCCGTTCATCAACTTCGCAAGACTTGGTGAATCTAGTATCCACAAGCCCCCTCCTTGTGCCTTCAAGTTGTCCGCTTGATTGTGTAGGGTTGTAGAGGCGGGTTGTGTAGTCATTGGTATTGGTTCCTACCCTCTGAGGAGGCCTGGGGTCTTTATCTTGTTCTGCATAGATCGACTCAGTCCATATCAGGTCGTGTCTTTCAATTCTTGTTCTTGAATTTCGAGTCTTGCATCTTTCTTGAGAGTCTTGCTGCGTTCTTTAACTTCTTGATTGATCTTGCAGATTTCTTGATCGATTCTTGAAGCGTTCTTGCTGCGTCGTTTGAGTCTTGTTCAGTTCTTGAGTCTTTCTTTGAGTTTCTTGTTTGTTGTCGAAGATCGGACCATCACACGGCTAACCCCGTATCAAATTGGCATCAGAGCTTTGGTTTCCGACATCAAGATTGAGTCTTTTCTTTCCATAAACACAAAAACCCACAAAAAGAGTCCTTTTCTTGTTTTGGTTATTTACTTCTTGCATTCTTTTTGATTATTTTACTAATCTTGAGTTTGTGATTGTTTGTGGTTGCATAGCCTAAACACAAAGCCTAGCCGAGACCGTGGAGTCGACCAAAGGTGCACACAACCCCTTGTGAACACCCAAAGCCGGCGGCAATTCTTGTCCCCATAGTCAACAGTTTGGCCGAATCCACATACCACACAAAGCAAACCCTAGTTTGTTATCTTTCTATCCTTTGTTCTATCTTTGGAACTTTTTATCTATCTTTTATCCAATTCCATTGCCTAAAATCAGATTTTATTAAGTTGTTGGATATTAATTTCTATTATATCTATCAACTATCACAAAAGGCACAAGATAGATCCTATTGCCTAAATTAGCCATTCTATCTATATCTTTGCATTAGGGCTGAATTTTTATCTTCTATCACCATAAATTCCAGATTTTCGAGTCCTTTACATATTTTAGAGTCTTTCTTGCATTAGTTTCATAAGTTTAAAAAAAAAAAAAATCAGTTTCGAAATCTATCTTAAAACTTGGACCTAGGAGGATAAAATTCACTAGGGGTAAAAGTAAGTTTAAAAAAAAAAAAAGGAAAGTGTTTGTTTGATCTAGTGCAAGAAAGCTCCCAAGTACAATTGGTGAACCCTTTTTCTCAGCCCTAGTCGACATACCCTATCCCAAACACATACACCTCCACAAAATTGAAACCCTACCCTGCAACTACAACGTCCTAACTTAAAGGTTTTCAATCAAAAGAGGTAAATTTCCAAGTTTTTCTTTTATTTCTTTTCTTTTTCTATTTGTGTCGAGTAGAGCTCTGTTTGGTCGAGTTCTCTCTTGTCTTGGTCGAGTACTGATTGTGTGCTCAAGTTGCTGTGTTGAGTGATCTCAGACTTGCCGAGTGATCTCTTGTGTGTGTCGAGTGCATTAGACCCCTGTCGAGTGCACCCTAGCTTGTGTCGAGTACTCCCCCACTTTGTCGAGTGCTCTTTGGTTTACTTTGAGTTGAATTCTTGCAAATTCCCATCTGTTTTGCTTGAATTGAGTGTGTTGCTTACATCGAGTTCTCTACAGCCCTTGTTGAGTACTCTTCTGCGTTGTTTTACTCACTACATACTTTGATTGCTTAGTCTATTGCTTGGTTGTTGATTTACCCAAAGCGGATTGCCCTAGCAAGCGTGATATATCAATCTGAGAGGGAGTGTGAGCGAAACACAATTGTGAGCTGTTTTATATTTTTCACTAATCCTTAACATAGTTATGTGTTTCTTTTGTCTTTGTTATCATGTCTAACAATCAGGGAAACAATGGTGGTAACAACCCCAACAATGAGGGTAACTCGAGTACCACTGTAACACCCGAGCAGTTCAACACCTTGGCCGCCAATATAGCCACCTTGACGGATACAATGGCTGCAATGCAAGCCAAGATGGCGGCTTGGGAAAGCTCTAGGCCTAGTGGTTCGAACACCATGGGAGGTCAGCAAGAGCGAGTTGAGATACCTCAAGAAGAAAGAGAGGTCGTTAATCCTAACCCTATTCCTAATCCTCATGATAATGTTAATTTCCAGAATCCTTTATTCAATGAAAACAACTCTCCACGAGGTGGGAGAAATGATCGGAATAATGGGTTTGTTAATGTGCAAGGTCAAGGACAGGGAAGGGGAAGAGGACGTGGTTATCAAGAGCGTTTCTATTACTCGGAGCAAGATGATGACTTCCAAGAAGAGGAGTATTGGGAGCAACGCCCGAGACGTAATCAAAGGGGAAATCAGAACCGACCACCTAGGTTCAATGACGACGACGGTATAGGTAAGGTTAAGGTAAAGATTCCTCCTTTTGATGGTAAAACTGATCCAGATGCTTATATTGATTGGGAAATTAAAATGGAGCAAATCTGGAATTGTCATAATTTCTCAGAGCCTAAGAAAGTACAACTAGCTTCCCTAGAGTTTCAAGGTTTTGCATTAATCTGGTGGGATAATCTTGTTAAGGAAAGAAGAAGATCCCTTGATGCACCTATTGCTTCTTGGGAACAATTAAAAGTGGTAATGAGAAATAGGTTTGTACCTCAACACTATGATCGAGAGCTATTAAACAGATTAGAAAACCTTAAACAAGGTAGTAAAACTGTTGAGGAAACATTTAATGTTATGCAAGAAGCCATGGCTAGAGCTAATATAGTAGAAACTCATGAGAAAACTAATGTTAGATATCTTAGAATCTTACATCCTGCTTTAGCTCATGAGATTGATTACTTTCCCTATACTACTCCTACTGAACTTTTACATCTAGCTATGAAAGTAGAAAAGGGACAACGCTACAAAAGCCAAGGCAATAGAGTGTCGAGTGGCCAGCAACAAGGGTGGCGCCAATCTCGGCCCCAACAGCCCCAAGGGCGCTCGGAGATGGGCTCTAGGGAGCGAGCTCAGCAGCCCCAGTGGAGGAGTGAAGGCCGACAGCCCCAACAGCCCCTCGACAAGGGTAAAGGCCCATGGAGTGGACGAGAATCGTCTGGGACATCTACTGGTCCCAAAGGGAGTAATCCTAACCCTTCTACCATTCGTTCTAGAGATATTGTATGCTTTAAATGCCAAGGTAGAGGACATTATATGAAGGATTGCCCTAATAAGAAAACTCTCATGGTTAATCAATTTGGAGAATATGAATCTGAAAATTCTTGTGATGAACATGATGAGAATGCTAATAATGACAATGATCAGAACTTAAACCTTGTTTGCTATGAAAATGAAGATAATGAGGTTGAATATGAACATGGAGAATCTTTGATTGTTAGAAGAGTTTTAAGTGTTGTTCCTACACCATGTGAAGATAATCAAAGAGAAAACTTATTTCATACTCGTTGTCTAGTTAAAGGAAAGGTTATAAATGTGATCATTGATGGAGGTAGTTGCTGTAATTTAGCTAGTCAAGAAATGGTTGACAAATTGCATTTACCTACTGTCCAACACCCTAGACCTTACAAATTGCATTGGATGAATGACTGTGGTTTATTAAAGGTTCATAGACAAGTTAAAGTGCATATTAAACTAGGACATTATGAAGATGATGTTTTATGTGATATTGTGCCTATGCAAGCTTGTCATATTCTATTAGGCCGTCCTTGGCAATCTGATCGTAAGGTTATTCATGATGGGTTTACTAATCGTTATACCTTTACTTTTCAGGGAAAGAATGACATTCTCAAACCCATGACACCTACGCAAGTAGCTGATGAGATTGAGAAGCGGAAGGTAAGTAAAGGTGAGTTAGATCAGGAGGCTCAGTCGAGCCAAGTGGATCCTCAAACTCGAGCTAAGAGTGTGTTCTTGGTTTCCAAAAGCACATTCCTGGACGAATTTGCGGATGGTGGAACTATGCTTATGCGCCTTTGCAAGAGCTTGAGCATGTTGAGTGAAGAGCTTAAAGCTTCTCTTCCATCGAACATTCTCGCTCTTCTTGAGGAGTTTAAGGATGTGTTCCCCGATGAAATACCACCAGGTCTACCCCCTATTCGTGGAATTGAGCATCAAATTGATCTTATTCCAGGGGCTGCATTGCCTAATCGACCTGCGTATCGTATGAATCCCACTGAGACCCAAGAGGTCCAAACCCAAGTCCAGGAACTGTTGGATAAGGGTTACATTCGAGAAAGCTTAAGTCCTAGTGCTGTACCTGTGTTATTAGTCCCTAAGAAAGATGGATCATGGAGAATGTGTGTAGATTGTAGGGCTATTAACAACATCACTATTAAATATCGTCACCCTATTCCTAGATTAGATGATATGCTAGATGAGTTACATGGAGCTTCTATATTTTCTAAAATTGATCTTAGAAGTGGCTATCATCAAATTAGAATGAAAAAGGGAGATGAATGGAAAACAACCTTTAAGACTAAGCTAGGCTTATATGAGTGGTTGGTTATGCCTTTTGGTTTAACTAATGCTCCTAGTACTTTTATGAGGTTAATGAATCATGTTCTCAGAAACTTTATAGGAAGATTTGTTGTTGTTTATTTTGATGATATTCTGATTTATAGCAACTCTCTTAATGAGCATGAATTACATCTTCGAGAAGTACTTAAAACACTGAGAAATGAACGCTTGTATGCTAATTTAAAGAAGTGTGAACTATGTCATGAACAAGTGTCTTTTCTTGGATTTGTAGTGAGCTCTAATGGACTGCGTGTTGATGAATCAAAGATTAAAGCCATACAAGAGTGGCCGACCCCTACCAACATAGGCCACGTACGCAGCTTCCAAGGTCTTGCGAGCTTCTACCGACGCTTTGTGCGAGATTTCAGCACCATCTCAGCCCCACTGACCGAGCTTACTAAGAAGAGAAGTGAGTTCACATGGGGAGCAGCTCAGGAGGAAGCATTCAACACACTTAAGGACAAGCTGACTCACGCACCTCTATTAGCTTTGCCGGATTTTACTCAGCCTTTTGAGGTCGAGTGTGATGCTAGCGGAGTCGGAATTGGTGGAGTCCTTATGCAGGGAGGTAAGCCTATTGCTTTCTTTTCTGAGAAATTGAAAGGTGCTTGTCTTAATTACTCTACCTATGATAAAGAATTGTATGCATTGTTTAGAGTACTTAAGACATGGTCTCATTATCTATGGCCTAGCGAGTTTATTCTTAGAACTGATCATGAATCTTTGAAACACTTTAAAAGCCAAGATAAACTTGATAGGAGACATGGTAGATGGATGGAGTTTATTGAAACATTTCCTTATGTAATTAAGTATAAGAAAGGCAAAGACAATGTGGTAGCTGATGCATTATCTAGGAGACATGTTCTTTTAACCACTTTGGATTCTAGAGTCTTAGGCTTTGTTTACATAAAGGAATTGTATGAATCTGATTTGGATTTTGGTGATATCTTTCGAAAATGCTTAGAAAAGGGTCCTAATGACAGCTTTTATATACATGAAGGATTCTTATTTCGAAAAGATCAAGTGTGCATTCCTAGATGTTCTCTACGATTATTACTTGTTAGTGAAGCCCATAGTGGCGGATTAATGGGACATTTTGGTAGAGATAAGACCTATAACACACTGAAATCACACTTTTATTGGCCACATATGCTTAGGGATGTAGAACATTGCCTTAAGAGATGCATAGATTGCATTAAAGCCAAAGCTAAGCTTATGCCTCATGGCCTTTATACACCACTGCCGACCCCCTCAGCCCCTTGGGAAGACATTTCTATGGATTTTATTGTTGGGTTGCCTAGAACTAAGAAGGGGAGAGATTCTATATTTGTGGTAGTGGATAGGTTCTCTAAAATGGCTCATTTCAGTGCATGTCATAAAACTGATGATGCTACCAACGTTGCTAATCTATTCTTTAGAGAAGTAGTTAGGTTGCATGGCGTGCCTAAAACCATTGTTAGTGATAGGGATGTGAAATTCTTAAGTCATTTTTGGCGCACTTTATGGAATAAATTGGGAACTAGATTGTTATTCTCTACTTCTAGCCACCCCCAAACTGATGGCCAAACTGAGGTGACTAATAGAACCCTTGCTACTGTCCTAAGAGCCATTATTAGGAAAAATTTGAAACTTTGGGAAGAAGCCTTACCTCATGTGGAATTTGCTTATAATAGAACCATGCATTCGGCTACTAAAATCAGTCCATTTGAATGTGTGTATGGTGTTAATCCACTAACCCCTTTTGATCTTACTCCATATCCTATGAGAGACAAAGAATCATTTGAGGCAGGTAAGCATGTCGAGTTCATCAAGGAGCTGCATGAACGAACTCGAGAGAAGCTGAAGCTAAAGGCTGAATACAATGCTAACAAGGCCAACAAAGGACGTCGCTTGGTCACATTTCAGCCTGGAGATCTTGTATGGGTGCATTTGAGGAAAGAGCGGTTTCCAGAAGCCCGGAAGAACAAGCTGTCGCCGCGTGGTGATGGACCATTTCGAATCAAGAAGAGAGTGGGTGACAATGCCTACCAATTGGAGCTTCCTGGAGACATGGGCGTGAGCGCTACATTCAACGTCGCGGATCTAATCCCTTACTTCGCTGTGGATGAAGACTTGGATTCGTGGTCGAATCCTTTTCAAGAAGGGGAGGTTGATGCGGGACCATCTTCTACAACTCCAGACACACCCATCATACTTGGAGAAGGACCAATGACTCGAGCTAGAGCTAAGAAGCTTCAGAGAGACTCATTCAACTTTGTGGGTCATGCTTTGTTCTCGAGCAAGGTTCAACTCCCCGAGCCTACATTGAAGACATACATGTGCATAGGAGCACAAATGGAGGCCGAGCCACCTTGATTAAGCTTAGGCCGAATTTTACTAAGTGTTGAGCTTATTTTCAGCTTAAGAACATTATTGGGCTGAATTGGGCTTATTTAAGTTATTAGTTTTAAACCCTTATTTACTTATGTTCTTAGGTTTATTTCATTAAGCCCATTAGTAATTAGATTTATCTTATTCTATCTTCTTAGAATCGGCCATCAGGCCTTAGGACTATATATTTTCGTTTCTTCCATGTAAACAATTCAGAACATTGAATATAGAACTTCTCTTCTCAAAACGTGTGTGAAACACTTGAGGGATTGTTGGCCGAATTAGAGCAGTGCTCATTCGCCTTCGAATTGATATTATCTCAGCTTGGTTTGCTTTGCCGTTCATCAACTTCGCAAGACTTGGTGAATCTAGTATCCACAAGCCCCCTCCTTGTGCCTTCAAGTTGTCCGCTTGATTGTGTAGGGTTGTAGAGGCGGGTTGTGTAGTCATTGGTATTGGTTCCTACCCTCTGAGGAGGCCTGGGGTCTTTATCTTGTTCTGCATAGATCGACTCAGTCCATATCAGGTCGTGTCTTTCAATTCTTGTTCTTGAATTTCGAGTCTTGCATCTTTCTTGAGAGTCTTGTTGCGTTCTTTAACTTCTTGATTGATCTTGCAGATTTCTTGATCGATTCTTGAAGCGTTCTTGCTGCGTCGTTTGAGTCTTGTTCAGTTCTTGAGTCTTTCTTTGAGTTTCTTGCTTGTTGTCGAAGATCGGACCATCACACGGCTAACCCCGTATCAGAAGGAGCTCGACAAGCTCTTGGATGCAGGGGCTATTCGAGAAGTTCAGTACCCCACATGGTTGGCTAATACCGTTGTGGTAAAGAAGAAGAATGGAGAGTGGCGGGTGTGCGTAGACTTCACAGACCTGAATAAGGCGTGTCCTAAAGACATGTTTCCATTACCCAAGATTGATCAGCTGGTGGATGCCACGGCTGGGCATGAACGCATGAGCTTCTTGGATGCATACCGAGGTTATCATCAAATTCCCCTAGCGGAAGACGACCAAGAGAAGACGGCATTCATCACGCCACGAGGAATCTTTTGTTACAAGGTCATGCCGTTCGGTCTAAAGAATGCAGGAGCAACTTTCCAACGAACGGTGGTGAACATATTCGGAGATTTGTTGGGAAGCAAAGTCGAAGTCTACATCGACGACATGGTGATAAAAAGCATGCTGAAATCGGATCACCTTCGTGACCTTCAAGCAGTTTTCGATAGAGCTTGAGATGTGGGGCTACGTTTCAACGCAACTAAATGCGCCTTTGGTGTTGGTTCGGGGAAGTTCCTTGGACACTTGGTAACTCAAAGGGGAATAGAGGCCGACCCAGCTCAGATTAAGGCACTACAGGAGGTCGGCAGTCCGGTTAACGTGAAAGAGGTCCAAAGGTTAGCAGGGATGGCGGCGGTATTAAGTCGGTTCATCAGCCGATCATCAGACAAGTGCTGCCGGTTCTTTAAGCTGCTAAGGGCGGGAAAGGATTTCCGTTGGAGCACGGAGTGCGATCAAGCTCTCGCCGAGTTAAAACAGTACCTGCAAAAGCCACCAATCTTAGCCACGCCCCATGCGGGAGAAGAGCTCAGCATCTACCTTGCTGTTTCGGAGCACGCGGTAAGCGCTGTCTTGGTCAAGGAGGATGCATCAAAGGTGCAGAAGCCCGTCTATTATGTAAGCAAGACCCTTTTGGATGCCGAGACCCGGTATACGCCCTTAGAAAGGTTGTTGTTGTCGTTAGTGGTAGCCGCCAGGAAGCTGAATCATTACTTTCAAGCGCACCCAATCACCGTCATAACCTCACACCCGTTGAAGGCTCTCTTGGCAAGCTCCGATCTATCCGGACGTGTCGCACGCTGGGCTGTGGAATTAGGCCAGTACGACATCAAATTTGTGCCCAGAACGTCAATCAAGGCTCAGATTCTCGCCGACTTTGTGGCAGAATTTGGACAGAAAAGCGTAGCCAATGCAGTGTTGCAGCCGGGGCGGGTGCACGCAGTAGTGCCGACGGATTGGCAGCTGAAGGTCGATGGTTCCAGTTCGCATCACGGCTCAGGCGCCGGTCTGGTACTCACAGCTCCGACGGAAGAAAAACTACGCACCGCTGTTCGGTTTAGCTTCGCGACAACTAATAACGAGGCGGAGTATGAATCCTTGATAATAGGGTTGAAGGCCGCAAAAGAAATGGGAGCTACGAGCATCACCGTGACCTCCGATTCCCAACTTGTGGTGAATCAAATTAACGGCGATTTTGAAGCCCGAACTGACCGGATGCTTGCCTATCTAAATGAGGCCCGGAAGCTACTGTCAGGCTTTTGTAAATGGGAGGTAAATCAAATACCAAGAGAGCAAAATGAAGAAGCCGATGCGCTAGCAGCTCTCGCCGCGGTCTATGGTGACAAAGAGGGATGCTCCGTGAGCATCGAAGTAGTGAGTTCGCCTAGCATCACCACCACCGAAGTCAAGTGCGCCGAGCATGGCGCCAGCTGGATGGATCCCATCGTCTCTTACCTCGATAAGGACCTCTTGCCCGATGACAAGAAGGAGGCTAGGAAGGTGAGGTTGCAAGCGACCCGATTTTGGCTGTCCCCGACAAAGATCCTGTATCGGAAGTCTTTCACTGGGCCGTATCTGCGATGCGTACACCCGAGTATTGTAAGGAACTTGCTCTTCGAAATTCACGAGGGCGTGTGCGGCGTGCATGCTGCAGGGAGATCGTTAGCTCTTCGAGCGATCACGCAAGGCTATTGGTGGCCCTACATGCAAAAGGATGCCGAATGCTATGCTAGAAAGTGCGAAAAATGCCAACGCTTTGCCAAGCTTATTCACCAACCTGCAGGCGACTTGCACCCCATCACTAGTCCTTGGCCCTTCACTCAATGGGGGTTGGACTTGATCGGGCCGTTTCCTAAAGCTCCAGGAAACAAACGATTCGTTATAACAGCTACAGATTACTTTACCAAATGGGTGGAGGCAAAGGCGCTCACCGGAATACGCGATAGCGATACCAAGAAATTTGTGTGGGAAAACATCATAACCCGCTTTGGGATCCCTTATGCGCTGATTTCCGACAATGGAACCCATTTCAATAGCGCGGGCTTTAAGTCTTTTTGCGCCACTTATCGAATCAAGAATTTTTACTCTTCTGTGGCTTATCCGCAGGCTAACGGGCAAGCAGAAGCTACCAACAAGGCGATCATTGACGGATTAAAAAAGCGGCTCGACGCAGCCAAAGGAAACTGGGCAGAGGAACTGTCGGCTGTGCTTTGGGGCTATCGCACAACTCCCCGCCGATCAACTGGCGAATCCCCGTTCGCGCTGGCTTACGGAACAGAAGCTGTCATCCCCTTGGAGGTCGGGTTGCCCACAGTCCGTACCGCAGCACTTGAGCAGGGAGGAAACGACGAGGCTCTTCAGGCTAACCTCGATTTCATCCAGGAAAAAAGAGAAGCGGCAGCCATTCGCCTCGCCGAATACCAGCAGGGGCTGCTTCGGTCTCACGGCAGACGAGTTCGGATGAGGAGCTTCAAGGCTGAGGACTATGTCCTAAGGAAGGTCCTTGGGAGCTCCAAGGATCCGGCTGCGGGGAAGCTAGGACCAACATGGGAAGGCCCATATCGGGTCACTGCCGAGCTCGCCAATGGCTCGTACAAGCTAGAAGATGCCAACGGGAAAACATTGCCACGCACCTGGAATGTGGCCAATTTGAAGCTCTTCTACATCTAGAGCAATCGTCAGGCAATTTATAGCTTAATTGTTGAACTATTTATTTTTTCGTAAAGGATTTGAATAAGGGGCACTCTTTTTCCTTGCCGTGCGGTTTTTTCCCATGAGGTTTTCCCACGGTAAAGGTTTTAACGAGGCCCCGCCATGTTTTATTAATGTTTATTGAAGACAAGGTCCCCTTTTTTACACATCCTGGTAGTCGTTGATGGCCACACACCAGCCGCAACACCATCGCCGAGAGCCACCCCTCGGCCCTGAACGAATAGTCAATTAAGACCACAAAAACGAGCCCTTCACAGGCCATTTACAGATTAGTCAATTAAGACCACCAAGGCAAGCCCTTCATAGGCCATGATCGGATTAGTCAATTTAGACCAAAAGCACGCCCTTCATAGGCCATGATCAGATTAGTCAAATTGAGACAAAGATTAAGCCCTTCCTAGGCCATGTGCAGTTAGTCCATTAAGACCAAAAAACAAGCCCTTCTCAGGCCACGCTCACTTAGTCGATTAAGACCAAAAATAAATTGTTCTTAAGCCATGACGAGCTAACCGAGCAAGATCAAGAAGATGCACTTCATTGCAACCAATGAAGCCATCATGGTACAGCTCCAGGGACGACCACCGAAAACCCATCACTGCGCCGCCAACCTTCAAGCTCCGAGATGGTACCAAGCATCGAATTCCCTCATTACTGGCAAACAATGAGCGAACCCGAGGGGCTATTGTGTGGGCAATTAGCAACGATTAGCCATTCACACCAAATTCGATTTACGGATAAGCCCCCGCCAAAAGATTAGCCAACCAGAATCTATTAACTATCAAGAGAAAATCAAGGGAAATAAAAAAGATTTCAGAAAATCCCAACAGACGGATGAGGATCATAGAATCAATCGATTAAGGGAAAGTGAGCATAAAAGGCAGAGGGGTGACAGATTAGAGGTAAGCAATTACGAACACTATCAATTATAGAATCACGTTCAAACAACTAACTTGAGCGTCGGAGTTATCTCCGGGGACACAAGCCCCGCTCAGTTTTCTCTCGGTTACTTGCAGGCAACCAATCTCCGCTCCACCATCAACCGCTGAGCATCGCGAGCACGAAATCACGCTCACAGATAAGCTTGATGGTTTGATATGAATTAGCCTACTTATCCAGCATATATATAAAGCTGATCATTCACATGGTTGATAATTTCAGGAGGCATATGTCAAAGCATTAGGGAGGGCTTCTCAGTTTCTCCATTTAAAACCTTCAGCATCCCTCTGAAGGCTCTCAGAAAAAGTGATCTTGGTTTTCCAGAGGATGCTGATTTTAGGGTACGTTCTAGGACTTTTCAGATTGACTTGCTTTATTAGCGTCCATATCACAATACTCTCTTCTACTAGCAAAAAACTTGCGTTTTGAGAAATGACTCGTGTTCACCTCTTCTCATGTATTCTCAACAGACTCGTGTTTCTTATCAGATATGAGTCTTTCTAGCTTGTGTGGTATATTGCTTCAGTGAGGGATTGTTCTATTCAGTGACTCTTGTCTCAACAGACTCGTGTTTCTTAACCTTCATTTCTCGGTTGAGCACCTGCATACAACAGTTGGTGTTACATTGCTCTATCCAGACATCGGAAGCAGACATTGAAGCTACAAATGGCATGTATAATATCACCAGAAATTGGCAGTTTGCACTCATAGACCTAACTGGTACTCACTATGCTGCTATTTGTTTGGAGAAGGACAAAACCCTACAAGGTATTGAACTATGTTATTCGATCAATGATGATGATCTGCCTAGTTGCCAAAACTATGACCTTGTAATCATTACAGATGTAGAAGGAAGTCCAATACAGTTGAAGGTTTGGAAGACTATTCCACTTGTGGAAGATGAATGTGTGACTGGAACTGATTCTGTTGTTGCAATTGGTGGGTTAATCAAGCAATTAAGATGACCTTCAACACAATGAGATGTCCGATTGTGGTTGAAGTTTGAGAAATTGTTCTGAACCTGTGCATGTTCTTTGTTATTTCCTGAATGTTAAATTACTGAGTTTAATGGATCAATGGCAAACTATAGAGAGGCTTTTTGGTGCCTTAATTTATTCTACAGATAAATGAAAATGGTTGCGAATCATTAATCACAAGACAGAAATGTAAGCAATATGAACACGGTAAATAACAAAATCATGAGACAGATAAATTGAAATGTTCTGCAAGCCAAAACTCCTGGAAGCAAGACACTACAGAATTTGAGTCTTACTGTCTCTTCTCAAATAGCCCAGGTAAAATTTGTACACACCATGTTGTTCATCACTTACAATCTTGAATTTAAACCATCAGATCCCAAAATGTGAATTTGATAGGCTCATATCATATGACACTTTCCGCATAAGATGTAAGGCAGCAACAGGAATAATTTGTTAGCAGTGATCTATCAAGTTGTTCAATTGGTAGTTTCATAATCTTCATATTGTATATGATGATCAGAGAAGAACACCTACTATGAAAAGGAAGACAAGTGCAGTTGCACGGAAAATGGTGGGTTGAAAACACTGAAGGGAGCTCTAATGGCCTCAGAGGTGATCATGGCTCTGGCTGCAGCAACCTCTACACATTCTTTATTTATTTTTATGACAGACTCTAAATAGTTAATGGTTCAACATATAGTATGCTACAGAAACACTAAAACCATCCAAGAATCTATTTTTGTGTGATCGTTTCACGCTTAGATGGAAGATTGGAGTCTGGTTTAGGTCGCTACAGAGGAGGAGGTGTAGTTGGATCCACACAGTAAGTTTTGGTTCCCTCCCCTAGTCTTAAAGGCGAAAGAAAAGCCTTTGACTGTGAGTTTACGACGTATGACACTAAATCAGACAGTTTATTTTGTCGCTTGTTACTTCGCATTAACTTGCAATACATTTCAGTAGAATCTATTTTTGTTGGCAACGCATCAACTCCCCCGCCTCTATTCATTCAAAAAAATAGGGGAAAACCGAATAAGGGAAGAATCCGACAAAATGATCAAGATTTCGACTATGAAGATGATCCTGACTGGCATAATGTGAATGAGATGATAAGTTTGAGCTGAAATTTGGATGTTTTCAGACAATAGGTGCATTTATTACAATCAAATGAAATTGCTCTAAATACACTCTTCTTACATTGAACTAGGGCATCTTTGTGTTCATTGAATTGTCACTATTGAATGAATCATGGATGTGTTTGTTCATTGAATATTCATTTTTATGTTACACAACAATCTTTATGAGTAAAGTTATTTATCATCTGTATAGTAACTAGGCAATCAATTTCAAAGATATTTTGCTAAATTTTGATGTTTGAATGAAATTCCATTCAAGAATCCATTACTTTACTGGAAGGTTCATCCGTCATTCCAACTTTTCGAAAAGAATAAGATGTTCATATATTGTATCTTGTGCATTTATATTTAGAGGAATCAACATAAATCAAAGCCATTGGTAATTGTGGAGTACTTGAAGAAGTGTTCTTGCAGAAGCAGCATATATGGGGAGAGCTCCATGTTGTGAGGAGAAAGGGTTGAAGAAAGGGCCATGGATTCCTGAAGAAGATCAGATTCTCATCTCTTACATCCAACGACACGGCCATGGCAATTGGAGGGCTCTTCCTAAACAAGCTGGTAAGCTTTTACCTTGTACAATTTCAAGCCTTCATAAAAAGAAGATCAAATTGATTCTCATCTCTTGTTGTTGAATTTGGTATGATTTATCCTTTTTCTTGATCTTAGGATTATTGAGATGTGGGAAGAGTTGTAGGCTCCGATGGACGAATTACTTGCGACCTGATATCAAGCGCGGTAATTTCACTGCACAAGAGGAGGAGACGATCATCAAGTTGCATCAGATGTTAGGCAACAGGTTTGATTTGAGTTTTCTAAACTCATATACATAACAATATAATAAAAGAATGTCTTTGGCAATTAGTTGTAATTGATTGTGTTGTAATGAGAACGATATATAGAAAAGAAAGACACAAAGATTTAAGGCTAAGAACAAAACTTATTACAATAAGATGACATTTACCGGTCAGTAGGGGCGGAACCAGGGGGTCACGTGCCCCCTTCTCATTTGACGAACTATCTAAATGGATTCTCTTCATCGATAGCTTCGTTTTAATATATAATACACCCTAATCTGACATCTGAGTAAAAAAAGTTATGAATGTTTAAAAATTGAAGGTATATTTATCACTTTAATTTTATTTCAATAGACTATAATGCTTTTATATTTTACTTAAATTAACATTCACATACTATAATTCATCTCGAGAGCTTCGAAACGAGAGGTTATAATTAATAAGCATTTGGACAATTACATAAAAAGTTATGCAAGTTTCAAATTTTTATATCTAGTTATACATTATTATCTATTAAGAGTGCAACAAGCTACATATATTTGGACTTGAACTCATATTTGGTTTGTTTAGTAAATGATCAAGCTCGGGCTAAGTTTTTCAAGTATATATTATGCAACTTAATTTACTCGCTTATGACACAATAACTTGAAAGAAATTTTGTAGATTTCACAAAATTTGAACTTAAATCGAGCTCAGCTGAGCTTTAAAGCGTACATGTATAATTGTGCCCCTCCGAAAATTTTCTGGCTCCACCACTCCCGGTCAAAAGCAGATTCAAGGTATATTAACAGACTGATGTATAATGCAGGTGGTCAGCCATAGCAGCAAAGCTACCAGGGCGAACCGACAACGAAATCAAGAACCATTGGCGCACACACTTGAAGAAAAGGGTGTTCAATGAGACGATGACAATCAACGCCGATGCAACGGATGTGAATCAAGACGAGACTAACAAGCATAGAAGACAGTGCTCCGAGCAACAATGCGAGTCTACCGCGATTCCTAGGAAAGAATCGGAGTCGAAATCGGAGTCGAAATCAGAGTCGAATGCATCCACGGGTTCGGAGAGTTGTGAAGACAAAGGCAATGCCATTGATCACAAGGATTCTGATTTAACAAATGAGGATTTCTGGGCAGACGTGTTGTCGGAAACGAGCTTCTCGATTGAGAATGAAGGTGGATTCGAAGCCCAATCGTCGACGACTTTGCTGGCTGCACCAACCATATTTGATGTTAGCCAAGCATGGGGGCTTGAGGAGGACGATGGCCTCTCGGATTACATTTGGGGTAGACATATATAGTTATATATACTAATACAAATTGTTAACAAAAATTTAAGGGTTCGTTTGTGCTATTTGGACTAAATAAGCACCTCATCAACACATTAGAAAGAATGAGCACATCATCTCAATTGAATATAAGAGCATCCACAGTCGTCGAGAGCCCCTCCCGATTTCACTTTTTCATCCGATTTGAGAAACCTGACCATTGTGACAACCTCGATCCCTAAATTTGGAGTGCCACAATATATTCAGTTGATATCCCATGTAACATTTGATGTGTTACACCCTGTGTTAATTATTTCGGATATAAATTCAAATTCAAATTTATATTTGTAGCTTATATGCTTATATTAACATGTCTATAAACTTTTATTTTGAAAATATATGTTTTAGAAAAATAAAAAAAAATATTTTCTAAATTAATCAATCTTTTAAGACATAATCAACCCATTAGAAAGAATGAGCGCACATCATCTCAATTGAATATAACAACCGTGTTAGCCTTTTTTTTTTTTATGACGAGGAAACCAGGTAAATCGATGGGCGATCTAATTCATTAAATAAGGAAAGGGGCAGAGGCAGGATCGAACCCAATACCTCCTTACTCCCAGTCCCCTACTCCACAACACTGGATCACCCCGACGGGAGGGTCTTAGCCTATCTTACTAGCACTTTAAAAGAGTATTTTCGAGTAATAAAGAATTTGTTTTCTCGTAATTTTTTTTGCTATAATAAATTCAATTTTGAATAGATAAATAAAGTAGTATTTTTGTCAACAAATATAAAATTTCTTAAAAAAAGGATGATAGGTATGTTTATCAAATCGGTATTTAACTTATGCCTTCAAAAAAATACGTATCACATAAGATATTTTTGTTTTAGAAAATATTTCAAAAGATAGATTTTTTTTAATCCATTATAAAGGCGGATAGCGTACATGTCAACCCCAAACTTTGGCACTTGGATGGAATTATCATCTCATGGAAGTGGAATTGGAAACGAGGATCATTCGGATATAACCGCTCTTTATTTACAAATTCAAGGAAACGAGGATCATTGTTCATTAATGGATATGGAATAAACTCAAAGGACAAGTTATAATATTAAAATTTGGTATAGTTAGCTTCTATTTTTTTTGTTCATGAGAAGAAATTTCATTACATCTCCTTTAGACCTCTTAAAAGTTCTTTTAAAAAAATTGAGTTTTTGATCTGTTGGGTCGACTACTCGACTTACATACATGTATGCTAGCATCCTTTTAACTCAATGAAGGACAAAAGTTAAAACGGATATTATTATTAGTCGTACTGTAAAATCATAGATTCAGAAAACAGAAATCGGTTTTAGAAAGTAAAAACATAACATTACACTTACTGTTCAAATATGATTAATACTCCCTCCGATCTAAAAAATAATTTTTTAGATTTCGACACGAATTTTAATGAACTGAAAACTATATAAAATATTTTTTTTATTAATTTTTTTTATAGTTTAATACTTCTTACTAATAAATATTAAAATATATAAAAAATTTAATAAAAAAATAATATTGTATACTACCTCTGTCCAAAAATACATTGCCTTTACTATTCACGCACGCTTTTTTAAGAAGGTAAAAACTATATAAAATATTAACTTTTTTATTAATTTTTTTAATAATTACAAACTTATTATCAATAAGTTTGTAATTATTAAAAAAAATTAATATTTTATATAGTTTTTAACTCCTAGCTATGACTCTTTCACATGCACTTCCCTAGGTGATTCAAGTGATTAAATCGTGACTCGTGAGTCACGACTCAGTTGGTTTAAACTTTATAAAGGTAAAGAAAAAATAAATAAATATAGTCCATTTGTTTTTCCCTATATATTTCAATTACTCATTTGAACAAGGAGTAATCATATCATCCGTACTTCTTTAATCATTACCCCTTTTATCTTATTTTTTCATATAAAAAATAGCATTTTTCTCTTAGAGCAACCCCAATAGCTCTTGTAAAATAGAGAAAGTTAAATTTTTTAGAGAAAATATGGGTTTTTAAAGTCCAACAACTCCTCTATATTTATCTCTAAAATAGAGAAACCTTAAGAGAGATAGAAAATTTTCTCTAAAGTTAGTGGAAGACGACAAAAACTTTAAAACTTAATTCTTATTAATACCAATGCAAATTCATTGTAATTAGGAGTGGGCGCGGGACGGGACAGGGGTCGTCCACTCGTCCCGCATCCCGTCCCGCGAAATTTTTGCAGAACGAGATTGACTATTTTTTTTCAATCCCACGCGGGCCTTGTCCCTCACAGGACGGGATGGGCTCTGTCCCTCAAATAAAAAACATTATTGAAAAATCTAAAATTTTATATATTTTGCGGTTTTCAAAAGCGTAACATATATAGATGTATAATATTTCTTATATTTTACGATTTTTCTTATATATACACTAGTGTTGGGGGAGGGGAGGGGGGATCCCGCGGGATAAGGATTCCTCGGCCCGCGTCCTCGTCCCGCATAATTTTTGCGGAATGGGATTCATCATTTTTTTTCAAATCCCACCGGGATCGGGACGGGCCCGGGATTTTCGGGATTTATGCCCACCCCTAATTGTAATTCATCAACAATTGGACAAGTTTGTTATATTTATACAAAAATTAAGTTAGGAGTATTTGTTATAATTAAATTAAATGAAATGGTTTGCTAGAATTAACTCGATATTTAATTTAAACATGTTAGTTTTCAGTTATGTTAATATATAAATGTCAAACTTATAACTAGTTTACATTTTAAGTTATGTTAAGCTTAAATGTTAAACTTCATATTTCAATTAAATTTATTTATGTTTTTAAATTTTTAACTTAAAATTCATGTTCATCTAGTTGCATGAAATTATTTAACATTTTGTATAAAGTTTACATTTATCCTTTCATCGAGCTTTCTGATTCCATCAGCTCTCTTCTCAATGGCATTACGTAACTGAAATGTGATTTGGGCTCTACAAGTCAGTTACGAGTTAAGTTTATACTTCAAAATAAATGACGTTGCATGTTCACTTGACGCCAACCAGAAGAATGATACCCGCTGTCCAGCACTGGTCTAGAAGGGCGATGAAATGATCTTGGACAGTTTTGTTCCAAGGCGGCGGTTCAGATGCATTCGACATTGTTTGATTTTCCTGCTGAAGTGCATTATCAACTTCCTGTAGAAGTTAATTATCATCATTTTCCTGAACATTATCTTCCGGGAGGATGTTATGTATAACACCACCTTTCCCTAATTCAGGACCATCGATGACATTCGGAACACGAATCACCCTATAATAGAGAAATGTATAGCATTCAATTCAGACTTAGGCCGTGTTCGGCTGCAGTAGATTAGGAGATTAGGAGATGGTAGTAGATGAAGAAAAAAAAAACAATCTCATCAACTGGTGTTCGGCTGCACAGAGATGGTGGAGATTCAGGAGATTAAAGGAGATGAAAACCAGGCGAAAAAAAAATCTTGGGGGGCCAAGATTATGGAGATTAGGGGATTGTGGAGATTTATATCTCACAAAATTGCCCATCGTCACTCCACACAATTGCTCCTAATCTACTGAAGCCACATCCCTGCTTCGACAGCGGCAGATCTGACGCCGACGAACCCGTAACCCCCCACACATTGCCGGCGTTGTTTCAGAACAAAAACCCCCATTTCTATTGAAACCCCCATTTCCTCCACCTCTCCCGTCGAACCCCCAACCGGCCGTCTTCGGCATTGTCATTGTGCAAACCCTAAACCCCCAAATCTGAAAACCCTAAATCCCCAAATCCGAATAGCTTGAACCCCCAAATATGGAAACGGCTAAAATTTGATGAAATTGTGAAGTGTGTTTGCAGTTTGAGTTCCTGGCTCCTGCATATGTTAAATGACACAAAATTGAAATTGTTATGTGGCTTTGCAGTTTGAGATCCTGAATTGGTGAAAGGACATGAAATTAATAATATGAGGAACCTATCTGATCAATGAAACCCATATTAGCGGAGATGATATGGAAGTGTTTGCATATTTAGAAATGACATGCAACTGCGACATGGAAAATCAGTTTCAGTTTTTGATTGCAGTATATGCCTGTAAAAAAAGTGGGGGTATATGGGTCATTTCGCAGCTTTGAAATACACTACAATCTTGTGCCAACCAAACACCATTTCGAGATTTCTGCACAAATAAATCTCCATCTCCTTACATCTACAAAAATCTCATTAATCTACACAATCTATTTTCATCTCTTAACATCTACGATAATCTCAATAATCTACACAATCTCCATCTACTGCCAAACACAGCCTTAACATTCGAAGTGATTGAGTTATTGATCATCCCCTTACTCATCCAAACTACTAGCAGATTACACATGTGTCTCCAAAAACTAGAATGATGATTCGTCATATCACAAAGTATTGGAATAAATTTGTTAGTAGATATAAATAAAATCAATGCACTTTTAATTTTCTTTGGAGAAGGGATGAGTTCTCTTACTTACGTACCTCTCTCATTGTTATGGAAGATCGTCGTGAATGCTTACACAAAATCATATACAAATAGGTAAGAGCCATTTGTATTGGATATTCACTTGAAGAAGTGCAATGCATGTTTGGCCAAGTTTGTCAACAAGGCAAATGGTAAAACTATGATGCTTGATTTCACTGTTCTAGTTTTGCAACTGTTTCCCTATTTTGTCTATCAACTCAATTAAGTGGTAAAATGTGACATATTGATCAGATTACACCTTATGTTTACATTAATTATCATGTCACTAATTGTTCAACACGCTATACGAATATGAGAAGACTTATACTTCTCTTGTAGATTTCTACACACTATAAAAATACGATAAGATCGTATGTTAGCGTGCGGTCTGTAACACCCCCTTTTATATCCAAGGAAATGCTACAGCGCCGGTAAATACGCAGACTTTAATGTCTTTGTATTCACCTTAGGCTTATAGGGACATGTACTCATGCTCCCATAGGCAAGATGATAATAAAATAAATACAAAATAATATTTAGCGGAAGACTTGATAATGTTATAATTGAAAATAAACCGTTAAAAGTATCTCATAAACACCTAAAATAATCCCTAAATTCCAACTTAGAAATATAAGAGTAAACAAAGTTTTAAAATGCCACCAAGTTTTTATTAGCGATAGTCCGTCTCCTTATCCAGCTCCAGCTCCTCTGCTCTTACTAGACCTGTGGAATATGGTCTGGTGTTTCGTGATTACGAAGGACACCAGCCATCCAATAAATAGGATGGTTAGCACATTAAATACTAGCAAGCGATAAGAAAAATGTTCAACTTTAACTACAACCAGTGACCCTGAAACGGTATGATAATAGTTAAGGGAAAATTAAGAGTATTTAATGTGGAAATCTGAGAATAGAATAAAATAAAAATGACACATGACTCGGATGATCACAGGGATCAATTAAGAATACGATATAGGAATTATACTCGAATAGCAGGAAGTATAATATGCGCAGAATTGATCACCTTACATAACACAATATACTATAACGATAATAGCGATAATAATAATAATATAACACGTGGTACCGGTCGGGCCTCTATGAGAGAGGACTGCGACCTACAACACTATGGAAGTTTACCATCCCGCGATGAATGCATTCCGGAATGGGTCATTTCATGAAACCTTTATAGGGTAAGGCTTAACGAACCTCAACCTGCAAGTTAGTCTTACTAAAGAAAACTCGCATTGACTAGAAGTCAACTCGCACTACAAAGTACGCATATTCAATTATATCATAATTTAATCGCTTTAATTTACACTAGCTAGGTGATCATGTACACGGTATTAACCACAAAAGACAAGCATGGATATTTCAAAGGTCTTAATATCACATGTTAACAATTTGCATGAAAGAACCGAACAGAAATTCATGCACTTAGGAATATGGGCTTATTACTCTAACTCATAAATTATACAAATACACGTTATATTTATAATTGCCCATTTATGTACTCATGCCAATTTAGAATGAAAATGATAAATCACATCAAGCAGGCAGATATGTAATCTATCAAACTGGCATGGAAATTGGCCACAGGGCCGCATTCGACACGATAGAAATGAAAGACACCACAAAAGTCACGAAACATTGCAAAGGGCAATATGAACGAAATCACTTGCCTCGGAATTGGATGCTCTAGTGTGAACAACAACGAAATCTGATCAACCGATGATCGAGTGGACCTGTGACATATATAAGCGGAATAAATGCTCATTCAATGAATTAACTAATTGCTTAGTTAACCGAATACACACTACGCACACTCACCCGAGCAACAGAGTACGCCGAAAACGGAAGCTACCCCCTTTTGCCGTGTGCACAAGCCACCCAGTCCTACATGATGGTAAGCACATTCAGCAGCAATTCATGACAACCTCGAGTCACTGAATTGAATTTCTTTCAACTTACCAAATGTAGTCGGCAGTGCACAGATCAGCTCGGTCACAATCGCAACTGGAATCGACCTTTAACAGCTGCAGAAAACATACCCAAAATTTACTTGACAGTACCCTCACCATGTCCAAGTATGTATGTTTGTCCTTCATTCGATGTAAGTTCGACTGACCGAAACAAGTCAGAGTTAACTTACCAATCGGACTCAGCAGTGCCGCACTCGATTCGTTTCAAACTCTGGCTTGAAACAAAGTCTGATCGCTGCAGAATTTAAACACAAAGGCGACTCCCTGGTCAGTGTAACAACAAGACTTCCAGTTTGATTAACTCCAAAAAGGTTGCAAGTTATGCCTTACCGCAACACAGGGACGTCGAGGGGTGTGAGGGGGACGTGATATGGCTAGAATCGGTGATTGATGCGGTCTGAGCAGAGATCGAGAGAGGTCGGGACCTGAGTGCAAAGCATACATCAAAACATAAGTTTTCACACAAACTTAATCGACCAACAGTATGTATGTATGTTCGACCATGATTCGACCTGATTTAGAGTTAACGAAACTAGTTCGTGTAACATACCAATCGAATTCGGAGTGATTGCGTACTGATTGGTCCCAACGTCTGACCCAAATGGCCCCTCGAATCTGCGGGAGAGCAACCGAAACATGGCTAATTAAGGGACATGATTTTTGAATAAAGATGGAAGGACAATTTGAATTGATGAGAGGATATGAACCGCTTACTACTCTGCAGGGCTGCTGGAGGACTTCCTACAGCTTCTTCCTGGTGCAGGTGATGGTCTTCGGCGTCGGCCGTACTGGAGCGCTGGCGACACGCAGGAGGAAGGAGGCGAGACTGGATGCGAGGGTGTGAGGAAATTGGAAAACCTAACCTCTACTTAAGAGGGGGATTAGCGCGTGTGAGGAACTGATACGGAGGAGAGGATCTGGAATCCAACAACCTGATAAGATCGTGAGATTTGCCGGAGATGGTTGCTTGCGGCTCAATTCAAACTTGATCCATATCTTCTTGTTGAACCGGCTAATCACTTGCTTTGGTCTACTCCACCTAATTACCCCTCTTTATAATATATACTGTAACTATTTTGGACGGAAAGGAGTATTGCTTACTATTTAATTTAATTGCTTAAATTAAATAATAAGGATGATTAGAGCTTGCATATAATTAAATAAATTCTTTTTACTACATTTAGAATAATACAATTATTCTAATCTTATATTATATGCTCTTGTGAAATAAATAGGTTGCTTCTATTTTTCCCATAATATAATATACTGTGACTAGAATTTATTTATTTATATAAAATGAAATATCCAAAGAATACTTTGGGGTATTTCACGGTCATTCACCTAGTGACTCCAAAAGAGGGATTTGGACACGAATCACCCTATAATAGAGAAATGTATAGCATTTAGTTCAGACTTAGCATTCAGAGTGATTGAGTTATTGATCCTCCCCTTTACTCATCCAAACTACTAGCAGATTGCACATGTGTCTCCAAAAACTAGAATGATGATTCGTCATATCACAAAGTCTTGGAATAAACTTGTTAGTAGATATAAATAAAATCAATGCACTTTTAATTTTCCTTGGAGAAGAGATGAGTTCTCTTACTTACGTACCTCTCTCATTGTTATGGAAAATCGTCGTGAATACTTACACAAAATCATATACAAATAGGTAAGAGCCATTTGTATTGGATATTCACTTGGAGGAGTTCAATGCATGTTTGGCCAAGTTTGTCAACAAGGTAAATGGTAAAACTATGAGGCATGACTTATATGAGGCATGTCATTGACATTTTAAAAGTTGGGTTAAGAAAAAATGTTACGTATTGACATCTCGTACATAAGAGAAAAATTGTGTTACCTTTTCAGAAACACCTTTTCATAGTGAATTAATAATAGACACAAGATTAACATAAATGGAGAGTTAATGTAGAACAAAGTAATTATCGGAGTGACTGAGTGATTGATCATATCTAAACTATTTGCAGATTACACAACTTTCCCTAGAAACCAGAATGACGACACGTTATATTACAAAGGTCTGGGTCATTCGGTGTGAAAATAAATGGGATTTACCTTGTCCAAACATAATTCTTCTCATCTTTGATAGTTGTCATTAAAAAAAGATACTAAATTCTTCAAATCATTGGGGAGTTTACTCATTGCCCATTTTCCTCTATCAAACACCTCATGCAGAAATGATCTTAGCTCAACAAGCTCAGTGTGAGTCGTGATATCCTTAAAATTATAGCTTGAGGTGGGGCCCAATATCTTACATACTCTCTCGGATGCAATTAGAATGGAGAATGTTAATCTACGAGTGTGTCCCTTCTTGTACATATCAATCATCCCAAAGATTTACACTCTTAGAATAAGTTTGAGCTCTTCCAAACCTTCTAGAAATATCAAATTCATTTGCTCTATCTCCTAACAAGATAGGCCTCTAATGTATACATATTAATTCCTTGCCTAATAACATAAAAAGTAATTAATTTAAATTTTTTTAAAAATATTATTAACAAATTAAACCATACAATCAAATTAGGTGATCGTGTTTATATATTGTTAGTTATTTATTAGCACAAAGTACCAAATCAATATGACAGAAACAAGCAACTCTTCCTCCTCCTCTCCTTTAGACTAGCTCACCCAACAAAAGGGACGCCGAATAAGCCAACACTGACTCTCGGGGATCAAGCCCAGCCGTCGTTGCGTCCACCAACTTATTCCTCATTTCTTGAAGGAGTTGCAGCGTTAATATCCTCATCCCGGGGTGTGCCTGAACCTGTGTTGCGGCCGCCGCATACAGACAACAGTTGTGCAATTTGGTTGGCTTGTTCATTTTTCTGTACCATCAAGGCCTATTTTAGCTGTTGTAGCAGGGCTGCTTTTTGCTCAGCTTGAAGACGTAGGGCGGCCTGCTCGTCCCTTTGCGCAGTTTGTTGCTCAAGTGATTTATTGAGTCTGGCCACTCGGTGATCTTGGACTTTCACTCGAATCTTCGCTATAACACCCGCTTGTGTATGAACGGGAAACTCAGCTACCAATTCTGCTATATTCGCCACATAATGCGTCCAATTCAACTCGTCCAAGCGTTGAATCAAAAGAGTTCTCTCAGGAACTGTCCATGGTGGCATGATTGCGAACAGTGGTTGAAAACTCAAAAGGCCGATATTCCTTTCTGATTCAGCACTTTTCTGAAGAATCTCGCCCAAATACTTCAAAAACTACTTACGAATTCCAAAATCGTCGAAAAAATGGCGTATCAAAAGGGGAATTTGAGAAATTGTAATAGACACAACATGAACATAAATGGAGAGTTAATGTAGAACAAAGTGATTATCGGAGTGATTGACCCTATCTAAACTATTTGCAGATTACACAACTTTCCCTAGAAAACAGAATGACGACACATTATATTACAAAGGTCTGGGATTAAGGTATACACAATTTCATTCGGTGTGAAAATAAATGGGGATGTGCCTTGTCCAAACACAACTATTCTCATCTTTGATAGTTGTCATAAAAAAAGATACTAAATTCTTCAAATCATTGGGAAGTTTACCTATTTTACTCTATTAAACACCTCATGCAGAGATGATCTTAGCTAAACAAGCTCAGTGTGAGTCTTGATATCCTTAAAATTATAGATTGAGGAGGGGCCCAATATCTTACCTACTCTCTCGGATACCATTAGAATGGAGGATGTTGTGTGTCCCTTCTTGTGCATATCAATTATCCCAAAGATTTATACTCTTATAATAAGTTTGAGCTCGTCCAAACCTTCTAGAAATCCAAACCTTCTAGAAATATCAAATTCATTTGCTCTATCTCCTAATAAGATAGGCCTCTAGTATATACATATTAATTTCTTTGGGAGAGTTTGTGAAATGTCCAAAAAAAGTTGTCTTAATTGGTGAATTGTCCACATTTTTTGACAAATTGGTGGAGTGTCCATCTTGCCAATAACAATTTTATCATCTTGCATATAGCCTCACTCTTCTTTCTCTGTCTCTCTCTTTTTTTTATATATATTTTGGCACGGTATGTTGTGCATGTGCAAAAATAACCGTATGTTAAGCAAATATGACCCAAGTCTAATTTATTTATTTTTTATACATTTTGTCGTGCAAAAATAAGAGTATGTTATGCATGTGCAAATATAACCTAATGTTGTGCAAATACGATTTTTTTGTTTTGTTTTTTTGTTTTGTTTTTTTTTTTACATTTTGTCGTGCAAATATAAGAGTACGAGGTGCAAATATAACCGTAAGTTGTGCAAATATTACCCAAATCTAGTTTTTTTTTTACATTTTGTCGTGCAAATATAAGAGTACGCTGTGCAAATATAAGATTACGTTGTGCAAATTTAACCATAAGTTGTGCAAATATGACCCAAGTCTAGTTTTTATTTTATTTTAATTTTTTTTAACATTTTGTCATGCAAATATAAGAATACGTTGTGCAAATATAACCGTAAGTTGTGCAAATATGATTCAAGGCTAGTTTTTTTTTTACATTTTGTCGTGCAAATATAAGAGTATGTTGTGCAAATATGACCCAAGTCTAGTTTTTATTTATTATTTTTTTTAAACATTTTGTCGTGCAAATATAAGAGTATGTTGTGCAAATTTAACCGTAAATTGTGCAAATATGACCGTATGTTGTGCAAATATGACCCAAGTCTAGTTTTTTTTTTTTACATTTTTTCCTTCGCTTCAACACTTTTCATTATGCAATTCTAACGGTATGTTGTGCAAATATAAGTGTATGTTGTGCAAATATAATATTGTGTTCTGCAAATTTGCGGCGTAGGCGCAAATTTTCTCACACGAATATAATATTGTGTTGTGCAAATTTGATAATAATCTGTTGTGCAAATATAAATTTATGTTGTGCAAATATAATATGAGAAAATTTGCGCCTACGGCGCAAATTTTCAACACTAAAATATACGCATAAAAATGATGTCAGCACTAAAAAATACGCATAAAAACGATGTCAGCACATATAAATTTCACATGAAAACGATGTCAGCACTAAAAAATTACACTAATATATATATTATTATTGAACATTTATTACGAAATTTTGTAAATTACTAGAATTATATAAACTTTAGCCTATGAGGGAGTCGAATCCACGTATTTGCGCATAAGCACATTGCTCTACCGTTGAGCTAAGAGACTTTTAATGCTCAATAAGTACTAGACCAGTGATAGAAATCAAATAATTATAATCTATCCTATAACATTTAAAAAAAATTCACTTGACTTCATTGTTTTCCAAGTTCACAACTACTAATGAATTGATAGAATAATAGGTATGCTATATATGAATGAAGACATAAAGTTGATCACGGATCACAACTCTGGAATGTGAATGGAAAAAGGAATTGCAGCCAAAATCACCCGAATGTAGCAAAGAATTATTATTTCTGGGAACCTAAATTCATGGATCTATGCCTTTTGTCCTTACATCTCCATACAACATAATGAGGATTTCGTATCTAAACAAATGAAAGTACCTCGGTTGTAGCAATAGATAGCCCCAAATTATAATCAGATAGAGTATAAGGTGTGTTTGGATTCCAAAATGCATTAATTATAATGCATTTTTTTAACTCGGTTTATGTGCATGTTTGGTTGCACAATTAAAAAAGTCGCAAATATCGAGGTGAAATATGTAATGTAACCAAACGTGTACATAAACCGAGGTAAAAATAATGCATTATATTTAATGCATTTTGGAATCCAAACACACCCTAAACCCCAATCAGATAAAGAGTATACACCTATCTAAATACATATTCACAAATTATAATCAGATAAAGAGAAAGTGTCTCCAATTCAGTATCTTGGTCAACACAGTATCCCCTTTGAAAAGCTGAAGCTTCTCCATGATATCAGGATACAGGGAAACAACGGAATTGTCATCGTTGATAGCATCATCAAGCACAAGGCGGTTCGTTCTGCATTATCAAAATTAATCAAAAATTTAGGGAGCGGGGAGCCAGAAATATCCACGCAGTCTAGACAGTGAAAGATAGAGAGAAACACGATGAAGTATTGCCACGCAGAGCTCGCGAAAAACGAATCGGAAACAGATCCGTGCGTAAGCAATAAGTCAATATGTAATCATTTCCACAAATGCGACTAAACGAAATCAGGAATCGATCAATTGATGTCGACGAATGAATCACAAGCCTGGATAACAATTTCATCAACAAGCGAAAAGAAGCACAAAGAATCGATCAGTTGATGTCGACGAATGAATCGAAGAAGAAAGAAAAAGAAAAGGTTAGGTTGAAGAAAATTAACCAAATCGATTGACTGAACCTTTCCCCAAACCAAATCCTGTGAAAAAACCTACCTCAATCACGAATCGATCAATCAATTAGCTAAGCTGATACTCGATTTGGTGTGGATCGATTGAATCGAATCGAATCAGATGCGCGAATAGATGGTGAGAGACAAGACAGAAATCAAGGAATTGCAAGAAGAGAACATACTTTTTCACATGATCATTTAACCACGGCAGTGAAGGGAAGCTTCCTCGATCGCTCGCTCCGGCAGCACAGATCCAGCCATGGAGAGATGCGTCGACGAATCGCCTACTCTAACCCTAGCGATCTCAATCTCCTGTTGCAGACGCGAGCCTTGACGCCGATAGGCGGTGATGGAGATCGGAGGAGGCGTAGGAGGAGGGGAGGAGGAGCGACCTGATGAAGCGTAGGGATAGAGATCGAAGGAGGGGAGTAGAGTCTCAGCGAAAAGTGCCGATCCGTAGGAAGGAGTAAGGGAATAGAGATAGGGTTATAATAGATGGACATTTCGCTAATTAATTTATCCAAAAACTTGGACAATTCACCAATTTGTCAAAAAAGTGTCTTCCCAGCAAATTTTCTCAATTTCTTTCCTAATAACATAAAAAGAAATTAATTTTTTTTTAATTTTTTTAACAAATTAAACCATACAATCAAATTAGGTGATCATGTAGAGACTAGAGAATAGGTTAGACTTTTAATGTGTTGTATGCGCACATGAAATACTGTTCCTTATTAACAAGATTAACAAATTAAATCATACAATCAAATTAGGTGATCTCCGGTAAAATATTAGTTTAGCTATGACTATGAGTACAATCAATCAATTACCAAATTCATATTCATATTTGTTAGAGCATCTTCAATGGTGGTACTCCAAGTACCATAACAATAAAAATAAAAAGTTTGTCTTGCTCCTTTCCAGTGGGTCGAGTCGGTCGGCGTAAGCCGGTTTACCTGGTGCATGACTCTTACCGGCTGGGTCACGTGCCTGGGGCTTGCCACCAAAGGTGGGTTCCTCGTCATAAAAAAAAATGTAAGAAAAAGTCGTATTTTTGAAAGAACCCTAAAGAAAAAGTGAGCTCAAGTATCATACATATGGTACTCAATATGACACAATACCATAGAATATTACCCAATCAAACATTAATAGTGGGTCCCATTTGATTTTTACTTACCCAAAAAATTGCAAAAAAAACAATTTTGATGCAAAAGGTGAAATAAGATACTCATGCCAAGTACCGCGGTGGGGTTGGGTTTGCAGGGGCCTCGTCCTCTTCCGTTCGCCAGCGTCTTCCCCTCCGCTGGCTTGGTTCCACTCTCCTACTTTGGTCGACGTTCTCTTGCTGTTGTTGCTTCCCCTACATGTCCTTCCTTGTCTTCTTCTCCCTGACTACCAAATTTTAGTCGGATCTCCAAGATGTCCCCTCCCTAAATCTCCGATTTGAGCCTTCTTCTTCTTCTCGCCCATTCCTTCTCAATCGGCTGTGAGTCTATGTCCAATCCCCTATCCTTTTGGGATTCCTCGTCTTCTTGCGACCTCGGTGTGGTGCTCATCCTCTCCCTTCTCCCTTGGCCCTCGGCGGTACCACCTTCGTCTCGACTGGGTTTTCTTCAGATGGCACCTCCCTGGTTTGGGTCCTTCGAGCCAAAGTTTGGGGCCTTTGGGCCCACGTGTGGTCCTTCAGCCCAACTTGGGGAAATGTCAAAAAAAATATATATATATATTCGCCCGAAAAGGCTTTATTTAAATCCCGAAAGGGTTTGAGTAAACCCACCCGAAAATGTTTGAATAAATCCTGCAAGGGCTTGACGATATTCTTGTAGATGAAATCTTGTTGGCGTTTTGTTCAAGCAGCTTGCGGCTCTGCTTCCAATGTTTCTAGGAGATCTTCTGCTTGGTTAGTGGGGGGTGGAGTCTGGAGTCGGGACTGGCTGGGATCGAGATGGTGCGCTCAGGGTGACTCGTATTCGGGATTGAGTTTCCTTGGAATTTGTCTGCACTACTCACAGGAGTAAGAGTCATGCTGTACCGTTGGCCCGCAGTGCCACTGTTCGGTGGTGCTTGGCTTCGTTCTTCGGTGGCTTCCTCAGCTTTCTTAGAGTTGGTCTTCTTGGTTCGTCTTGTTGTAGAGTTCAACTTGGTCGACCTTGATGAGTCATGCTTGTCGGACCTTCAAATTTTTACCTAATAATAATAAAAAAAAAAAAAAAAAAAAAAGATTTGGTATTCTGAGACTAGTTAGCTAACACACTTAACTTTGTATGCCGAAATCACTTGTGAAAATAAGAATCGGGCAGTGTTTCATATACATGGTTCAGAATACAAGGGTTGTGTCCGGTTGATGGTAAAACAGACAGCTTTATGAATTCAACGTTGTAATAATCAATTGAGTCCACATGATTAAACTGATGCTCTAGGTGACCATTCCAGGCCTGAATGAGCCGGGGAAACAAAAAAATGCCTTTGCATTCCCTCGCGATGACAAAGAGACAAGGCTAGAATACATCCATAAATTAGAAGGAAAATCAGCAAAAAAAAAACTCTAGATCAGAGCTCGAATGCCGAATTGTTGCATCTCTCTAAGTCTCCACATTGAGTATATGGCATCCTCTCCGATGTCTTCAGGCTCCATTTGTTGCATAGCCCAGAAATATACCACGGTCTGGATTGTGTCCTGCTTAAGAAAAGTTTGATGGATGTAAATAACAGAAAAACTTCTTAGAACTGAATCAAGCATTTCAAAACACTCTTCAGCAGAGCCTTACAAATTACAATGGGAGGGAGAAATGTAAAGAGGGAGTTTCAGAATTACCGGGCTTCCATCTGTTATATTACTGTCTCTATCACGCACACAGTACACCTGCTGTGTCCTGAACTGAAGGAAATATGAAGCAAAATCCAATCAGATCTTTTTTTTCACCTTTAATCCACTGCAACCAACAAGACCAAGAGAGTATGCTCACCTCTAGAATTATTATGGGTGTACTTCCCATCATTTTTGTCTCTCTTACTTCCACCTCTGATACATGTAAAATCTGCAAATATTTGAAATATCATGTCATTAAAATTGCAGGAAGTAAAAATCCGATTTGGTGGCATGAAGAACATTCCCCATATTTAAAAAGGCCAACTTCTTTAAGGAGGTGATTGACCAACTATATCTGACACGAGACTGGTACCACGAATAATGATTGCGAAGAACAAGCCAACAGACAAAATTGAAGCGAGAAAGAATCTAAAACAGGGAGGTTATTAAACAGTGCATTAATTTTTTCAGACTAACTAATTCCTTAAGATGAACCGGATTTCAGACTCAACTTGCTCTGACAGTCTAACACCATTTTCTACTCGAGTCACAACTTATTTCATTATTGGAACTTGAAAGTTATTCACGCAATAGATCTTGTTAAAATAAATCATTGACAAATAAACTTATATGTAACAACTATCATGTTTACGATAATAGGAGAACAATGGTGTGAATGGAGGATACAATATTAGCAGACCTTGTTTTCGAAGAAAGTGCCCTGGCTTTCGTAAGCTTTATGTTCTGCTAGACAACGTTCAATAACTTCATGGCTGCAATACCTCTTTAAGGTTTTATCATCTGCCTAGTAAAAAAAATAACAAGGAAGACTCATCATGGATGTTCATTTTAGAACAAGCAAGGAGTAGCAGAGCAGACAGATGAGACAAAAGTTAAGGATTTACTTTAAAATGTGCTTTCAAAATAGGCTTGATGACTTCTTGAACTTCAGCCACAAAGTCAGGCAATGAAAAGGAACTAGCACATAAGAAAGTAATTAATTAAAAATGTGATTAGACAAAAAAAAATCAATTGAGGGCAGGGAACATTTATAGTTAGAAAGCTCACGGATCACGTCTACGTATTTCTTTGAATGACAGTGCAGTAGCGCTTTCACCAAACACTTTATCATTCAAACTGTCACAATAGGCATAGAATGAAAATAAATGCAAATCTCAATTGTGTGAAAAATATAAGTGCATTCAGAAAATTAAAATAAGAAAACAAACAAGATAATCACTTACTCTTGAATTTTGTGAACCACTGGACTATCACTAGTCTCCCATCTTTCTTGAATATCCTCTGCCAACTGATAAATATAAATTTAGAAAGAGGTTATTGAGTTAGTTTCACCAAGTATGTAAAGTGAATACCATGAGCTGCCCTTACTAAGAGGACAGCATAAAACATTAATTCCTAGTCTCATTCTCAACCCATTTAAGTTAAGAAAAGAGGGAATAGAACAAAATAATTAAACATAATTCTTAAGACTGGTTTACTTAAAATGAAAAGATTGTTAAAGAGTGAAAGTTCCATGATTTTTATAACTGATACTACCTGTTTGCCACAAAAAAACAAAGAAACACAAAATCAAGATAAGTGAAAAAAGGAGTAAAATATGTTTTAGAACTGCACCTCTTGGCCTTTTGTCACGACAGGTTCACTCATCTTTGTAACCTGCTTAACCACTGGACTGCCTCGTGCCTGCAGGGAACAATAAGATTTGAGATCAACAAAGAAGGCATCGGCATGATAGAAAATTCTGAGTATTATCACCTTATTTTTAAACTCTTCCCACATCTTACTCCATCTGGATTGTTTAGAGGGTACAACGACAACTTCAGTTCTATCACTTGTTTCTACGGTCGATGATGGACTGGTATGATGTACTGGTTTCCTTCGTTTTGGCTTGCCAGTTAGTTCATCCTTGAAAATATCATAACCCATCTTTGCATAGTCCACAACCTTTGTTTCCCTTATTTTATTAAATGCGGAAGAAACTTTGGGAGTGGCAGCAGAAAACCCAGATTTTAATTTACCAAATATTGTTTCATCACTAGAAGCAGACTGCTGGCTTCCTTCACCAGATGTTGTATTGGTTTCAGCTTTTGCGTCAGTATCACTATCTGAGGATTTTGTGTCGGCTTTTGAATCAGCTGAACTATCTGAGGATGATGAAGACTCTTGCTTACCAATCCCAAAAGTCTCTTTAACCTAACAAAGAGTTGAATAGCAGGTAAAAGTGAATTTCCAGAATACAATAAGTCAATAACACAGTAGAATCACATTCAGAATGTATACCTCCTCTGTAGCAGCAGAAAGCTTTTCTTTCATGTTGACAGAAACCTAAAGAAATGGACAAGTAAGAATTAGAAAGGACTAAAGAGGTATATTCACCATCATCAGCTAGAAAAACTGGTAGTACCTAAGTCAATAAATGAGCATTATGTGTAGATTAGTACAACAGATGGAAAGTCCTAACCAGCAGTTAAAACTTAAAACACGGTTTAGGTTTTCTCAAGGTTAAAAACTCATAGAAATTTCTTTTCTTCGCAATCTTAGAAGGGAAATATCAGTACAGCAAAGTGGACAGTCCACGTAATAGCAAGAAAATTTAGGCTTTAGTTCTGGACCAGTTGAAGAGTTGCGGTCTTCTAGAAAAATATTTACAGACAGCATTACCCGCTTTGCAGCTTCTTCAGCCTCGGTCCATGCTCCATCAACACGCTTGTACAGCTGCTCCGAGGTTTGCTTTGTTCTGCATTCGCCATTTCACCATCTCAGAGCCCCCATTGAAGTGTCTGCTCAGCCTTGACATACACGAGTATGCCTAAGCCTACGGACTATG
Organism: Persicaria maculosa; assembly: GCA_963922045.1. NCBI lineage: Eukaryota > Viridiplantae > Streptophyta > Magnoliopsida > Caryophyllales > Polygonaceae > Persicaria > Persicaria maculosa. The sequence goes on along the minus strand of OY998255.1, from coordinate 79,785,993 downwards.
AAAAACTAAGTAAAGATAAATGAAAATAATGTCCAAAAGTACCTAGCTTTGAACTCTTCTGTTACTCCTTTAATCTCCTCAGTCTTTTTCTTAAGCTCTTTAACAGACTGTTGAAACTCTTTATTACTAGCAAGAAACAAACAGTATACAGAGTAAATGATAAAATTATTCAGCTAATAAATATACTATATCTATACACATCATCGAATATCAAATATAGCAAAACACTCCAGCCAAAGGCATCCTCATAGGTATACCACCATAACTTAGTGCATCACCCATCGATAGGGTTAGAATCAAACAAACATGATATTGAGGTGGACAAAAACAGATATACTCAGGAATCATTCCGAATTCTGAGACTAACACACCCCTAAATGAATGCTTAATCTCACCAATCCGAATAGAAAGATTGTGAAATTACATGAGCAAAAATCCAACAAAAAGGCAATGTACAATTGACCTGTTGCAGGATAACAGATAATCAACAGAACGATGGAAGGATCCTAACTAGCACAGCAAGAGCTTGAAATAAGATTTCGGAGATACCTGGTGACTTCGCCTTTAACTTTCTTCGAAAATTCATTGAACACGCTCAACTGACGATTAGGCGTGTAAACATTTGGCGGAACTAATCTCAATCCCGCGGTAGTGTCCTGCGAAAATCACAATGGTATCTTCCTCGGAACCTCAGGAAACAGAGCGAGAGAGATAGAGATAGAGAAATACCAATCGATACAACGTGACCTGGCGCCATAGAGGTCGATTGGAGAGCACGACATCGCGGACCAACTTCCGGCTAGCCATATCCAGCAGCAAATCTCGACGATGGCTACGAATTTGCCGCAGAGGAAGTTTGGAGGTTGGTCAGGGGAAGCCGGGAAGGGGACGGGACTTTTGCCCTAAAGCCGCAACAAGGGTTTGGTCGGTTCGTTGTTGAAGAAGCGGGCTAAAGGAAAAAAAATTATTAATATTTATAAAATATATTTATAAAGTGTATATATTATTAAGGTGATTTGTTTATATTAGAAGCAATAATTCAATTTTATAAGCTTTTATGAATATATTTTTGAACACTTGAGTTTTGTTAAAAAACTAGTACAATTCCCGCGCCATTGCGCGGTTTTTTAAAACTAAAATATTAATAATATATATAAATATATTATAAAATACTAATAAAAGTTAAGATAAAAAAAAAATTACCATAAATGTATCTTATAAATCTAAAATCATTTTTTTTATATCTCATCTAAAGTATAATACATAAATGTAGATATTTTAAATCACCCAGTAATAATAATATCAATATCATTGTAACTTTTTTAGAAATTTTGAAATCTGAATCATGCATTTAAATGTGATGTGTCACAACTAATAATTATATTCAATGTTTTGAATTAAGCTCAATAGTTAGTACATAAATGTGAGTTAAGCCTAATGGTTATATTATATTGAATTCAATGTTTTGAATTAAGCCCAATTGTTAGTAAATATGTTAAGAATAAAAGAGAATGGATGATTAAAAAAATTAATGGAAAAAAAGAGAAAAGGAGAAATAAAAAAATCAAGGAAAAAGACATAATTGGTCAATATTCCTAAAAATCCTCTAAGATTTACATGTAAGCAAAGTCTTCTAAATTAAGGTTATATATAGATAGTTAGTACATAAATGTGAGTTAAGCCTAATGGTTATATTAGATTGAATTCAATGTTTTGAATTAAGTCCAATTGTTAGTAAATATGTTAAGAATAAAAGAGAATGGAGGATTAAAAAAAATTAATGGAAAAAAAAGAGAAAAGGAGAAATAAAAAATCAAGGAAAAAGACATAATTGGTCAAATATTCCTAAAAATCCTCTAAGATTGACATGTAAGCAAAGTCTTCTAAATTAAGGTTATATATAGATATAGATGTTAGTAAATATGTTAAGAATAAAAGAGAATGGAGGATTAAAAAAAATTAATGGAAAAAAAAAGAGAAAAGGAGAAATAAAAAATCAAGGAAAAAGACATAATTGGTCAATATTCCTAAAAATCCTCTAAGATTGACATGTAAGCAAAGTCTTCTAAATTAAGGTTATATATAGATTATATAAAACTTAAACTAGTAAGTTTTGTTACTTAAATACTCCATCTATTCAAAATATAAGTTTCATTGTTTTTAATACATTTTTAAGAGTTGAAAATTATATAAAATATCTATTTTATAATAAATTTTTATATATAATTTTACATTTATTAGTTTTCACTTCTACAAACTCATTGGTATAGAGTATTAAGTATAAAATTATATGTTTAAAATTAATATTTTATAAACGAAAATAGCTCAGTAAGAAAATATGTCAAAAAAATCAATTCATTTATATTTTTGAATGAAAAGAGTAGAAATTAAGAAAACACTATTGATAACCATACTTCTTTAACACTAATTCATCTAAATAATTCCAATGAATAAATTGAAGTCCCCATCACAATTTATAAGTACATAAGGTAACTCATATGAATATTGTTGTGTATAGTATGAGAGACACAAGCAAGAATCTTATCAAACAAACATTATCAAGAAATAAAAACTACCATAGAAGAAATAATACAATAAAAAGTTCAGCACATAAGCTAAATCTAAAAATATATATTACATTTGTGAGTTAAATAAACTAAATGGTAAAATGCTAAAGGATTTATTATTCAACGAGTAGATGAATGAGTAAAATACACGAGTGTGAGTATCCCTAATGGCAAGCTTCGTTTGCCTCTAGGAAAAGTTGGGCCTGATGGGCCGCATCGTCGGGGGAGACCATGGCCCGAAGCAAGAGAGTCTTGACTTCCCAGGCCCGAAACGGAAAGCCCAAACGGGAGTAAGAGTTCAACAGGGAAGCCGTTGACTGCTTCAGAAGCGCAGCGTAAGCGTCCTCAACGGCGTCGTTTCGGGAGGCGGCCTCCAACAGCGTCAGATCGGATCCGAACCGGAGATGCGCCCTCGAACCGAACACCTTCGCCACCGTGGCCTCCGGCGGCGCCATCCTCGGCCACGCTCCTTTCCTGCTGCTCCAGTACCTGCGAAACCAGCCGCAGTCAGATTCAATTCACAAGGAAAAGGAGAGAGAAGAGCTTGTTATGTACTGACTGGGGAGTGCAGCGGCCTCGGACTCGAGTGAAGACGAAGCCAGGGAGAGTCGATGGATGTGCAGATGCAGGCGGGAGTTGAAGTATCAGATTGCAAACGAGAAATAGAAGAGGAAGAAACAGAGGACGAATCAGTGGCTCAGATCTCACCATTTCTCTAACTCTCCGTCTCTTGTGCTTTGGAATCTAGTCCACTTTACTCTCCACTGTCGTCTGAATATAAAGCGGTGGTGAGAGAGTAGTGAAAGATGTGGGTTTTGTGTTTCTGTAATCTGTAGAAATAATTTGAATTTAGTGGTGGGCCACAACTCGACCCCACCATTATTTCAGCATTTTATAAGTCTCTGCTTGTCACGTGAATTTAGAAGGTACTCTGTACTGTTTTTTTTTTTTTTTTTTGGTCGCTTCTGTACTGTATTTATAGGAGTGCAAGTTTTTTGTATTTTAGGGATTTTAGTGCAACTTGCAGCGTTATATTCTAGTAGTATAATCTCAACTACAATGTTTTCAAAGTGACTAGGTAGAAGAAAGAAAACACACATTAGCATCCAAATACAACCATACAAAAGATAATAAAATCAATAATAAAACAAGATGATATACAAAGGGCTCGAAAACGTCGATTGAGTTGTCTAACTCGGTGACATCTCGATAAAAACGAGCCATTGTTTTGAGCCTTAAGGGGTTACCATTTTATCCGAATTCCGCCTGCAAAACAACTTGAATAAGCAAAGAACAAGCTCGTGCTGAAAGTGCACAGCGATATCCATGACGGATTGATGGTTATTTCAAGACTCGGGGTGTTTGGTTAGGTCGTAGGTCAATGTTCTCGAGCAGCTGCAAAGGAACACAAGCTGTTTCACCACATAATTTGCAACATCAATCTATATCTATATCTATATAAACTCTTAATTTAGAGAGTTTAGGATTAGATGTCGAACTTAGAGGCGTTTTAGGAGTTTTAACCAATCCTATCTTTTTTGTTTTAATTTTCCTTTTAACTAGTTGTATTACCCGCGCGTTTCGCGGCTTCTTAATTAATAATATATATATATTATTTTATTAAATTTTTTTTATCATAGTAATTACTAATAAATGTGAGATTGTAGTTTTTGTTTGATATTTTATATTATTTTTAAAGCATACAGTTTGAAATTTTAGGCCTGATAACATGAATAAGATAACAAATTTCTCTGGTGCATTATTTGTATTTTTATATTTTTATTAGATATGATTTAGTACAAATATAGTCAAACTTCACCATATTAATAAGTTTGAAATTAATAAAAATAATAAGTTTCAAATCAGATATGAAAATTTATTAATTTGATATATTAATAACGTACGTTATATGCTAAAAGATTTGATATAAATCTTTTAGGTAAATATTAATCATGATATGACTATATTTTAATAATTATTTTTTGTTAAAATTGTATAATTATAATGATCAATAAAGATGGACACATAAGATGATTGGATACTCATTAAAATATTATATTAATGATAGAATTTGAAGCATGTAACTTAATAAATGAGATTTAATATTTATATTAGAAATTAATTTAACATTTATGAGATTTAATATTTATATTGGAAATTAATTTAACATTTTAATCAAGATAAATTAACACCAAGTCACCATTTCATCAAATGACCTAAGAATAACATTATATCAAGAGGGTTTGGATCCACTCTCCAATTTTAAACTGAGCATTAAACTTGTAAATATAAATAATAATAGAATTTGAAACTTGTAAATATCAATTTTAGCTAGGAAAATCGATTCTTCCACTTATCATAGATCAATTTGGTTTAAAATTGAAAATGACAACCTTTGTTATCATTAATATATACTATATATTAATATTCTAAGAAAAAAATCTTCCCAATTTTTTTTAATAACATAAATTAAAACCAAAAACCTATTCTAAAAAAACTGTTCAAATTATTAAAAAAAAATCAAACAATAAGATTCATCATGCATATGATATTTTTTTTTTTTGAAAATCAAATCATTAAAGATCTTGATCATAATTTTTTTTATCGAATACATGAGGTTAAAAAAAAAAATTCAAACACTAAGTTCCATCATATTTATTTACCGAATAGTTAAAGATCTTCATGATAATATTTATTTACCGAATACATGAGGTTAAAAGAAAAAAGGTCAAACACTAAGTTCCATCATATTTTTTTTTTTTAAAAATCAAATCATCAAAGATCAAATCATAATATTTATATTAAAAATAATAGGTTTTGTAACCACTTAAGATGTTGAATATTTATATTAAAAATTAAATTTAATCTTTAATTAAAATAGACACATAGGATAACACTTGTATAAATAGATAATGTAATTGTCTGACATGACTTAAATATATTGGATCATCATTAATTGACGTGTCAAATACCCGTGCTAGATTGCACCAGAGTACGACATGTGAGCGAATCGCACCAGAACCCGCCACGTATGATTTCAACGTCTCTGTTTTAGTATTATATATTGATTCTCTTTTTTTAATTTTTATTTAATTCTCCTTTTTATCTTTAATTTTTTTTAATCCTCCCAACCCAATCATTTAATTAACCATTAACCAATTGGATTAATTTAAAATCTGAAATACCCCAAATTATTTTTAAGCTATTTCTTATATTTATTTAATTAAATAAATCTATATTATATTCAAACTACAGTATATATCTTGTGAATTTGATCATTTAATAAATTCACATAAGATATATAGTATAAATTAGAATAATTAAATTATTCTAAAGAGAAATAATATATGATGGATTTAATTACATAAATCATCTACCTACCCTTATTATTTAATTTATGAAATTAAATTAAATATATTCATCCCGCTAAGGTGGAGAAATATATCATCTATATCCGTCTTTATCCGCTTCTTTTATTTATTTTTCTTAAAATCTATCTTCTACCCTTTATCTCTATCTTAATTGATTCTTAATTCCAAATGATAAGAAAATCTATATTTTACCTAACCTAATTCACCCGTATAGATACACGTCTAATCCAGGGTTTCACAAACCAATCCAAAGTCACACGCCTCACCGCCTCCCACCTTCCTCTTCCCATTACTCCCGTGAGCCAATTCAGCCGAGCCAACCATCGCCGGCAAACACCAACGACCAGGGCCGAGCCGCCGGCGACCCTGAACCACCACTGCCTGACCATCACCACCGGATCGTCGCCGTCCGTCACCGAGTCCTACTGCAGTCGCGCCTTGCCCGGAGATCCCCCAAGGCCAAGCCGCAACCTCCGCCCCTGTTCGAAACCGCACCCAAGGGCGACAGTTCGAGCGCCGCCTTCGATTTCTGTCGAGCCTTCGTCTTCGATCGAGGACGCTAGCCTTGCCGCCACCAAAGACCTTCGCCGCCGCACCCACTGCAGGGAAGCCTTGCCGGAGAACTCCCAGGGCCGAGCCTCGCGGCCTTCATCCCCGACTGCCGTCGCCTATCGCCGCCGAAGCCTCGCTGCCTTCGTCTCCGATAGCTTCCGCCTCCGACCACTGCTTGAGCGCCGAAGACCTTCGCTTCCCATCGCCTCCGGTCGCTGCCAAGCATCGCCGCCTCACCATTGCCGCTGCCCTGTTCCTCCTCCTCTATACGTACTCCATTGAAGCAAACAGAGATTTTAATCTCTTTTTACAAAATTACATAAACCACCCTCAGTTCATGCCTTATTAATATTTCGGCCTCAATTAATTTTTAATTAATTCAGCCACCCATAGTTTTTAACCTAAGTTAATTCTTGCCTGTTTCAGCGACACCAAGCAGTCTCGAAGCACCCACGCCGAATCCCGCTCCCCGAGGAATTTATGTTGGTATAAATTCTTAACTTTATAGAATTAATTCAATTTTAAATTGAGTTAAGTAAAGTTAATGGTATAAAATATCAATATTAAATGTTCCTTTTTCCGTTGGATTCAATAGGTGCTAAAATCTCGCCTTGTGTGTCATCAACTGATCATCGAAGGTTAAGACAAGTGATTTCGTTCAATGCCTTTTGCATGTTTCGTGATTTTCCTTTGAAGTGCCTTTTAAATTCTTCCGTGTCGAATGCGGCCCTGTGACCAATTTCCTTGCCAATTTCGATAAATTGCATACCCGTCTGCTTGATGTAATTTATCTTTTTAATCATAAATTGGCATGAGTTAAATTAATGGGCAATTGTTAAATGAATTATAGTGATATGCGTATTAGATGTGATTGTTTGTTTATAACACGAGATAAGTAAATGTTGCCCATTTTCTTCTTCCTAAAGTGCATGATATTCTGCTTGTTCTTTCATGCAAACTAGTGGCATGTGATAGTAAGACCCTTTGAATTATCCATGCTTGTCCCTGTTTGATTTAATGTCGTTATTATGATCACCTAGTATAAATTGTTTATGTATAATAAGATAGGCACCATGTGATGCTTAGTTATGATATGTTAAAATGCGCACCACGTGATGCGAGTGGCTTTATGCCTTTGGCAAGTTATGCAGTAGACTAACTTGCAGGTTGTGGTTCGTTAAGCCACCGCCTTATAAGGTTTCATGAAACACCATCCCGGAATGCATTCTCTGCGGGGTGATAAAACAACGATCTGATGTAGGTCGTGGTCCTTGTTAAAGGCCCGACCGGTACCACGTAGTATTATTATTATTATCGTTATCTTTATTATCGACTGTTAAATAGGTGATCATTTCAGTTATTATACTTATCTGCATCGAGTATAATTCCTTTTCCTATCTTATAATCGGTCGTTATGATCATCCGAGTCATGTGTGAATTTTTACCCTTTTCATTCAGTTTCCACTATAAATATTCGTGTAATTCCCTTAACCTGAGACATACCGTTTTATGGTCACTGTAAGGTTAAAGTCTGAACATTTTCCCTATCATTTGCTAGTCTTTATTGTACTAACCATCCTATTTATTGGATGGCTGGTGTCCTTCGTTCTCACGAAACACCAGACCATAATCCACAGGTCTAGTGCAAGCAGCAGAGCAGGAAAGAGTTGAAGAGCAGACTGTCATTTATTGAATGTTTTACTACAAGTTTTGAACCTCTAAAAGTTTCCGCATCGCTACTTGGATTTCGGTTATTTTGGAAGTTATTCCTACTTTATGGTTTTGGTATTCTTATGTCATTGTGATCAGATATTTTAAATTAATAAATTTTATTCACTTCCGCCTATTTTATTGTATTTAAATTATCATCTTGTTTATGGGAGCATGATTGCATGTCCCTATAAGCCTTAGGTGAATTCAAAGACATTAAAGTCTGCGGATTCACTGGCGCTGCAACACTCATTTGGGATTCAAAAGGGGTGTTACAGAAGGTGGTATCAGAGCGAGGTTTTAAAACGTTTTCATTCGGATTTTAAAATGATTTCTAAAGTGAATTTCAAAAAGGTTTTTTTTATCAAAACTAAGTTTCTACTTACAAAAGTATGCAATTTTGGAAATAATTTTAAAATAATTGTTCGATAGTCCTGTTCAAGCTCCTGCTCCTGCCATTGACTAATCTTAGATTCTTTATTCTTGTTTCCTCTAAATCTCGCTTTCTGGATTATCTCGCTCGAGTATTGATGACTCCTCGCCCTCCTCGATAGATGTCTAATGTTTGTAAGAGCTCCGGACTGCACGCCACAGGTTACCCCCAATGCATTGACCTCACTAATAACTCTGACATTGGGTCTGACTCAAGCACAAAGGTGGAGGTCGTGCACAAAGCTACAGTGGAGCTATCCAAGGGGAAGAATGTCCTGGTCGACCCTCCTGAAGGAGATGCAGCCACATAATATGGCAAGAAGCTCATCTACGAGTGGTGCAAGGAACATAATTTGGGAACTCCTTGATCGTATAGCGAGGAAAAGGCAGTACGGGAAAAGAAAGCCATGCTACCTCCTCTGGACGACAATAGGAGAAAGTACCTCCAGAACCTCATCTGAGTGTACGGCATGGAACCATCCCAAAGTCTTAGTGAAGAGGAGCCAAGGAAGAGAACCTTTTTGGAAATCCTAGTTGATGAAAAAGTATACCAGGCTTTGCAGGTAAGAAGAGCGAGGCAGAGGCTCTACGTGAAGGAGGTCGCGGAAACATACAAGAATAAGGAGTGGGTTGTAGACGAGCTAGAGAAAACTCTGTGATTGTGCTAGGGATGAGATGAAAGAGAAGTGTGAGCATGATGAGTTGGAAATAGATGCAACATCACAAAAGCATTGCTCCGAATTGGACAAACTCGTCGAGCTATATGTCTTTGCCGAAGACGACGAGGATTAAGATCTCATCAGCAGCATCATATTCCGCAGTAGTACCAGAAGAATACCCCGATTCCTGCAGGTTCACAGTCGACTTTGAACAAAGGGAAGAATGTCGCAGGGTCCGCGAATATATTAAATGTGTAGGATGGACGACACTACTTCTCCTATGGCTCAAGGTATTATCTATCTCCGGGCCGAGCCAATTAATATTCTTTTTATCCAGGTGCTTCTCATTCTTTTCTAGCCGAGCAAACCGCTGAAGGACTCGGATTAGAATCTATGACTCTAGATGATTCCTTTATTGTTAAATTCTCTAGTGGGGATAGAGTTCGAGGTAGGAAAATGTTATTCCACTTCCCCGTCGCGATAGGTGGCGATGAGTACCTTACCGATCTTGTTCTGCTTCCGATCCTTCCTCAGAACATCATTTTCGGTGTGGATTGACTTACTCGCCATAGTGCAATTATTGATTGTGGACGGAGAATCGTGACCATTTTGTCGGAAGGTAGGGTTGTGTGCAGATTTCGTGGGCGCATTCCTGAGGAGGATGGTCGTGTTATTATTGTAATACTGGCAGCCAAATTGTTACGTCAAGGTGGTGCCAGATTCTTATGTTATCTGCATGATCAGCCATCCGACCCGGTCCATATCTCCAATATTCCTGTAGTTCGGGAACTCCCTGATGTTTTCCCCGATGAGATTCATGGTTTACCTCCAAAGCGGTTCATTGAGTTCACCATTGACTTAGAGCCAGGAACCTCTCCTATTTCCTAAGCCCCCTATCGCATGGCTCCAGTGGAGATGTAAGAGTTGAAAAGCTAGCTTGAGGAGTTGTTAGAGAAGGGTTATATATGACCCAGTGCTTCACCTTGGTGTGATCCCGTGCTGTTTGTGAAGAAGAAAGACGATTCTTTCCGTTTGTGTATTGATTATCGGGAGCTGAACAAGGTGACGATCAGGAACAAGTATCCACTACCACGCATCGATGATTTGTTAGATCAGCTTCAAGGAGCAAAGGTATTCTCCAAGATTGAACTTCGATTTGGTTACCGTCAGCTCCGAGTTCGTGATGAGGACATTCAAAAGATTACTTTCAGGACACGTTATGGGCACTATGAGTTCGTGGTGATGCCCTTTGGCTTAACAGACGGCCCAGGAGTCTTTATGGATATGATGAATCGTTATTTTCACCAGTATTTGGACAAGTTCGTCATAGTCTTCATCGACGACATTTTGATCTACTCGCCGAGTGAGGAGGCTTATTCTGAGCACTTGATAAGTGATAACTATTTTGATAACACCGCGAGAGCATCAGTTGTATGCAAAGTTGTCTAAGTGTGACGTTTGGATGAAGCATGTGGCATTCCTAGGCCACATCATCTCAGAGAAAGGGGTGATGGTCGACCCGCAAAAGATAGCAGTTGTAGAGAAGTGGAGTCCGCCTAAGAACGCCAAGGAGAACCGGAGTTTCCTGGGACTAGCAGGTTACTATAGGAGGTTCGTGGAAGTGGGAACAGATCTCGATGGATTTTGTTATGGGGCTCCCTAAGGTCAGGGGCAGAAGGATGCCATTTGGGTGATTGTTGATCGACTCACCAAATGTGCACACTTCATTGCTATTCAATCTAATTGGAAGCCGGCAAAGCTAGCTGAATTATTCCTTCAGCACGTAGTCCGCCTTCACGGTGTTTCTTCTTCCATTGTCTCTGATCATGATAGACGATTCACCTCAGAGATTCTGGAAGAAGTTGCGATGATGAGGCAACGAATGTTGATTGCTCAAAGTCACCAAAAGTCTTATGCTGACCCTAGGCGTAGAGAGGTCGACTTTGAGGTGGGCGACAAGGTGTTCATGAAAGTGTCACCCACGAAGGGAGTTTCCGTTTCGGAAAGCGAGTGAAGCTGAACCCTCGATATGTCGAGTCATTTGAAATTCTGTAGCGGGTAGGCAAGGTTGCCTACCGCCTTGCACTGCCTCCGTCAGCTCATCCAATACATGACGTCTTCCATGTATCACTGCTGCGGAAGTACGTGCCCAACCCGACCCATGTCTTGAGCTATGAGAACATTGAGGTCCGCCCCACCGGAACCTACAAGGAAGAACCGGTGCGGATTCTAGAGTGACGAGAGAAGCAACTTCGCACCAAGGTAGTTCCGCTCGTCAAGGTGCTTTGATCAAAGCACGAGACTCAAAAGGTGTAAGATCGGAGGACAGATCGTCAACAATATTCTGGCTCGAAGAGGTCAGCTCCTTCTGTATCCGCTGGGGGGACGGCAGCTAGCCGCACCCAGTCAGGTCAGGATACTATCTCTGCGAGAGGTGGTCAACTAGTAGTTTCCTATAACTGTGGTAAGTCGGGCCATAAGAAACCTGCATGTGAGTAGGACGCTCGGGGTTGTAGAGGATGTGGAAAGTATGGGCATATGTAGAAGTTTTGTAAGAACTCGAGAAATGGTTAAGCTCGGTCATAACAAGCTTTAACAATTGCACCGCGAGCTCCAAACTCAGCAGCAAACCCGCCTCAACCATGGGGTACGGTCATAACATGCAAGCTGCATTGGAACCTATAATGCGGAATAAGAACAAGGCCCCAATGGAAGGAATGTCTAAGCAAGGTCTTAAGCTTTACACCTTAACAGGAGTAAGCTACACTGAAAAGGTTGTGCAACATCAAGCTGTTTAGTAATTCCTTTATGCTAGTACGTTCTAGCATTTCGATAAAGTGAGTCAATGGACAAGTATTTCCGATAAACTCCATATCTAGACATCAAAATTCTGGTATTGTTATTCTAAGTAATCAATTTTGGATTTATCTTTACAACCTTACAGGTTCGAGTCAAAGTGGGGAATTGGTGTGCGAATTGGTAATAGTCTAACGTTGAATACCATATAAGCTACGAACACTTCCCTACTAGTATTCCTTTTACTTTATACAGTCGGATCTAGTATGTGGATACTTCTGATTCCATACCAAGTTGGTCAATCCGTATTTTTATAGATATCGAAAAAGAGTCGGGAAGTGCTCCCTATAGACTCTAGAAGGGCTCCTTTGTTTTGCTTCTATATAAGCAGGAATCATACCCGCATGTGAAATCAGTGATTAATGATCAATATGTCATAATGTGATACGTAAGATTCTTCATGAGGGTAATTAGTAACTTTTTATGTAGGTATGTTCACCTTTCCTAAATCTTGATAGTATTAAACGATCATGGGTCATATATCTCATTTCTCCTTTCCATGATCGAGCAACCAAACTCTCATTGGTAGAAAGCTTGAGAATAATTTTAAATATAGATATACACGATTTATGTTGATGAAGAAGACAAGGACGCAAGGACGCATGTGCTGAAGAACCATACAATGTTCATGTCGATAAACCAGAAGACGAAGACCCACACTCATCTCATATGGATAAGGTTGGCTAGTTCTGTCACAATGGTTGCCTTCAAAGCCACCCGGGCCATTTGGCAACCTGGAAAAGGAAGCCAGATGGGGTTGAGACGAAAACCAATGACAAGCTAGTTAACCCTGTTTCTTATGTGATGCGAGTTCACTTATCTCGAGCAACGAGAGTGAATATCAAAAGATGTCTTTCAAAGTTTTATTATCTATATTTTAGATACTTACAACTATAGAGATACGCTATTTTCATAGAATTAAAAATTTCAAGCTTTGCCATTGAGGAGTTCAGAAAACAATAAGTTACTTTAGATGTACTTCTCATCGCTCACGTGTTTGACAAGTTCATTAACCGAAGCATGCTTACATTCCACCTATTCGGGAACCATTGTTAGTTACACCTAGCTCTGTTTTGATCAATCTATATTCTCTCATTAATTTCGAGGTTACTATCATATCTTCAATTCATTTCTTGTTTCTTTTCTAAGTTTCGGGACGAAACTTATTTTTAGTGGGGAGGTATGAAATACCCCAAATTATTTTTAAGCTATTTCTTATATTTATTTAATTAAATAAATCTATATTATATTCAAACTACAGTATATATCTTGTGAATTTGATCATTTAATAAATTCACATAAGATATATAGTATAAATTAGAATAATTAAATTATTCTAAAGAGAAATAATATATGATGGATTTAATTACATAAATCATCTACCTACCCTTATTATTTAATTTATGAAATTAAATTAAATATATTCATCCCGCTAAGGTGGAGAAATATATCATCTATATCCGTCTTTATCCGCTTCTTTTATTTATTTTTCTTAAAATCTATCTTCTACCCTTTATCTCTATCTTAATTGATTCTTAATTCCAAATGATAAGAAAATCTATATTTTACCTAACCTAATTCACCCGTATAGATACACGTCTAATCCAGGGTTTCACAAACCAATCCAAAGTCACACGCCTCACCGCCTCCCACCTTCCTCTTCCCATTACTCCCGTGAGCCAATTCAGCCGAGCCAACCATCGCCGGCAAACACCAACGACCAGGGCCGAGCCGCCGGCGACCCTGAACCACCACTGCCTGACCATCACCACCGGATCGTCGCCGTCCGTCACCGAGTCCTACTGCAGTCGCGCCTTGCCCGGAGATCCCCCAAGGCCAAGCCGCAACCTCCGCCCCTGTTCGAAACCGCACCCAAGGGCGACAGTTCGAGCGCCGCCTTCGATTTCTGTCGAGCCTTCGTCTTCGATCGAGGACGCTAGCCTTGCCGCCACCAAAGACCTTCGCCGCCGCACCCACTGCAGGGAAGCCTTGCCGGAGAACTCCCAGGGCCGAGCCTCGCGGCCTTCATCCCCGACTGCCGTCGCCTATCGCCGCCGAAGCCTCGCTGCCTTCGTCTCCGATAGCTTCCGCCTCCGACCACTGCTTGAGCGCCGAAGACCTTCGCTTCCCATCGCCTCCGGTCGCTGCCAAGCATCGCCGCCTCACCATTGCCGCTGCCCTGTTCCTCCTCCTCTATACGTACTCCATTGAAGCAAACAGAGATTTTAATCTCTTTTTACAAAATTACATAAACCACCCTCAGTTCATGCCTTATTAATATTTCGGCCTCAATTAATTTTTAATTAATTCAGCCACCCATAGTTTTTAACCTAAGTTAATTCTTGCCTGTTTCAGCGACACCAAGCAGTCTCGAAGCACCCACGCCGAATCCCGCTCCCCGAGGAATTTATGTTGGTATAAATTCTTAACTTTATAGAATTAATTCAATTTTAAATTGAGTTAAGTAAAGTTAATGGTATAAAATATCAATATTAAATGTTCCTTTTTCCGTTGGATTCAATAGGTGCTAAAATCTCGCCTTGTGTGTCATCAACTGATCATCGAAGGTTAAGACAAGTGATTTCGTTCAATGCCTTTTGCATGTTTCGTGATTTTCCTTTGAAGTGCCTTTTAAATTCTTCCGTGTCGAATGCGGCCCTGTGACCAATTTCCTTGCCAATTTCGATAAATTGCATACCCGTCTGCTTGATGTAATTTATCTTTTTAATCATAAATTGGCATGAGTTAAATTAATGGGCAATTGTTAAATGAATTATAGTGATATGCGTATTAGATGTGATTGTTTGTTTATAACACGAGATAAGTAAATGTTGCCCATTTTCTTCTTCCTAAAGTGCATGATATTCTGCTTGTTCTTTCATGCAAACTAGTGGCATGTGATAGTAAGACCCTTTGAATTATCCATGCTTGTCCCTGTTTGATTTAATGTCGTTATTATGATCACCTAGTATAAATTGTTTATGTATAATAAGATAGGCACCATGTGATGCTTAGTTATGATATGTTAAAATGCGCACCACGTGATGCGAGTGGCTTTATGCCTTTGGCAAGTTATGCAGTAGACTAACTTGCAGGTTGTGGTTCGTTAAGCCACCGCCTTATAAGGTTTCATGAAACACCATCCCGGAATGCATTCTCTGCGGGGTGATAAAACAACGATCTGATGTAGGTCGTGGTCCTTGTTAAAGGCCCGACCGGTACCACGTAGTATTATTATTATTATCGTTATCTTTATTATCGACTGTTAAATAGGTGATCATTTCAGTTATTATACTTATCTGCATCGAGTATAATTCCTTTTCCTATCTTATAATCGGTCGTTATGATCATCCGAGTCATGTGTGAATTTTTACCCTTTTCATTCAGTTTCCACTATAAATATTCGTGTAATTCCCTTAACCTGAGACATACCGTTTTATGGTCACTGTAAGGTTAAAGTCTGAACATTTTCCCTATCATTTGCTAGTCTTTATTGTACTAACCATCCTATTTATTGGATGGCTGGTGTCCTTCGTTCTCACGAAACACCAGACCATAATCCACAGGTCTAGTGCAAGCAGCAGAGCAGGAAAGAGTTGAAGAGCAGACTGTCATTTATTGAATGTTTTACTACAAGTTTTGAACCTCTAAAAGTTTCCGCATCGCTACTTGGATTTCGGTTATTTTGGAAGTTATTCCTACTTTATGGTTTTGGTATTCTTATGTCATTGTGATCAGATATTTTAAATTAATAAATTTTATTCACTTCCGCCTATTTTATTGTATTTAAATTATCATCTTGTTTATGGGAGCATGATTGCATGTCCCTATAAGCCTTAGGTGAATTCAAAGACATTAAAGTCTGCGGATTCACTGGCGCTGCAACACTCATTTGGGATTCAAAAGGGGTGTTACAGAAGGTGGTATCAGAGCGAGGTTTTAAAACGTTTTCATTCGGATTTTAAAATGATTTCTAAAGTGAATTTCAAAAAGGTTTTTTTTATCAAAACTAAGTTTCTACTTACAAAAGTATGCAATTTTGGAAATAATTTTAAAATAATTGTTCGATAGTCCTGTTCAAGCTCCTGCTCCTGCCATTGACTAATCTTAGATTCTTTATTCTTGTTTCCTCTAAATCTCGCTTTCTGGATTATCTCGCTCGAGTATTGATGACTCCTCGCCCTCCTCGATAGATGTCTAATGTTTGTAAGAGCTCCGGACTGCACGCCACAGGTTACCCCCAATGCATTGACCTCACTAATAACTCTGACATTGGGTCTGACTCAAGCACAAAGGTGGAGGTCGTGCACAAAGCTACAGTGGAGCTATCCAAGGGGAAGAATGTCCTGGTCGACCCTCCTGAAGGAGATGCAGCCACATAATATGGCAAGAAGCTCATCTACGAGTGGTGCAAGGAACATAATTTGGGAACTCCTTGATCGTATAGCGAGGAAAAGGCAGTACGGGAAAAGAAAGCCATGCTACCTCCTCTGGACGACAATAGGAGAAAGTACCTCCAGAACCTCATCTGAGTGTACGGCATGGAACCATCCCAAAGTCTTAGTGAAGAGGAGCCAAGGAAGAGAACCTTTTTGGAAATCCTAGTTGATGAAAAAGTATACCAGGCTTTGCAGGTAAGAAGAGCGAGGCAGAGGCTCTACGTGAAGGAGGTCGCGGAAACATACAAGAATAAGGAGTGGGTTGTAGACGAGCTAGAGAAAACTCTGTGATTGTGCTAGGGATGAGATGAAAGAGAAGTGTGAGCATGATGAGTTGGAAATAGATGCAACATCACAAAAGTATTGCTCCGAATTGGACAAACTCGTCGAGCTATATGTCTTTGCCGAAGACGACGAGGATTAAGATCTCATCAGCAGCATCATATTCCGCAGTAGTACCAGAAGAATACCCCGATTCCTGCAGGTTCACAGTCGACTTTGAACAAAGGGAAGAATGTCGCAGGGTCCGCGAATATATTAAATGTGTAGGATGGACGACACTACTTCTCCTATGGCTCAAGGTATTATCTATCTCCGGGCCGAGCCAATTAATATTCTTTTTATCCAGGTGCTTCTCATTCTTTTCTAGCCGAGCAAACCGCTGAAGGACTCGGATTAGAATCTATGACTCTAGATGATTCCTTTATTGTTAAATTCTCTAGTGGGGATAGAGTTCGAGGTAGGAAAATGTTATTCCACTTCCCCGTCGCGATAGGTGGCGATGAGTACCTTACCGATCTTGTTCTGCTTCCGATCCTTCCTCAGAACATCATTTTCGGTGTGGATTGACTTACTCGCCATAGTGCAATTATTGATTGTGGACGGAGAATCGTGACCATTTAGTCGGAAGGTAGGGTTGTGTGCAGATTTCGTGGGCGCATTCCTGAGGAGGATGGTCGTGTTATTATTGTAATACTGGCAGCCAAATTGTTACGTCAAGGTGGTGCCAGATTCTTATGTTATCTGCATGATCAGCCATCCGACCCGGTCCATATCTCCAATATTCCTGTAGTTCGGGAACTCCCTGATGTTTTCCCCGATGAGATTCATGGTTTACCTCCAAAGCGGTTCATTGAGTTCACCATTGACTTAGAGCCAGGAACCTCTCCTATTTCCTAAGCCCCCTATCGCATGGCTCCAGTGGAGATGTAAGAGTTGAAAAGCTAGCTTGAGGAGTTGTTAGAGAAGGGTTATATATGACCCAGTGCTTCACCTTGGTGTGATCCCGTGCTGTTTGTGAAGAAGAAAGACGATTCTTTCCGTTTGTGTATTGATTATCGGGAGCTGAACAAGGTGACGATCAGGAACAAGTATCCACTACCACGCATCGATGATTTGTTAGATCAGCTTCAAGGAGCAAAGGTATTCTCCAAGATTGAACTTCGATTTGGTTACCGTCAGCTCCGAGTTCGTGATGAGGACATTCAAAAGATTACTTTCAGGACACGTTATGGGCACTATGAGTTCGTGGTGATGCCCTTTGGCTTAACAGACGGCCCAGGAGTCTTTATGGATATGATGAATCGTTATTTTCACCAGTATTTGGACAAGTTCGTCATAGTCTTCATCGACGACATTTTGATCTACTCGCCGAGTGAGGAGGCTTATTCTGAGCACTTGATAAGTGATAACTATTTTGATAACACCGCGAGAGCATCAGTTGTATGCAAAGTTGTCTAAGTGTGACGTTTGGATGAAGCATGTGGCATTCCTAGGCCACATCATCTCAGAGAAAGGGGTGATGGTCGACCCGCAAAAGATAGCAGTTGTAGAGAAGTGGAGTCCGCCTAAGAACGCCAAGGAGAACCGGAGTTTCCTGGGACTAGCAGGTTACTATAGGAGGTTCGTGGAAGTGGGAACAGATCTCGATGGATTTTGTTATGGGGCTCCCTAAGGTCAGGGGCAGAAGGATGCCATTTGGGTGATTGTTGATCGACTCACCAAATGTGCACACTTCATTGCTATTCAATCTAATTGGAAGCCGGCAAAGCTAGCTGAATTATTCCTTCAGCACGTAGTCCGCCTTCACGGTGTTTCTTCTTCCATTGTCTCTGATCATGATAGACGATTCACCTCAGAGATTCTGGAAGAAGTTGCGATGATGAGGCAACGAATGTTGATTGCTCAAAGTCACCAAAAGTCTTATGCTGACCCTAGGCGTAGAGAGGTCGACTTTGAGGTGGGCGACAAGGTGTTCATGAAAGTGTCACCCACGAAGGGAGTTTCCGTTTCGGAAAGCGAGTGAAGCTGAACCCTCGATATGTCGAGTCATTTGAAATTCTGTAGCGGGTAGGCAAGGTTGCCTACCGCCTTGCACTGCCTCCGTCAGCTCATCCAATACATGACGTCTTCCATGTATCACTGCTGCGGAAGTACGTGCCCAACCCGACCCATGTCTTGAGCTATGAGAACATTGAGGTCCGCCCCACCGGAACCTACAAGGAAGAACCGGTGCGGATTCTAGAGTGACGAGAGAAGCAACTTCGCACCAAGGTAGTTCCGCTCGTCAAGGTGCTTTGATCAAAGCACGAGACTCAAAAGGTGTAAGATCGGAGGACAGATCGTCAACAATATTCTGGCTCGAAGAGGTCAGCTCCTTCTGTATCCGCTGGGGGGACGGCAGCTAGCCGCACCCAGTCAGGTCAGGATACTATCTCTGCGAGAGGTGGTCAACTAGTAGTTTCCTATAACTGTGGTAAGTCGGGCCATAAGAAACCTGCATGTGAGTAGGACGCTCGGGGTTGTAGAGGATGTGGAAAGTATGGGCATATGTAGAAGTTTTGTAAGAACTCGAGAAATGGTTAAGCTCGGTCATAACAAGCTTTAACAATTGCACCGCGAGCTCCAAACTCAGCAGCAAACCCGCCTCAACCATGGGGTACGGTCATAACATGCAAGCTGCATTGGAACCTATAATGCGGAATAAGAACAAGGCCCCAATGGAAGGAATGTCTAAGCAAGGTCTTAAGCTTTACACCTTAACAGGAGTAAGCTACACTGAAAAGGTTGTGCAACATCAAGCTGTTTAGTAATTCCTTTATGCTAGTACGTTCTAGCATTTCGATAAAGTGAGTCAATGGACAAGTATTTCCGATAAACTCCATATCTAGACATCAAAATTCTGGTATTGTTATTCTAAGTAATCAATTTTGGATTTATCTTTACAACCTTACAGGTTCGAGTCAAAGTGGGGAATTGGTGTGCGAATTGGTAATAGTCTAACGTTGAATACCATATAAGCTACGAACACTTCCCTACTAGTATTCCTTTTACTTTATACAGTCGGATCTAGTATGTGGATACTTCTGATTCCATACCAAGTTGGTCAATCCGTATTTTTATAGATATCGAAAAAGAGTCGGGAAGTGCTCCCTATAGACTCTAGAAGGGCTCCTTTGTTTTGCTTCTATATAAGCAGGAATCATACCCGCATGTGAAATCAGTGATTAATGATCAATATGTCATAATGTGATACGTAAGATTCTTCATGAGGGTAATTAGTAACTTTTTATGTAGGTATGTTCACCTTTCCTAAATCTTGATAGTATTAAACGATCATGGGTCATATATCTCATTTCTCCTTTCCATGATCGAGCAACCAAACTCTCATTGGTAGAAAGCTTGAGAATAATTTTAAATATAGATATACACGATTTATGTTGATGAAGAAGACAAGGACGCAAGGACGCATGTGCTGAAGAACCATACAATGTTCATGTCGATAAACCAGAAGACGAAGACCCACACTCATCTCATATGGATAAGGTTGGCTAGTTCTGTCACAATGGTTGCCTTCAAAGCCACCCGGGCCATTTGGCAACCTGGAAAAGGAAGCCAGATGGGGTTGAGACGAAAACCAATGACAAGCTAGTTAACCCTGTTTCTTATGTGATGCGAGTTCACTTATCTCGAGCAACGAGAGTGAATATCAAAAGATGTCTTTCAAAGTTTTATTATCTATATTTTAGATACTTACAACTATAGAGATACGCTATTTTCATAGAATTAAAAATTTCAAGCTTTGCCATTGAGGAGTTCAGAAAACAATAAGTTACTTTAGATGTACTTCTCATCGCTCACGTGTTTGACAAGTTCATTAACCGAAGCATGCTTACATTCCACCTATTCGGGAACCATTGTTAGTTACACCTAGCTCTGTTTTGATCAATCTATATTCTCTCATTAATTTCGAGGTTACTATCATATCTTCAATTCATTTCTTGTTTCTTTTCTAAGTTTCGGGACGAAACTTATTTTTAGTGGGGAGGTATGAAATACCCCAAATTATTTTTAAGCTATTTCTTATATTTATTTAATTAAATAAATCTATATTATATTCAAACTACAGTATATATCTTGTGAATTTGATCATTTAATAAATTCACATAAGATATATAGTATAAATTAGAATAATTAAATTATTCTAAAGAGAAATAATATATGATGGATTTAATTACATAAATCATCTACCTACCCTTATTATTTAATTTATGAAATTAAATTAAATATATTCATCCCGCTAAGGTGGAGAAATATATCATCTATATCCGTCTTTATCCGCTTCTTTTATTTATTTTTCTTAAAATCTATCTTCTACCCTTTATCTCTATCTTAATTGATTCTTAATTCCAAATGATAAGAAAATCTATATTTTACCTAACCTAATTCACCCGTATAGATACACGTCTAATCCAGGGTTTCACAAACCAATCCAAAGTCACACGCCTCACCGCCTCCCACCTTCCTCTTCCCATTACTCCCGTGAGCCAATTCAGCCGAGCCAACCATCGCCGGCAAACACCAACGACCAGGGCCGAGCCGCCGGCGACCCTGAACCACCACTGCCTGACCATCACCACCGGATCGTCGCCGTCCGTCACCGAGTCCTACTGCAGTCGCGCCTTGCCCGGAGATCCCCCAAGGCCAAGCCGCAACCTCCGCCCCTGTTCGAAACCGCACCCAAGGGCGACAGTTCGAGCGCCGCCTTCGATTTCTGTCGAGCCTTCGTCTTCGATCGAGGACGCTAGCCTTGCCGCCACCAAAGACCTTCGCCGCCGCACCCACTGCAGGGAAGCCTTGCCGGAGAACTCCCAGGGCCGAGCCTCGCGGCCTTCATCCCCGACTGCCGTCGCCTATCGCCGCCGAAGCCTCGCTGCCTTCGTCTCCGATAGCTTCCGCCTCCGACCACTGCTTGAGCGCCGAAGACCTTCGCTTCCCATCGCCTCCGGTCGCTGCCAAGCATCGCCGCCTCACCATTGCCGCTGCCCTGTTCCTCCTCCTCTATACGTACTCCATTGAAGCAAACAGAGATTTTAATCTCTTTTTACAAAATTACATAAACCACCCTCAGTTCATGCCTTATTAATATTTCGGCCTCAATTAATTTTTAATTAATTCAGCCACCCATAGTTTTTAACCTAAGTTAATTCTTGCCTGTTTCAGCGACACCAAGCAGTCTCGAAGCACCCACGCCGAATCCCGCTCCCCGAGGAATTTATGTTGGTATAAATTCTTAACTTTATAGAATTAATTCAATTTTAAATTGAGTTAAGTAAAGTTAATGGTATAAAATATCAATATTAAATGTTCCTTTTTCCGTTGGATTCAATAGGTGCTAAAATCTCGCCTTGTGTGTCATCAACTGATCATCGAAGGTTAAGACAAGTGATTTCGTTCAATGCCTTTTGCATGTTTCGTGATTTTCCTTTGAAGTGCCTTTTAAATTCTTCCGTGTCGAATGCGGCCCTGTGACCAATTTCCTTGCCAATTTCGATAAATTGCATACCCGTCTGCTTGATGTAATTTATCTTTTTAATCATAAATTGGCATGAGTTAAATTAATGGGCAATTGTTAAATGAATTATAGTGATATGCGTATTAGATGTGATTGTTTGTTTATAACACGAGATAAGTAAATGTTGCCCATTTTCTTCTTCCTAAAGTGCATGATATTCTGCTTGTTCTTTCATGCAAACTAGTGGCATGTGATAGTAAGACCCTTTGAATTATCCATGCTTGTCCCTGTTTGATTTAATGTCGTTATTATGATCACCTAGTATAAATTGTTTATGTATAATAAGATAGGCACCATGTGATGCTTAGTTATGATATGTTAAAATGCGCACCACGTGATGCGAGTGGCTTTATGCCTTTGGCAAGTTATGCAGTAGACTAACTTGCAGGTTGTGGTTCGTTAAGCCACCGCCTTATAAGGTTTCATGAAACACCATCCCGGAATGCATTCTCTGCGGGGTGATAAAACAACGATCTGATGTAGGTCGTGGTCCTTGTTAAAGGCCCGACCGGTACCACGTAGTATTATTATTATTATCGTTATCTTTATTATCGACTGTTAAATAGGTGATCATTTCAGTTATTATACTTATCTGCATCGAGTATAATTCCTTTTCCTATCTTATAATCGGTCGTTATGATCATCCGAGTCATGTGTGAATTTTTACCCTTTTCATTCAGTTTCCACTATAAATATTCGTGTAATTCCCTTAACCTGAGACATACCGTTTTATGGTCACTGTAAGGTTAAAGTCTGAACATTTTCCCTATCATTTGCTAGTCTTTATTGTACTAACCATCCTATTTATTGGATGGCTGGTGTCCTTCGTTCTCACGAAACACCAGACCATAATCCACAGGTCTAGTGCAAGCAGCAGAGCAGGAAAGAGTTGAAGAGCAGACTGTCATTTATTGAATGTTTTACTACAAGTTTTGAACCTCTAAAAGTTTCCGCATCGCTACTTGGATTTCGGTTATTTTGGAAGTTATTCCTACTTTATGGTTTTGGTATTCTTATGTCATTGTGATCAGATATTTTAAATTAATAAATTTTATTCACTTCCGCCTATTTTATTGTATTTAAATTATCATCTTGTTTATGGGAGCATGATTGCATGTCCCTATAAGCCTTAGGTGAATTCAAAGACATTAAAGTCTGCGGATTCACTGGCGCTGCAACACTCATTTGGGATTCAAAAGGGGTGTTACAAAATCAAATTCAAAAATATTTTTTAGCAACCAATGAGAATAATTTAAATAATTTTTTCAATTAATATTAAGAAGATATTTTTTCTACCAACCCATTTGATTAATTCAAAAGATATTTTTTTTTTCAAACTTTACAGATTTATTGATTTTTTTTAATGTTATAAAGATATTAATTTCCTTTAGCAACTAATTAGAGCAATCTATCTATATATCTATATATAACCTTAATTTAGAAGACTTTGCTTACGTGTCAATCTTAGAGGAGTTTTAGGAATATTGACCAATTATGTTTTTTCCTTGATTTTTTTATTTCTCCTTTTCTCTTTTTTTTTCCATTAATTTTTTTTAATCCTCCATTCTCTTTTATTCTTAACATGCTAACAATCTATATATAACCTTAATTTAGAAGACTTTGCTTACGTGTCAATCTTAGAGGAGTTTTAGGAATATTGACCAATTATGTTTTTTTCTTGATTTTTTATTTCTCCTTTTCTTTTTTTTTCCATTAATTTTTTTTAATCCTCCATTCTCTTTTATTCTTAATATATTTACTAACAATCTATATATAACCTTAATTTAGAAGACTTTGCTTACGTGTCAATCTTAGAGGAGTTTTAGGAATATTGACCAATTATGTTTTTTCCTTGATTTTTTTATTTCTCCTTTTCTCTTTTTTTTCCATTAATTTTTTTTAATCCTCCATTCTCTTTTATTCTTAACATATTTACTAACAATTGGGCTTAATTCAAAACATTGAATTCAATCTAATATAACCATTATGCTTAACTCACATTTATGTGTACTAAGTTACTAACTATTGAGCTTAATTCAAAACATTGAATATAATTATTAGTTGTGACACATCACATTTAAATGTATGATTCAGATTTCAAAATTTCTAAAAAAGTTACAATGATATTGATATTATTATTACTGGGTGATTTAAAATATCTGCATTTATGTATTATGCTTTAGACGAGATATTAAAAAATATATTTCAGAATTATAAGATACATTTATGGTAAAGTTTTTTTATCTTAACTTTTATTAGTATTTTATAATATATTTATATATATTATTACTATTTTAGTTTTAAAAAACCGCGCCATGGCGCCGGAATTGTACTAGTTCAAACTTAATTCTAATTAGTAGTTGGCTTCACTTATATTTTTATTTAAGTAATATTCCACTCTAATTGTATTAAAGTTGAAACAATCTCGATATAATTAATTATATTGCATTTCATTTTAAAAAATAATAATGGTTCAACTAAAAAATAAAAATAACTAATCTTTTTTATGTTAAAATTTATCATAGTAATGTTTTACATCAGTATTATTTTATTCATTTTAAAATAAGCGCGCAATGGCGCGGGAACTACACTAGTTTCAATTAAATCGATTCAATTTTTTGGATATGAATATTTGGGTTCAAGAACCCTAATTTTTTAAAACCCAAATTCGAAACTGGTTTCTTCTAAATGATCCACAAAAACATCATACAAAACATCAACAACAACCTTCCAAGAAAATCCCCCTAAAAAAACTAAGTCAAGCTCCAGATTGCTTTTGAACGCCATAAGGAGCAACAACAGAGAAGACCACGAGAGAAGGCGAGCTAGGTGAGAGATCAAGGACGACGAGAAGGCGGCCGGGGTTGCTTCCATTGCTAGTTCAGTGCTTGACGTCGGTTCAATTTCGGAATGAAGACCACTTAGGATTCTAGTCTTCCATGGACAATGAGATCGAGAGATCAAGAACAAGGGAGGAAGAAGGTTTAATTTTTCTTTCAACACATTCTCCTGACATTTTATGCTAATTATATTTTAAGCTCAAAGTTTATCTCCGTTTGCAAAATCAGCAATTTGAATGGAATTTTGATAGCTATATTAAAATTGGTTTATTATGCCATGTATACGAATTAGTTATTTATAAAATTCGTATTATTTTGATTCACAAGTGATAGTTTGTATTATTTTTGGTCATTTTTCCTTATAAAAACAAGGCTAAATTAAGTGTATAATTGGAGGGGTTTCTATCATCTTTTGGTCATTTGTTTGAATTTGATCTATGGATGCGGTCAATTGCAGCTTAGCGCAAGCTAACCAGAAATATAAATAAAAAATGAATTCAGTTTTTATTGGTGCAAGCTAACCAAAATCTTGCTATAAATTTGATATAATTATAAGCCCCATCTGATCGAGGATCGATCCACACCGCAGTTGTGACATATACAGTTTCTTTGGGTCAACCTCCGCCACCGGCCAGTTCTGTCGCAACAATCCTCGATTGATCGTAAGTGCAGTCATATCCATTTTCAATTCGTCCCAGTTTTCATATAAGATTTGTGTTTAATCCTTCTACTAGCGAGCTCTCAACTACTGTATGAGATAAGATAAATCGTAGCGGAGTATATATTACTTCAAGTGAATTCTAGATCGATCTGGTGATTATTTGTTTGGTGAAAGGTATGGTAGATACTAGCTGATAGATTAACCTGGACGTTTATGAATTAGAATATATACAGCAAGGTTTTTGGTGGATTCCGGGATTTTTCTGTTGCTTGAATGCCTCCGGCCGGGGTGTTGAACTTGCAATCGGTGGATATTATTATTGTCGGTTTGACTTTCTTTTCTATTTTTGAGAGTAAATTACCAACTCTCTTGTTATTATTGGATTATGGATTTAAAAAACGCCCGGTAACCCTGAAGTCTTGTATATTTCGTGTGATACTCAATTTTTTTACATATTTCACCAAATAATCCAGAGATTTTATTTTTTTCGTCAAATAACCCTAAGGTTTTATCTTTTTCACCAAATAACCCTGTATGCCAAATTCACGTTTTTTTTTTAATAATTCCTTTGTTAAATTACATTTAAAAAAAGAAGAAAATAAAACTACCTAGTTGGTGAATTTGGGAGATTGACCCTGGCAAAGAACGAGTACAAATCGAAAAAAAAAAAGCAAATTCGAATTTGTATTGTATTCTTGGGTGGTGGTGTTTGTTTTATGTGTAGTTCTTGTTGCACTTGTTAAACTTCAAAACCTACCTTTTGTATGTGTTTTTATTCAAGCAAGCAATAAGAAAACTGACATCATTAGAAGTAAACAGAAGCAATGGTTTCTCAACCTCTTAAAGCAATAAAAAAATCAACCATACGCTACAAAATGGACTAATGATGGACAATATTTAGTAGGAAATCCACACAACCAAGTCAAAAGAAGGCAATCCAAATCAGTCTTAACATAAGAAAGACACAACCAAGTCAAAAGAAAGCAATCCAAATCAGCCTTAATATAAGAAAGACACAACCAAGTCAAAAGAAAGCAATCCAAATCTTAGCCTTAACATAAGAAAGACACCCATTATACGAACAACGACTATTGACTTCCCGGATTCCATGGGGCTGAGCGGAGCCAAAGGAATTCAATTTGAGCGGAGACAAAGGAAAAAAGAGAAGAAGAAAACAACCAATGAAGAACAACTCCAAGATGTGATGTGCTCAGCCCCATGGAATCCGGGAAGTCAATAGTCGTTGTTCGTATCATGGATGCCTTTCTTACGTTAAGGATGAGATTTGGATTGTTTTCTTTTGACTTGGTTGTGTCTTTCTTATGTTAAGGCTGATTTGGATTGCCTTCTTTTGACTTGGTTGTGTGGATTTCCTACTAAATATTGTCCGGTATTAGCCCATTTTCCGGCGGATGGTTGATTTCTTATTGCTTTAAGATGTTGAGAAACCATTGTTTCTGTTTACTTCTAATGATGCAAGTTTTCTTATTGCTTGCTTGAATGAAAACACATACAAATGATAGGTTTTAAAGTTTAACAAGTGCAACAAGAACTACAACTAAAACAAACACCACCACCCAAGAATACAATACAAATCCGGATTTTTTTTTCGGTTTGTACTCGTTTTTTGCCATGGTCCATCTCCCAAATTCACCAAATAGGTAGTTTTATTATCTTTTTTTTTTAAAATGTTATTTAACAAAGGAATTATTAAAATAAAAATAAAAAACGTGAATTTGGGATACAAGGTTATTTGGCGAAAAAGATAAAACCTTAGGGTTATTTGACGAAAAAAATAAAACCTCAGGGTTATTTGACGAAATATGTAAAAAAGTTGGCTACCACGCGAAATATGCAAGACCTCAGGGTTACCTGGCGAAAAATCCGTTAAAAAAATAAGGGTTTAATATCATTCAAAATCATGCCTTAAAAGAAAAAAAATCCTGGAATCCACTTTAACCACCAGTTATAGCCTACTTAATTTTCTTTTTAAAAACCGTGTGTATTTTTTTTTGAAGGAAATAATTCGAAATCTCATACAACAACAATAATCTGGGAAAACGAGAGACGGGCTAACCGTCATGATACAACCAGAAATAAGCAAATACAACAGCAACAAAAAAAAACCCGAATACAAAGATCTCGGCAAACAAGACCAGCAGAGAGACAGTCGAAGAACATCAAGTGAAGAAGACTGCGAATGCCGAGAACATGGGAAAGTCGATGGACTGACACGACGTCTCGACGCCAGGGAGACAGAGACAGAAACCCAATAGCAAAAAAGGCGTCTCCTGGGGAAGTGTGGATCAACGACGTTTCCCTCACCTAGATGAGAGATGATCGACAATCACAAACACTACCTTGTGTACGTATAGTAATTTAACCTAAATAACTAACCTATTTATCCTTCTTTTTTTTTCATATACTACCTCTAGCTCTTTGTCTCTTTCCAATTACTACTTTGTTAGCCTTTAGGCCCTTTTTGTATGCAAAAGAAGGCTCCAAGGAAAACTCTCCCTCCTCTCTCTAGTTTTCTAGAGAGAGGAACTCGAAATTTAGGCTTCGGCCACCGTTATCTCTGGTTATCTCTTGGACGCCAGCCACGGTCATCTTCTTTCTTTCCCCCTTGAATCCTCCTGCAATTCGGGGCCTCGGATCCTCTTTCGTCCCACACCTCGCCATTGCTTCGCCACTGTCGGATTGTGGTGATGGATCTGCCTCTTCCCGGACACCGAAGCTTGCCCGCCGTCTTATGCTTGGCTTTGAGTTTCTCAGGCCTGCTTTCGTAGCCTTTCTTCCGGCTTGGACTCGGCTTTCGAGTTTCTTAGGCCTCCGACGATTATTTCCCTCCGTCGATTCGGCTTCGAGTTTCTCTGGCCTTCGTCAGTTATTGCCCTCCGTCTTGGACTCTGCTCGACCTCACTTTCGCAATCTTTCTTCCGACTTAAGCGCTATTTCTTTAGGGCTTAAGTTGATTCATGGTCTTGGATCTCCAACCCATCCTCTCCTTCTCCAATTTGAACAACCGGCCTCCGAATTTCAGAATTTAGGCTCGGTTTGTCCCGAATCTCCCAGCGATCGCTGTTCTGGGTCATCGTTGTGGCTTTCCGGTCGGGGTTTTTGCCCCCCTATGTCGTCATACTACTTTTGGTGTTGCGGTTCGTTGCCGGCGCCGGTGATCCGACCTGGTCTTGGCACCACAACCTAGCACACCCGCTTCCTTGCCGCCTTTCTCGGTGCTGGCCGGCGAAAATGGCTCCTCTTGCCTTGCGTTGCTGCAAGCAGAAGGCCAAGTCGTCTCTTTGAGCATGTGTGGCCTGAAGGATGGTCCCGGTTTGTTTCTTTGGGCCCAAGGGTTATCCTTGGACCCAAAGCAGGCCTAGTAAAAAAATATAATAATAATAATAATAAGTTAAAATCTTTTTGAAATGGAATATATATATATAACAGTAGTTATATATTTTTATATATATTCTAACACATTACTTGCAAGATCAATACCCCTCGTCTTGCAAGGGTATCAAATTCCGCTCGTATGGGCGTGTACTAAACTCCATTAGGGGTTAATAAATCCCAATAGGGTTTATTGGTGCTCTTTACTCAAGTGGTGCGCGGCTCTGCGGTGGCGTGATTTGACGCGGTCTTCTCCATGGACTTAAGTCGGGATAGGTTAGGATCATGACAATGTGTATCGTGGCGTCTCCATTACTCAGGTTGACTACTTCCTTAGAGTTTCGTCCTCACTGCCCACTGGATTATCGTGTCCTGATGTATCACTGGCCTACGGTTCTGCTTCAGGGTGGGGCTTGGCTTCGTCCGTCATGTTCGTCCACTTCCTGTTTGGTCTTGGTCTGCTTGGTTTCGTTTTTTGTAGAGTGCGTATGTTTGTGTTTGCACCATATGTATTGTTGTTTGTTATGGGTTGTAGACGGTGCTCCCATCTGCCGGCCTAGTCGGCCTTCGAGTTTCAGTTTTGTCTGAACTCGAATTCTTATCTAATAAAATAAAATAAAAAAATTTAGGCCCTATTTATTTATAGAATAGCGAATGGAAGAGAAATGAATCAAATTTTACATGTAAAATATATATGGTTTTTTCTATTTGGGACTCATGTTGCTAATTCCTCTCTACGCAGTTGGGTATATATTGGTGGTAAGTAATTACATCATAAAATGGATGGGTTCATGGAGGACAAGCTCTATGAAGCAGCACGGGTGAAGGATACGGAAATTCCTTCACATAGCAATGATGGTTTCATCCTGTGCCGAACCTCCGATGAGGACTGCAATGCTCTCCACATAGCATCCCGGTACAGAAACGTAGGCTTTATCGAGAAAGTTCTGACCCAGTTTCCAGCTCAGTTTTATCACCTCCTCTACCAAAAAAATTCTAGAGGAGAGACTCCCTTCCACTTGGCTGCACAGTTTGGAGACATGAAGACCGTCAAAGCACTTGTTGCCGCCGATGATAAGAATCGTGACCAACAAAAGCCCTGTTGGAGCATGTGGGATAACAAGGGAGACACACCTCTTCATAAGGCTCTCAGATATCGACACGAGGATATTGCATTGTTGTTGTTGCAAAGGAATAAAGGGTTGGTTTCCCATTGCAATTGTGTGGGTGAGAGTCTTGCATACCTCGCTGCGGACAATTTTTGCCTCAAGTTTTTGCAGGTCATTTTGGAGTACTCAAGTCGACGTGATCAAAATAACGTTAGTTTTTCTGGTCCATTGGGACAAACCGTTTTTCATCCAGCCAGGAAGTTAACTGGTAAGTTATCTCTCTCTCACACACACACACACAAGATTTTTTATCTCAGATTTGAGTTAGGGCCCATTTGGTACTGATATACATATATCAGATATGGGTATGGATATCACTCATATTACCTGTGTTTGGTAAATTAGTACTACATGGATATCAAAGTGATATACCCATATTTTCCTTCCTTTGTATTTTTCCCAATTCCATATACCCTTTTAACTAGACATATCAAAACACATTCTTCTCTTCTTTCTTCCTCATCCCTTCTTTGCTAGTGCCTCCTTGCTCTTGCTCCTCTTTAAAATCGTTGCCTCCCTCCTCCGAGCTTGTGTAGCCCCAGAACAGCCAAACTCAGCCCCATATATAACAGCCTCTCAAAACAGCCTATCAGAACATCCCTTAGCTAGACTTTCCCGATATCAGGTTTGATATACTTAACATACCAAATAAGATATCAAATATGAGATATCAAATTTGATACTGATACCCATGATATCAATATCTGATACCCATATTTGATATCTTATATACGTATATGGATACCAGACGAACCTTAGTTCTTGAAAATTGATTAATTTTATACACCTCACATGTATTTTAAACATAAAAATATGATGTTGAAGGGGACGTTATGTCAATTTTAATTGAAAAGAGAAGAGACATGTTAAATGTCCAAGACACGAAAGGGAAGACTGTCCTTCATTATGCAGTAGAAGAAAAGCGAGAGTTGATTGTGAAGATACTGCTGGAGGCAAAAAGCTCCCTCGCCTTCCTGCGTGACAATGATGGCTTGACGCCGCTTCATAGGGCTGCCAAGATGGGTTTACCTTCAATGGTTCAAATCATATCAGAGCTTTCTCCACAATCCATATTTATTCGTACAAGTCAAGGCAAAACAGCTCTCCATGTGGCCAAGATGGATGCTTCCTCTTCCTTCATGGGATGCATAAGGAACACGAGAATTAGGGAGCTCATCAATGTGGCAGATGACAAAGGCAACACGCCCTTGCATGTTGCCTCCAAGAACTCTAATCTAGATATTGTAGATGCCCTATTAGAAGTCAGTGGCATCAATTGGAGGTTGAGGAACAACGATGGCTACACTCCTATGGATTTATTCAGCTCAGACGACCAATTTCCCTGCAAATTGGTACGGATATATTGACCTAAGTCTCCTTAATAATTTTTCGATTTTCAATCGTTGACATGTGCTTGTGTTACCATACTAGTATGAGGCCCGCACCTTAGACTTGGGTTGGTTAAAATTTATTAATTTAAATTTGATAATATAGAATTATTAGTTGGTATTTTAACTTCATATTATAGGTACTATTTATATATGATTTTATACTTGAGTAGTGGAGTTAGTGGGGTAGTTATTCAGGGTGTAAAGATTACAACAATAAAATGACAGTTACGTACAACAATGTGGTGATTAATGGGATAGTAAGAGTTGTGGAAAAAGGGAGTGAGTGATGTGGTGAGATGACATGTATTAACTTATAACATGATATGTTTTCTTATTGGTTTATTTAATGACGGGGAAGTAAGTAGTTGACATGTCATATCTCAAACTCTGTCATGTGAAACAAAGACTTCTGGTAATGCCATATGATAAGTATACTTGATCACTTGTATATATGTTGGCCTTTCTAGTGCTTGTAGTAACGTGTTCCATTCTTATCAGCACCTTTTAGAATCAGAATGGAAGGAAAAGGAGGTCGTAAACATGAATATATTCCATCACAAGGACGTCAAGAATTTGGAAGACCTTTTGAAGAGCTACAATTGGGAGGAGTTGCTGAGTTATCGAGGACACAAAGGGAATAACATTTTTCACATAGCGGCCAGAAATGGGTGCAAGACAATCATTAACAGAGCCCATGAGTTGAGGCTCGCTTGTCTATTACTGCTATCAGGAGAAAACTCAAAAGGGGAGACTCCACTCCATATAGCTGCAGAATTCGGCCAGCTAGAAGCCGTAACACTCATTCTAGAGCGGAGCATTTCAACCGACGAATCAGGGAATGAGATCGGTATATTGGTACAAAATGGGCATGACGAATATGAGGAGGCACATTTCAAGCCATGGAGGATGAAGTCAGCGAATGGAGACACACCCCTCCACAAAGCTGTTAGAAACGGACATGTCAAGGTTGCATTGCATATGCTGAATTGCGACCCTGTATTGGCTTCTTACGTTAATGAGGCAAGCGAAAGCATCCTCTATCTGGCTGCTGAAAGTCAATCCTATGTTGTTGTACAAGAACTATTGAAGCAGAATGGAAACTATAGATACAGTATTAGCGGACCAGATGGCAAAAACCCTCTTCATAGTGTTGCCATTAATTCAGATCCTCCTTATATTTTTGCGACAAATCCAGGTAACTATACTTCTAATAGAACCTTTTTCTATATTATGTTGCATGATGGTCGACCTACTAAGATTCAGGTACCGGTATATCTAATCTCTAATTCTTACTTTATATATATATATAATATACTTTTAATTCATTTTAATTGGAATTTTTTTCCCAAATATATGATAAAAAAATAAATAAAAGTAGATACTCCCTCCGGTCGAAAATAAACGATGTTTGACTTTTATGCACGTAATTTTAGGAGCTAAAAACTAATCCCTCCGTTAATTAAAACTTGACGTTTTACCATTCACGCACACTTTTTTAAGTGTTAAAAACTATGTGAAATATTAACTTTTTAAATAATTTTTAAAAATAATATAATACTTATTACTATTAAGTATGAATTTATAAAAACAAATTTAATAAAAAGTTAATATTTTATATAGTTTTTATCATTATAAAAAAACGTGCATAAATAGTAAACGACAAGTTTTAATTAACAGAGGGAGTATATAAAATCTTATCTATTTTAATTATTTTTGTTCACAAGTTAATACTTATTACTTGTATACCATAAGATTGACTTCATGGGAAATGTAATTTCCATAAATTCTATTTTATTCCTACATTTTATTTGATTAAATGTGAAACTTTTGTGGTAGTTTATTTAAAATTACTCTTTATAATCATCTGCCCTTTATTTTTAAAATTAAATCTATTTAAAATTAGAGATTTTTTTGGTAAAAAAAATTAAAATAATAGGAGATTTTAGATAATAGAAAGAAGGAAGTAGATCTTACTCATCCCCTCAAGGTAAGTTCAATTCCACGGTTTCCACCCTTTCATAGGAATTGAAATTTTCAGGAACTTCAATTCCTGAGTTTTTTTTTTACAAAATGAAAACCAAGTACATAAATTCCTAAGTTTTTCCTGAGTTTGTTTCTTCGTCGTTCTGTCGGGATATATCGGTGATGTGTATTGCGTACGTCAGTTGTTGTCTCTTCGTTTGATTTCTAGTACTGATTGCTTAGTCTGGTGATTTGATTTGTGAGGGGGTGTGCCGTCGGTTTGGGTTCACTGTCCATTCCTATGTAATTTAAAGAAGCG
The DNA here is from genome assembly GCA_963922045.1 of Persicaria maculosa. Lineage (NCBI taxonomy): Eukaryota > Viridiplantae > Streptophyta > Magnoliopsida > Caryophyllales > Polygonaceae > Persicaria > Persicaria maculosa. The sequence continues at coordinate 79,751,818 of OY998255.1, read as the reverse complement.
ATGCATTGTCCATTTAGGAATTTTCATGGCTGCCGTGACGGCGAGGAAGGGAGTAAGGGTTACTCTTGTATGATCTCTCATCTCAAGAGATTACACCTTGTAGTGATGAGCGTAGGAGGGTGCTTCGAGAGTCCATTGAAAAGGATATTGGAGTTTTTGTGGCGGTAGAGGGGACTCTGAAAGGTCTTAAACAATGGTTGTGTGGTAAGTGTATGAGCATACCTGCGTTGAGTCGGGCATGCCATCACTCTGATGGTTCTGTTCGTGTTTCTGATGGGGAGGGAGAGCACGACGGTTGCATGGTTGGTATCTTGAGGCCATCTTTAGATGGCATTGTGTCTGAGGATGCTATCGTGGGTATTGTTCTTGATGAAGTGTTGTTGGATAGAGTCTTCTAGGTTCCTATCGTCACCGTGAAAACCATTCCTCATAGTTGTCGTCTAGCTTTCTCTCAAGCATTGAAAGTTGCTCTTCATAAAGTGGCTGCTAAACCAGGTTCTGTTGCTGCTTGGGTTGGGTTGTTGTTACTTCCCCGTTGTACGTTGCAAGTGTTCAAGCCTAAAAATAGGCGAGATAGAAGGTCAGGGATTAGGCAGTCGATACAGTGTCTACAAATCCTACATTCTTTGGCTATTTGGGGGGGGGGGGGGGGGGGGGGGAACTGGTATCACCAAGTTAGTGAGTGACATGTTAGCTAATGTTGATCAGGTGTCTCAGGGTCACCTTGATGGTAATCCTAAGGAGGAAAATGCCGATATAGGGAACCCAAACATCAAACAATGTCTTCGTAAGGTCGTTGATGGACATTTCACCGTTGTTGTTAAGGTTCTATGTTCTTCAGGGGTGGCTTCATATAATGACGATACATCGAAGACTTTGGAGGCTAAACACCCATACAAGTCACCTCTTTCTATACCGGATAATGCCTTTTCAGAATCTCCCTTTGTGGCGGAGGTTGACACCGTCTTTAAATGTATCTAGTCTTTTCCCAAAGGGACTTCATGTAGAAGAGACGGCTTGAGGGCACAACATATTATAGATGCTATGTGTGGAGAAGGGTCGGTTGTGGGAAGAGATCTTCTACAAGCAATCATCCAAGTGGTTAACTTATGGTTGGCAGGAAGGTGCCCAGTGAGCTTAGCTGAGTTTATTGCTTCATCACCTCTTACGCAATTGCTAAAGCCAGACAATGGGATACGTCCCATTGCAGTGGGTACTATATGGAGGTAGTTGGTGTCTAAGGTCGCAATGAAAGGTGTGGGCAAAGGAATTGCGAGTTATCTTAATGACTTTCAGTTTGGAGTAGGTGTCTCCGGGGGTGCAGAGGCAATCTTACATAGCGCCAATCGACTATTAAGTGAGCGTCACGAAGATGGGTCTCTATCCATGCTTACAGTGGATTTCTCGAACGCTTTCAATCTGGTGGATAGGAGTGTTTTACTTCATGAAGTGAAGGCGAGATGCTCATCTGTCTCTTTATGGGTAGAGTTTTTGTATGGTCAAGCAGCCCGATTGTACCTTGGAGCCGAACATATCTGGTCAGCTACTAGAGTGCAACAAGGTGATCCTTTGGGACCGCTTCTTTTTGCTCTTATGTTACACCCTCTTGTCCATCAAATCAGAGATAAATGCAAACTTGTTCTCCATGCTTGGTACCTCGATGATGGGACTATCATAGGAGAGTCAGAATAGGTAGCTAAAGCGTTTGATATAATTCGTGAGAATAATCCAGCTTTGGGTCTCGAATTGAATGTTAAGAAGACTGAACTCTTTTGGCCTTCATGCGATGACACACGACATCTAGAGGGGTTATTTCTTAAGGACATTGCAAGGCCGAAATTGGATGTGAAGTTACTTGGAGGGGCAGTTAGTAGAGATAGTGGGTTCATTAAGGAGCTGGCTATGAAAAGGGCGGTTAAGGCTATTGACTTGATGCATCTTCTTCTGAAACTAAAAGGGCCACAGAGTGAGCTTCTTTTACTCTATTCTTGCATGGGAATTGCCAAACTGTTTTTTGGGCTAAGGACATGTCAACCTGAACATACAGATTATGCAACAGCCTGGTTTGATAAAGGGCTTTGTAACTCTATTGAAGGCCTTGTGGTTTATGGACGTCCTTTTTTTGGGGATCTCCAATGGCGATTGACTTCCTTACACATCCGATTTGGAGGTCTTAGGTTGTACTCCGCAGTAGAAGCTTCATTGTATGCTTTTGTAGCATCTAGGGTTCAATCTTGGGTGTTGCAGGACCATATATTGCGAGATAGCGGGATAAGTGGTATGGACTCTGATTTTCGTAGAGCTTTGGGTAATCTTCATGTTGCACTTTCTGACTATGACCTTGATAGTTTTGCTAATAAGGGTACCGCCCCCCCTAAACCCCAACATATTTTGGCGAGTGCTCTTTTTGGTAAAATTAATAAGGAGATGGAGGTGAAGTTTAACATGACGGTTAGACAGAAGGCCATTTTTGGGTGTCTACAAGCACCACATGCCCAAGATTTTCTTCTTGTTGTTCCTATTGATGGGCTTGGACAGCATATGACACCGGTGGAGTACCGCACAATTCTCAGGTATCGCCTTATGATCCCACTATTCCCAATTGATGAGATTTGTCCTATTCCCAGTTGTCGGAGGGTTTTGGATACTTTTGGGGAGCATGCAGTTCATTGTAAAGAACTTCCGGGCTTCAAGTACAGGCATGATCTTGTTCGAGATGTTCTCTTTGATATATTTAGGCGGGCGGGGGTTTCTGCTAAGAAAGAGACACCTGTGAACTTCTTGACTGGTCCGCAGGAGGGGAGATTGACATTGAGGCCAGCTGACATTTTGGTTTTTGGGTGGATAGGTGAACAACATGCTCGTGTTGATTTGACAAAAGTTTCCCCTTTGGTTAGTTTGGGAAATGGGATATTCACGGTGGGAGAGGCAGCTCTCAAAGCAGCCGCAGCTAAAGTGGTCAAACGTGAGAAAGCGTGTATTGACAATCAACACGTATTCGTTCCGTTTGCGTTTGATACCTTTGGTTTTTTGGCACCTGATGTTGTCGAGCTTCTCAAGCGAGTCCAAAAGGTTATGCATAGTAATGTTATGACCCCTAGATCTATGGATGTCATATTCAAAAGAATTGATTTTGCTATTCAGAAGGGGTTGGCGGCAACTTGTTGCCCGTTTACCATCTATGTGTATGTAGTTATCATATATATATTTATAATGGAAATACATAAATTGGAACTTAATTCATAGGATTTTGTACTTCTCAAGAAGTAGAAAGGTAATCAAACGAGGCCTAAGTCGTTATTATAAACAGCAACTCTAACCCAAATTAGTACTGTTAAGAGTACTAATTTGGAAATATTTTCCAAATTTTAGTTAGTTTAGTTTTTTTTTAATTAGATTCCTATGTGCGACTATTTTTTTAGTATAGCTCATCTTTTCCAATTTAGGACTTTATTCTATACCCTCCTCACTTCTGACTTGTTTTAAAAGCTACTTTATTATTTTATTACTTTTTAAAATTTGGACTAAGTAACTTCCAAATTTCTTTCTGTGGTTGGTTAGGATTTTTTTTCAAATTGGAAAATAAATGGAAAAAATTTAGGAAAATAGGTAAAATCTCAAAGTATTTTGGGATTTAGCCAAAGTAGTGCTAAGTCGCTGTTTGAAACAGCGACTTTAACCCAACTTTAAAAAAATATAATATAAAAGTCATTATTTGAAACAACGACTTTGTAATTTATTTATTTTTAAAAATCAGTATAAATGGAAAAAACGCTAAAAAACGAAAATAAAAATATACTCGGAAGAGTCGTTGTTCCCTTTTTATTTTTATTTTTTTAATTCACATTAAGTGTGGTGGCTTATAATCCCTCATTTGGTATCAATATCTAGATATCAAGATATCGGTATCAGTATCAATATCAAGATATCGATATCGAACGATATCTTTGATATCCTGATATCAAGATATCGATATCGGACTATTACCAAACACAGATATCAGATATCACTTGATATCAAGTAGATATCAATATCAGTTTTAGTGATACCGATATCTAGCCATACCAAACACTAGATATCAGATATCGATATCAAACGACCCCTAAAATCCATCCCTGTCGTGGGGAACTATGACTTAGGTGGGCTAGTGGGCCATCATATCGTGGGGATCATTGGGCAAGAACGCAAGCTTTCAGACTTTCAGTAAAAAAAAAATTAGAAAAAAAAGAACGGAATGGGATATGATAGAAAAATCGTTTTATAAAAAATACAAAGTCGTTTATATTTTTATTTAAGTTGGGCTAAAGTTGTTGGTTGAAGCATTGAGTTAGTCCTATTTTGACTAAATTTCAAAATACTATGAGACTTTACCTAATTCCCTAATAATTTTTTTTCCGTTTAATGGCCAATTTGGAAAAAAAAAAATCGGTTGGTTACTTCTAAAATTTCTTTTATTTTCTTTTTGAACCATTCAAAAAAAAAATCTCTAATTGGAGCATATCGACATGGAATGAAATAATTTTTTTCCCTTTTTGGTATTGTTCGGGCATTCTTGAATTTTCATTGTCTTCCACAACCAAATTATTGCTAGCTTAATTCTACGTCCTGTCTAGCTAATCTTTATTACCATTTTCGTGCAGGCATTGAGGCAATGTTTGAAAAAAATCTATACGCGTCCGATTTGGACGACATTGTAATGAAAAGCTTTAAATTAATAATGGGACGGCTGCCAGGGCTGGTGAACAAGGTAGACAACGATGGAAAGACTCCGCTGCATTATGCAGTAGAGCAGCAAAAGCATTTAATCGTGGAAGAACTGCTAAAGAGTGATAAATCAGCAGCATTTATTTACGACAATGAAGGCTTTACCCCCTTGCTTAGAGCAACAACCAATGGTTTCTATCTGTGTGTGGAATCCATTCTTCGTTGTTGCCCGCACTCTGCAGAACTTCGGGATGTTATAACCGATGGGACTGTGCTTCACCTTATTAAGAATAAACTGAATAATCAACCGCCTAATCATATCTTGGAAAAGATTAATTATTTATTCAATGAAACTGATAGGGATGGAAACACTGCACTGCATCGTGCCATTTTGGACGGCTATACTGCCTGGGGAAAGCACTTGGTACTAAGAGGAGGCACCAACAGGAGGGTTAGAAACAACAACCACCAAACTCCGTCTACTTTGTGCAATGAATTGATTAAAAATGGGGATCTTAGTCAGGTATGTATGTATATATCGATCAATATCATACCGCTAGCTAGCAATACTATGTTAGATTGACCAATAAATAAATACACTTTTTTGCCTTGAATGATAGGTGAGACTCTATAGTTACTTCGAAGCTCCCGAGAGAGCGGCGGCGCATCAAATTACTCACCGTATTGTTCGAATTACTCACCGTATTGGAGCTTTGATAAGCCATCGTTTTCCAAAATTACACACTGAATCCGTAATAGAGACTTTGTTTGAAGCTAGAACTAGTTACATCGAGGGAATGAAGGAGGAGGAGTTAAAACAATTTGTAAACAACATGTCATTGACTGCAACACTACTGGTAACACTCACCTTTGCAGCAGCATTCACAGTTCCAGGGGGGTATGATCAAACCACTGGCCAGGTGCTGCGAATAAAGCAGTTTGCGGTTAGACTGTTCCTTGGTTTTGATGTGGTGGCGATGCTGATGGGAATGGCCGCCTTATTCACTTACACATTTGGAAGTGCTAGTCGCAAGAGAAGCTTGAAGGATGTGGCAACTGGCGGTGTCCGATTAATAAAGTTATCCCTTGTTGCTACCATAATGGCGTTCACAGCTGGTATATATGCGCTTGCATTTAACCACGCACTCGAAGCATTCATTCTCGCTAGTATTTTGGCGCCTGTTATTATTGGGTCTACCTTCTTCTATTGAAACTTAAATTTAATATTGAAGTTACAGGCATATTACCTAGCTTGTTACAAGGGAATCCATTGAGGAATGTGTTATGACATTTAGCTCTCATTTAGCTCTTCAACTCATATGACTTATGTTTAAGGTATTATAAGTGCTACTTTTAAGTTTATAATTTCTTGCATGTAGCTGCTAGCTAGGGCTGTTATATAAGAACTGAACAGCTCGAGCTCGGCTCGGGATCGGCTCGAAAAAGCTCGACTAGAGCTCGTTCACTTATTTAAACAAGCCGAGCTTGAACAAATTTTTAAGCTCGCTCGAATAGCTCGAATTCTATGGAATTTCTAAAATTTCCTTTAAGTTAACATGTTATAACCAAGTAGAACTACTTAAAGCTCGAAAAAAGCTCGGCTCGAGCTCGTTTTTTTCCTAAACAAGTCGAGCTTGAACAAAATAAAAAGCTCGTTTAAAAATTAAGCTCGGCTCGGCTCGAGCTCGTTTAAAAAACGAACAAGCTTGAACATATCAGACTCGGCTCGTTCGGCTCGAATAACACCCCTACTGCTAGCTTATGAAGAGACCTTTGTAAGCATAAAGGATCAAGAGAGAAAGCACAATTGAATAAGAGTTAGATTTCCTCTTCAAAATTGTCTTTTCCTATATTATTTCTTCCTCAAATTCCATCAAATTGTTCTCAAATCCCACTTATGCCGCCTAAATCAATTTTTCCTTGTCAATTTTCTCGTCTAAAAAAAAAATTACAAGAATTAGTGTCCACGCATAAAAAGCACTTTTTTATACCAAAGATATGTAGGAAATTGTTGAGATCATTGCAGACTGTAGGAGAGGAAGCATGAGATAGAATATGAACAAATTCCGCATGCATTGTTGGTGGAATTCACTACACGAGACCCTTTGTATGTGATGTTACATTGTCTATATATTTACCGCTTCAGAGTAAGGGAAGGCAAATTCCGCCTGCAAAATAACTTAAACAAGCAAAGACCAAGCTTGTGCTGAAAGTGCACAACCGCGCACACAGGAGCGCAGGCTTGAGGGGCATCCGTGCATGTCACTTTTGGCATTAGCATCACTTACAAAGGGCACATCTAAGCAAATAGTGAATAGAGGGAAATTCTAAACCTCCAATTGATACCGACGTAAGCAAAATGAAATTACTGATATTTAAGTGGTCATAAGGTGTTCTCTAATGTGTTAAACACGGAGTTGTCTGGCATGAACTGGACAAGTTTTAAGATCCTACAGAAACAGAAAGTCCTACTGCTACAAACAAACCACGACGCAACAGTTTACCTATACAACGTCCCTCGCGTCGCATTATAGGACCCGTGGCTACCTTTCTGCCTACAAACATATGCACAGCGATATCCATGACAGGTATTTCAGGACTCGGGGTGTTTGGTTAGGTCGTAGGTCAATGTTCTCGAGCAGCTGCAAAAGAACACAAGTTGTTAGCACATTTCGGAAAAGGTGTAATGCATACAGATGATGGGAGGATCAGGGCATCGAGATCATGAGGCTAGAAAGTCCTGAATCAAAAAACCTGAGACGCTTAAGCATAGCTAGAACCGAAAGCCACTTTGCACTCCGCCAAGAAAACGTGTGTTTATTTCTTTTGTTTGATTTTTCATCAGAAGGGAGGTGGAGACACTTCCACATTTAGGGATATCAGGGAAACAAAGAGAAAATGCGACTAACCTTCTCTCAGCATCCCTGTAAACCCCAACCAAGGCTTCGGCCTTGTCATAAAAGCTATCCTTCAGGGAGATCACAATGCTTTGAAATCCGTTCCCAACGACAGGGTCCTGATTACTCTGAGATGCATGGCACGATTTTGAACGAATAAATCCAGCTACTTTTGCAACATTAAGATTGTCCAACGCAGCATCCACTTCGTCCAATATGAAAAATGGTGATGGCTTGAAGCTGCATACAAAGGAGTGCAACAGGGAGTGATAATCAGTTAGTCTCTACACTCTACAGTGCAGCAAACACAAGATATAAATTCTGATTAGCGATAATTCCCCACAGAACGCAAAACTCCAAACTGTGCATCTTAAATTATTTATACGTGGATCAAACATGCATCATTCATAGGACAATATGGAATTGAACACAACTTATTCATGAAAAGCTTCCATCTGGATATTATTCCAATTTCCACTGAAACTTCACCACCAGAGAACCTATTGAAGTTGCAGTACATACCTATGTATAGCGAACAGTAATGCAAGTGCAGCAACAGTTTTTTCACCACCAGAAAGCTGCTCCATTTCACGATACCGCTTCGTTGGAGGCATAGCTGTGTACTTAATGCCATGCAAGAAAGGATCATCCTCATTCTCCAAATTCAAATATGCAGTCCCACCCAGTGGGTGCATGCTACTTTTTGTTAGCTGTTTGTAGATCCTGTCTATATTTTCTGAGATGTGCTTGAATGCATCCATAAACTTATTGTACCTGCAAACATGGAAATGGGAACAAATTAACTAATTGCTATGATTTTTTTTGTAAAAAAAAAAAAGCAAAATAGAGAAATGTATACGTCGTAAGCCGGTATTCAGGTCAGACTTGCATTCTGAGACATCGTCAAGAATACAACGGTGATCCTCAGGAATCAAATTAAACCAAATGTAACGGAAGACAAAAATTAGAGAAAACCAGTACCTTAGGTCCCTGACAGAATTGAACTTATCAGCAATCTCCTTCTCCTTTTTACTAGCTTCATTGCACTCCTCAGTTATAAGTCTTTCCTTTTCTTTCAGGGCCTCATACTGGTCAAGGGCTTTGAGGTTGGGAGCTGTTCTCTCAATATCTGCAACCAATGCATCTATTTTGTGTTTGAACTCAGCCTCATGTTTGTCCCTCTCAGAAGACCTCATATCTCTTTGAAGAGATCCATCTAGCTCACTAAAATCATATGCCAGGCCTGAAGTAGAAGAATCAATCTCCATTGGGTCCGAGATCACTGGAAGCTCTATGTTTTCTAACTCACACTTCTCCCTTATCTCTTCCTTCCTTGAAGTTAGATTCTCAACTTGGGCTTCCTTTAATAAGAAGAGAGCAAGCATCAGTATAATATTTTCTTACCAACACCGAGCTGTTGAGGATTAAATTAGCTTGACCAACCTTGAGACCTATTTGACGATTTAGTTTAGTGAGACTTGTTGTAGTACTAGAATTCTTCTTATTCTGCTCCTGGATTTCCTTCTCACACTCTTCCATCTTAATCTTCCAGTCTATGATATGGGAATGTCATTTAAGGGGAAATTTGCCAACCATTAGAAAAAGTCCTCACTTGAGTTTTCTGCAAAATGTGTGTTGTGTGAGGGTAGGGGGGAAAACATACCATCCATCACTTCTTTCAGTTTATCAATCTCAATGGTGATATTCTCCATCTGCAATTTGACTTCTTCCTCCCTCTCCTTAGCCTTTTTCAAAGCGATTTCTAAGTCAGAAATAGAAGATTGTAGATTTGTGATTTGTGATTCTATATCCTGTCTTTGCTCATACTCCAACCTGCCAACATTAAGCAAAAAAAGGACATTGTACCAAAAATAAAAACAGTATAAACTGGCAAGTAGAATAACAATTAACAAGGAAAAGAAGCTCGCTGTGCAGCAAGATATACGTACTGGTATTTAAGCTTTGAGATCTGGTTACTCAAGGCAACCCTTCTGTCAGCCATTTCTTGTGCAGCTGTCAACTGTGTTTCTTCATATGCTCGCATGTTCTCAACTCCCACAGACTCACTAAACTCCTTGTAGATACGATCCACAATCTCATTTATCCTTTCATCAAGCTTTCTGATTTCATCAGCTCTCTTCTCAATGGCATTACGTAACTGAAATGTGATTGGAATTCTATAAGTCAGTTAAGAGTTAAGTTTATACTGCAGAATAAATGATGTTGCATGTTCACTTGAACCTACAATAAAAAAAACATTAATACCTCCCTCCGTTCAGGCTCAATCCGACGAATTTGTTCTTCAATATTCTTCTTTTCCATTTCCAACTTTGAGAGCTTTTCATTTATGTTTTTCTGCAAATGGAGAGAAGTATGTCATGAGAAAGCATTGCAGTGCAAGACATGGTACAAAACTATGCTCTGATTATTCATTTGAGATAAGCATGCAGAATTCAGTAGAAATATAAATATTATGAAATTTTGTGCTAGAGTTAAGAGATTAAGAGTCATTTCAAATCATTGAAGGAGAAAAGTTTAGGCAGTTTGACTGAACTGCCACTTGAGACATATCCATAAACAAAAACTTGGCCATTCATGTCACGTGATTTATTACTGTCCAACAACGCGTAACAGCAGGCAGTTTGACTGAACTGCCACTTGAGACATATCCATAAACAAAAATTCATACAAGAAAATTAAACAGCAATTAACAATTAGCTGACCAGGAAAGAGCTATATATAATTATTATATATGCATAAAATAGAATGAAGATTCAATTACAGTTACCTCTTCTATCTCTGCATAGCTCAACTTCTTTTCAAGACCACTAACTTTCCCAGCTAGCTCCGACTCTTTGACATGCATTTCCCTAGGTGATCCAAGTGATTCAAGTTGTGCCTCAAGTTGTTCCTTCTTTTTCTTGTAACCTAAAGTAGAGGATATCAAGAGTTAACATGAGTACAAAACTAAAGTAAAAAAATGCAAAGCTAATTACGCAAACCTTCTATCTTCTTATCATCCCATTTGTTTGACCTTGCTTCCATCCCACCAGTAGTACCACCAGTCATTGTCCCAGACTTTGAAAGTAAGATTCCATCAATTGTTACAACTAAAACAAGGTGCATGGACACAAGTTAACTTCTGACACTACCAAGAGTATTAAGGACATCATTGTGATGGATATATGGTTATACCTTTGGATCTTTCCCCTGTCCAGCTAAGAGTCTTGGCTTCATCAAGATGGTCACACACTAAAGTATTCCCCACAGCAAAGAGGACAGCTTTTTCTAACACTGGATCAAACTTGTGGCAGTTAAGAAAACAGATGCCCTAGCTAACCTCTCTCATTCATTTACCAATCATTAGTCATCAATAAAAAAAAATATTTTTTCCCTGGGATAAACATTCTCAATACAGGGAACAAAAGTTCAAAAACATCAATAAAAGGCTAAAGATCTTATTTTTATTGTCACGTTGATCCAATCCACTTCAAACTATAAACAGGGCATATATTTATGCAAATGCTGTTATGCTTTGCAATCTTTAACAAGACTTGGGCATATCAGTGAAAAAATAGCATGAAGCATTGAGCGCAAAGTGCATACTTAAGTGACACATTTTTATCCACTGGTGCAGATGATACTAAACCAGACAAACTATCAATTAAAGATTGCAACATTCAGCAAAATAATTTTTTTTTAAAAAAAAACACTTAATTTGGTATAGACAGAATATCTATAATTTCATCTGTCAAATTATTTCCTTAGCAAAAAGTTAGATTACTTATAAAAGCATAAGACTGTAGAATAAAATTTTCCCATGTTTAAGAAAGTTCAGAAAAGCTCTACAGAAAAAGGATATTGTATAACATCGTATACCAACTTTGATGTACCACCTAAGGTACGCAACCTCTCAACAATTGGCTTCACTCGAATTGACTGGATAGGTATGAATGTTTGTGGAGGAAGCCTCTGCTCTTTCAGATACTGAAACAATAAATGAAATGTGATGGCATAGTTTAAATATAAATATATATAAAATACTGAAAATAATAAACTCTACAGTAGGGTATGTCTCGCATTGGAGTGACATACAAACAAGCAAAAATGAACCAGCAAAGATCCATAGAGGTCAACTACCATTCACATTGCTGTATGTTACTTGGACAAAAAGGGGGTAAGGAAAAAATATTAATACCTTAATGCACTCTTTTCCAGTAGCTTCATCTTCAACAACAACGGCATCCATAAATTTGCCCATAGCAACTGTTACGGCCAAATTATATTTCTTCTGTGTTGGCCGGCACAGTTCAGTCATTCGACCATGAACTCCACGAAACAAGCGCTTAAGAGCATCAACTGTTTGTGACATCCTAGCATCCCTCTCAGTATCATGTCTATCAGCCTTCAACTGGCGCAATTTATCTTCCCATTCATCAATTTGGAGCTTCAAACTTTCATAGGTATTGCTGTATAAGGTGAAACAAAAAAAGAGGGGAAAACACAACAAGAGATTTGATACAATCAATATAACATCTAGCAGAACCAAATAAGTAGAAAGTGCAATGGTCATAAGCATATGACCATACAGTAGAATAGGTAATAATTTGAAAAGGCTGAACACCATGAGATCACAAACCTAAATTCCTGATGTCTGCTTCTCATCTCATCTCTTTCCCTTTTTAACACCCTTATCTCTTCTACATGCTTCTTTGACGCATCTCGACTTCTCTTAACCCTTGCTTTCAATTCCTCCTGCCTTGAATTAAGTTCTTCCAGACGGCCCTTTAGCTGAAGAAAGTTCTCTTCTAAGTTCTTTTGGGCTTCGATTGCCGCACGTTGTTGCCTATCCAAAACTTCTTTTTCATCCTTAAGTTTCACAGTTTTCCTCCCAGCCTCCTCCTTGCTACAACATTAGCACGTCGTATTAGTCATCTTTGGTGCATTAAATTTAAAACTGAAGGCATTCGTAATGTAAATGAATCATGATAGAGAATCTTACATTCGGTAATATTCCTGTAGTTGACCGTCACCTAACTGAATATTGCCTCCAATATCTTGGCCTTCTTCTTCCAAAGCCTCTTTCCTACGAGTATGTTCTGATAATTCATTCTTAAGCTTTCCTATTTTCACATCATGCTTCTTTTTTTCTTCTCGCTTCTTATCAAGATCCTTTTTGGCACTTTTGATCTTTGATTTTATGCGGGACATTTCCTCCTTCTGTTTCAAAAGTTCAGGTTGCTGCTCAAGCAAACCAGAAGGGGAAAAAATAGGTCAGGGAATAAAAAAAAGCGCAGTAAACATGGACATTCAAGCACCCAAACCCCTCTCAAAGGGTTAACAGGAAATTGTCATACCATTCTTGCCCTAGCTAGATATTTCCTCTCTCTTTCATCTATGATATATTTTACGCTTAGGTATCAGTGTGCTACTCTCCCTTCTAATCATGAATTTTCTCCATCAAAGTTAATAGAATTGAAAGCAATACATACCAGGTCAAAAAATTATATACTGAACTAATAAACTAAGCCGATGCATCAAATAGCAAAATGATTACAAAGAATTCCTACGTCATCTCTTCACCATTGTAAAAAGTTCCAACTAAAGAGATAACACGGAAATGTTACTGATTCTATCATTAGTAATCAGGTTTACAAGCCATATTTAAAACAAGGTTAATAATTTTTACCTTACAGATAAGGGGATATAAGCCCTAATACAACTATACAAGAAAGGTAATGAATGAGACACAACTACACAAGGCATTAAACTACTAACAAAAGTAGCAGAAACTGATGAATATCCAGCTACTAAAGATAACGCGTGCATAAACCAATGAAGGGATTCATTTAAGTTCTAAATAGGGGATCTTAACAACTCTTAACAGTCATTGGTTGGAATTATCGATTACAATGAAGTAACAAAACTAGCCAACAATAAACCATCTAAGACTCCAAGCCAGCTTGGGAAGTTAAACAGGACAAATTAAGCTTGATGCCTTATTCGTATAAAGAATTGTTTTTCTAGGTCAAAATTTACAAGAAAAAGCAAACGGTGCTTCTGTAAGGAACATATCTGAACATTAATTCTGCTAAAAGAAAGCCATATAGACATACTGCTGCGTGGAATATGTTATCATTTTATATAGGAAAAGCAGGCTTTTGTTCTGCAGATTAAGGAATCTAAAGAAGAGCCAAACATAATTCTCGGGTGTGAATATGAAAATAAGTCAAGTTACCATACATAAAGCAACTCAACATTTTCGCATGGTATTCCCGAAAAGCTACTGCCAAAGGAATTGATAGCAACTTACTTTCTTGTCCAGCTTACTCTTTTCTGCAGAAATCTTCATTTCACTTTTGGTGATCTCTTTTTGATATTTTGCCAACTCCTTCTCCTTCTCACGCCGTTGCTTTTCATATCCATTCAGTTCTTGCACAAGTTCTTGTTGGCTTTTCCTTTCAGATTCAAGCTCTGCATTTATCTTCTCAATATCACTTTCTATGGTAAATAATTGCCAAAGGAAGTGCTTCTTCTTCAAATTTTTCTGCAAAAAAAAAAAACATTGGTAATTGAGATGCATCGGCAGAGAAAATCTATGTTTATAGAGAATATGTTCTTTTTTATCAGCAATATCTTTTAGATCTTCCTTGGAAACAATCTAGCCTAGACATTCCATCCTATACTCATCGTACACAAACAAGGATGTGATCATGCTTAAAATGTTCAAAGAAATTAAAATGAGTACATCTGCTTAAATGGGGTTCGTTTGTCGCACCCAACTTATTCATTATATCCACCTTTTGAGCACAAATAAGTATCTTATTTGAGCAAATAAGCACCTTATCAGCACATTACCAACCGAGCACATCGTTTCAAACCAACTCTGAGTCTGAAATGAACTGTAAAGCCAAAAGGAAACCAGTCCTACCAAACTATCTTGCAAGCGAAGGTGCTTCTCAGCCTCTTCTTTCTGTTCTTTCTTCTGCTTTCTCTCTGCCACTACAGTTTTCTTCTTATTAAAAATTAGGGCAGTTTCTTCTTCAGCTACTGCCTTCTGTACTTCCAAATCCTCGTAATCTCTCTTGTGCTCCTCGGAGCCTGATATTTGCTCAAAGAGCACAGTTAGTTCTTTTGGGTTTTTGGATGCAATTGACTCCACGTCGCCCTGCATCAGAAACAGAATTACTTCTACAAACAATTGCTAACAATAGTCTTGATATTCATACAAGGAAGAAATTTTTGAAGAATTCCATGAATAATAAAACCAGCAAGACAGCGACAAGGATCAAAGCTTTAAAAGGAACAATACACCTATAGCTAAAACCAGAAAGTGCAAAACCAAATTGAAGCAAATACTAAGTTACAAAATCAAAACCCAATGCCGGTTGAAAAGCCAAAAACAGTGGCAATCTACACAAATTTCACTTAGTTCCAAGATCCTAACCTCCCAACGGCCTTATGCGGACATGCTAAACTATTCACATTCAATCCAAAGTCGACCCCGCCAAAAAATAGTCTAAATCAAGACAATTCAAACTCAAAAGTGACAGGGACTCAAGACTATTAACGGGGCAATTTTCTACTTGACATCAAAAAATATCAAATCAAACTACAGCACAGCTGATGGCGTTACAATCTAATTCAATTCTCAGTCCATCAAAGGTCCATAGGGTCATGCCATGAATGAACTGCCAGCTCTAGGGGAGGAAATACCTGAAAAACGAGAAAATTCCGAGCCTTGACAAGGACTCCTAGTTCCCTGAGCCTCTCATTATACTGATCCCAGTTGACAACTCTATTATCGATCCTGTACTCGCTCCCACCACTACTCGTAATCGTCCGGGTGAAGGAGACTTCGTTGTCACTGTCCAGCAAGTAGACGAGTTTAACATATGCACGGCGACCCCTCTGCTCCTTCTCGCGCTCGTCGAAGGTGTAGATAAGGTCCTTAAGTTGAGCGCCACGGAGCTGCCCGGTGCGGACGCCGAGGACGAAGCTGATGGCGTCCATGAGGTTGGACTTGCCGGATCCGTTGGGGCCGATGATGGCGGTGAAGTTGAAAAAAGGTCCGATGACCTGGTGGCCCTTGTAGGACTTGAAGTTCTCCAGTTCAATCCGGAGAATCCCCGGCGGCGTGAGCGGCGGCATGGCCGGATGCGGTTCGCCGGGAGCACGAAATTCTAGGGTTTCGGGTGGTGAGGGGTGGAGTACCGGACAAGATCGGGAAATTAGGGTTTGAAATTGGAAGAAGAGGGAGAGGAGAGAGAAAGGGCGGGCTCTGGTAAGGAAATTTGGGGGCAAATGGCGGGGGAATGTAATTTGTTTCTCACCTCGCTGGTTCTTGCAAAGACGAATGGGTTAGGACTTAGGAACGAAGGCAAGAGACTCGGACCAGAGGAAGAGTACTTGCAAGTCAACGGTCAACACCCGCTACTCTAGTGTGGTGTTTCTTTTTTTTTTCTTTTTTTTTTTTTATTAGGAAAAGATTCGGGTGGGCAAGTCCTACCCGGCAGCATCCTTGTGGATGAGGTCAATAAGACCTGGATTGTTGTGAATATCATTACCTCGGGCAGAGTAGCTAAGGTGTGCAACCTTATCGGCCACTCTATTGCCCATACGAGGTACATGAAAGTAACCTACTTCTTTTACAGTCGACAACATGACTTGAATATCGGAGAGGATTAGTTCAATCTTCCAAGGACATTTAGCCGTCTTGTTTAGATAGTCTATAATTATTTTGCAGTCACCTTCTACCTGGATTTTTTCAATGTGAAGTTGTAATACCTTCTGGATTCCCAATTTGAGGGCGAGGGCTTCTGCCATGATGGCTTGCTGTTTTCCTAGTAATTTGTGTTCAATGGTGACGGGGCGGTCATTCCAGTCCCTAATAATGATACCTGCCGTACTGTCGCCATTGGCTAAAGACGAACCATCAAAATTAAGTTTGAACCACCTTAACGGAGGCTTGCGCCATTTAATTGGACATTGTTTGCTGGTCTTTCTTGGATAGACTCTTGAAGAGGGATGCATATCGTCATCACCATCACCGTCGTTCGCGGATGTTCTCTTCCAGTTATCTATGTGTGATCTGACCAGATGGACGGCGATTTGGTGCTGGGGGATTGGTACTTGTTGAAACAAGTTTTGGTTCCTGATGTACCAGGTAGTCCACCAAGCGAAGGAGAGATCAGTCAGAGCGGTCGTCGTTAAGCTGGTTCCAAGACTAGAAAGAATGGCTCTGAAATCCCGGGACTGGTTGATCAATCTTGTAATTGTTGTTTGTTCTTGACTCGGAAGTTGGTATATTTTCCGTATGAAAGGGCATTCCAGGAACAGGTGAGCCTCGTCCTCGGGTGCCATATTGCATAGTGAACAGGTAGTTGGGACCGCTGACCCCCTGCACGATAGGCGCACAGCAGTGGGCAATCCATTTTGTGCAATCTCCATAGAAAATTCTTCACCTTAGGGGGAACATCAGTTTTCCAAATCCAAGTGTTCCTATCAGTCGGAGCTGAGGATTGTGCTGTTATCAGTTTGTAGGCGCTGGCCGTAGTAAACCATCCTTCCCTATCTGGCCACCAGTATAGGCGATCTTGCAGATTTGATTCCGGAATAGGAATGTCTAAAATTTCTTTTACAATGTTGTTTGGTAGTACCTTCTGCAGCTTTTCACTCCACCATTTCCCCCCCATAATATAGTCACTAACGGTCTCATTCTGATTGTATCCCTGGATGTTACCCACCCGAGACTCTAAGGTGTTGGTAGAGATCCAATTATCTGTCCAGAATTTTATTGAGCGTCCATTTCCTACCGACCAAATAAGGCCTGTTTTAAAAGTGTCAATTAAGTTAGCAAGCTTAGCCCATTGCCAAGAGCTGGATCCCGATCGTTTGTACTCGAAAATACTAGCAGAACGTAGGTATTTATGTCTGATTAATGTTACCCAGATATTGTTCGGTTCAGCCAGTATTTTCCACAAAAGTTTCATCTGAAGAGCGACATTCATATCACCCGATTTGCGAATTCCCAACCCGCCATGCTGCTTCGGTTTGCAAATCCTATCCCAACTAATTAACGGACGATATTGTAAATCCTTATTCCAGAAGAAAGAACGGTTTATTTGGTCCAGTTCTTTATGTATAGCGACAAGGAGCATGAAATTCTGCATTACATGCAAAGGTTTAGTCGATAGGTTAGAATTGATAAGGGTTGCACGACCCTGCTGGGAAAGCGCATTGGCCCTCCATTTTGATAGTTGTTGTTTCGATTTGCAAACGATATCTTCAAATGTACTGCTGGTGACTCTACCATTAATAATTGGACATCCCAGATACTTTTCTATGGAGTTTTCGTTTGTAATGTTGAGGCAGTTACATAATTCAAGGATTCTATGGTTTGGAATCCCTGGCGACGCTTGAAAACTAGATTTATGGTAATTGACCTTCTGGCCCGACACCCTGCAATACGAATCAATTATCGATCTGACTTTACACCCCGCATCCACGCTTCCCTTGGAGAAGATGATGATGTCGTTTGCGAAGGACAGGAACGGAATACGCGGCCCGTGTTGTCCAATCGGAAAGCCAATTTGCGGTCTATCCAGGCTGGCTTCAGCTGCAAGTTTTCGGGCTAGTACCTCAGCACCCAACAGGAATAGAAAAGGGGACAAAGGTTCCCCCTGGCGAATTCCTCGGGATGGAAAGAATAGTTCTGTAGGGTCGTTGTTAACTAGTACAGAGAAGAAAATGGTTGTTATACACTCCATAATCCATGAAGTAAAAGTTTCGTGAAATCCAAATCTGAGGAGCACACTCTTCATGAAGTGCCAGTCGACCCTATCGTATGCTTTTTCCATGTCTAATTTTATTGTCAGCCATCCTTCACGTCCCTTACGGTTTTTGTAGGAGTGGAAAATTTCATGGGCAATTAGGACATTGTCCTGTATCGCCCTGTCCGACACAAAAGCTCCTTGTAAAGGATGTATGAGTTTTCCGATTACCTTTTTTAATCTTTCAGTTAATATTTTAGAGATTACTTTGTATATATTAGAGCATAGGCTAATAGGCCTGTAGTGACAGGTGGAGGTTGGGTTGTCCCTCTTTGGGAGCAGGGATATAAAAGTATGGTTTATTTGACGGAGTATTCTTCCCGAGCGAAAAAATCCCTTGACCGCACAGATTACTGATTTCCCGACTATGTCCCAGTATTTTGTATAAAATTCAGCTGTAAAACCATCCGGGCCTGGGGACTTGTTTTTTCCCAGACTGGACACCGTCGTCTTAATCTCTAGGTTTGATGGTAGTGCAATAAGGAAACTATTTTCATCTGTCGAGATGGAAGGATGAATTAGGTCCAAGAGGTTAGACATAAGCCCATCGTCTATAGACTCTTTTTTAAATCTGTTTTCAAATTCCTTTTTTATCTCATTTCTAACGTTCTCCTCACCCAGAACCAATGTTCCGCTTGAAGAGGTTATGTTTCGTATTTGTTTCCTGTGTCTCCGTCCCGAAGCCACTCGGTGGAAGTAGGCTGTGTTCGAGTCTGAGAGTTTGAGGTGTTTCGTTTTTGCCCTTTGGCTCCAATATGATTTCTGGAGTAGAATTAGCTTTTCTCGCTTCGAAATTAGGCGTTTCTCCTTTGTTTGATATATTTGGGAGTTTGTCGATGATCCCGAGGACTGGATGAGCAAGAGTTCTGCATCTACCTCCTTAAGTTGGCGGAAGATATTACCGAAATTGGTTTTATTCCATTCTTTTGCCCTTTTTTCAGTAGCTTATGTTTAAACAGTAGTTGAAACATAGCCGAGCCAGGACAGGACGCCCACCAGGATTGCTTTACAATATTGCGAAAGTCTTTCCTCAAAAGCCAAACGTTCTCAAATTTAAAAGGCGGGGCTTTAAAGGAAGACCCGTCATCGATCGATATAGAAATTGGACAGTGATCCGAGGAAGAGAATGCACCGTTATGGGTTATCATATTTGGGAAAGACGTAAGAATCTGTTGGTGAACTAATACCCGATCGATTTTTTCATGGGTGTTGAAGTTATCCTCCACAATCTTTCTCCATGTGAACTGGTTTCCAAACGTGGGTAGGTCAAACAAGCTGCATTCGTTTTTGAAGGAGATTAACCGAGAAAATCTTGATGGTCGGGTAGTGGCTCCGCCTACTTTGTCAGCACTGCAAAGTATCTCGTTCAGGTCCCCTAAGACCATGCACGGAATAGGGGAGTTGTTTACAATTGTTATTAATGTTTCCCAGAAGGCATCTTTATCATTTAGATTTGGTGGAGCATAAACGAAGAGCGCCAAAATCGGGAAACCCCTCTGCACACTTTCTAGTCTGAGTCCAATAATACGGGGGGTGTGCACGGACACTGAGATTGATACATTAAGCATCTGGTGTGACTTCCAAATGACCCCAATGCCGCCCGATCTCCCAATGGACGGTGACCAAATCCCTTCATCAAACCCAATATTTTTCCACAACTTATCGTCCGGAATATTTTCCGCGTTTGTTTCTGCTAGCGACAAGATTTGAATGTGTTCGTTTTTACATAGTGAATCTATTTCCGTCCAGAATGTACGCTTTCATATTCCACGGCAGTTCCAGAAGCATATCTTCATAAAACATCCTTGATGATGGAAGGACTGAGAGGCAGAGTCCTTTAATCGACACAGTTTTGATAATATAGTTTGTAAATACTCCTAAGGAGCCTTATTTTGGGGACACAATAACTGGTCGTTTTCCATTGATTATTAAGAGCATATTGATTTGGAAAATCCCAACAATTTTTACCTTTCATATTAAGATCACTTATTGATATAACATACCAAATCCAGGGTACAATTTCAATGAAACACAAATACCATTGAGACAAGCTACAAATAGTCGGACCAGACGAGGGCATCGAGTGGAAGCTCAGCGTTTCAAAGTGAATGAATAAAGGATCATAACCAACAACTGTGAGAACTGATTTAGAATGATGCACCAGCCGATGCACAACCGACACCAAAGCACCGAGAAAGGAAGATGGAAGCAGCGTGCATACAGAAAGAGTTAAGCAAAGAGGAGGGTTACACAAAGACAATACCGAGGGATGGCAAAGGGACTGCAAAAGAGCAGAGCTCAGCCCCCATCCATTTATTATTTTTTGTTCATCCAAAGGTAAATCAACCAAGCAAGCTTTAAGCGAAATTATGTTCAAAGGGAGCAGTAAGATATCTAGCAAAAATCCAGATTTAACATATATGCCACATGATCTACACGGGAGTGTAATAATAAAAAATACAATGATGAGGTCTCTTCTAATGGGCACATATAGTTTATTTATGATGTTTCCTTCCAAGATAATAAGATCAGCCTGGAAAGGGAACGGAATTTGGCCCCAAGGGAGAGTAGCAAACTCCAAAGCTACAAGCTGAAGGGGATAAGTAATCCAAAAGGCAAGAGCAGCACCTCCGGATAAACTAATAAGTTTACAGTCATTGGAGAACATCCAGCTGAGGGAACTAAATACCTGAAAGCTCACATAAGCCAAGGGTGAACAATGCTGACGCCAGAGATCGACAGCCAACAGAGAAACTTTGTTCATACTAACCAAAACCGTGAAGCTGTCAAGAACAGACAAGGATGATTGACAACTGAGTTGAAGCGAATAAACATAAGGAACACTTTTATTATTCTTTACCAGTTTAGTTGCACAAATTAACCATTGAAATTTTTTCCAAAGCCACCTGATTGTATTCAATGATGAGAGATTGAAGACTATGAGAAATTGGTTACAGACAAGCTGAACTTTTTTACAAATCATAGGCCTCTCCAAATTACTTGCCCAATTGTCCAAGAAAGGAATCCTCATGTAACGATCAATCCTCACATACAGAAGATCAAAATCAAGCCACAAGTTAATTTTACCAATAGGAGAAAATGTATATCTACGACACGCCGAGGCTTTATCGCAGCATAGATACTTACTAGAGCGATTTGAAGCCGATCCCTTCAACACGAATGATGTCGGGACGGATTTGTGAGAGCAATCACCGAGGTAGCCCAGAAACATGCTGGAGAAATTCGCCAGAGCACGCCCATGGACTGTTTTTAAGTCTGCCATGTTCACCGAGAGGTGCAAGGATCCCCTACCAACAATATTTTTGCGACTCTTGTGTACATCATAGCAAAGCTCCGAGGAACCCGCTACAAGTATTGCCTCAAAAGATGGTTTAGGGCCCGAAATTCGGGGGGTGTTTGAAAGGGGCTCGTGTAAGGAGACCCCTAACAGTTTCTTTTCTCTAGTGTGGTGTTTCAGCATGGTTAGTGAGTGAGTAATTAGGGTGTGTTTGGATTCTTAAATGTATTAAATATAATAATGTAATTATTTTACTTCAACGAATTTATATGTTTGATTACATTTTTTTTTATCTCGATTGTTACTAGTTTTTTTAGCTGTTGAACCAAATACTTAAATAAATTAAGGTAACATAACTACATTGTAATTAAGTTGTAACCAGTGAAAATAAGAGGTAATATTTGTGTGACTATCTTTGAAAAAAAAAAGGGAAATGTATGTGAATAAATTAGCAATTAAGTCGAGTCTCTTATTTGATATGATAATTGATCGTATTTGATCTTTATTCAATGGTCTTAAAAATCTCACAAAGATTAATATTGTTTCATTATAACTTATAAGCACTTTTTAAAGGGCCACCAAACATACCTATGTTGCATATAAATGGATTATATATATATATATATATATATATATATATATATAAATGAATAAATAGTTTTTATCTTTAAATGGTAAAAAAACTAAAAATTATCCTAAGTATATAATCAAGGATAATGTGTGTGTGTATATATAAAAGTTGATTTTCTCAAAAACTAATTAGGTTAGAAGTTTGGTAGAGATCATGTATAATAATTAAATGAAATTTTTAATCTATAATGTATTTTTTAAATGAGATAACAATTAAATGAAAACTTTAATCTATAATTATTAAACAAAAATCTTACATTGGAGAGTTAAATAAGAGTATGTTTATCAGTTAGTCTAAGAGCTCTTAAACTACCATGTCAGAAGAAAAAAAATAGTAAAATGTCATGAGCCCGCCTATAGAGTCTAATATACAAGAGTTCCAAAAAAAGCGGGCTCCTAGCACGACTTTTGAGTGCACATGAGACACGCGTGCAATTTTTGTAAAAAAAAAAAAGCCAAAATGCCTCGTTTTGAGTGGAAAATCAATAAAACGTGTGTTTGGTCTAGTTAGGCCTGCACAAAAAGGTCGACGCGCTGCCTTGTGCACTAATGAATGAGTGCCACGTGGCAACACTATGTTTTAAAAGCTAAAAAATCCAATTTCACTATTTTTATTTATTAAAAAATAGTTAAAATTATCTTTGAATGTCATTTAATTTTATCTACACATAAACACCCATTTTACATATATTTGGAAAAAAAATCACTTAAATAATACACATATTTTTATTTATTACATGTTATTTTGATTTTATGTTATTACTAATGAATTACTTACTTATTATTATTATTATTTGATATTTGAAGAATTAATTAATTTTTTAAATGGAGTTAAAAATGAGTTAAGGGCCCTGAATCTGACTCACCATTAAGCGAGTGAAAAAAGTAAAAAGGTGGAATACCGGAAAGGACTTGTGGATAATAGTCATAGATCCCCGGTTCGAACCCTGGAACGGCCGCTCTTTATTTACCAATTCGGGGGGGGGGGGGGGAATAGAGCTTTTAAACTGATGTGACAGAGGAAAAGTAAGTTTGCACCCAGTTGGGTTCTCTTTCCTTAAACAACCTAATATAAATTTGCATCCACATCCCTACAACCCTTAAAAATCCTATTTATTTATTTTATTATGATCCATCTATATCTTTTTCTCTCACATTCTTTCTCCCGGATGGCCCACTCCCTTGTATTTTTTTCTCTCTCCCAATTTTTAATTGCTTAGCAACCCGTCAAATTGCTGCTTAAGTTTTTTTTTATCTCTATCCTATTATTTTATTATGAGTTTTATTAAATTATGGGTTAAAGAACCCCAATGCAGGTGCTCTAAGGGTTCGAAACGGGACTCACCGTTAAACATGCTCTATAAGATCTTTCTATTTTGACGGATATAAACCAATATTTGAATATATTTTTTTATGTGTATATAGATAAATTAATAAATTTCAATGGGTATATATATAAATCCAATTATGTATTCAAAATATTATCTAAATTTTAATGGAATAACTTATAATGAATTATAGATATATGTGGATAGATTGAATTATAGATATATGTGGATAGATTGAGATACATGGATAGATAATAAAATATAATGACAAGTAAATGATAGCCTAATTAATTAGATTATTATGGAAATAGAGTAACCTAAAATAGCATGCGACATAATTGCTTCATTTAATTTAACATATAGAATTTCACACATGGGATCTTGAAACAAAAACCCCATAGGTGATGCACAGTGCATAACCTTCTTCGAGATTAGCAATTTATATATGAACATTTGCATATACGAACCATGTCATAATGCCATATTGCTTTTAAGCACCAACTTATCCGATTCATGTTTTTGACCTTTTTCAACTTTCTTATAACAGAGAAATAGCGCTCGGATCCTAATCACGAAGAATAGCAAAATAATATTTTCTGAAGATGAGCTTAACAACAATTATATATAATAAAGGAGAATTCTTGTAATACAAGAATGTTAAGCTCATCTTTGTGAATGGTGTTATTCTCCATTCAGTTGTTGTTTATACTCTTGGGGCTCGTTAATGGAAGACAATCCCATTTCAAGGCAGGGGATGTTCTAATTGGCAATCTATGGAAATAAACGAGATGGAGACAGTCTATTTACGAGGTAGCTTGTACTTCATCGCTTTTAATGATGGAAGAGAGGTTGTGGACAGTCTATTTACAAGGTAGCTTGTACTTCATCGTTTTTGATGATGAAAGAGAGGTTGTGGAGTTGGTTTCAATTAATCTAACCACCGAGTTGTTTTGTTGCACTAACTTGCTCAGTGATGTGATTACCGATGACAACTATCTGCGTGGGTCGCTCACTTTGGTTCACTTTGGTCGATGATAGATGTACGCTAGCAATGTTTGATTTTGTTCATGGCGAGCTGTGGGTTTTGGATAGCTCCTCCAGCGCTGAAAGCGAGCCCGCCTATTGGATCCGACGCTACTCTTTTTCTGTGTAGGGGATTCACCTCTCCTTATATTTTTGTTCATGGCAACCTGTGGGTTTTGGATAGCTCGCCAGCGTTGAAAGCGAGCCCGCCTATTAGATCCGACGCTACTCTTTTTCAGTGTAGGGGATTCGCCTCTCCTTATATTTTGGTTTGTTATACAATCAATGTGGGATGGCAATGTTTTTATCCCAACACATCCGCCCCTTCAAGTGCAACCTGCCTGGATCGCGGGTTGACACTTGAACAAATTTTTTCTTCTTCTTCCGGGTCGAGACTCTCAATCTCTTTATAGCTCGCCCGATTTTTGGTTTTTACGACGGGTTTCGACATCTCAATCTCTTTTAGCCTACCCCAAAAGCTTAAGCCATTGTGTAGGGGATTCATCTCTCCTTATATTTTAGTTTGTTATACCACCCACAATCAATGTGGGATAACAATGTTTCGTTGTGTAGGGGATTCATCTCCCCTTATATTTTGGTTTGTTATACCACTCACAATCAATGTGGGATAACAATGTTTTTATCCCAAGAAGAACGGTGATGTGTTGATGTGGTTGGTGAAGAATTTATCCTTCAGACTTCTAGGCGGTACGAAGTATGAAATTAATAATGTATGTGTGTGTGGTTTCAGCGTACAACCTTGAAACAAAAAAGGAAGGGTTGCTTCTGCTGCAGAAAGAAGATGATAATGTTGAGATTCAGCGTGTTTGTGGCTACGTTGAGAGCTTGAATTTGCTCATATACATTAGGAATATCCGTTTAACCGCCATCAACTTTGTTAAACTCCGCCTTTCCTCATTTCTTATCGTGTTTTGGTAGAATCCTAAACTGGATATGGGCATTGGTAAATCAATGTTCCGCTTATAGGCTTTTCGTTTTGGTTAAACGTGATGACTTACATATGTAGAAATTAAGTTATGTGGAAAATCAATGGAATTTATGGACAATCAAAATTCAAAGCCAAAAGCTTGTACATTGCAAATTCGGATCTAAGTGCCGGTTCAAGGGTCCCCTTCGAATTAGACCATGGACATCGGAGAGATGTGTGAATCAAATGGGTGGACAGCTCATAACAAATACTGAAATGGAGGAGAGATAAAAGTTTGAGTCGAGGGGAACGAATCAACCCATAGCAGCGACTCAATTGTGAAAAAGTTGCTGCACTTTTGTTTTTACTTTTTTTTTTATTCTTTGGGTTATGCGTTGGCGAACTTGGCGCGCTCCCATTGGTCAGATTTCGACCAATGGGAACACGACGTGTGTCAGGGGTTTTAATTTGGTTTTTAATAAAATTAAAACCCTCCATTTCACCCATAATTATAAATTTTTATTTTTTAAAAAAAATCATTTTTGAATATGATTTATTTTTCTCTATCCAATAAACACCCATTTTAGATTGGTCGGGTTTCGGGTCGGGTTCGGTCATAATGAATTGTAGATTGGTCGGGTTTCGGGTTAAGTCGGGTCATGCCCATTCGGGTTCGGGTCAAAGCGGGTCGGTCTCGTTCGGGTTTCGGGTCAAGAGGCGGGTCGGTCTCATTTGAGTTTCGAATCAAAGTGAGTATAGCGGTATAGTTGGTTTGAGTTTTCGGTCGAATCATATTCGACCCGTTTGGATTATTGGGTTGATTTTGACTCGGTTGAATACTTAAATATGTAATTTACTTAAAATAAATGATTTTGACTCGGTTGAATACCCAATATGTAATTTACTTAAAATAAATGATTTTGACTCGGTTGAATACTTGAATATGTAATTTTGACTCAGTTGAATACACTCATTGTTATTGGCTCATCGGTTGTCGACCGATGTTCAAAAAAGTCATAATCGGAAATTCGATATTAGGCAACATCGTCCTTTTTTAAACATTTAAACCAATTGATCAGTGCTATAATTAAATCAAATTAATTGTACATTTAGGTTTTAACCTTATTTTAACTAGCAAGTTGCAAATTGACTTATTTGTGATTTGACTATATCATTGGCCCATATCATTTTTAGTTTTTGGCCCATTAGTTTTTTTTTCATTATTATTATTATTATTATTAGTTTGTAACAAATCTAGATATAAATAATTAATTCTATCAAAATATAATAATATAGATAAAAATAAAATAAGAACTACAAAATTATTGATTTGGATATAAATAATTCTTTCCGCGAAAAAATAGAATTATTATACTTATATTTATAAAAAGAATTATTCATAACCATAATTATGAAATTTAATAGAATTATTATACTTATATTTATAAAAAGAAGTCCATTTATAAAAACCGAAAACTACTAGAATTAATAGAATTTAATAGTCTAATATAATTTTTTAGGTGAAACCCCCCCTTAAGAGTTAGCTTTATGAAAATTAATAGAATTATTAACACTTAGTTATCAAAACCAATAGAAGTATTATACTTATCTGTGTTAAAATAAAAAAAACATTTAACATTCAAGCATTAAAATGTTGATGTTAAATAACCATTTCAATTCGGGTCGGGTCGGGTTCAAAGTCGGGTCGGGTTCAGAGTCGGGTCGGGTTTATCTGTATTCAGGTCTATTTCGAGTCGGGTCAGGTTCGGGTCGGGTTCGGTCTCGAGTTCGGGTTATGAATGACTCCAGATTTCCGGGTGTCGGTCGAGTTCGGGTGAATCGGGTCGGGTTTTCGGGTCGGGTCAGATTTTGCCAGCTCTAATATAGATATAGATATATACTACATCCGATCCAAAATATATATGTCGTTTGACTTTTCAACACGTATTTTAAGAAGGTAAAAACTATATAAAATATCAACTTTTTTTTAAATTATTTTTTTACAACTTTATATTTATTGGTAGTAAATATTAAATTGTAAAAAATAACAATAAAAAACTTAATATATTATATAATTTTTAGCTCATTCAAATACGTGTTAAAAAGTCAAACGACATGTATTTTGAAAACCATTCTGAAATAATTCAACCGGAAAGAACTTGCGGTAATACCCAAAGGCCCCCCTTGTATTGGTAATACCCAAAAGTCCCCCGCCACCGCTCTGGCGCTCTCATCGCTTCTCTCTGTTCTCTCGCTCGTTGCAAGTGGCCCAGTGCCAGTAGCCACCGCCACCGGAGACGGCCACCTGAAGTCTGCGCAGGTTTGACTCTCCTTTCCCGTTCTTCTCTCCCTTCGGCCTCGACTGCCCCCTGATTCACTGTTGCGGTTCATATCTAAAATTATGCAATTTTCGATTTGATATATAGATTGACCGAGGTTCGTTTCTCCGGCCACAGCGAGCTTGCCTTCAGCCCCTCACCGGCCCGGTCACCACACACCAACTGAGGTTCGTCAATTTTCCTTTTTTTTTGGCCTGAACTGGCTGTCGATTTCTCAAATTCTCAGCCGTGAAGTTTTCGATCTTCTCAGACTATGTCTAGTTCTAAATCTAATTTGTCCATCGATCCTGAAATATGAATACTTCTAAGATATGATCTGTGTCATCGAAATGTGGCTTGATAGATGTCCCGTTATAAATATGAACTGGCTGATGCAGGTTGCAACAGACATTAACCTTGACAGATTAACACCCCAAAACCTAAACAACAAAACTGTTCCATTTGCTTTGTCTGTTTGGTTGGAATATCATAGTGTTGTAATTGCTGATGTGGAAATGAATGAATTGTCCCAATGTGTCTCTTGACGAGTCGGAGTTGGAGGAAGAGGTTATTAGTTGAAGAATGATATCTTATGACATGTTGTTGATCCAAATGCACTGTAATTTTGAATTTACGGATGGTTTGATTTTATGTAGTGGATACGGGCCTCAAGTCATCACTCAGGGCGAAGATGGCTGATAAGTCCAAGCTACGAATGTCAACCATATACTTTTATATACCCAATATTATTGGTGAGTTCAGCAATATCTTGTCGCAGCCATGAATTCCAATTCACCATCGAATCATATTACTAATGAATGCAATTTCTCTAGGGCTTGTGATTTTAATGTTTTTCCTTGAATTGCATGTCTCTTATGCAGGTTACATCAGAGTATTAATGAACTGTTATGGTTTTGCAATATGCTTCTCTCAGAAAGAGCTTTTTGTTGTTCTGTACTTTATAAGGTGATTGGTCTATTATTTGGAGCTTTTCTTGTCTTTACGCTGACTACTAACTATCTATTTGCTGATATGATTTTGCGTGCAATGTAATTTGGTGGCTGTTCTGTTGCAGCTTTGTTTGTGATGGACTAGATGGATGGTTTGCCCGTAAGTTCAATCAAGGTATACAATTTTTTAACACCATTTTTTTAATTGGCCTGAAAAGATAAAATAGACTGTTGTCACTTGCATCTTGTTCTACATGGGTAAATGTTTAAAGCTCATAAACTTCTAACAATAGCATTGGCCAAAAGGCATTTTGGGTTTGTAGGGTTGTATGTATGGTGTGGCATGCATTCCTTAAGAGAAACTGTAAAATCAGTATTCTAGAGGCCACACATTAATTCTGTTGCTTACTCCCATACATTGTTCACGACATCAAAGCAATAGAGGGTGGGGATGGTGGAGTTATTACAGAGGCATCATGTTGATACTGATTCTGGGTTTGTTTGCATGTATGTTCATGTCATAAACAGCTTAAACATCATATGTTTTCTTCTATTTCTATAAATAAAAAACTAGCAGTGGCCATTAAATCTATATCATGAGTGTGAATGTAGAATTTTTGTTGAGATGTTATCATCCACATGGAGGAATATGTTTACTGCTACACAAGTGGAAAATTGCCCTAATTTCTGATGTGGAAATAAATTTTATGGTAAATCGAGCTTCAATCTTAGTTTTAACTATTTTGTTTGTGTCATATCCAGTATCAACCTTTGGAGCTGTTCTGGACATGGTGACAGATAGGTTTGCCTCTCACTTTCTCCATCAAGGATTACGTACATGCTATATTTCTATGATTACATATCTCATTACAATTAAATGTTTTTTTTCCCTCAGGATTAGCACTGCCTGTCTTCTTGTGGTACTTTCCCAAGTATACAGGTCACTTTTTACCCTAATTTAGGAGCATTTGCTTGCTGTTGTATATGTACATCTCTGATGCTTGCCTTAGGGATTATTTGCAGGCCTGGTTTAATTTTCTTATCATTGCTTGCTTTGGACATCAGCAGCCATTGGTTACAAATGTACAGGTATACCAATAAATTTATAGTTCGATCTAACTGTTACTCAAGTTTATTTTCCCTCTCAAGAGCTTTTGTGGTTAGTGGTTAGGACATTTGACACTGTTAAAGGAAATCCCAGATTTTGATTGCATAATTTACATTTTCTCAATGGAGCATTGTTTTTCAAACTCCGACATGCTTACATCATGTCATGTTTTATTTCAGTACTTTCTTATCAGGCAAGGCTAGCCACAAAGATGTAAAGGATAGTACTAATTGGCTTTTCAAGGCGTACTATGGAAATCGGATGTTTATGGCTTACTGCTGTGTGGCATGTGAGGTAATTAGTATGATTGTTAAGATGATAATGTCTAATTAAGCTGGTTGCTTTAAGTGAAGCTAATGTTTGAATGATGGCAGGTGTTGTACATAATCCTTTTTCTTCTTGCAAAGACCCAGAACGAAGAAGTGGTTAATGTATGATTTGATTGAAGTACAACATTTTTCTCATTAATATGATAGGTCACTAGCTCAGGGGGTTCAGTCATGTCATGATTCATGTTGTCTTTTTGTGTAGGTTCTTGTGACATCCGGGAAACAAAATTTGTTGCTCTGTCCTCTGCTAGCTTTGTCTCTGTTTGGATGGACCATTAAGCAAATCATAAACGTTATACAGGTAATTAATATGGTTTTCCTCTCTAGCTTATTTGCATAGGTATGCTGCTTACATCTTATAAAGCTAAGAGCTACTTCCCGATCAAAGTCACCTTCCATTTCCCTAACCTTTCTTGTAAAGAACGTATTCAACCATAACATATTATGAGGAAAAGAAGGGTATAGTTCACCTTGTCGTGCCCCTGCATTTCAAGGCATTATTTTGATACATAGTCCCTTCATTCACAAGTTAATATTATATCTGAAGCAATCTTCTTTCTTTATTATTTCTCTCTTTTAAAGATTCTTTCTCTTCATCTCCCATTTGCAGCTCAAGACTGCTGCAGATGCTTGTGTGCTTTACGACATCAACAAAAAGCAGTAGCTCAAATGTGACCTTCTGTATCGTGGGTATGGTCTGCTTGGAAATGAGGCGGTATTCCTTCACAAAGGAGCGCTGGTTGTAAAAGTTGATGCTTCAAAAAAAAAAAAAGAGGATGTTGATTGTGTTGATGACTCTGCCCCTTGATGATGTTTAACGTCACTTATCCAGTTTGGGGACGAAATTTCCACCTTTTTTCTGGGACGCAATTTGGTAATTGGTAACTGGCGATTGTTTCTGTAATTTCGTATACAGATGGAGTATGAGAATTTTGGGTGCCTTACCTCTGACGCACACTGTTTGTAGGTGTAAAAACTCTGGTGTATTCAATTTCCCAAAATGGATTGGGTTCTAGGTGTTTTGGTTGGTTACACGTTGGTGTAACCAAAGGGCTCGTAAAACAAGAATAATAGAAGGGAATGGATGCAAAACAAAGTCGGATATTCCCCTTCTAGCCTTCGTGAATGATATCATCATATTCACGCAAGACACCTCTTTTGCTTGAGTTAAAGTAACAAAAATATCATTGAAGACTATTGTAAGATGTTAGGCCATAAAGTAAATTTTCACAAATCTACATTTCAAACAACGGGAGAGATGTAACGCGATCTAGAATTGTTGTACTAGAAAGCTGCCGAAACATCTCATTTATAAGAAACTTAGGAAATTTTTTGGGTTGTCCAATTATAAATGGAAGGGTAAACAAGGAAATATTTGAGGATATCGTATGTAAATTTAAAGAACAACTAAACAAATGGCGTGCCAGACTGCCAATGCTCTCTCTCAACAAGGGCCATCGAAATGTGGCTTGATAGATGTCCCGTTATAAATATGAACTGGCTGATACAGGTTGCAACAGACATTAACCTTGACAGATTAACACCCCAAAACCTAAACAACAAAACTGTTCCATTTGCTTTGTCTGTTTGGTTGGAATATCATAGTGTTGTAATTGCTGATGTGGAAATGAATGAATTGTCCCAATGTGTCTCTTGACGAGTCGGAGTTGGAGGAAGAGTTATTAGTTGAAGAATGATATCTTATGACATGTTGTTGATCTTCCTTGATTATGTTTCTCTTTTGAACTTGCTTTACGCTGTTGCTGAACTCGCTTGATTATGTTTCTCTTTTGAATTTTGACTTATTAAACACTTGTTAGTTTTAATGTAGTTTCCTTTATGTTGAGAGAATGAAAGGTGTGAAGAGACCAAAAGAGTCCCACATCGACAATATAAACAAAGAAGCCTTAGTATATAAGCTAGTGGGCTACTCCTTCTATTGTCAATTGGTTTTGGGATGGAACCCCGCTTGGCTTATGTGCTAGGCTATTAGCGCCTAGGTCTTTTTCGAACATTTTGGTGTAGAATGTCTAATTTAATAATTTATATTTTTCATTTAACAATATCTTTAATAAGTAACAACTGCTTTTTTTATAGAATATAATCCCTCTCTTTTTTAATATTAAACTTGGATGAATGTTTGCCTTAGAAATTATTTAGAGAAAATTGGACGTAGTGTACTCTTTTCAAGTTTTGTTTAACTAATTGTACCCCTCAATTTTGGTTTTGGTAATTGTACTTTTTTAAAGGTAGATATTACATATTTACCCTTACAATTAATTTATACCTTTTTCAATTTTTATCCTTTTTTAGAATATTGATGAGGAAGATATTGTTAACAAATAAGATTTTATCCTATTTTTTTTTAATCCTTTTTTAAAAAGATTGGTGATAGAGATATTTAACAAGCTTTTATCCTTTTTAATACTAATAAGTTAGATTACTGCAGACGGATTATCAAAGGAGAATTTTCTAGGGTACAACTTCAACAATTTTCTAGGTTACAGGTAATACGTTACTCTCCAAATTAATTGATTACAATCATTTATCGATCCATTCTAACCTAAATTATTGTGTGCGAATGATTTTATTGTAACAATTTATGTTTCTTTTTCCAGTTTGCAGCGTAGAGATGACCGAACAAGACGAGGGAGGGTCCATATC
The DNA here is from genome assembly GCA_963922045.1 of Persicaria maculosa. Lineage (NCBI taxonomy): Eukaryota > Viridiplantae > Streptophyta > Magnoliopsida > Caryophyllales > Polygonaceae > Persicaria > Persicaria maculosa. The sequence continues at coordinate 79,718,809 of OY998255.1, read as the reverse complement.
ATCCCAAGTTCAACCACAAATTGAACCTCCAACATTGAAGGTAAATCGGCATACTATATAATTTAGGTATTCTGTAAGTCTAGGTAAGTGACAACTCTCTTTTTCCTTCACGTAGTTTTCTTACAGGATAAAGCAAGACTACCCTGACAAAGGACGAAGCAATAACCTTTCTAAAATGCAGTTGATACAACTTATTATGGATAATTCGAACTAGATCTTCATAACTTGTATCCAACTTTAAAATAATTGCTTTATATTCATATACTCCATTGAATTGCCAAGTACCATCTTCCAACTCCCAATGTCCATTGTAGTATACGGTAAGAACAATTGCATCCATCCTTTCCAATATATTACAATAAAGGTAAACATTACATTAATCATTCATGTAATACGATAATATTCATGTAATACAATATCATGAGTTCCCTACAAGAAATCATACTCCTGTAATACATTACTATTCATGTAATCAATTCCTATAATGAATGAACTCTTTTACCCATTACAATTCCCACATTTGTCTTCCAGATTATCACAAGAAATCATTGTACCTCACTAAAGTAGCATACAATTCCTGTAATTATTGATTTACTATAATGAACGGATTCTTGTACTCATTACTATAACCAACTACAATAACATACAATTATTGTAATAAATGATTACATGTAATGATCAATTCTTGTAGTGAATGAAATCTTCTCACCATTACTATACCCACATTTGTCTCGTAGAGTTGTATTACAAGAAATCACTCTAACAAACTAAATTAGCATATAATTCTTGTTAGTAATGATTTATTGTAAGGAACGAATTCTTGTACCCATTAATATAACCAACTACAATATCATACAATTATTGTAATAATGAATGATTTCCTGACCGAATCCTGGTAAACACGGGTATCGAAGAAGTAGCATACAATTCTTGTAAAAATAGATAACGATTATTGTAACCTAAATTATTATCCCTACCTAACCATAATCGAAGACAATAACCGTAGATAAGATATCTATTCCCTAAATCTTCCATCGACCCTAAATCTTTTGCTCTTTCATCTACTCTGCATCGTCCTTTTTTTGAAAATCATAAACATTGATGACGAGTTTTTGCGTCCGTGTCGGACGGTAACTCCCGTGGTTGAATTAGGGTTCTCAAATCATGGAAGTTACAATAACAATCAAATAAACATAAAAATCAAATTTACCAACCTTCAATATCTTCGCAATCACCGTACTTCAAGTAAGATGGAATGAGGGATGAGTGTCGCTTTTGGAAGAGAGGAATGGAAAAAATGAGCGTTGATGGAAACCGCTTGAGCGTCAATAGATTTATTAGTTACAAACAAATCAAGGGCAAATCTGTCATAATCAAAAGAGAATCTACAAGGGTACATCTACTAAAAGAAAACTTGAATTGGGTATAACTACCCAATTTATGTACCAAATTTGTTCAATTCATTCTTCTAATATGATGATATCACATGTGTATGGTAGCGGTTAAAAGGGCAAGTTGGGATGATCTTCCCTCAGATTTGTGGGAGAATATTGGAAAACACCTCACGACTCGGCTTGATATCTTACGCTTTCGATCAGTGTGTACGTAAGAAGTGGCGACTGAACGCAACCTGTTTACGCTGGGATGTGAGTTGTTTCCTCATTTGATGCCTATAGCTATGATCGATGGTGTCGTTTGAAGAGACGAGTCAAAGAGGCTTGTTCCGTACTAAAATCGATTTTCCTAGGCCAGACTTGTTTAGTTGCCCCTCAAGTGCATCCATGGCGCTAAGGCCTACCATCTTCGCAGATTGAACTTCGAAGCCATGCCAGTATCTATGTGAAAAAGACTGTTCTGATTTCTTCGGATTCTACTAGTACGTGTGAACCCTAGTTACGCGTCTGATGTTACCGTAGTTGCTCATTTGAGGCAGACTAGCATTGATGAGGCTAAGAGGATCTCGTGAAAATTGGTATTGGGACACCGACTTCAATTAATAGACAGGCAGGTTTATCAAGACATTGCCACTTACAAAGGACAACTATGCACACTTGACCGTTGGGGAAGGGTTTTCCTCATGGATTACAACTCCTTACAGATGACCCAAGTCTGTGATTCATCATCGAGATTGCAGGATTTGCAGGTGAAGTAATACAGAAGCAGTTGTGTCAGGTTAGTGATCGGCTTACAAGTTAAGTGTACGGCTTCAAAAGTGGCTCAAGGTTAAAGGAGGACTGAATTTCGACATAGCAAACGCCGGTGCTTAGCTCATCAGATGATCACGTAGAAAGGATTGTATATGATCTTTATGCGCCCCTTTCTCTTTCACTGTGTTTAAGCTATTGTATGTTAGATCTGCTATTCCCTTAGAGCAGATAAACCTTAATTTGACCAATTGTATCCAGCTCTTCAGATCCCTTTGGCTGCTAGTGATTGCACAACTTGGCTGAATTTTGGCAATGTACTGTTCTACTGTCATATTGTGCAAACCAGACAAAGTGTGGAGATTTCAGGTTTGGCTGTTGTGTGTTTGCATTTCACCATCCTCTTCTAGCTTAACTGGCTTGCAACTACAGACTCAATGGTAGTTGGAGATTTATTGTCTTCGTCGTTTTCTTTTACCCGTGTATAGTATGATCTCACAAACTGGACTCATGAGTCATGACCGGAAAACATTGTTAGGACTGCACGGAGGAGCTACAAAACTGCCAACCAAACTGCATATTGAAATCTGAAAAGGCTTTGAGGGATCGGAGTCATAAATCAAGGTCTCGTGCCGATGACTTTGTAGGAATCATTGAGAGATATATAGAGTTTGGGTAGAGATATAGAAAGGAAGGTAATCAAATAAAAATCATCTATTTTTTTAAATGAGATAATAATTAAATGAAAACTTTAATCTCGCTAAACAAAAATTAAAGCTTACTTTGGATGATAAAATTAGATCTTTATATTTTGATGGGTATAAACTAGACCTGTCAAACAGGGCATTCGGGTTGGGTTCGGGTCGGGTCACTTCGGGTTCCGAGTAATACGTGTTTCGGGTATTTTCGGATCCGGGGTAATACGGGTTTGATCGGGTTTTCGGGCTGGTTATTTTTTTTTTTAAATAAAAAAAATCACGATTTGATAATTTTGCGATAAATTTAAAATTCTAAAGTTAAAGACGTTGTTCATAAGTTCTGGTGCTTGTAATTATATACTATATTTGATCTAAAATATTTGATTTTTATTATTTCTCGTAATTTTTAATAAAATGTAATAATATATAAAATATCAAAATTTCAAATAATTTTTTAAAAATAGTTTCATGCAATTAGTAATAAGCATAGAATTGTTTTAATGTTTTAATATTTTAATATTTTTTAGAATTTTTATCTTCTTAAAAAAGTCCGTTGAAAAATAAAAAATCAAATACTATCGATCGGACGGAGTATTACACAATACAAATAAATATAAAAGTTGATTTGAAAATGAAAGATCAAGTGATTGTAATTATAAAATGTAATAAATTAGAATCTCCATAAAAAAAATTAATCATATATAATTATAAATCAATCTGGTCAATCGGGTCACCGGGTCAAATGGGTAAATTGGGTCAATCGGGTCACCGGATTGAAACCCAGATTACCCAGAAAATTTCCGGGTATGTCAGGTTCGGGTCGAAAAAAATTTCCGGATCGAAATTTTTTCGGGCGTTCGGGTCGGGTCAACCGAGCCAGGTTGTGTTTTGACAGGTCTAGTATAAACCAAATTTTGAAGTTTTTTTTGATGTGTATATAGATAAAATAATAAATTTTACGTAATGAATTATGCCTTAAGAATATTATCTAAATTTAAATAGAATAACCTATAATAAATTATAGATATATATGGATAGATTATGATTTGAGATATATAGATAGATAAAAAATATTATCTAATTGAGTCACCTTAACAAGGACACTTTCACCCCTCTGCTCGACAAGATTGGTGGCCGGCTTGCGTCTTGGAAGGGCAAATATTTAAGCTTAGCAGGGAGAATCACACTCACTAAATCTGTTTTATCTTCGATCCCTGTCTACGTTATGTCATCGGTTATGTTGCCTGCTAATACATGTGAACAAATTGATAAAATCTGCAGAGGCTTCATTTGGGGCAGCACGGAGGAACGGAGGCGGATGCACCTGGTCAATTGAAACGAGGTATGCAGGCCTAGGGAGCTTGGAGGATTGGGCATTAGAGCCATGAGGGGGCTCAATTTGGCCATGACGGGTAAGCTAATGTGGAGGTTCTTAACCAGCCGTGAGGGGGAGACTTGGAGCGATATTCTTCGTGCCAAGTATACCCGCACCCTATCGAGTGGCTTGACCGACACTTCCCATGTCTGGTCGAGTATGCTACAGAGCTCGACGGAGATCGTTGCGGCGGGGTTTCGTTGGATAATTGGGGATGGGAGGCTCGTTCGGTTTTGGACCGATGATTGGACGGGAGATGGGCCGTTGCTTAGTGTGGTCCGGGTTCCTATTGATGACGTGACCAATGCCCGCACGGTCCGGTCGTACTGGAAGGCCCACGAGGGCTGGGATTGGGAGGCGCTACACCCACTTCTCCCGGCCACCATGATGATGAAGCTGGCGGCGATCGGTCTGGATGAGTCGGACTTGGTCGAGGATCGTCTATGTTGGCGGGCAACTCCTGATGGGAATTACTCCGTTAAGTCAGCGTATGACCTGATTAGGGGAAACCATATGGTTAGCTTCAATGATACGCAAGTATTTAGGAGGATTTGGGTGTTGAAGGTGCCCGAGAGAGTCCGGTGTTTCATTTGGTTAGTGCTGAGAGGCGCCATTCTTACGAATGAGGAGAGATTTCGTCGTCATATCGCCACCGACCCTTGCTGCAGTGGGTGCCCAGGCCATGCCGAGACCCTCGACCATTTGTTTCGGAGTTGTTGCAAAATCGATGGGTTCTGGAAAGCGTTTGGTTGAAGGTGCCCGAGAGAGTCCGGTGTTTCATTTGGTTAGTGCTGAGAGGCGCCATTCTTACGAATGAGGAGAGATTTCGTCGTCATATCGCCACCGACCCTTGCTGCAGTGCGTGCCCAGGCCATGCCGAGACCCTCGACCATTTGTTTCGGAGTTGTTGCAAAATCGATGGGTTCTGGAAAGCGTTTGGCAGGCCGACTAGCAGCCGGTCGTTCTTTGATACCCCCTTCGCCCCCTGGTTGAGGGCGAACTTGCTTGCGTCAGAGGACTCTGTTGGAGAGATTGATTGGGCTAGCGTCTTCGCTTTGGCTCTTTGGTGGGTTTGGAGGTGGCGGAACGACTGAGTGTTCAATGGCAACGAATGCATGGTGGACCAAGCGCAGTTCATTAAGACTAAAGCGCGTGAGTATGCCTCAGCTTGGAGTCGTTTTGGTGCCCGAAAGGTCAGTGTCGAGAAGCACAGGGCAGCTATAAAGTGGGAGAAGCCGAATGCGGGCTGGATCAAGGTCAATGTTGACGGAGCTGTTGCGAGGGATGGAAGTGCTAGCGCTGGTGGAGTGTTGCGGGACGCCGAGGGGCAGTGGCTGGTTGGCTTTGCTCGTCACGTCGGCTGTGCTACGGTGCCAGTGGCAGAATTGTGGGGGCTGCTCGAAGGGCTCCGACTAGCATGGGAGGAGGGCTATAAGCATGTGATAGTGGAGTCGGATTCTATGACTGCTGTCACTCTTCTTAGGAAGGGCGTGGACCGTCATCACCCCCTCTCTAGCCTGGTACAGCAGTGTCGGAGCTTACTGAGCCGAGACTGGGAGACTCAGTTGAGGCATGTCTTCAGGGAAGCGAACTCTGTCGCTGACTCCCTCGCGGCGCTCGCCTTTTCTTATCCTATCGGTGTACATAGAATTTTAATTCCGCCTTTAGAGATAGATGTTATTGTTGAGGAGGATGCTAGGGGAAGGGCTACTCCCCGTTTAGTTCATGTGTAGCCCGCTTTCGGTATTTCATATTGTTGAGAGCCCGACTCTCACGCTTTCTCACCAAAAAAAAAAATTAAAGATTATTACAATAATTAATTGTTATAGTTCAAGTTTTATAGATAGGTCTTTTGATCGCGTCGTTCCTTTTGTTTTTATTTTAAGGTTTACTCTTCGATTGCAGATTCTACGGCCAACATGGGTGCTGATAGTTTGATCATAGTCGCTACTCAATTTATTCATTGGTAAGTTTGATTTTGTCTTGAATATTTAATTATTTGTGACATTGTAAAATCTTAAAGTTTGATTTGTGTATGTCGTGAGTTTATTCATACTTAAAGTCGTTTATATTATATATATTATATTTATATATATAGATAAAATAATTTAACTTTCTTTTCAACTTGGGTGTATCAATTTTTGGGGCGTTTTGCAAAATAGCCACGAAATTGGACCTAATTTGCGAAATAGACGCGTTTTGGGACAAATTAGGGAAATAGACGCAATATAAACCCCTCGTCTCTCTCCTACGCGTTCCGTCTCTCCCCGGACCTCTCTCGCTCTCTCGATCTCTTCTCCCCGGACCTCTCTCGCTCTGTCCAACGCCGATCATCTCTCCGAGCCGACGATTTTATCGTTTCTCCCATCGATCTGCTCGTTACCTACACCGATTCGTCTGGTCTTGCCATAGATGAGCAACGAGCGAGCGTGGTCGAGCAGCCGGAGCGAGCGAGTGGCCTTCATCACCTCAGATCTGGTTGTATTGTAGGTAATTGTCGTTTCTTCTGAATATACCAGACTTTTCCTTACCAAATTTGCGCCGAAGGCGCAAATTTTCTTCGAATTCCATTAATCATTGACGTTTCTGAGAAAATTCTAAAATTTGGCGCAAATTTTCTTCAACCGATCGAAGATCGATTGAAATTGGAATTGGAGGTTGGAGAGATTAGAAACAATTGTTATAGATGGAATTGGACAGCCTGCTTTGCTTCTCGTTCATGGATTCGCCACTTAGTTTGTTTTGCTTTGCTTTGCTTTGCCTAGAAACAATTGTTATAGATTGATTGAAATTTGCTTTGCTTCTATTCCTCACTGGCTCAGTTTCCTGAGATCTGAGATCTCAGTCCGAGATTTGAGATCGAGAGATGGCGAGAGATGGTTTGATTGAACTTGTTTGTTGACAGAAAATTTGCGCCAAAGGCGCAAATTTTGTTTGATTTTTGATGTATCAATCAATGTTGTGGTCTCCAGTCTATGTTATCTTCTATAAATCAGGTTTGATAAAATCTATATTCCTATTGTGGTCTCCAGTCTATATTATTGCTTACATCTTCCTGTTTCATTTCTTTCTCACAGAAATTCTTAGTGTTTCTTGAAATCTTCAAGAAACACGCTTAGGGCTAGGTGTTGAGCAGATATTACTTATGGCTAGGTGTTGAGCAGGTTTCTGTATATAAAATTTTCTTGATGGTTAATGTGTGTTTTATGGTGGATTTGTGCTTGCTAGATACATGATGAGACCAAGAAGTTTGCTTATCAGACTGGTGTAAAGGTGACTGTGGCTTATGGTGGAGCTCCAATGGTGAATCAGGTTATTGCAGCTTCCATTTTTAAGCCTCTTGTCAGTTTGGTTGATCTTGCTGCGTCTGAGTCTGGTGATAAGCAGCTGTATTGGCATCTGGCCCCGATATTTCTGGAAGGATTCTCTTCCAAACTCTATTGGCATCTGCAATGAAAAAGTTAGTTCTGTTAATCAGGTTGAGGAAGCGGAAATTGCAACGAAAGCTGACACAAGAGAGCTCAGGAACTCTCCAAGGAAATCTCAGCTATGAAGGAAACATTTGCGCAAGTGCATCAAGCAACAAGAGAAGATAAACAGGACCTAGCAAAGGTCTTCGAAGAGAAGAATGTGCAGAGACAGACACATATAGCCAACGTTGAAGAGTCGGCAAAGAAGTTACATGTAATGAAGAGTCAGTATGATCCTACAGTAATTAAACACCTTGAGACCCAGTTAGCTGAAAAATTGAGTGAGGTCAATACCTTGCGAAAGGAAATGGATGAAGCAAAAGCTTTAGATGTAGAGACTCTGAGAGATGTCAGTACAGGGCTGGACAGCGCAAAGGAGTCACTTCAAAAGGTAAGAGAAAAGTGTCGTCCACAAGTTGGTGGAATCACTCAAGTGTGAACTAGAGACCTTGAGAAAAGAGCATGCAGAGTTGAGAGAGAAAGAGGCAGAAATTGAATCTGTTGCAGGGAATCTGCATGTCAAGCTCAGAAAGAGCAAATCTGATCTTGAGATTTGTCTCTCGGAGGAAGCTAAAGTTAGAGGTGCTTCAGAAGAAATGATTGCAACTCTTCGCCAGATATCAGCAGAGAATGAGAGTGCTCAGCAAGAAGCATAAAAGCTGAAGATCAAGGCTGAACAATTAGAGAAGGAAGCTGAAGCAGCCAAAGCTTCACTGCAGGAGGCTGAGAAGCTTCTTGAGACAGCACTTGAAGAAGCTGAGCAAGCAAAAGCTGCCGAGGAAAGTGCCCTTGAACGAATCAAGATCATATCAGAGAGAACCAATAATTCTCAAGAAGGACTGCTGACTGCTGATTTGTATTCATTCAATTCCAATTGAAGATGTAGCCCACTTTCACTTTGTCTGTCTGTCTTTTAACTCAATCCATGGATCAACCAACTTTTGTTGTCGCTGCCAACAGACATTCCCCCCACAGCCTTTTTCTTTTCTGTTGTTTTCTTTTTTATACTAGCTATATCTCCATATACTAGCTATATCTCCATATACTGCACATTTAAGTTCTAAAATTGCACATTCATACTAAAATTGCATTTTTTTTTCCGTGTCAGCACTTTTTGAGTTTTTATATCGGTGTGCAAATATAAGTTTACGTTGTGCAAATATAATATTGTGTTGTGCAAATATAAGTTTATGTTGTGCAAATATTAGTTTATAAAATTGCACTTTTCATATTTATATTTGACTTATAAAATTGCACTTTTCATTTTTATATTTGTACTTTTTCAAAGTAAAATTGCACCAATCTCCCATGTTGTGCATTATATAGTCTATTGATGAGCAAAAATAAGACCATGTTGTGCAATATTCTATTGAGTAAGTATAAAATAATATTGAGAAAAAAAAAAGCTCATGGTAAGCAAAATTTCACAAGTCTCAATGGTCGTGCAACTCTTACAACAGAGTCGTGCAACTCTTAAAACAGAGTCGTTCAACTCTTAAAAATAAGATGATGTTGTGCAATAATTTATTGATAAAGTATGAAATTATATTGAGAGAAAATAAGATCATGTTGAGTATAAATTCACAAGTCTCGATTGTTGTGCAAAAATAACCTATAGTTGAGCACAAATAAGAGTAAGTTGTGCAAATATAAGAGGACGTTGTGCAAATTTAATCATAAGTTGTGCAAATATGACCCTAGTCTAGTTTTTATTTATTTTATTTTTTTAACTTTTTATCGTGCAAATATAATAGTACTTTGTGCAAATATAACCATAAATTGTGCAAATATGATCCAAGTCTAGTTTAGAGTTGCACTTTTTTCCGTGTCAGCACTTTTTTTCCCATGTCAGCATTTTTTTTAGAGTTGCACAAGCATGGATAACAATTTCACAAAGAATCGAAGAAGCACATGACAAATGAATCATAAGCCGATCAAATGATGTCGAACAATTCCATCAAGCCTGGATAACAATTTCACAAATATGATCCAAATCTAGTTTTTTTTTTCTACATGGATAACAATTTTTTTTTACTTTATAATATTATTCGTGCGCATTTTATTCTAATTTGTGCACTTTTTATTCTATTTGTGTCAGCACTTTTTTCAAATAATTTTTTTTTTCATGTCAGCACTTTTTTAAAATAAGATCATGTTGAGAATAAATTCACAAGTCTCGATTGTCGAGCAAATCTTAAAACAGAGTCGTGCATTTCTTACAACAGAGTCGTGCAACTCTTCCAACAGAGGCGTGCAACTCTTAAAATAGAGTCGTGCAACTCTTACAACAGAGCCGTGCAACTCTTAAAACAGGGCCGTGCAACTTTTGAAACATAGTCGTGCAACTCTTAAAACATAGTCGTGCAACTCTTAAAACAGAGTCGTGCAACTCTTAAAATAGAGTCGTGCAACTCTTAAAACAGAGTCATGCAACTTTCTTGCCTAATTTTCTCATCTAAACAAATCTCAACTAAAATTGCACATTCAAACTAAAATTCCACTTTTCGTGTCAGCGCTTTTTGTTGTGCAAGTATAACTTGATGTTGTGCACATATAACACTATATTGTGCAAATATAACTTAATGTTGTGCACATATACCATTGAGCTAAGAGGCATTTAAAAGCTAATTAAGTACTAGACGAGAGATAGAAATATAATATTTGTAACATATCCTATAACATTAAAAAAAAGTGAAAAAATAAGATATATTAGTGTTGACACCGTTAGTGCTGACACCGCTATCAGGGGTGATACAGTTAGTGCTGACACCGTTATTAGGAGTGACAACAACTTTGTTAGTTTGTTAAATAAGTTTTGCGCTCTATGACAACCATTTGTCTATTTGTTTACTATATTTTTCATGGCTTTCTTTTAGCCATCTAGCCCGTATTCAAATAGCTCAGTTTTGGGTCATAACACAAATGGAATTTCAGTTCAGCATCTTTCATGAGGATAGCATTGATGGATTCCAACTCAGCTGTTTTCCCAGTAGCTTCTTCCAAAACTCTTCCTTGCTGTTGTAGTTGAAATTTCAGTTCAGCATCACTAAGCGATTGGCATGATTCTTCCAGGTCCTTTGATCTTGTCCTTAATGCTTCAAGCTCAGCATTTGCATCAAAAAGGGAGTTCTCCAAGAGTGTATTCCTTTGTGAGAGTGTGTCTCCAAATTCTCGGTTGTTATGGCTAATTGAGAGATCAGAGTGGCCTTCTCAGCAAGAACTGTGGACTTCTCGTTCATGAGCAGCTGACATGACTCCTCCAATGCCTTAACCTTCTCTCTTGCATCCTCCAACGCAGCACTTATTTCTGAGAGAGAATGCTCCAAAAGGGCTTTCTTTTCAACAAGTTTTTCCATCACACTCAACTTCGCAGGATGAGAACTCAAAGCTGAAACACCATTTAATCTTGAACTCAAAGCTGAAACACCATTATCAGCCCATTTATGCTGTTAAGCTCGTCGGATCAGGTAACTTATATTCACGACAATGTCATTAGTTGGTCAGGTTGCTTCAAGGTTTGGGTTATTTATGCTATCTTGGTTCACAAAGTCAATGCGTCTATTGCCTGGAAATCATCAAAGATCAGTCTGTCAACATCATTGGAGGTAAACTATGCAGTTTTGTGGTTATGTTGCTTCAATGGTTACTTGAAAAATGTTGCTTCAACAGATATCTCAGCTTCTCTACTCTGGCAGTTTTGCTTTAGCTTTGAGTTCTCATCCTGCGAATTTTGCCAAAATATGAGCCTATGTGGGAGTCGAACCCACATCTATGTGTGTATACACATCGCTCTCCCCATTGAGCTAATAGACTTTTAAAAGTACGATACTTTAGAGGTGCACAACTCTAACTCTATTTTAGAGTTTGCACAATGGGACTACTATTGCAAAATTCTTAGAGTTGCACAATAGCACTCACAATTACGACTTTGTTTTCACCAATAAGACTGCTAGAATCTTCAGCAGATTTAATTTCAACTGATGCAGGGCCACTCTGCTTCTTCAGATAAGTAACAATACCCTCAGCCTCACGAGGACCTTTGTATTCCTGGATATCTTTCCCCCCATTCCTAAAAATTTCCAGTGTAGGGAAACCCTTAACATCATATGAGGAAGCCAATCCTTTATTTGAATCTTCATTGTCATCAACTTTAGCTATAACAATGGGAGGATCGTGGCTGCTCAATATTGAGGCTGCTTTCTCATACTACACATTCGACCACATTGAAAACATTTCAATAAGCAGACAATTGTGATAGTAATGCAATGATCAAGTCATAAAATATGTTAATATCACCCAAAAAGGAGCATAAATACCTCTGGAGTAAGTTTCTTACAGTGACCACACCTGCAATTAAAATTCAGAACATGTAAATATGCAAGGTATTCTCTTCAAATAATTTAATCAGGAGGAGCAAATTCATCTCAAACGTAACAATAACTGAAAGAAGCCAGACTGCACTTTCACTGAAGAAGGAACAGAAGCTAGATACCAGATTCAATAAAGTTAAAAGATAACAAGATTAGCCACCAAAATCAGACACTAAAAATGATCTAGGATAGGAAGATCACTTACCGGGGGTGTATATTCGTGAATGAAGACCAGGACCAGGGATCGGGAGAAAATTGAATGCTACAAAACAATGATACTAGTGCAATTCCAGCAAATGATAGCTATACATTTCAGATGCTCCACTAAGCCTCTTCATTTCATGTGAGAAATTACATGCTACACAGCTGATATTCATTTTTTCATGCATAAAGTTACCAAGAACAATGTGCATCTACAATCCAAATAGGTGTGCCTTGCTTTTCAGTACTTCAGCAGGTAAATAGTCTATTAACAGCATTCAAATTACAATTGCCCCATATCTGCATAAAACCAAATTGAGAAGAAACAGCTACCGTCTATTAGGAGTTTACATCCATTAACTCTGCCAAATCATTTTCGGGAAAAGAATCTCCCATCATATCTTTCTTTATGAGGACTCTGACAGAGGAGTTACCTCCTATCATTGGTTTCTTTGTTACCATGGTAACAACTTAAGGTACTAAAAAACCATCAAATTTTAAAGAAAATATGCAGTAGACAACAGTTTTATCCACCTAAGAACGAGTGATCAACTCCCTTTTTTCCAAGCTAAATGTAAAATAAATTCTGTCTGATAACCCCACATTCATAAAACTAATTTAAAAAACTTGCGTCGGGAGATGGCAACAAACTTGAGGACAAAATATTGCACATAATTAGATGAGTATTCTCTTACATTGTATCATGAAACAAAAGAAAAAAAGCAGGATCAGCATACCTTGATTGATAAGATTCATTCAAGCTAGACATCAAAAATTCATGGTTTCTTCAGCAAAGCAAAGGCTGTGATAACACACCAAAACCTATGTGGGTCTCCCCTAATCTGAATGATGCAAGCATTAGCAACTGCTAAACCTTCATTAGAAAAGAAATTTTTATGAGCAAGGAAATCCAAGTTGACATTAGAAAAGAAATCCTTGATTACAACAATAGAAAATCATAGAAGTTGATTTATTTCTTATAATGCTAACAGTTTTAAGAAAAAGGCCACCAACCCCTACAACTCCTACAAGCAATTTCAAAATTAACCATAAATCCATTATATGGAAGCAACAGGTCAACAGCCTTGGAGTTGCACAACTAAGCCTTGGAGTTGCACAACTCAGCCTTGGAGTTGCACAACTCAGCCTAGGAGTTGCACAACTCAGCCTAGGAGTTGCACAACTCAGCCTAGGAGTTGCACAACTCTCTCTTAGAGTTGCACAACTCTCTCTTAGAGTTGCACACCATGGCGATCTAATTGTGGGTTAGGTTTAGTAATTTTAACATGGCGATCATAACTTAACTACTTAATCAGGTAAATCATGACATGAGGTTTAGTAGTTAAAATACCTTTGGTGGCTGCCTCATTGAGTAAAGCATTGTCTTCAATGACAAAAGAAACGCATTTTCACCGTACTAGCTTGGTGGCTGCTGTGTCTCTTCCTTTGCTGAAGCCTTTTCATGCTTGGGCTTTTTTTGTATTAATTTACCTGAGATTTTAGAACACTTATAAGCTTGAAGAATGGGCAATCTAAATTTCAGTAGCAACGAAATTACATGCTCACAACCCAGCGAAATAAGGCTAAGTTATGAGTTCAACAAAATGCACACACCTTGAGAGCGTTTTGGATGATTTGTACACCAATCTTCTGATCAAAATTTCTGTGATTTCAATCCAGTTTCGAACATGCTATACTTACTTGAAGACAATGCTTTACTTGAGAGCGTTTTGGATGATTTGTACACAGCCTGGAGTTTATCCAACTCTTTTGAGGCATATAGAAGAGCAACACCGCCACCTGAATGTGTGCAGAGAGGGTAGCTGACAAGTACCTGCTCACATCTTTCCTCTAGCGCTTTTTTTGTCACCAGAGCCATCAAGGATCAGAGTGTCATCCTTTGATATAGTGACCTAATAAACAAAACACTTCTAAACATTAGAGCAATAGACAAACCCAGCAGCGATGTTACAAGATCCTGATTCAAACCACTTACTTTCAAACGAGTTGGGAAAATACCTAAAGTTTCGCCATGGACAATTTCAAGATCTGCGATGCTTCAGTTGTGGTTGCAGGCTTGCAGCAACCAAATTTGGTCCCTACTATATATAAAGAGAGGGCATATAAAGTCAAAAATGTTAACTCATCAAAATATCACATACCATTTACACTTCTGTTTATACGATTCAATACAAGGACTGAAGTTGTTTTGATTCATATTTCACATGTAAGTTCGTCTTTAAGTATCTTGTTCCATAAATTTCGTAAACAAATACAAGTTGAGCTGTTCAGATATTAACTACAACTACAGCAAAAATCTCAATATAGACGGGTAATTGAAGTGGCATAGAACAACTACAAAATAAAGGAAAGCACATGGCAGCAAGAAAGAGTTCTAGATGATTACCACACAAGGAAACGAACAACAGCAGATCAAAATTGCAGCTGAAGCTATCTCAGACAATAATACACAAGAATTTGCCATGTTTCATTCCCAAGAGTGTGCAATACTAATTGCTCTAATTGAGGACTTACCTCGACGTTACGAGAAGTGGGAGCGTGAAATTCATATTGATTTACGTTGCTGCCATCATCAAGCATGCTCTGAGCTAAGCGTCGTTGACAGAGAGGCTGTTTTATTACTTGTTATTGTCCTTTTGCCGTCTGAAGAACAGCACAGCCACCATGGGGCTGAATTCGTGGCTTCCACATAATCTGAAATTACAATTTACAAACACAATCACACGCCAAATGAGCAAATACAAAAACCGGCCAACGACTCCAGCCTTTAATCACGCTCTCGAATGAAGAAGTCGGAAAATCGCAATTTCGGAATTCGGATTTACCAAAAACAGGAATCCGGCCAGCGACTCCAGCGAGATCCAAGGCGGATCTTTCGTTGACGATATAGGAGAACCGGTGGCGTTGGAAGAGAGCGAAGCAAAGGACGAGACCAGAAGTCTCGACGGAGGCGGCGACTGAATCGGAGGCTTCACAATCGCACACAACAGAGGAGATGTTGAATCTGCGGAACATCCTGTCGAGCACCATAGAACAGATCTGAGATGGCCGGTTGCTTCTCCTTGGATCGATTGCGTCGTCCTCGTTGAGCACAGGAGGACGACCTCTAGAGACGGAGGAAGATGGACGACAAGGAAGAGGAGGCGAGAGGGAGGGAAGAGATGAGCGACGACGCCATCGGAACCGGATCCGGCGGAGAGAGAGAACAGATCGAGAGGATTTGGGAGAGAGAAAAAAAAATGTCCGTACAATCAATAAGTATATATCGGCTATTTTGCTAAATTGTCCAAACCCGTGGCTATTTTGTAAATACGTTCAAATAAAGTGCCTATTTTGCAAATTTTTTCTCAATTTTTTATAGGTGCGCATATCAGTCTCAAATCACAACGTTTTGGAGCTATGCCGCTGATTTTCTTGGAGGTTTGTGATTTCTTTTTTATTTATTTTGATTGCACCTAGGTCTTTTCTAACATTTTGTTGTAGAATGTCTAATTTAATAATTTATATTTTCATTTTATAATATCTTTAATAAGTAACAACGGCTTTTCATAGAATATAATGGGCGTGTATGAACAACAAAAAAAACTATTAAAAATTCAATCATTTGTGGGTGTTTATTTTTTTAAACAGTTTTTTTGGTTGTTTGAATGATCAAAATAAACAAAAACGTGTTAAAAAATAAGCTACAAAATGGAGTTTATTTGGGTGTTTATTCCCCAACCAACTTTTTACAAATAAATTGTTTTTCTCCCCCTACGGAGATTATCGTGTTGTTTAAAATTTTAACTAATTTTATCAACAGTTTATAAATTTTAATTTTAGTCAGTTTATTAACCCCGTCCCATACGAACCCATACCCCTGATATTAAACTTGTGAATGAAAACAATGGTTTTCCTGATTTTGATTGCACCTCTTAATGAACGTACCTTCAAGATAATCTACTTGGATAATGAATGTTCGCCTTAATTTCACTTGGAAATTATACATGTACTAAATTTCTTTAATTCATTTCTAATATGATGATATCACATTTGTATGATATGATAGCAGTTCAAGGGACAAGTTTGGATGATCTTCCCTCAGATTTGTGGGGAGAGACAAGTTGGGATGATCTTCCCTCGGATTTATGGGGAGAGATTGGAAAACACCTCATGATTCCGCTTGATATCTTACGCTTCCGGTCAGTGTGCACGAAGTGGCGATCTTCTCTGCCTTGTCCAACCTTGTTCCCACTCACGGTGCCGCCTTGATTGGGAAGAGGCGGGTCAAAGAGGCTTGTTCCGTACTGAAATCCCGCTTCCTAGGCCAGACTTGTTTCGTTGCCCAACAAGTGCATCCATGGCGAAGCCTCCATTCAGTAACCTTTCCTTCATTTCTAAGATGTACTGTCTTCGCAAATGACACTTCGAAGACAGTATCTATGTAAAATAGATTGTCCTAATTTCTTCCGATGCAACTAGTGTGAACCTTAGATACGCGTCTGATGTTACCGTAGTTGCTCATTTGAGGAATGGGAGACTAGCATTGATGATGCTAAGAGGATCTCATGAAAATTGGTATTGGGATACCGACTTCAATAGACGGGTTTATGAAGACATTGCCACCTACAAAGGACAACTATGCACACTTGACCGCTGGGGAAGGTTTTTTTTCATGGATTACAACTCCTTACAAATGACTCAAGTTTGTGATTCATCATCGGTTGCTTGTGAAGTGGTAGAGAAGCAGTTGGGGCAATTTAGGGGAGACTTGTGTTTGTTTGACGTATCAGATAAGAAAAGTCTGGGTCATAATTCTTACAAGTTTAGATTACGGCTTCAAAAGTGGCTCAAGCTAACGCCGTCGAGGGGCAAAGTGTTTTGTGTCATACGTTCGCACTAGGCAGTTTTGCAAAACTTTGTTGTACTCTTTTTTTTTTGTCTCATCAAATGCTTATTTCTTTTCGCTGGATAAATACAAGATGGCACATGATATACTATATATATATATATATATATTTGAATCGAACCCTGGTGGGTATTTAAAATCCAGCTTTTGAACACATAGATAGAACCAACTGGGCTAATTTAATAATGTGATATAGCATTCTTCCTAGTTAATATATTTTGGATTTTTGGGGGCTGCAACAAAGTCCAGCCCACGGAAAAGTATACTATAACTAACATATAACTTACAAGCATTACCATCTTCAAATCCGATGTCACCAAAGTGACCAAACTCCTATCTTGATGACCATAATGGGCTCCATGCCCCTAGCCGATACCAACCATGGCCATGTCCCACGGAAAAGCATACTGGTTAGCTTCATCATTCATGTGCTTGATCATGGGCACTACAACTGTTGGGTTATAATTTATGTTGGGCCTATTTTTGTTACTCGAGTTTAGCTTTCTGTATGGGCCGGCCCACCTATATGTTTCTGTTTGCCTTATAAACACAGACATCGTCTCCTTTGTAATTCATTCAATTGAAACAAAACACAGAAATATAAATCTGGAATTCTTCATTCAAAGTTCCCTCTTCATTCTCCGTTCTAAGCTCAAATTACAGATCGATATTTGTTTCTAACATGGTATCAGAGCTCGATCTGGTAGTTTGAGCTCGTTTTGATTCCAGATCTGCAAATTCCATATCTCTGTCTTGTGCTCTAGCACTTCCCGCTCGAAATGCCTGATGAACAGGTGAGGGTGGATTCTAATGATCCCTATTATCTGCATCCGAGTGATCATCCAGGATTAATCTTGGTTTCTCCTGCCTTCGACGGGAAAGGATTTGGAGAGTGGCAACGATCAATTCGGATGACGCTGTCTGCTAAAAACAAGACGGGATTCATTACTGGCACCATCGTTAAACCGATTGCAGATCCAGCGAAGCTTCAATGCTGGGAACGGTGTAATGATATGGTGTTCTCCTGGATTTGCAACAATCTGAGTCCGGAAATTCGACGAAGTGTCATCTACAAACAATACTGCAAGCGCAGCCTAGAAGCAGTTGGTTTCTCGTTTCAGCAAAATCGGAGGGACTCAGCTGTATTCCATACAGCAAGAGCTGAGTGCGCTATCTCAAGGTACAAGCTCCTTCTCCTCTTATTTCACGAAAATCAAATCTCTGTGGGATGAATTAGAAAGCATGAAGAATTCATCCTCCTGTTCTTGCAATAAATGCGATTGTGGCTATGTGAAGAATACCTCTCAGTATGATGAAAATCAGAAAACTATTCAGCTGCTTATGGGGCTCAATAGCTCCTATACTTCAGTTCGTGGTTCTATTTTGCTGATAGATCCGCTACCAGATGTAGATCGGGTTTATTACTTGATTTCTCAGGAAGAAAATCAGCGGGAAGGCAAGCTGGGATCAGGAACTGGTGTTTTAGATGGTGTTTCTATGTATGCCAAGACTTCTAGCAATTCTTCTAATGGTAAGAGTCATGGATCTAATATGAATGCTAATATCAGTGCTGCATCTGGTGGATCCCAGTCAGGAGGGGTGAAATTTAATTTTGATAAGCCAGGACTCGACAAATCTCGTGGTGATAGGAAGCCATTGTTTTGTACAAACTGCAAGAAGACAAATCACACCATAGATCGGTGTTTCTTCATTATTGGATTTCCTCCAGATTATCCAGGAAGTAGGGAAATGAAGAAAGAAGGATCTGAGAGGTGCTTTGCAGCATCAGTCTCACAGATTCAGAAACCAGAGTTTTCAAAGGAACAGATAGCTCAGTTAGTGGCACTGCTGCAGGCTTCTGGTTCCTCTTCTCCACATGGCAAAGAACCAGCTTCTGATGATTTTGCCGGATTCTCAGGTACTACTCTATCCACACAGATCCTTGATGGCCGAATTTGGATCATTGACAGCGGAGCTAGTGGTCATATGTGTAGTGATCTGACTCTATTTCAAAGTACTTATGCTTTGTCTAGACCTTTTAAGATCACTTTACCTACAGGAGAAGCAACTCTGATCACTACAGCAGGAACAATTGACCTTATGCAAGGCCTTCAATTGCATAACGTTCTCTTTGTTCCAAAGTTTGTTTGCAACTTGGTCTCAGTAGGGAGGCTGATCAGAGAGCTTCATTGCTTTGTTTTATTCACTGAAATTGGATGCTACTTGCAGGCTCCTTCAATGATGACTCCTATGAAGATTGGTGAACCTGTCAAGGACTTGTTCGTTTTGGGGCTCAACTCACAGATCAGACTTGCTGCTCACTCTACTCTTTCTCCTCCAAAATTGAATAAATTGCCAGTTGTAGTGGATGCTTCAATATGGCATAAAAGGTTAGGCCACTTACCTTCTCCAAGGTTAATTAGGAACACTGCCTTGTGTGACTGATGCAAACAATTGTGTTTTCAATTTACGCACATGTTCAGTTTGTGCACGTGCTAGGCAAGCACGTTTGCCTTTCTCTTTGAGCTCTATAAAGATAGTAGATGCTTTGGAATTGGTTCATGCCGATGTATGGGGTCCTTATCGAGTTTCTACTTATGATAATTTCAAATACTTTCTCACATTGGTTGATGATTATACTCGAACAACTTGGGTTCAGTTACTCCCAAACAAGTCTGTTGCATTTCTTGCTATTAAGCAGTTCTTTGCGTTTGCTGAGAGGCAGTTTGGAAAATGGATTAAAATCCTACGATCAGATAATGCCTTTGAGTTAGGAGGAAGTAAGGACCATGCCCAGTTTCTGCTGGATAATGGCATAGTCCATCAGCAGTCTTACACTGCTACCCCTCAACAGAATGGGGTTGTCGAGCGGAAGCATCGACATATTCTTGAGGTGGCTAGGAGCCTCATGTTTGAGTCTGGCCTTCCCAAGCAGTTATGGGATGACAGCATTCTTACTGCAGTTCATCTCATCAACAAATTCCCAAGTAGATTGTTGAATATGAAATCCCCTTTTGAGTTACTGCACAATAAACCTCCTACATTTGATTATCTGCGTTGCTTTGGTTCTCTTTGTTTTGCATCCACTCTTCAGCAAGGTAGAGATAAATTTGATGCTAGAGCTTCCCCTTGTGTTCTACTTGGTTATCCGGGAAGCAAGAAGGGTTATAAATTGTTTAATCTAGAGACAAAATGTGTCTTTGTGTCCAGAGATGTCATTTTTCATGAAGAGGTCTTTCCTTATAAATCCTCTCCACCTTCCAGTTCTTCAACTGATGCTGAGACTCCACCCTTCACTTTAGCATCCTCCCCACAACAACCTATTATTGATGACAGTGCAGCCTCTATTTCTTCACCAGTTGTCCATGATTATGGTGAAAATGTTCAGGGTGTTGTCTCTCCTTCCTCTGTGCCTATTGCTCCTCGACGTTCTTCTCGAGAGCATCATCCACCTACTTACCTGTTAGAGTATGTGTGCACTCACTGCACAGATATGGAGTTGTGTTTTTATACACTCACATCCACTTGTGAGTTTCCTTCAGCTTCAGCTTCAGCTTCTGTGGTTCCCATTCCAGACCATGAACCATTCACCTTTGCTGAAGCTTGTGAGTTTGCTGTGTGGAAAAACGTTATGACAGATGAGTTTAAGGCATTAGATGTTAATGCTACATGGGAGGTGGTTGAGCTGCCTAAAGGAAAACGAGCTATCTCTTGCAAATGGGTCTACAAAATTAAACGAAAAGCTGATGGCAGTGTGGAAAGATATAAAGCTCGTCTTGTGCGAAGGGCTTCACTCAAAAAGAAGGAATCGACTACAACGAGACCTTTTCTCCAGTAATCAAAATGACCACAGTTCGGGTCCTTATTTCTGTTGCTTTGTTCAACAAATGGCTTGTTCTTCAACTCGATGTGAATAACGCGTTCCTTCATGGAACTTTGGATGAGGAAGTGTTTATGCGTCTTCCTCCTGGCCTTGATGTTCATGATAAGAACTTAGTTTGTCGGCTTAAGAAATCCCTCTATGGGCTCAAACAGGCTTCGAGACAATGGTATGCTCGTCTGTCTAGCTCTTTGATAAATCGTGGTTATGCTTCGTCTCAGAGTGACTATTCCTTGTTCTCTCGACAGCACAAAGGCCTTTGTGTATTCATTGCCGTCTATGTAGACGACATTTTGATTACTGGAAGCGACTTTGCTGAGATTCAAGCTCTTAAGCATTTTCTGAATTTGGAATTCCGGATCAAGGATTTGGGGCTTTTGATTTTTTTTCTGGGAATTGAGTTCATTCCAGTTCCCGATGGATTACTGCTCAGCCAGCAGCGGTTTATTAATGATATCTTCCTAGATTTTCCATGTCCTGGTGCTGCAGTAGCTTGCCCTTTGGATCCGCATCTTCAATTGTCCCCTGATTCGGGCTCTTTGCTTGACAGTCCTACTCAGTACAGGCGCTTGATTGGCAAGCTGAATTTCTTGGTTCATACTCGCCCCGACCTTGCATTCACTGTCCAATTTCTCAGCCAGTTTCTCCATTGCCCTCGTGTTCCTCACATGGATGCTGCTCTCCATGTTCTCCGATACCTTAAGGGGACTGCGTCAAAGGGGCTTTTGCTCTCTCCAGCACAACCACTTACGCTTCGTGCTTATTGTGATGCCGACTGGGCCAGTTGTCCTTTCACTCGCAAATCAGTAAGCGGGTATGTTGTTTTTCTGGGTGCCTGTTTGATCTCGTGGAAATCTAAGAAGCAGCAAAGTGTTTCCCTTTCTTCGGCAGAGGCCGAATACCGGTCTATCCGTCGTGTTTGCATTGAGCTTGCCTGGCTTTCTCGATTGTTAACTGATTTTGGTGTTCCTGGAATTACTCCGATTCCGATAAAATGTGATAACCAGGCCGCTGTGTACATTGCTCGCAATCCAGTATTCCATGAGCGAACTAAGCACATCGAGCTCGATTGTCACTATGCTCGTGAGAAACTGCTTGAAGGTCTTATCAATCTTGGCCATGTCCCTTCTCATGCTCAGCTCGCGGATTTCTTGACCAAAAATATTCCTGGCACTCATCTCCGGCCACTTTTGCGCAAGATCGGCGTCGTTGATCTCCCGTCTTGATCTTGAGGGGGGGGGTGTTGGGTTATAATTCATGTTGGGCCTATTTTTGTTACTCGAGTTTAGCTTTCTGTATGGGCCGGCCCACCTATATGTTTCTGTTTGCCTTATAAACACAGACATCGTCTCCTTTGTAATTCATTCAATTGAAACGAAAGACAGAAATACAAATATGGAATTCTTCATTCAAAGTTCCCTCTTCATTCTCCGTTCTAAGCTCAAATTACAGATCGATATTTGTTTCTAACAACAACTCCGTCGGCTACCCTTTTACCAAATATTCGTTTTTCCGATTGGGCGACAACCCATTAAGCTAGACCTGTCTATCGAATCATTTGGGTCGGGCTCGGGTCATTCAGGTCCTGGGTAGATCGGGTCGAGTCAAACCGGGTTCGTCCTAGATTCAGGTTAACCCAACGGGTAAAAAAACTCAAAATTTTTTAAAGACTTTTTATGAATATTAAAATATTATTAAAATTAAATTGTACTATAAATATGTCAAATTAAACTAAATAATAATATTATAATTAAATTCATAAATATTATTATAATAATAATATTATATAAATGTTTTAATCATAAAAAATCATATTTATAAATACAAGTATTCTAAATATACTATAATTATAAAATATATATGTTATTTAACTTATGAGTGACCTTACAAATACAATTGCATCTACATTGTGCTAACTCACCGAGTCGATTTTGACCCAACGAGTCATCGGATCTCGACCCTAAAAGCCCCGGATAATTCGGTTTTGGGTCAATTTTGAGTCCCGAGTCTAAAACGCTAGGTTCAAACCTGTAAAATGATCAGAAGTACGGATCAGATTTTTCGAATCGGGTCATGTTTTGACCGGTCCACGTTAAGCTGAAGCCTGAATGACATGCTATCTTGCTCGTTAAGAATTTTGTTTTTCTTCTTAAGATAAACAAACTGCGTTCTTCACCATTGGCCATCTGGGAGTCTGAGTTGAGTGATGTGTTCGGTGTTCCCCAATACCAATTTGATTCAGGAGCGGAGAAATATCCAAGGTCGATTAGTGTTCTTCATCTTCCCCTCGAACTCCCGTTGAATTTTACAAATCCAGGCGGTAATCAATTCGATTCATTGCATCAACTCTGATTCAAGGATGGGCCAACAGCAATCGAGAGATGAATTGTTGTATCAACAAGCGGTTGAAGGTAACGTCGATAACATCAAAGCTCTGTGCAGAGAAGGCGCTGGCCTTGAGGTACATCTCCTTCTCTCTCTCTCTCCGATTTTGGTTCTGCGTTCAAAATTGCTGTGTTTATCGGAATTGAGCTTGTATAGTTTGGACTCTCTGACAGTGGATGGATAAAGATGGGAAAACGGCATTGATCGTGGCTTCCATGGATCCGAGGCTTTACCTTGTTGCCAAAACTCTCATTGAAATGGGCGCAAATGTGAACGCATACCGTCCTGGTAAGGGTGTCTAGGAGTTCAGTTTGCTTTGTAAATTTATGAAAGGGAAAGTTGCTGTATAGTGACTTGCTTAGCTCTGCATCGTTTTCTGGACAAGACAGCATTGAAATTTGCTCATGGAAGTGTTGATTTCACGGTTGATCAGCTTGAAATTTACTTGTAAAGTTGTTGGTTTCACAATTGAGATGCTCTTGGAGAATATATACTTTGATGGCCCGCTGTATTGTCAGGGATGATAGATGGTAGAGTTGCTCTTGATGTGTTTTTGTTGTGTTTTAGGTCGTCACGCCGGCACACCTTTGCATCATGCTGCAAAGAGAGGATTGGATCAGACAGTTAGGCTGCTTCTCTCACATGGAGGTAGCAACAACTCTCCAGCTTTGTTCAGTTGTGTTTGGATCTGGCTTTTTAATTTGCGCTCATTGATATCGGGTGTCCCCAAATTTTCTGTTCTGCTTTCTGTTCATGGGCATGGAGTCGGTAACAATGTTTTTTATACATGTTTCCAGCAAATGCTTTTGTGAGAAATGATGATTGTCAAACACCACTTGATGTTGCCAGAGCAAAAGGATACAGCAATGTTGTTCGAGCAATTGAGGTCTCCTTATTTTTCATTCTCTATACCTGTGTGAACTAAGGAATAATATATATACCATAGTACTATGTTATTTGGTTTGATGTATATAGTATACATGCATTTCTTTACAGGGACATACATGCTATTACTCTGGGAATGTGCGCGAGATCTTGGCTCCAGGATTCATTGAAAAGTTGGCTCCCCAATTGTCATCAAGAAAATGGTTAGTTGTATATCCTGAAATCTTTTATCTGTCAGGTTAAAACTTAATCTTCTGGCTTAGAAATCCTTTTTGCAGTATACTTGGAACTTAAGTAGCTTTTTCCCTTTATAGCAGCTATTTGTTAGTATTATAAAACACACAGTGGTGGGTATCTTCACTAATGATTCTTTTGTTCATTTTAGTTGGGCAGTAGTTGTACCTTGCAGCCCTCCACATCCTACTGCACCTCCCAAGCTAGAGCTTGCTGTATATCTTACTGAACAGGTAACTTCCAGTAAAAAAAAGATACAACTTCAATTTCTACGATGGTCATTGCTTTAGTAGATTACAATTTCTCATTTTTCTTAATGAAGGTTCAGTCTAAAGATTCATAGCTAACTTTAGTGGATTACACCTTGATATGAAAGAGTTATGGCTGCGTGATTTCTTTCTTGTTGAATTGTTGAAATGTAGAAGGCCACCAATAAATGGCCTACTTAAAGTGGGGAAAGGATTCATTGGTAGTTGAATAGTTCTCTAATTTTGTTGTGCTAATTTGTTTTTCTATCTTATGAACAGGATGCTCAACCGCTTGCAGTCATACCTCTTTGGAAATCAAAAGTAGAGGATCCAAAGTTCCATCAAGCAGACCCAGTTTTAATAGTTTTTGATCAGTCATCGAGTAAGTTAATTGTAGATAATTGCTTAACTTTGCGAGCCTGTCGTAATGATAGATTATGTTGTAGTCATTCATTTTGTGGAGTCTAGTGAAACGTTTGAAGAATACAGGCTTGTGAAGAAGATTATCTTATTTTTGTATTTTGCTCTTACTAGAGACTCGTCATAAATTTGCATCTGCAATTGTGGGTGACAAGCAGCAGATCCGGCGGCTCCACAGTGCATGTAAAGGGATTTCTCAGGTACAAGCTTAACACCCCTCCCCAAACCCCCAACTGCTTGGACATGACTAGTGAAGTTATTTATGTGAATACGTAGTTCCCCAGTTAGAGTAAGTATATCATGTGATTCCAAAGATGTGAAGTTTGCTGTCTATTGTTTCCAGTATGGTCAACTCCCCTCTTTGTTGTATATTCGTAACAGTTTCTGTGTTGCGGGTACACTGCACTGGATATTTTGGTTGAATTCAAATTCCTTGATTTAACACCATATGATGATTGAATGAAATCAATGAATGCCCGGACAGAGGGTTCTGAAAGCAGTTAGATATAGAATATAGCAGTGATTGACAATTTAGGATGAATGCAGAGTCTCACTATTTATCTGCTGATATACTTGAAAAAAAGTACAGCATTTCATGTCTTTCTTGTGGATTCAAAGAATCCACAAACATAGAAAAAGGATATCTAAAAAATAGATCAGTAGTGAAAACTGATCTTGTAGGAAATACATTATGGGCAATTTTTGTGATGGTTGTATTATCTTACTGAACCTTTTTACCCGTCTTAAAACATGTCCACCCACCCATGGACTGCCATGACTATGTGCATTATCCTGATCTAGTTGGGCTCTGCTATTATGAAATCATGTGATCTGTTCTTTTGCGATTGCTTTCTACTCATCTAATATGTAGGGATATACCCAATTAAATTTTTGGTCGCTCTCAAAATGGTGGTGCGGATTCATCTTATATGATTTTTTCACATATTGGCAATGTAGGTTATGCCTACCCCAATCCCGAGCAATGATATTGCAGCTCCATCTGCACCTATTTCGTCTATTGCTGAGGCACAAGTTCATGTTACAAATTCACAGCCCAGCTCTTCGATGAATGATAACGGATGGGGCGTTGAGACAGCAGGTGCTAGTCACAACGATTGGAGCACGTCCAGCGATCCATCACCTTCTAAGGCAAGCAGCAGTGGATGGATGCCTGAGCCAGCAACTCAAGAATATAATGGCTGGGCACTACCAGAATCAAGCACAGCACCACCTAACCCTCAGCATACCGGGATCCAGGGGACTACAGCTACCTCTCCTGTTGAAACAACTAGCGAAATTCTTGGTTCACATTCTCTCAACCCATCAGCCCCACCACTGCCCTACGATGACGGACCCATCCACTACCCATCAATAGACATGACCCCTGTGGAGGTCTCGGTCCCCACGATGCAGGGTGAAGCTCCTAAACCAACCGATGCAAAAGATAACGACGATACCTCTTGTGTGATATGCTGGGAAGCTCCAGTAGAGGGAGCTTGCATCCCCTGTGGTCACATGGCGGGTTGCATGTCGTGCTTGAACAAGATCAAAGCCAAGAAAGGCGATTGCCCTGTCTGCCGAGCTAAAATCAAGCAGGTGGTAAGGCTTTATGCTGTTTGAGTTTGACGACGAAAACTTGGTCTTGTTTGTTTCCATTGCAAGACTGGGTTTCATTCTGAATGTCATCTGTGCAGTTGTTGTACTCATCTACTGCTGTAAATTACCATTCCCTGCAAACTGCAATACATACAATTTTGTGTAAACTATTGATGACAGAAATAAAAAAAATATTGGGATTGAAAGCAATGGGGTCCAATGGATGTTAAGGTGATTGATTCCAGCTTTGAGAGGTCCCAAAAATGTCATATATTCATGGAATGCCCTATGACCAAAGCAAGGTATCCCCCACCCTCTGTGCTTGAAGGACATTTCCTTTTGCACAAGTGTAAAAACACATGGTATGCTTCACCTTAACCCCCTTTATATCCATTACTGCCATGATGGAACTTCATTTTACTTCAATTGTTTATCATCATCCCTGAACTCAAATTATTTTCCTATCAACATGATGCAAACTTCTTACTTTCTGTTTTTCTTTTGTACTTTAATTTCAGTCTTTAATTCATTCTCTTCTTTTAAAAAAAAAATATTTAAAAAAAAAAAAAACTTAGAGCATCTACACCGGGAGCAAAATTAACCCATTGTTTGCGCATTTTACTAAAGCAAAAATACGAGGTTAGTTCATGAGTAGTCAACCATTTGTGTTTAGACCATCAATCACTTGAACAAAGTTTGCTTCGGTGGTTGTTTGAGCAATTGGTGGTAACCTATATCTTTTTTTTTTTTGTCTTTTGTTTTGTTTTTACTTCTACATAGGGTTCGTTTGGTTCAATGTGGGAATTGAAATTCCCGGGAAGTTACTTCATGGGAATTGAATTCCCTGGAATTCCAATTGACGGGATTTCTAAAAATATGTTTGGTTGATTTTTTATTCTAGGAGATTAAATGTAGGAAATGGAAATTTTCAAGTTAAAAATGGGGGAAGTTGAACTTACCTAGGGGAGATTAGGTAAGTGAACTTCCTCCATTTTGGGGGAATTCAACTTCCTGTGTTTTTTAATTTCAAAAACACCAACCAAACACAGGAATTCCTCCTACTTCCTGGGAAGTTCTACTTCCTGGGTTTTTAGGTTGCCAACCAAACGAGCTCATAGTTTAAAAAAATTTAAAACTTTGTTTCAGACTTACAATTTACTTAAGTAGTTAGTGTAAAAAATTGATTTGCTCAAGCAAATTTTTGTAAAATCGAATACTTTTACAAAAATTTGTAAGTCAGAATCTAGTTGTATGCACACTTTCTATTTTTACTTAAGCAAAATCTATTTTTGGACCCATTATTTATTTGAGCAAATCCAATTTATGAGTGCGAATACTTTTACAAAAATTTGTAAGTCAGAGTCCAGTCGTATGCACACTTTCTCCAAATACGTCGAAATAGTAAGTTAGGTGAACTAAAAGTGCACAGTCAATTAGCCTTTAGGCTAAGGAATGAGTTACCCCACATCACATGGATAGTGCACCTTGACCCTCTACATTTATTTTTATCTCTTTGTGGATGGACAAAAGCATGGTGTGGACGGCAGTCATATTTAGTCATCTCCATATTTGTAATTATTATTTTTGGTTAACCAAAACAATAGTTTAAAATAATAGTAACCGTGGAGTAAATTGGAAGTGAAAGAAAGGCTCTTCTAGCAAGTCAAAATTAATAAATCAATGTAAAATATAAGATAAAAAAAATACCAAATCTTGATAGTTGTTTAGTTTAATACCAACTTTGGTAACAACGGATAAAAGTATATACATAAACAATTAAAACCTTTTTCCAGAAGCAATATAGTAATACCCTTCAAATTAGAAAGTCTATGATTTAACAAATCCGCCAATTGCCCTTATTTAATTACTTAATTTGTAATTTTCCCCTTAACCTAATAATAAAGGGCCTAGTATGTTGGGAGTAGGTAACAGAGAATGGATTTAGATTTTGCTTTATTCTATTTCTATTCCTTATCAATCTAACCTGCTCCCTAAAGTGAAGAACACAAATTTAGGCTCAGAATAAAACAATTAACAAACCCTTCTCTCTCTTTTTTTTTAAAATAAAAATAAAAATGCTGGACATTTTATCTCTATCAAAATATCAAAAAAATATAAAAAATAATCACAATAATTATAAAACAAGTGTTGATTTAAAAATTAAACGGATTAAATGTAGGTTTATAACACCAGAGTAAGTATTTAAGACTTTATTTTTTTTATAAGGTAAAAATTCGGGTACCAGACAAACCTGACTTCTTGAGAGGTCGATAAACGACCGACGGTGAACCGTCATAACATATACCAAAGAAACAAAAGGTGCAAGAGAGACGAGCACATAAGCGTTAAACAAATCGAAGACACAATATTAGACATTTCTATGGAGAGTGAAGATGGTAGAGAACAAAATTGTACAATTTACCCTTAAAAAAGGTTTACTAAAAAATGGTGCAATAAATATTTTTGAGGGTGTGTTCATCTGGGCCCCAATCCCCACTTTGGCTCCTCAAAAAATTCCCCCGTAATTACAATTTCTCTCTCCATCCCCCGTTCTCTCTCTGTGTCTCAGATTTCCATGGAGCATTGGGTATGGAGGGTTGCGGAAACTGATGAACAATTTGTAGCCTAGATAATCTGCAACCGACATTAGCTTTTTTGAACCAATTTTCATGCTCCGTGGGCACGAGCTTGTGGGTTCATTCATTTTGCTAATTAATCGATCAATCCTGAGATTCATACCCATTTCATATCATGCAAGGTATGGTCTCAGAAATCTCTGTTTGTTACCAATCAACTTCTTTTGTTGTTTTCTTCGGCTCTGTTGATTACATGTCTTGTGTTTCTCAATGTATCAGGGATATGTTTCAGTTGATATCTTTGATTTTAGGAAGGTTTTGGTGTTCAATTGTTCATGTATGTGGGCACCTCTTACTTGTTGTTATTTCAAGGAATTTTGGAAGGATTTGTGGGTTGAAAATGTGTTTGGTGTTTGTGATTGGTTTGGGTTCCACTTGCATTTTGTAATTAGCTTTGTTGAGATTCCATGGGAGGTGAACTTCTTTGGGTTTTTGGTGTAGATGAATCTTTTCCATAGGAGGTGAATTTTGCTACATTGTAAATTGTAATCCTATTTAGGTATCATTATTGGATGATTGCAATTTGCAACTGTACCTGTACCTGTGATTTTGCTTAATGCTATTAATACATTGACTTGCAAGTTTGTTTGGAGTAAGGAGGGTTTAATGTCGATTTCGTAAACCTGTTTAGGTCTTCCCTTGCAGCTAGGATTAAAATTGTACTTTGTGTTTTTGTGGTCTACATTATCTGCCTTTATTACTTTACTTGAAATCCATGTCAATGGTGTCATTGCTTGCCCACAAATGAAGGTTAATTAGACGGGTTAGGTCCGAAGGGCCTTAAATGTGTTACATAGAAAAGATTATATATGATCTTTATGTGCTGTAGCTTCATTTATGATTTTTGTTGTCTCTTTCCCTTTCACTGTGTTGAAGCTGTTGTATGTTAGATCTGCTAGTTATTCCCTTAGAGCAGCTAAATGTTGTCCTGAATCACGCGGAATCCAGTAAACCTGTGAGCAATTGTATCCAGCTCTTGAGATTCCTTTGTCTGCTATAGTGATTGCACAACTTGGCCGAATTTTGTCGGTGTACTGTTCTGCTGGCATATTGTGCAAACCAGACAGTATGGAGTCATCATATACAGATTTCATTTGTGAACACTACTAATACTGTATTATGAAAGCCTGCTTTTGTTACGTTTTATGATCTCCATCGTTTGCATTGCTAGTCTATTGTATCATACACCAATTTTTGCTTAATGGTACTGAATTTGTATTGATTTGTTGATGGCACAGATCTGATGGACCCAAAATCATTAAGCTGTCTAATCAACAGCATTTCTCGGTTTATACATCTGGTTTCATGCCAGACGTCAAGATCAATGCCTACTCTGAGAGATTTTCAGAGCATGGCCGAGTTGATGAAACATTTGAAGCCATTGTTGGATGGAATTATTGAGGGAAAGATCACTCCTGATGAATTTTTGCTGAAAGAGTGCGAGAAGTTTGACATTGACGTAAATGAGGGCCGAGATTTCATGGAGAAGTGGAGTCCAAAAGCAAGCAGGATCCTCACTGTGAGTGTGATTTAATCAAGAATCTTTAACCTCAACAAGAAGTCTTTTTGTTCAACAGCTAGCTTATATATACTGTTCGCGTTTCAGGTTTGGCAGAGTGAACTAGTTTTGACGAAAATAAGAATATCTTCGCTTGAGACCAGTCAAATGTTGTACAGATTGCTAAAAGCATCATCGCCATCCTCTTCTAGCTTAACTGGCTTGCAAGTAAGTACAGACTCAATGGTAGTTGGAGATCTATTGTCTTTGTCGTCTTCTTTTACCTGTTCTTTATTTTGTGTATGATCTCACAAATTGGACTAATGACCGGAAAACATTGTTAGGACTGTATGGAGGAGCTGCAAAACTGGCAACCAAACTGCATATTGTCCCATATTGAAAAGGCTTTGAGGGATCAGAGTGATAAATCAAGCTCTCATGCCGAAGACTTGGTAGAAATCATTGAGAGACTTGGTCTGAATTCGAACCAAGAGTTGCTTAGAGAGAGCATTGTTGTCGAAAAAGAGAGGATGAAGGCCCAAGATCATCGGGCGAAGGGAGGAGTAGACCAGATATATAGAACCGCGGATCTCCTCTCCCTTATCCGCGAGTACATGCTGAAAAGTGGATATTTTGATTCCGGCCTTGGTTACTCCATCCCTTCTTACTTCCGTTGCCCTTTGTCATTGGTGGTCATGTCGGATCCGGTAATTGTGTCATCTGGTCTAACATATGAGGGTGCTTCTATCAAGGAATGGTTTGATCATGGTTTGAGCATCTGCCCGAAAACCGGTCAGCCGCTTTCTCAAACCAATGTCCTGCCGAATCACACTGTCAAGGCTATGATATCAAACTGGTTCGAGGAAAACAGCCATGGCCTTCCGAGTAACCCCACGCATAATGGGTCCGGACATGATGTTATCCACGCCGAGAGTTTCAATGGCTCACTTGACAGCAGCAATTCAAGTTCACAATCTTCTATTGAGCTCGGAGATACGTGTGCAGCCAAGCCGTCCCCTGGCCATTTGAGTACACACAGCTGGCCACAATCAAGCACAGAGATGTCCAAGAGTCCAAACAACAAGGACACGCAGGCGGACTCTCTTCCATCCGATGAGACTACTACGCCTTCCAACGTCAAGAAGCTAATCGAAGATCTGAAGAGCCAATCTGGTGAAGTGCAGGCTTCAGCTGCAATGCAGCTTCGCCTCCTTGCGAAGAACAATGTGGAAAACCGCGACATCATAGGAAAGTGTGGCGCCATAGGCCCGTTGGTTTCACTGATGCACTCGACTACGAAGGCAACCCAAGAGAATGCTGTTACAGCCCTCTTGAACTTATCAATCAACGAGGAAAACAAGGCGATGATTGTAGGAGCTGGCGCTATAGAATCATTCATACATGTTCTCGAGTCTGGGAATGATGCAGCCAAGGAGAATTCCGCGGCTGCCCTTTTCAGCCTATCCGTTGTCGAAGAGCACAAGGTGAAGATCGGTCGGTCGGGAGCTGTCAAAGGTCTGATCAAGCTTCTAGCATCAGGGACAGTGAGAGGCAAGAAGGATGCTGTGACAGCCCTGTTCAACCTGTCGATTTGCCACGACAACAAAGCTCGGATAGTCCAGGCTGGCGCGGTCAAGCATCTCGTTAAGCTGCTCGATCAGGACTCAGGGCTGGTTGACAAGTCCATTGCCCTACTCGCGAACCTGGCCTCAGTTCCGGAGGGGCAATCAGCCATTGCGAAAGAAGGCGGGATCCCACCCATTGTCGAGATTCTCGATTGCGGCTCCAAGAGAGGAATGGAGAATGCTGCCACCACATTGCTGCAATTGTGTGTCAGTAGCAACAAGTTGTGCAACATGGTTCTTCAAGAAGGCGCTATCCCGCCTCTTGTCGCGCTTTCTCAAACCGGGACTCCTCGAGCACGCGAGAAAGTATGCTCCTAAACCCCTCTTTCTTACCATTAACTGTCGAAATTTCTCAGTTGAATCATGTTTTTCGACACATTGCGACTCTGCAGGCACAGCAGCTGTTGGCTCACTTCCGAACCCAACGAGAGGCAGCCACTGCAGGCAAGAAAAAACCATAGAGTGATTGTGATTCTTAGCTTATGTTATGCAATGTAGGTTGATCTTCTGCCCGAAATCTCGACTTCCCCACACGAAATCGGTTTTTGCCCGTGTCGGAAGCGGGAGCTAGATCTGTACAGTCCGGCCTTTTTTTTTCTCCTGGGCAGTTGTTAGCAATAAGTATGTATTGTTTTGATTGTTTCTCTTCAGAACTCAATCTGTCATAGACAGTTAACAGTTACATTACTTTTTTTGTAAGGTATTTTTGATGCCATGAGGTGTGACAAATCAAATCTGTAATGTAATTTACAATAGAACCTTCTTTGCTTGTTGGGCCGTATTGGGCTTTATTTTGGGCCATTTTGGCCCATAAATAACTTTGGTAGGGTGTGTTTGGATTCCATTGTATTATGTTTATAATTGTGTTGTTTGGTTCACACACATTACAATACATTTTATTTTAAAAGCATTTTAATTTAAATACTTCGTAATGCTTGCTAATCAAACACATCCTTTTTAATTTGCATTATAACCATAATGCAATTGGAATCCAAACACACCCTGGCCTAGTCTCTTATATTATGAAATGAATATACCAATTTGTTATACATTTGAGGATAAGTTTCCACTACATGCTTAATTTTTTTTGTTGGGTAATTAAACTAAAATATGAATAATAAAAATTTTAATAATATATACCTGATTTCTTATATCAATATGACAATTCATGATTCTTAAGCAAATCCCTAACATAAAATCCTACACACAATATAAGTATACCATCTAAACCTTAATGCATTTGTACACTTTGTATGATTCAATTCAACTTAAAATTGAACTATTTTTTTTTAAATGCATACAAACATGATCACAAAGTATACTATAAGTAACTAACATATAACTTACAAGAGTACTATTCCATTACCATCTTCAAATCCCATGTCACCAAACTCACTATGATGATGATGGTGATGATGAGCATGATGGGTTCCATGCCCTGAGCCGGTGCCATCCATGGCCATGTCCCACAGAAAAGCATACTGGTCAGCTTCATGTGCTTGATCATGGGCGGTATCATTTTTCGATGAGTCTATCATCATATGATTCATGGAGGAATCACCTTGTTTGAGGAGTTGTGGCAAATGAGCAATAGGGTTAAACAATGTAGGATCTAGGGCATTAGGGTTTTGTCCGGTTAGGGTTTGGGTTTGCGATGATAGGCTCATAGTGAACGGATCAGACCCTTGATATCCGAAAGTGCTAGCCCTGGTGTGTTCATCAGCGAAGGGCGGTGGAGATGAAGAAGTGGCTGTGGTGCTTGCAAGGGTTTCAAATGTGTGAAGGTTAAGGTGGGTGTTGCTTTCCCCTTTGCCCTTGTGAAATACTCTACATAGAACCCAATCTTCCTGCCAATTATATATTCAAAAAAATCAACTTATATTAGGAAATTTTATACATTGATTTGTATATGTGTGTATGTATGCATTCAAATTAGGGAGAAATGCCAAATTAAATGTGTAATATTGGGAAACTTTATGAATAATTAGACCATCCTCAACAGCTTCTCTAAAAATTTATCCAAAATGGAGAAATAAAGACATACTCCCTCCATATTTATGTCCAAATACATGGATTTTTAGCATTTTGTACAAGTTTTAATAAAACCCTTTACTTTTAAAAAAACATCATCATTGCACTAATTTTTTCATAAATTTTATTAGTTTTAATCACTCACTACACATTTTAATAAATCAAATTATTTTAAAAAGTCAACAACACACAAACCAATATAAATCATTACAACTTCCTACATAGAAAACATAAAAGCTCATCTATTGTTGGACAAAAATTTGCATCTAAAAACCCATGTATTATTGGACAGATGGAGTATTTTTTAAATTATTTTTATTCTAATTCCAGCAGCTTCTCCGTTTCAAAATTTTGGAGAATCATTTAGTTTGGAGAATGCTGTAAATTTGGAAAAATTTCTCTATTTCTTCTACTACTTCCTCATTCTGATGAATGAAATGGGGAATCCATCGAACCCAAAAAGCAGTTAAAATTCTCCCAAAATACCCAAAATTTCTAAAATGGAGAAATTGTTGAAGACTTGAGAGTCGTGTTAGTTTTTTTTGTTCTAATACAAAGGTTTAAACCAATATGTATAATCTCTTTAAGTACCTTAGGGGGCATGTGAGGGGTCTCGAGGCGAAATTCGTGCATGATCCAGGGAGTCTTGACCCCGTTTGGGGCTCGACTCCGGTAGAACACCAATGTCTTCCTCATCCCAACCGTGAGTCGAGTCTTGGGGTCAAGTATGACCCGGTCCTTGCCAGTCGCCTTCCAGTATCCGGTGGTGGTGGCCCTATTGGTCCTGAGCCCCGTTGCATACTTCCGGTCCCTGAAGCTGAAGAAGTACCACTCGTTCGAGTTCAGCTTTGCCACCTCTGCGGGAAATTTTAAAATTGAACGATTTACTATTTAAATTATTGGAAATATAGTGACATGTACAACGTTGTACAATATGGAGTAATCATAATGAATATCAATGATTGATGCTATACATAAATCAATTGCTAAAAGGAAAAATATGGGGTAGAAAATTTTAAATAATTACTAAAATTAATGTATATGTAAACAAATAGAGTAATATATATTTTACATTAATTATAGAAATTCTACTTTATATGTGACTATTTTTAATAAAGTGATCGAGCACTTATTCATATCATATACTACTATATGATATGATGTATGTGGGCTTTATTCCTGCAGTAATAATAATTATGATCGATGTGGAAATTAATTTTATTTTCATCCCCCTAAGCAAAAACAATAGATCGATGTGTCCTAGAAACTAATCACTAGATGTTGATTTAATTTATGAATTGATGGCTTTTGATTAGAAAGTGTGTGTATTATCTACCATGTAAAAAGCAAGCAAAAGGGATTATTTATAAAGAAAGTGTAAAGGAAAAGAGATAAGAATCCAAAGGAAAGGATGATGTGAAGTTATGGCCTATGGGGGCTTCTTAAGGACTTCATATACCTACAAACTATAGTACCAATAATATATTTTAAACGAAAAAAAAAAAGAATTCAGAAGGCGTTGATCTTGACGTCTGACATGAAACCAGATGTGCGACCTTATCTGCACAGAATTATATATACAATCGAGGCACATGAGCAAAGGACATGCATCTCATGCCTAGCTGAAACAAAATGTCCGATATGATCATCTTGATCTCTCACAGACACTTTCAAATTTTCTTAAGGGAGTTGATAATTGTAGGTACCAATAATATATACTCGGCGTAAAGTGATTCATCAATCATTACAACAACAATTCGAACAAACACAAAAACCTCTCCATCACCTCCATCGACGTCAAGACATTCTATCTCTTGAGCCTCGCTCGATTTCTATCAGGCTTATCAGCTAGTGCATATACCCCTCCGATCGAAATTAAATGATGTTTTGGAGTTTTACGCGGAAATTAAGAAATCCAACTTGCTTAAATTAGAGTAATAAATAATCATTTTTGTGTACATAAAATTGTGGATACCAAAATTACTCATTAATGATAGGATGCCTTTTCAACTTCTTAAACGGGTTAAATTGGAGTAATGATGCTATTTTTTTTAAAAAAAAAACATCATTTAATCTCAAAATATCAAATAAAGTTGATCAAAATTTTAGCCTCAAAACATCATTTAATTTCGATCGGATGGAGTATTATTTAGAATGAGTTTTAACATTTATAACTTAAATCTAAGAAAATATTTTTATCAAATGCTATATTGCTAGTAGCTTCAAAGTTTATTCAAGTAAAATTATACAATAATATGTGTGTACACACACACAGTCACACACACGTTTATGCCATGGTTATCTTCTCTACCTAAATCAAGCAAAAAAGCAATTCATCTTTCCATGAACTAAAAGCTGATGAAAAACTGGATAAATGCAAGGCTTCAATCATGATTCATGCATTTATATGCATGTTTCATATAATAGAATGAATAAATTGAAATTAATAATTATAATAAATGACAAAATAAATAAAAAAATTTGAAAGTGGTAAATAAGAGATATATATATATATATACCAGGGAGTTGCCAAGGCTCAATGGAGTGCAAGTCAATATCAACCAAAGTGCCCTTCAAAACCTCTTCATTGGCAATCTTCTTGTAGAGGTAATGGCACACCAACTCCTCATCACTTGGGTTGAATCTAAACCCTGCTGGTAGTGTTTCTCCTATGTCCTTCAACCCCATCTCGATCGATCGATCGATACCCGCCTTTCAATCCCTAACTATATGATCTCTATATATAGAGAGGTGGCCTATAAGGACTAATCTTTAGCAACAAAAACCATAGGAAAGAATGAATGGATAGTTGTATGTGTATATATACAAGGAGAAAATAGGGGTTGAAAATGGGCCCCAAAACTATATTATAACTTTATGCCATTTTCTAAGGTACTATATAGCAATAATAAGGGATGCTTGTGTGGTTAGTTAAGGTGTGAGGCAACCTTGAAGAAAACCCAAACCCACAAGAAATCTTAATGCATTGCAGGCCCTGTGAAGGTGGGAGGATTTGTGGGTCCCAATGAGTTTTATGGATGTAATCAATGCCACATATATGAACAACATTCCAAATTTATTTATTAATTTGGGTAGATCATCATCAACTTGCAAGCCAATTAGTTACCTTTTTATCTACCTTTACTACCTATATGTAATTAAATTAGGTGTGATTAAGTTCATACTCCCTCCTATCTAAAATTATCTAAAATGTAAGATTTTTCACTTAAAAATTATATAAAATAATAATTTTTATTATTTTTTAAAAATAAATTTAATATTTATTACTAATAAGTATTTAGTTTTCAAAAAATTATAATATTTTATATAGTTTTTAACTCTTTAAAATGCGCGCTGAATAGTCAAGCTTCTTATATTTTTTGATTGGAGGAGTATTTGAGATTGATACGAATCAACATAATTTTATAGGTATGTAACAAATTTTACTAATTTATATGTGTATATTATACTTATGGGCAATGATTACCGGCAAACAATGTGTAGATAGATAGATCACCATGTTAATTAAGGAATTAAGTTTGTAAAAGATGATTCATTTTGTTATATATATACTGTAATTAGTAAAAACCAAATTTACCGCATTGTATTATACTAGAACATTGAAGTATGTATATAGTGCTGAACCAAACAAATCCATTGAAGTGGAGAGATTAATTAGAAAGAAAAGTCAACATCATAACCTAAACATAAGCTAAATAAATCTAGTGCATTAATGATTTATTGTCCACCCACTTAATCTATAACAAGAATTATATGAATTTTTAAATGGTTGTAGATTTAATTTATGAGTAGTGATATAGTTAAGTAACGAATTTAAGGCTGTATTATAATTATAATACAATTATCTTGTATTTTGAAAAAGTTTATTTTTGTAAATAATGGAATCAATTCTAATGTAGGATAATATTGGAAATTAATTACACATATTTCTCAATATATTGAAAAATTATGAAAATATTATACAAGTATACAAGGAGTGGGAAATTCAAAGAAGTCCGATTTACAAATTTAAAGTAAATTATCACTTTTTAAGTAAAACATAGGATAATTTATTATTTACACATGTTTTTTTTATAATGATAAAAATTATACTCCCTCCAATAAAAAAATGTCATTTTAGGTTTAAGCATAAGTTCTAATAAAATGTCAATTTACTACCTTTTGTACTTATTACATACATTTTATATGTTGTTAATTGTACATTTCTCTTTTAAGTCAATCAATAAAACAAGTTGAGGAAAAAGTAGTCAACATAAATAAAATATTAACTTTTTATAATTTTTTTTTAAACAATTTGAAATTATTTTTAAAAAAATTATGTAATTTTTATTCTCTTAAAAAACTGTAAATAAATAACATATAACATATTTTAACTATTTACTTTGAACTTTTTCCTACTTTATAAGATTTGATGATGGATAGGACTATAGGAGTATGAAATGAAAAGAATCATAAAATCGGCAATAGATACCTAGGCAGTATATTTTGATTTGGGCCCCACGGTTGAAAAAAGGGCCCACTAAGTCCATTATGTGCAAAATTTATCCAATCTCTTCCAATTATAGGAGGTATATTTGTTTATTTTCAATAAATTAATAATTACAACAATTATGTTTCTTGTAAGGCAGGAATTGCAAGATACTTCAATTATTAGCCAAAGTAGTGACAAAAAGGCATGTCTGTCATGACTTGTGTATGTATAATTCCTCTTCTTTTTTTTCAAATACATTATACATCTCCCCATTTACATTTGGTTAGTTATTTTAATTCCGTTTCAATTCATCATATTTTCAGGAAAACCTATAACAGATAGGATTGTACACTTTGCTTAAGAAATCCTTGTCGATGAAGATTTGAACTTTCGAAGAAGATTCAAAACTATCGTTTGTAAGGACGCTTTAGGATAGAATTATGTTAATCGGAATGCTTGACCATAATGTATTTCATTATAATTCCTCTTCTTTTTTTCAAATACATTATACATCCTCCCCATTTACATTTGATTTCTTATTTTATTTCTGTTTCAATTCGCCGTATTATCAAGGAAGCTAATACTGTAACAAATAGAATCGTGCATCTTGCTTAGGGTGTCCTTGTCGATGAAGATTTGGAAGAAGATTCAGAACCACGGGTTCTCGTTTGTAAGGACGTTCTAGCATAGAGTTAGGTTAATCGTAATTAAGCTAATGTATTTCATTGTAATAAAAAAAACTCACATTTTGTTAACATTTTGTATACATTGTAATACTTATTTGCTCTTTATCATCATCTTTTGTATTTAGAGTTGATCATGTTGCTAATTTTTTAAAATATTTATTGTTTTGTTATCTTCATACACACATGACATGGCTGGTTTGGTAGGAGGAAAAATTAGAGTTATGGATTCAATTTATGATCCAGTCTAATTGGTCTTACGTGCTATGGTTAATTTGTCATA
Source organism: Persicaria maculosa (assembly GCA_963922045.1). NCBI lineage: Eukaryota > Viridiplantae > Streptophyta > Magnoliopsida > Caryophyllales > Polygonaceae > Persicaria > Persicaria maculosa. The sequence goes on along the minus strand of OY998255.1, from coordinate 79,678,746 downwards.
TACCTCTAAATGGAAAAGGTTTTATGGTTTTGGGTTACAGCAAATATTAAGGTTAAATTGGAAAAATAAATTGAAACCTATGGGGTATATACTATGAACTTATCACAAAGAGATGTTGTCAAGTCACATTCACCGTATCCTGATATTTGGCAAGGAATATGACATGGCTACCCATCTTATTATAATTTTAAAAAAATGAGGGAAAAAATATGTATTTTATTTTTTATTTTGTTGTTGTTGTTGTGTGTATACGTACACACAAGTTTTTTATTTAACCATCGGTTCCATTGATTGGTTTCGGTTCCCGTCTTTCTGACGGCGAAACGCCGTGAAAGTTTAGTATCTTGCTATTCACAGTTCTTTCCCGAGTTTGTCGCGACTTCTTCATTTGCCGGGCTTTATTTTTGTCGTCATGTTCAATCTGGATCTAGATCCTTGTCTTTTTTGCTTTTGTTTGATTGTACTCTGACGGTTAGTCCATCTGTCGATTCTCTCGGTCTCTCGATATACCTTACATGGGTGTTGTCGGGTATTTTGAATCCTTGCATTGTTAAAAAAAAATTGACAATCTAACAATTCACATTTAACATGTGACAACATAGTCCCATATAAAATCAATATCTAATTTTTCTTATCAATAAATTAATATCTAATTTAATTCTCCTTAGTTACAAGCTACCAATTGTTAGAACTGTGAGAGTTGCCTCTACTTTCTGGCGTTGGAGTGGTTTCATTGCATGCTCGTTCATCGTTCGTTAGTGCTAGTGTTTGTCTCTATTGCATCTTTGTTTTCTCGGTTTTGCAGGATTACTTTACTTTATTTGTAACTGTTTTTCTGATGGGTTTCCGTCGCCGTTGCTGCGGCCTCTAGACCCACCGGGCCTGTCCGGTGCGTCGAATTTTTACTTAATAAAAAAAAAATAAAAAAAAATTGTTAGAACTGTGAGAAGTTGAACTATCGCTCTGTTGAGCTCGGGCACTACTTAGGTGGTGGTACAATAGGGATTGACGCCACCCAAAATCTCACCTTGTATTAAAAAAAAAAAAAAAAAAAAAAACCCCAAAAGGCTCCTAGCAAAGCTCCATCCTAAAAGTCTTTCCAAACAAACGAGGACACATAAAGTCCTGACTTCTTCCAATTGGTCTATTTATGAACGGGGTTAGGCATTTGGTATTTTTCAATTGGTCTGGTGATTGCTAGTAGAAAAACGCAAAGAACAGTCCAAGTAGTTGCTACTGATTGCTCGTATTAATTTGTGGGAGTCCAAGGTGTCCAACGTTACACAGCTAGATTTTGATTGTCTCAGTTATGAACTGAGATTGACACGACATGACAATTGACAAGATTAGTAACAATGTTCATAAAAAACAAGGGGAAGAAAACAACAAGCCATAGTTAGTTGCTGGTTCACATTCAATAAACAAGCAAGCTTAAGATAATGCATACAAAACATCCTCAGCTCTGCTCAGTACTTTGGGGGTGGGCTCTGTGTAGGAAGCAAGCCGAATCGCTCCTTCAACTTGACTCTATACTTTGAGCACTTGTCATCCGGGGAGAAACGAGCTGGTACAAATACATAGGATAGTTTATCAGAGACCAACATAACCAAGGGTTCAAATGGAAACAGGTTGTCACAAAAACAGGTGATCAAACTTCAACTGTTAATACATCGATAACTCATGTAATGGAATAGTTTACTAGATAAACTAGAAACCGAAACTAGCCATGGCAACATGAACTTCAAATCAAAAGTTGAAACAATCAAGCACAGCAAGGCTATCCAATTCATATACTCAACCATTAAGTACGCATCTAGCGCGACATCGGTTTGTTAAGGATTAGCAATAAGCCAATAAATAAGATATAAGTGAGGTTGTCACGAAAACGAGGGGTTCAATGGAAACAGGTTGTCACAAAAACAGGTGATCAAACTTCAACTGCTAATACATCTATAATATAAGTCTGTGTAAAGGAATAGTTTACTAGATAAACTAGAAACCTAAACTAGCCATGGCAACATTGACTTCAAATCCAAAGTTGAAACAATCAAGCACAGCAAGGCTTTCCAATTCATATAATCAACCATTAAGTATGCATCTAGCGCGACATCGGTTTCTGAAGGATTAGCAATAAGCCAATAACTATGAGATAAGTGAGGTTGTTGTTTACCTGGATGAGCTGACTGTGTGGCCAACCCAAGAGGAGATTCCTTCTGCAAAAACACATAAAAGAGTTTTTCAACTTTGAAAGACAGTCAATTGAAGCAACAGAGCTAAAAAAAAAAAACTGGCCTTGAATCCAAAACATTGCTCCAATGAAGTAAGTGTAATCCCCCAGTTAATTAGGATGAAGATCTCAAGTGAATAATTACAAGGGAACAAATACACCAATTATGAATTCAAACAACGCTAAATCGGAACCCTAAATATTCGAATGCTACTTGAGCCATCCCTATCCAGTATCCACAAGTTTTGCTAAAATTGCCGAATCGGAACCCTAAAGATTCGACAGCTACTTCAGCCATCATATCCACAAGTTTTGCTCAAATTGCTGGTTCACAAGATGGGAAATTTGCAAGTTTCTAGTCCCCAAAAAACTACGAAATTGACAGAAAGAGCAATTTTTTTACCCAATTAAATATGAATAAAGTCGTAGCTAGGTGAAAGAGTACGAATGAATACGAAGAGGACAGAGGTTAAAGGGAAGGAACGAACCTTGGTAGTGTAGACTTTATCGCCATTTTCGTTGATGTAGCACTGAAGATACATCTTCGCTCTAGTATTATTGCGCAATCTAGAATAAATGAAACGGAGCAACCTTCAGTAAGATAGAAATCTACAATATAAAGAGCAAAAACAAGGGTTTCGAATTTCCAAAAATCACAAAGGAAACGAACTTACAGTAGGCAGAGGGAACGAGAGAGAGGGAATGCGGTGCCGCCAGTTACAGGGTTTAAAGAAACCCTAGAACTCGTATTTATATTGCAAATACCCAAATACCCCTTTTGACTATTAAAAAAAAAAGGAAAATAATCCATATTTATCATTAATTAATTAATATGACGGAAATGAACAAAAAATCCGTTGTCGTCCAGCGGTTAGGATATCTGGCTTTCACCCAGGAGACCCGGGTTCGATTCCCGGCAACGGAATTTTTTTTCCCTTTTTCACCAAATAATGTAAATTTCTTGGACAACTTACAACATTTCTGAATGAGATAAAAATTAGGCTCTATGATAATAACCATATAAAACCACCATTATACAAAATGTGACAACTCGGCTTTGCCAAGGGCTATGTCCTGAAACAACAACCCTAAACAATGCTTAATCCAAGAACTGATTACTAACAACAGAGGGGTTGATCAAATAGGCATTTTATTTTTACTGCAAGGGCGCAAATCCATTCTGGACAAGCAGATAACTGTATGGTATTATATATTTGCTGCGAGGAGCCAACAAGTTGGTACACAACATGTTTTATGAACACATTTGAGTATATCATTCTACACGAGTTCAAAAAGTATGCAATAACTTCAAACATCCTAGCCGAGATTGCATGCTCTCCCCCTTGGGCGTTTTACTCTTGGTTTAACTTGGAAGGAGAAAGGAATCATGGAAGGGCCTGTTTACAGATTCACGTTTCTCGCGCTTTTGTGCTTCAAAATGCTGCCCATCCTGCTGCGGTGCTCTTTGATGATCCGGAGTCTGCTGCAGAGGGAAGATTCCGCTGTTGCACATCAACAAACAAGTGAGAAAAATAAAGCATAGTCTTTGAAGAAACGTGAGTATCCGCTCCTTGAATTGCTTGGAGACAGTCTTAAAAGGATTTAGTGAAAACTCATTTAGAGTGCATTAGATAATGTAAGCTTCCAAAAGAACCGAAATGCATATTTGCCCAAACTTTCAACTTGTAAAGCAAACAAATGCTTTTAAAAACAAAGACCACTGAGTTGTGAACATCAATCTCTTGTTTGTTTGACCATAATAAAGTTTTGTGAGGGATCCATGGAGAAGTTTCTTGCAATAAAAATGTGATTTGGATAAACACTTGCTAAAAAGAAGCAAAGAGAACCAAGATCGAGCCATTTATGTAAATCTACCTCAAGTTGAGAAAAATCAGAGAGAGGGTCTCTAACACGTCTTCCAGTTCCCTTTGAAACTTTGAGACCAGAGGTCAGCTTGGCAGCAGCAGGGTCATTTGGAGGTGGAGGAAGAGGAGATTGAATTTTTCTTGCCCCGATGGGAGGTGGAGCAAGTACTAAGGGTTTTGGGTTCCCAGCGGACAATCCAGCAGAAGAAAGCATACCCGTTCCTCTTGCTGGTTTGTGCTTTACAGTTATCCGAATGGTTTCACCTTCCTGGTATCACAGACATTTTATACAGGTCACGAGGGATAAAAAAAGTTCCAATCAGACATTGATGCATAAGGGAACTTGGAGATCAAAACGTCAATACTCAACCGGCATTTGATATTATCATTAGCTCATAACGAGGATTGTATGTAGAAGCACAACCATAACAATATTAAATGATGCATTAGCAATGTTAATTCCTGAAGACTGCTATACAAAAAGCTTAGTTAATGCCATAATTCCCGAAGATCACAACGGTACTGCTCAGTTTTACTAATCACAACGAAAATCAGCATGCCCTAGCGAACATCAAGACCACTTTAAAACGTCTGAAAGAGCTATTCCTTTACATTTGCAATTCCAAGCTAAGCAATCAACTCACCTAAGGTTGGTTTGTTTAAGTTGCAGATATAAAGCAAAATGAAATCAGCAAACAGACACAGTTATGACAATAACAATCTGAAATAAATAATATATAGTTTACATTTCCTCAAATAGCTTCAAACTGTACCCGCCTAAATGTTGGCATTTCAATTAGCAAAACAAGACTCATCAATCCGAATTCCCAAATTTCTATTTGTGCAAGGATATGTCACAGAATAGATCAAATTGTCCACGGAATTCAAACAATCGTAAGGATCATGCCTGCGAAATTCCAGATTACAATGAAAGTATCAAAACAATCAAGTCAAAACATACCTTCAACCTGTGATTAACGGCAGGATGAATCCCAATCTGGCTCTCCTCTCCTCCCGGATTCCCACCACCGTTAGATTCCTCCTCAGCCGCCCTCTTCACATACTTCTCATGATCCGACAATGCAACATTGAAATCAAAAGCCTCGTTCCGCTCAGCAAACCCTAAGCCAACAAACGCGTACTTCCCGTTCCCGTCGTCGATCCTCAGCACGAAGTACCTGGACGAGTCGAGCGCCGGTTCAACGGCGGACTCGCGTTGGCCAGGGGAGACATTGCAAGCGGCGAAGAGATCGCCAGAGCTGGGATCCTCCAGTCGGATCTCGCAGCGGAGCTTGCAGGAGACGACGCGGAGCCGGCCGGACCAGATCTTGTCGGTCTGGAGCCAGTCTCCGCACTTGAAGCCGCCGGAGGTGGACCGAGGAGGAATCTTGTAGACCGAGACTTCGCGGACCACGAGGAGCGTGTGCTCGAAGGAGTCGTCGTCGTCCTCCTCAAACGACATCGTTTTAGGGGGTAAGGAATGGGAGATCGGGAGTTGCAGAGGCGAGAGGATGGTATTAGACCGAGAATGGCATCTACGCGGGGAACTTGCAAATGGAGGATTGAGAGAGAGAGAGAGAGAACGTGGGGAAAGCGTGTTGCAGAGTGGAGAGACGGTCAAACTGTGGCAACGAAGGAAGGAAGAATACGCGGCGAATCACAAATGGGCGTCGATGAAGCAAAGAGGGGGATTTTTTCAAAAAAATAAAATAAATTAATTTCTTTACTATTGGATTTAGGGCGTGTTTGGCCTATCAATTCATAAAATTGTTTTGACATTCATGTCTTTAGGGAAGCTAACCGTGTTGCGGACCACTTATCGCACCTGGACGTTGCTTTCTATAGCCAATTGGCTCCTGACGACTCTACGCTTCGTGAGTTCATCTGTATGGATGATCTTGGCCAAATTATTTTCGGTTAAAAAAAAATTGTTTTGACAAGTCTGCCGACTTTTGTCGGCTTCTTGAGGTGTCGGATCTATCTGACCCTCGAATTCTTACCTTATCAAAAAAAAAAAATCAATTCATAACGATTGTTGTACTTAGGCTCCGTTTGACAAAATATAGTTCATGATATAGCTGTAGCCGATGAATTAAGTATTTTAAACTGTTAATTTTTTATTATAAGCTAGTAAGATGTTTAGTAGCTAGTGAGAGATATAATAGATTTGTCAATATAAAAAAATATATATATTGGTAAAGCTTGAGATGATTAGCTACTAGAAATTCAATTTTAAAAGGTCCCTACAATTATAATATTATCTTTAACTCATTTAAAATTATATAATATTAAACTAAAAGGTCTGAAAAACTCCTAATGAACCTTATATTACACTAAATGTTTTTTTATTGAGTAAAGATTTGAGATCAGACTTGCTGATTCTCGAGAAGCCAACAAGTCGGCAGGCGGAAATCGCTTAAAACATACATTATAAACCGAAAATAGGCACAACAAAACAAGCAGAACTAACTCTACAAAAGAGACGATCTAAGCATTGTCGGCTTCTTGAGGTGTCAGACCTATCTGACCCTCGAATTCTTACCTTATCAAAAATAAATCAATTCATAACGATTGTTGTACTTAGGCTCCGTTGCTTTCTATAGCCAATTGGCTCCTGACGACTCTACGCTTCGTGAGTTCATCCGTATGGATGATCTTGGCCAAATTATTTTCGGTTAAAAAAAATTGTTTTGACAAGTCTGCCGACTTTTGTCGGCTTCTTGAGGCGTCAGACCTATCTGACCCTCGAATTCTTACCTTATCAAAAAAAAAAATCAATTCATAACGATTGTTGTACTTAGGCTCCGTTTGACAAAATATAGTTCATGATATAGCTGTAGCCGATGAATTAAGTATTTTAAACTGTTAATTTTTTATTATAAGCTAGTAAGATGTTTAGTAGCTAGTGAGAGATATAATAGATTTGTCAATATAAAAAAATATATATATTGGTAAAGCTTGAGATGATTAGCTACTAGAAATTCAATTTTAAAAGGTCCCTACAATTATAATATTATCTTTAACTCATTTAAAATTATATAATATTAAATTAAAAGGTCTGAAAAACTCCTAATGAACCTTATATTACACTAAATGTTTTTTTATTGAGTAAAGATTTGAGATCAGACTTGCTGATTCTCGAGAAGCCAACAAGTCGGCAGGCGAAAACCGCTTAAAACATACATTATAAACCGAAAATAGGCACAACAAAACAAGCAGAACTAACTCTACAAAAGAGACGATCTAAGCAGAACTACTCCAAAAAATTTGAGGACGTCGGTGAAAAACGAAGTCAAACACCACCGAACGGTACCACCGCGTACCATATTAAACTAAATGTTTGAACTTTGAATGAATGTCAATCAAATTCAACAATACTTATTTGGGGTTTTGATGTTAATGAAGGCTTTCAAGAAGAAACAATCTTATTATTGTGAATCACAATACTTGAAAGACATGAACTACAAAACGTTTGCTGATACACATCACTTGAGTTCACTATCATGGAAGAGGAACCTCAAGTAGGTCGTCTAACCATGAAATGAGGGAGTGTAGAGTTACCGTCGAGCCCTTTCGACTGGTAAAATGCGAGATACTCGCTTGCCGAGACCTCCTTGTAGACGGGCTCTTCGCCTGGTGCTAGCAACTCCTTCAATATGTATGGCTCATTCCTCTTCCTAGTGCTCGGATAGAAGAAGCACGCAGTCGAGACCCTTGGCCCCCTTTTGCTGACGAGCACCCTGTGCTCCACGCTCTTGAATTTATCGTTCGTGATCAGCTGCATTTGATCAGATAAGTCCAGTGAGGTTCCATCATAAAGCCAATGCACTGCAGAGGAAAACAGTGTTTTACCTGCATCATGTCACCTATGTTTATAACTAGAGAACCGGTAGTAGGGGGCACATCGACCCATTGGTTTCGGTGCAAGACTTGGAGACCGCCTATGTTGTCTTGCAAGAGAAAGGTCATAAAAGAGGGATCCGAGTGCTTTGTTGCCCCGAGAGTTAGCTCTGGTTCGGGGCAAGGTGGGTAGTAATGGCACACCAAATTTGCTGTTTCGACACATTCCATGCTCGAGAGGTAGTCCTGGCTGAGCCCCAGAGCTGCAGAAAACACTCGGCACAGTTTAGTCCTTAGCTGGAGCAAGTGATTCATGTAATCTGTAACAGCTTCCCTGCAGAAACATAGATTGAGCATCATCAGTTAAATGCATTAGATGCAAGAAAAGAAGACAAGGATATGAGATGACCTGCAAACCAAGGGAATCTCTTCGGGATCAAGCTTGCTGTCACGGTAGTCATAGCATGTAGAGTCCCTCCAGGTAGCAGCTTTGGAGACCAAGAGATCTCCATTGCAGTAGTACCTGACCCTCCGGTCAGGGTCTCGTGTGTAGAAGGTTCTCTTCACATCATTGGGCAGCTCATGGAATCGGCGAATCCCATCCAACATCTCTTCCATGGTGTTCAGTGGAACTCCATGGTTAACAAGTTGGAAAAAACCCCACGATTCAGCTGCCTCGCGCACTCTGTCAACTATCTCCTGGTACCCAACATCGCTCTCAAAACACCCAAAATCTATCAACGGAACCTGAAATAGCCCGGCTTCTGATGGTGTTAAGTCGCTCAGGTTCTCATGGTAGAAAAACCTAGGGATTTTGGTGATTCCGGAGTCAAGAAGCCCCTTGACTCCGGCCTTTGTTTGTTCATGTGCCGCGACTTCTTTCTGCCTGTCATAACCTACTTCTTCCATTGCCTTTGTGGGAGTTCACTTATGTGCAATGAGACTTAAATATCGCCTAACGATACAAGTAGATTTAAACACATCTCAAGACACTTGGATAAGAAATGTTCTGCAACAAAAGGCCAAGAAAGTGAGGTGCCCCAAACCATTGTTTTTCTCAGAGAAAACCAATCCCATATGAACACAAAATGGTAACAAGCTAAACTTGAGTCTGTTACTCTGTTAGGTTACTACAGGATGAGTGGGAAATTCATGGTGGGGTGAAGATCTAAGGGTCACATGGGGCACCAAGTGTCTGACAAAAACAAAACCAAAAAAGAGTTAGAAATAGTAAGTTGGATTTGCTCCCTGATGATGCCAAACCGGTACATCACTGGAGTGCCCCACACCAGTGGATGTCCATTTTGTTTGAAGGGGACAAGTAGGGATGTTCATGATCTGAACAAACCACATGAAACAAAAAATGCCTCTTTTTCGCGTGTTGTGTAACGCAACAGGCTGGGTTTCTAACAGGAAATCGACAACTAGCTGCTGTGAGATTTGTCATCATAGGACAGATACATAAGAATTTTTACTGTTTCACCACCAAGTAGAAACCCAAACTGTAATGCTGCGGCGCACACAATTCAATCAGGAAAGATTCATCATTATCATATGGTTTGTACACCTAGAAATAAAGAAAATATACAGAAAAGATTGCGACTTTAATAATAACTCATTTGTGATCGATGGCATGTTGGATTGGTTGCATAAGTCATAATGGAGAAAATTTACACGTTATGAGCTTATGATGGACCAAATGGGTAAACTATGAAACACTTTCTTCCACATTTACAAAGGAAAAGCACTTGATCAATGAACTGATAAATGGCAATTGCAGTTGCAGTTGGCAAACAGAACATCTAAGCCAACTGATTCCAAAATTTGTTCTGTTTACTAATGTTCTACATCGTAAAATAAGGTGGCGAAAGAAAGAGCTTCACCTGATTGCTGCCAAGTCTGTTTGATCAAACAGGTTTACAGCAGACCTGCTCGCCGGTCTTTCCCTGAAAGAATCAACGAACTGAAACAGGATGGATGTGATTCTCCGGAAGGGCATTTCAGTCACAATATTCAGGTTTTAGGATCCAGAATAACCCGTCTGCACTTCTGTCTAATGTGGCAATTTCCTTCAAAAGATTCTTGAATAAGGGCAAATCCTCCGAAGGTATCCGGGGTTTGAAATGATCTGCTATGGTGGCAGAATCTGTTCTTCCTCCTCTGTGCTGAATAAATGTACAGATCTGTCGGATCAAGATTTCAGGCTGCACCCGGGTAGGGGTAGCATTCTTAGATGAGCTAGAAGCCTCAGCTTGTTTTGGTCTTCTAGCAGAAGCAGAAGCAGAACCAAGTTGATGCTCAAGTCCATCACCCACAGCATTTGCTCGGTCACCGCGAATTCTTGCTAGCAATTCAGCTGAGGATAAGGCTCTACCAGAAGAAGTTCCGGCCACAGGCACATTTGCTGTTCTACCTGGAGATACTTCATTAGAAGTTCTTGAACTGGAGACTACTTGGGAGCTCACTGTTGAACCGAATTTGCGCCGGACTGTAGGTGGTGCACCTGCAGCTCCTGATTTTCCCGTCCACGTGGGGATAGATATGTCCTCTCGTCTTCGCAGCATCCGTGACTGCTGCAGTGCTTCAGCTGCCCTTTTTGCAATTTGAGTTGCCTGCTCTTCCATCTGCATCTTGTCTTCATCGTGAGCATTCATAATTGCATCATGGTTCACAGCACTCTGCAGAAGTATCCATGAAATGATATTTCCAAAACACAAATAGTTGCAACTGACCGAAGAACTTAACACTAATCACTCTATCAGCCACTTGTGGGGCAAGACTGAAGACATGTCACAAACTATGATAATATCATAAAAAGAAGAAACAAAGACAGCTAAAACATGCAGCTATGAGTCGTGAATAAAGACAATCAGAAAAAGCATTAACGAGGCTTACATGTATGCCATGAGCATCAAAAAGAGACTTCAAAAAGTTAGTTTCGTCATCAGGTTGCTTGCCATTTTGTTCATCATTGCCTGTTTCTTTAGGACTAAACCTCTCCTCTACTGTGTTGTTTCCTTCATTCTCCTCACTGGTGTTTCCATGTGGCAGGGATGAGCTTGGAAGGTTTGGATTTAGCTGATCATCATTACCAGCACCTACAACATTCAGTTCTGCAGCAACTCCACCAAAGAGATTTGATGTTAACGTTGAATTAGGATCCCCATCATCGTTCAACGTGAAAAGATCTTTTAAGTCCCGAGCTTTGAAGAATCTCCTCTGCTGTGGATTCTTTAGTATCTTATTGGTTAAGAAATGCTTATAAATCTGCCTATGGTACACCTTCTCCTCAATGGTTCCACGAGTTATTAGTCTATAAACTATTACATCACGCTTCTGACCTATACGCCAAGCACGCTCTCGGGCCTGTCAAGGCAAAATTAAATTACATATTCAAGTCATGGTTGCATCATAGATGTAGTACAAAAATCTTAGCCAGTGTTTGTATGTTAGTCAAATTTGCAAAATAGTTTTTTATCACACAACATTGAAACAAACTAATGGCCATTATGGCCTCATCTCCAATATTAAGAAAGGACATAAAGAGAGCAATGAGTCAATAAAAATGGTGTCAGGAAATTAGCTAAAAATATCATTTTCATGAAAAGAAACAGCCCATCAACACAATATATGAAGCTGCCTGCAAGAGAGTAATTTTGCGATATACCTGCATATCTGTAGAAGGATTCCAATCAGGATCAAAAATGATGACCCTGTCAGCACCAGTCAGATTTGTCCCCAAACCACCAACTTTTGTCGTCAATATAAAAATAAACACATCATCTGAATTGTTAAATTCATCCATCAAGGCTGACCTCTGCTTAACTGCAGTAAAACCATCCATTCTTCTGTAGGTGTAGCTGTTGGAAATCATGTAGTTCTCAAGAATATCAAGCATCTGTTGAGTTTGTGCAAAAAGAAGAACACGATGACCCTGCTCTTTCCACATCTTAAGAACTTGAGCAATAACCTTCATTTTTCCGCTACGTTCAGGATTCCCATAGTCTGGATTGCTTGAAGAGTGTTCTCTTTCCAGCAGATCAGGGTGGTTACAGATCTTGCGCATTACATCAATACCATACAGGGAATTTTTCCTGCCATCAAAAATTTGCTCAACCTCAGAGCTGGCCAGAAATGCTCTGTAAACAGATCGTTGCTCAAGAGTGAGGCTACAGAAGAGGACATGCTCAGTCTTCTTTGGCAGCTGAGCATTAACATCAGCCTTCATACGTCGAAGGAGGTAAGGCATGATCAGGTCACGCAAGACAACTGCACACCTGCACATGAACAGAAGCTAAAGGATTGAAGAAGGAAACAGAAAGTCACAAAAGTTTGGATGGTGAATAGCAGAATAGACCACTGAGTAGAAATAACTGAATCTATGTAAAAATACAAGAAATTCAGTAAACATAACTTGAATCACTGCAGTCTAATTATCAAGCATAATGAAATGAAAGACATACAATGTTTGACTAAGTGACCTACATTTTTTGGATGTCATGGAATTTTAGAGTTATCACAATACGCACCTGTAAGCTGTGGAAACTTGCAGCGGTGAAGCATTGGCATAACCCCCAACTGCTATTGGTGCCGCAAATTCTGCCTCAAATACAGGAAGTACACCTAACTTTCCAGGGAAAACAAAATCAAACAAAGACCAGAGCTCACTAAGTTTGTTCTGAATGGGTGCACCCGTCATTATGATGCGATGAACCGTATGCAGCTGTTTACATACTATGGTTACGTCTGCATTTGGATTCCTAATGCGGTGGCCCTCGTCAAGAACAGCATAACCCCACTTAATGTCGAGAAGTGTTCTACCCAATATACGAAGTTGCTCATATGTTGTTAGAAGCAGCCCAGACTCAGAACCCAACACTCGCTTTATCAAGGAATCCCATTTTCTTGAGTTTTTTGAGGATGAATCTTTTTCATAATCACTATCCACTGAGTGTTCACTATCATCACCGTCACTTTCATCAGAATCAGCTCTTTTTTTCCTTCTAGCAGTATCAACAGCAGAATCATGGAGAATTTCAACATGGAAGGCAGGGTACCACTTTTCTGCTTCTCGTTTCCATTGGCGCAAAAGTGTGACTGGGCAAATAACTATACTTGGTTTATATGAATCACTGAAATGCAATGATCCAAGGAAAGCCAATACCTGAACTGTCTTGCCTAGACCCATCTCATCTCCAATTATCCCTCCTACTCCTTGGCAATGCAGTTCCCACATCCACTGTACACCAACCTTCTGGTAGTCAAAAAGGTTGCTGAAAATAGTTTCTGGGATTTTCAATCCACCTTCTAGGGTAATATAGGGGACCTCTTCATCATCAGCATCCCCAGCATCTGGATTGTCTTCTTCCTCACAGCCAGATGTCACTGGATCACCAGGTATGTCTACACCTGGAATAAAAATTTAAAAAGAAACAAGAGAAGAGATTGTTTCATGTGAGGACCAAGTAGATGAAATTTTCAAAATTAATCAACGTAACACACACACACACACACACACACACACACACACACACACACACACACACACACACACACGGAATTGGAATAAACTTTTCTCGTGTAAGGACTAAGATTAGATGGAAAGTTCAAAAAATCAAGGAAGCGCCCGGATTGTCTTCCTTGTCAGAATTAAAATCGGCTATCATTCTAGATAAGTTGCTAGGATATGCATGTTCAACCAGAGTTTATATATCTATCATCAAAACGATATGCATCCACATTCGTCATTTTTGAACAGGAATCCAGGTATACTCGACAACCTAAAAGACAGACTGTGCAAGCTGATGCAAGCATGCAGCTCATAAATTTGTGATTACTTACTTCCAATTTCACCAATTTGTTCTTCACGGGAGATTCGCTTTCTCCATTTCTTCCCAGCTAAAGGCCTTGTGTTCTTCCTTTTTGCACCTCTGCCCTTCTCTTCCTTACTATCAGGAGTCCTTTGAATTTTAAATGGTGTTCCAAGTCTTTGAAATGGGTGTGCTGGTGCATCAAGTTTCGGCAGTTCCTCTGTTTCAAGAAGCTTAGTTGTTGGCCGAGCTTGTGCAGCCTCAGCCAGAGAACGTGCAGCTCTTTCAACACTGGCAGAGATATGGTTATTTGTTTCCTCCTCCAGGGGCACCCTTGATGGTCCTGTCTTTTGAATTTGGCGCTCAAATCCCTTAAGCTTGTGAAAAGGTGTTAGAATACCTTTCCTTATCAGCTCATCTCTTTCCTGAATAAAACAATAAGTAAAAGAGTATTAGAAGCCATGTCCAATGTACGCTAAAGGACCGAATAAAACTCTATTCATAAGCAATTAGAACACTCAAATATTATTATGGTAGACATGCTTCCAACTGAGGAATCAATGATAGGTGAGATCTAACTTACCGTCTCAATAAATCCTCTAGATGCAGCATTCAGTACATCATCGAAATCATCATCCTCATCATATGAAACTACTTTTTTTTGCTTTTTCTGCTGCTTAATTGATTTCTGACCTGTTTTTAACTTTGATTTGGCCTTTGAGTCTTCCCTAACCAGATCTTCTAGCAATTTCTTATCTCCAACGCCACTGGATAAACAGTCTTTATTCAGATCAGAAAGCTGTTTCTGAAGTTTGGATCTTGTTCTCTTGAGGCTTTGAAGTCGTTCAGCAGCTAGGGCATGCTGAAGAGTATAATCTTGGTTAGAAGTCCCTTTATTTTCCTCTATGTCCTCACTGATGCCACCATTCTCAGAGTTAGAGTCTTTGACTCTTGCTGCAAGCCTTGTGTGTTCAGTTGAAGAGGCAACTGCATCTATTTCAATCTGTAGGGCCTTTAGTTTCATATAAAGTTCCTTCTTACTCGCCAAGGAAGGATTAACATCGTTTGAATCATTCTGGAATTCATCCTTCCCGTGCCGACCCGCTTGACAGCTATTCTCAACATCTCTCACCTGAAAATGCCAGAAGCTTTCAGACAACCTATATGCGTATATTTGTAGTTTCAAAAAAAAAAACATAGCCTTGTTCATGATACTTTGGTGCACAAGGTCTTTAGTGGTAAATAAAAACAACCAAGTCAAACCACCATTTTCTTTTCGCACTCCGATGAATATCAGGAGATTCACCCTCACTCCATGATATGAACAAACTGTTCTGCATCAGTAACGAAAAGCTGGTTTCTCCTTTAGAGACTTCAGTCCCTGAAATTGGGAAGGCAATCTCCCCACCCACCCACGTACAGCCCAAATAAAATGAAAAAAGCCACGAGTATGACACCTAAACTAACATACCTTTTCTAGTACATTCCGTTCAATGTCCTCAGGATTCGCAGAGGTGACACCTAAACTATTTAACAAGATTTTGTCATCCTCTTCTACCATGTTGTCTCCACCACCCTATGAGAAACACAAATAGACATAACCTTCAGTACCAGAATTAAGATGACATAAAAGGTTAAATAATCGGGATATCACCGCCAATAAGGGGAATGGGAACAGAGATAGCTTGTCATATACTTGATTAGGAATCCATCTGAATTGACATAAAACATACTCTCACTCTCTGGATATTTTCTTTATAACTAAACTTCGGAGTTTTGATCAAGACAGAGTAGAATATAACAACAGATGTTTTTAAACAGCCAAAAGAGCAAGTAACAGTTCGCTCAAGTTGTAGCCAATGGTCCAACTAGCCAACAAAGATGGCTTCTTGTACATATACTCTGATTCACCTACATTGACATGATATCTTCTCACTCACTCGCTCTCTTTCTCTGTCAGGCCTCCATCAGTTCTAGCCAATTGAACTTAAAACTCGAACACTGCATTCCATTCAACCAACTTTTCTATACAATCAAGGCCACCGAATTTTGCAGAATCTCGGAGCAGACACCATAATCGGTGTCAAAGCTATTAATGACAACAAAAATTGATTTCAATCAAGAACACAACAGCCTCAATTCAGTATTTTAGATATCGAAACAACCGCTGCTACTAGACTACCACAGTGAGAAATTACCTTTTCTCCGAACGATCAAATTGAACGCCAGTTCAATTAACTTCGTAAAGAATAACCTTGAGAATTTCAAATTCTAATCGAAAGAGGGAGGAACTAACCCTAGGAAGCTGATATCCAAAACCGTTTACCAATGATGAATCGTCAAGCCAATTCAGTCAAATAGGAGACTGTGAATCCGAGAAGAACAAGACAACGGCTTCTGCTTGGGCCTCTCTCTCTTCTCACCTTCCCCCTCGCTACCGCCGGCGATGGAGGTGATGGGGGGCGTGGGAGGAACGGAAATAAATTACAAAGAAAAAAGAAAAATAGTTGGGCCGTGCGAGGGAAGGAATGGAGTGGGGCCCACATAGCCCTTCCTCTGCCTCGTTCAAAGGTATACGTGGAAGCTTATAAACCTGACACGTGTAAAAGGCCCCATACTTACCAGGCCATTACGACGTCGTATAGGGATCATACTAGCATATTACCCGTGCGTTACGCACGGGATTTGGAAAATATATTATATTGTTTAAAAGATATTATCATAATATATTTACCTTATATATTAGATATATTATAATAATATAATAATATGAAAATGATATAGCCAAATAATATTAATTTGAAAAAACAAATGATTTTATTATATCAATATATAATATATGTGGCAAGACGTCAATGTCTCACCTTAGATAGAAACAGTTGCATACACTAATGTAGAGAGTGTTTTTTTTTCTGCCTTTTGATTTTTCTAGCAACTTGATTGGTTACTTTGAACATTAAACAAATATTTGTTGTCATAATAAGCCGAAAGGTATAACCAAATACTTTGTTTGGTGGACTACACATTTGACAAATGCTAGGTGTATGAAATTTGAAGCACTCTAGGATGAAAAGTACATAAAAATATCGGAGAAGATATATTTATGTAATAACATAGAATCATACTAACGACTAAACAACTTAAATTTTAATTGTTTTGATTGGACCATCTGACATCCATCCAACTAAAGAAATACCAATCATCCTACAAATAAATCAAATTTTCATATTTAGATAATAATTTTTTCCGTCATTCATTAAGTCTATGAAAACAACCTAGGTTTTATAGGTGGCTAATTATCTGTTTAAACTCCATCTTTAATTAAATTAATTTAAGTTCATTTCAACTATCCAAAATAAAGGCTAAATAATAATCTATATCTATTTACTGAATAATGAACAATTTTAGTTTTTATACATTTATATATTAGGAATATATTATTTGCATAGTCATAAAATAAACTTTTACTCGTTTCCTATTAAACTTGTGCTAACCATTTTAGTTTAACATTTGTCATTTTATATGGTTAAATCAATATTTATAGTAAAAAAATCTTAGAAATATGTGTTTACTTAGGAGTACATAAATGATTCATGTGAAGTATTAATTGATTAGATAAAATCATCCTTTTTAGCATCTTATTTAATCAAATTTGAAATGATATTTATTTAGAAATATTATACATTTTTCATTCGAATTCTAAGCATAACTTTATATTCGGCCGATAACCACATTTTTTAGTAATAAAAAAGATTTGATTACTGATTAATATTTTGTAGCATCTTATTTAATCAAATTTGAAATTGGATTTTATTTAGCAACATTATACATCTTTCATTTGAATTCTAAGCATAGTTTTATATTCAGTTAATCACCAATTTATGTAGTAATAAAATAGATTTGAATACTGATTAATATTCATGATCAAACACATAAACTTATAAATAATTGATAAGGAAATGTTAACGGTCAAACTATTTTGAATTTTATATTGATTAGGAAAGATAGCTAGTAAAACAGAGTTAGCAAATATCACATAAAAAATTGTTAAAGATAAAAATTTAAAATTTAAGTGATAAGCATTCAATTTACTTAAGATTTTTTTTATCAAACTGATATTTTGATTTTTCAATCAGTTATATTAATTTTTTTTAAAAAGAGGGAATTTCAAATATTTTAGTGACATTGGATTAAAATACATGGAAGAAAATCTTTATCAAATTTATAATTGTGAAATTTATTTATTTATTTGATAATTGTTAAATTGGGGCCCACAAATAATTATAAGCCAATGAAATAAGGAATTACCTTCTTCTACGTTAACAACTACCAGAGTATTAGATAACACAATTATTTAAAGTATTAATAACTAAATGTTACTATAAGTAGGAATAATACAATGATGAATTTATTAATCTAAAATCAAATTAAAAAATTTATTTTTAATATAATAAAAATATTTTATCAAGTTTCTTATTTGAAAATTCAAATTCTAAAAAGTTATTATAAATGATGTATTTGAGATTAATCAAATTTTCTAGTTAGGTGAAAGAAATTAATTAGAGATACTAAATTTTTTGATAAAAAAAAAAGAAGGATTAGGATTAGTTTTTATTAATGTTTTTTTTAAATTAGAATTCATTAAGGCGGACTATTATTTTATGATTAATTAAGATTCATTAGTAAAATAGGAAAATGAAGATCCTTAAATTTAATCCAATTAACCATTGACATTTGATTCAATCATTAAAAAAAAGGAAACAGTTGATTAAGATAGTTATTATGGTAAATTAGAAAAAAGGAAGATAAACTTGATTTAGTTAAAATAACAATAAATCAGTTATTGAGATAATTAGTAGAGATTGATAGATCGGGGAAAGAAATTGATTTCTTATAATATTGACTAATCTTAAATTATGCAACTTTGATTTCAATTTTAACTGTAGCTTTATATTCGGTTGATTACCATAGCTTGTAAATATTAGTAATTATATTGAATTGATTATTAATTAGTATTGGATAAGGAAATCTTAACGGTTGCAATAGAATCATCAAATATCTAATAAAAAAGTTTTAAAAATTAACAAAATGAATTTTACGTAACAATTATTCAAAAGATTTAGTGAAATTTATTTATTAATTATATATTGATTTATTATTTTCTGGCTTTAAAAAATCTTGAATAAAAAATAATCTACAAATTTAGAGAAGTTGTTATGATTTGATTAACAAATTCAATATTTTAATTAATAAAAATGATTTTAAGTATATTTATTTTAAATATATATGGAGGTAGGTTAAATGAATGGCTGTCACGTGTCACTTTCAATGTGAGGCCGCTATGTGTATCATTTGCAGCTGTTTTAGTACTATATTAGATATTAGATATTAGATATTAGATATTAGATATACCGGGAGCTGGAAAACGCGCAACGCCGAGAGAACCGCCACCACATAGCCACCTGATTTCACGGTGTTAAATTTTAGGGCAAATTATCTTCTTAGAATTAGGGCATATTACTGAGAGAGAAAGTACTGTGGATTACAGTTTTTAAGTGTGTATTGCTCAATGTTGAAAATTATTTCATAAATTGATCTACGTAGAATCTTTTTTACCATGAAAAATATTAATACCACCCTTAGAGATGAATAATTAAAATGTACAGCTTTTTTATAGCTACATCATTTCACCTAAATCTATACTATAAGAAACTAATAAGTCGAGCATTAACCATGCCGTGAGATGCGGGGTATGCACTATAACCAGAGCACTGCTGTCAATTCGGGTGATCCGGTCGGGTTCATATCGGGTCACTGATGAGTCGGGTCGAGTTGGACTTTATCGGGTCGGATCAGTTCGAATTCGGTCAAAATAAATCTCGGGTTGGTCGGGTTTCGGTTTGAATATGGTTGGACTCGTTCAGGTTTTGGTCAAATTTGACCGGTCTTGTTCGGGTTTTGGGTCGGTCTCATTCGGATTTCAAGTAGAAACGGGTCTATTTTTGTTTCAAACTTTCAATTGTTTGAGTTGAAATTGTTGAATCAGGTTCGTTCGGGACCTTCGGGTAGTCAGTTTTATTAAGTTGAATATGTAATTCATGTTATTTGTGTATTTTAAAAATATTTTTCAAGTAAAATTAAATTTGACTCAATATATAATCTATATACTCATTGGTCCGTAAGCTTGTTCTATTCATTATTAATTTCATTGAAATAGGGTAATATTGGAATTATACATATGAGGAGTTCTTTCAACGTCTTTTAATTAAAAAACAGTTATTCAAGGATATTCGGGTTGGGTTGAGAGTTGGGTCAGGGCTAGGTTGAGTCAGGTTTGTATGTATTCGGGTCAATATCGGTCGGGCTCAATTTTGGGTTTTGGTTATGCACAACACTAAATTTTCGAGTTTGGCGAGTTTCAGTTCGAGTGAGTCGATCAGGTTTCTCGGGTTGGGGCAGATCTTGCCAGCTGAGAGCACCATAGATGTTATAGAAAAATAATTTTTTTTTATTTTGATATAATTATATTTAAAGGAATAAATTTGACTATTAGCTCAAATGACTGACCAATTAAACTAATATATGTACTTTGAACGATAATTAAAATGATAAATTGCAAGAGAAGGGTGTAAAATGAAGTGTTAGGGTGACCAAGACATTTATTTGATAAAAGAAGAGGTCTTTAAGTGTCTTGGTCACTAAAAGGTTGCTTCAAAGGGTAGGTATAAGCTGCAGGTATATTTTAGACTAAGACTCTAAGGTCATGTTTATCAAGGGATACTAGAGATACTCGGAATACTAATATTTAATTCTTCTCTTTCCGCCACATCATCCTATGATCTCATTCTTACTTTTTCCACTTTATCAATAACATCCCTAGTATCCCAAAACCTACCCTTTCCTATCATTTCAATTTACAATTATACCCTCTCCTATAATTATTTCCATCCTTTACTAGCAAAGCAATTTACGTTTATACCCCTCTCGACTCATTTTCTGCAATCTATATTAATTTATAATATTCATTTCCCGTTAAAAAATATTGTTCATAAATTAATATTATTTATTAAACTAAATTGGTGACTATATATTAACTTAAAATATAAATTTCATAAATTAATTTTATTTATTAAACAACATTTTAAATTCTTCAAATGATAATAAATTATTACTAATAAAATATAATGATCATATTATTCAAGGTATTATTACATGTAATTGTATTTGACAATTTTTTTTTAAAATATAATCAAACATATTCAAAGTTGATGTTTATGTGTATAGAAAAATGAATCTAATATTTTGATATAATTTTTATTTTATTTTTTTAACATTTTCATTATTAAAAATCACAATTTGTAATTCTAAACTACACACGGCAGGTTTAATCTGGATCGTCCATACCTCTCCATCCCTACCGTCCAATCGCTAGCCAACCATCGCTTGACACTTGTCCCCCTCCCCTCCTCAGCAAATAAAAGTTGCCCACATGGACCCCACAATTGAGATACTAGCAAGAATACTACCTCTGGTATCCGAAATGTGGGATCTTGGACTCCCTCCAATATTATATTAATAAAATAACTCAAGTATCCTCCCCTAGTATCCTGTTAAACTTGCCCTAAACAATAGTAAAGTTAGCTCGTAATAATTAGATTATCTTTTAAAATGTTTTTAATTTCGATGAGACATTTCACTTCGAATATATTTTTAGGTCAATGGTAATTGTCTATATTTAAAGTATTTTTTATTGACATATATGAAACTTAATATAATATATGCAACTTATAAAAAATAACTGTTTATCATAAAATGGCAACAATTACAATATTTTTAACAGTTTTTTTTCTAGAGTATAGGATAAGATCTTAAATTGGGAATGATATCCTACCTATAATAAACGACCCTAGAAATATAATTTAAAAATTGGCTGATGCATTTTAATTAAGGATAAATTTTGATCTAAAATGAAAATCTTATTATATGTACCAATGGCATAAGGTAGAAAAATCGTTTTTTAAATAGAATTACATTATCTAATTTGGAAAGGGGAAAAAACAATTATGTAATTTTTTTTTTCTAATTTTCATTTTTTGGGTTGGTCTATCTTCTATGATGAAGCTTTCCCTCATTTCCTCAGCCTGTCATGTCTCTGTCCTCCATATGACATTTCCCGTTTTCTTTTTTCTTCTTATCGCATAGATTATATATGTGTTGATGCAACTGGTGGAGTACAATCTTTGCTTTACTCGGGCAAATGCAACTGGAATGATTGCGCAACTGATGCTATTCGAAGCTAGGGTTTTATCTTCCAGAGCTGTTTAGTTTGGGAATTTTAGGGTTTTTGTTTGCCCCTTTTTGCCTCCACCTACTTTTGACGGTGGAGGGGGAAAGAGTAGCAGGGATTTTGGATTTGGATTCGGGTCGAGGAATTTTGAGGTTGATTCGGAATTGTATTCCGTACATCGTCGTTTCCGTCCGGGGAGGCTGGAACTGAAAGTAGCGATCGGCGTTTTGATTGATTTGTAAGCGCAATTCCGAGTCAAAATTGGTAATTTCTGTAGTTATTATCAGAGTTTCGTTCGTACTTGTAGTTGTGGGGTCCGATTGTCCCAAGAAAGGGAGAAATCGAAGACGAAGATGGACCGCGTAGTGGGTGGAAAGTTTAAGATGGGGAGGAAAATTGGAAGTGGATCGTTTGGGGAGCTGCATTTAGGTATATGCCGCTTCAGATTATATTCTTTCTTTGTTTTTCGTAAAACCTTTTTATTGAAGGTTTAGTCTTGCTCCACTTGTTCCCTCTTGGGTTCTAAGTTGATTCATCTGATCTGGGTATATTCCCCTTGTCTCTGCTCCGATTTCATTCAGGTATCAATATACAGACTGGTGAGGAAGTGGCTATCAAGCTGGTGAGTTATTAGTTTGTTTGCATCGGACCATTGCATACATTGTCTCTGTGCCTTGTGTTTCATTATTTGGATGTTTGGTGGGTTAATTCCCAAGTGTGCAATGAGGCATATTTAGAGTATAGAGTTTGAGTAGACTTTGAGTTTTTAGAATATCCTTGATTCTTTTCTTGCATGTTATCCCATTTGATGTGGAGAAGCAGTTGAACAGCTTGGTATCTAGTACGGAGTATTAAATGGGATGCTTATACAAGGGTTTTCTGGTTCATCCAATGAAAACATTAGGGTGTCTGATGTAGGAGAGAGTGTGACCATTGTCATTCATCAGGGGATGTAAGAACGTTTCACTCATCCTTTGACATAATAATGCTTCTCTCTTAGGTTTATAGACTGTATGTTCAGAAGTACATCAGATAAAGTTCATAGAATCTTCTTTCATTAATTAGTCAGAGTAGGGTGAGCAAGTAGGATATTGGTTACCACCTTTGGTGATCTATAATCATATGGTTTTGTTTTGATGTAATTTGGCTATTTGAGATTATCTAGTGTTTTCATCCTTTGTGAGGCTGATCTTTCAACTTCAACTGAATAAGAAGTTGCTTTCTTGCTTATACTTTATAAGTTGAATGGAAATGGTTTGGCATTTTACATGTTCATTTGATATTATCAAATGGAAATGGTTTGGTATTTGACATGTTCATTTGATATTATCATATCTCTAATCTCCTAGAGCTTGACAGAAATAGTTCAATATTTGACATGTTGACTTGATCTACCCATGTCTCTACTATGTTTAGCCCTGAAATGTTCTGGTTTGTTTGCTTCTTTTTCCAGGAGTCTGTCCAGACTAAGCATCCACAACTGCACTATGAATCAAAGTTGTATATGCTTCTCCAAGGAGGAAGTAAGCTTTGTATTTCATATCCTTTCCAGTGAATCTAAAGCATCAGAGCTTGACTTGCTTCATTTTTCGTTCATCCCTTCTGCTGTCAAAACTGCATCTGAAAAATACAGAGAAAAGGATAAACTATACAAAACCACCCTTTATTTCAACAAAACACCCTTTAAACTATATAAACTACCCATATAACACACAGCTAACAAACAACCACACCTTTGTCTTAGTCGCTCATCTCCGTTAAGTGAAATAGATAACAAAACATACAAAGAAGAATTTTTATGTAGGCCGATGATATAGCAAGACTAATCAGAATATCCAGTGCTTAATTTTAGGGAGGGGTGGTTTTATGTTAACCCGGTATGTTATGTGGGTGGTATTTTGGTTTTTTGAGTTTAAAGGGGATTTTTTTTTTTGTTTTGGTAATATGGGTCATATATTTGCATCTAATGAACTTGATGGCCTGAAAATGTTTGTGATTGGGATCCATAATGTTATATTGATATTCACTTTCTTTCTTCCCCTTATTATCACAGCATACTGCCTTTCGGTTTTGCTTCACAACAGTTTAAAATCTCATCTTTTCTTTTGGCAACTTGTATGACATTGGAACCGTTGGTTTGTTTATAAATTTGTTACCTTGTATCAAACCCGAGAGTCACTTATCCCTAGTGCTTGTTGGTTGTGCACTTACATCTGTCTTTCTTTTGTTAAAGACTAGGAGTTTTAAGTTCTAACCTCGAGATAAGCAACTTTCTTTTTTCTCGTATTTATTGAATCTTATTTTGATTATGGTATTCTCTGGTCATGTTGAAGCTGGCATTCCACGCCTGAAATGGTTTGGAGTTGACGGTGAGCACAATGCCATGGTTATTGACCTTCTAGGTCCAAGCTTAGAAGATCTATTCAACTACTGTAACAGAAAGTTCTCTCTGAAAACTGTGCTGATGCTTGCGGATCAATTAGTAAGTAGTCTAGCTATGTTTTCTAGCAGCTGTGTGCTTTGAGCCGCTTAATATGATATTCATTGTATATTGGCCTTTTCAGATTAGCAGGGTTGAGTACATGCATACCAGAGGTTTTCTTCACCGTGATATAAAACCAGATAATTTCTTGATGGGTCTTGGTCGGAAGGCAAATCAGGTACAACACTTCAATTGTATCTGTAATTTCTAAGCTTGAAAGAATCTGTGGGTCATCCATGAGGATCACATTACATCTTCTCACACTCCCTCTCTCCAATCCCCCCTTTCCCTTTTTTCCTTCTTATCCTTTCTTTTGTAAATCTAAGAAGGATTTTCTTTCCCTTTTCTTTGTTCCACTACAGGTATACGCTATTGACTTTGGGCTTGCGAAGAAGTACAAGGATCTTCAAACCCATAAGCACATCCCATATAGGCAAGTAGTGTCGGAATTCTGGCTTTTATCTTTCATTATAATTGGTTGTTTTCTTTGGTTAAATTGTGCAACTTGCTTTGTTAAGCAGCTTCCAGATCTGTAAACTCTTTGAAATGGGGCTCACTTTGTCTTTAATTTTGGTCACTGTATGTTCTGACAATTTTGGGCTGCCATTGCAGAGAAAACAAGAGTCTGACTGGTACAGCTCGGTATGCAAGTGTCAATACTCACCTTGGAATTGGTGGGTATAAAAGAGCAATGGGATAGCTTACCATATTTTTTTTTTTCTGACTGAGGAAACCAGCTGACTTTGATTTTTTTTATCTGCAGAACAAAGTAGAAGGGATGATTTGGAGTCTCTTGGTTTTGTGCTTATGTATTTCCTAAGAGGAAGGTTGAACCTAAAAGTCATGAACTTATTTTCTTTTTGGATGCAATATGAGCAATCTTCTTTCATTGCCCTTGTCATTTCTAATATCTTGTGGTTCATATCTTTGCTGCAGTCTTCCTTGGCAGGGCATGAAAGGCAACACCAAAAAACAGAAATATGATAAGATCAGTGAAAAGAAGATGACAACGCCCATAGAGGTATTATCAGCCTCCTTATGCAATCCGTCAATATTACTCTAAAATTTGCAATTTCAAATAGGCTGTGACTTGTATTGAATTGGTGATTTGCTAATAACCATAATAGTCTTATCTCATGAACCGGCAATGTAAATGTTTTACAGGCACTTTGCAAATCATACCCACCAGAGTTTGCATCATATTTTCATTATTGTCGGTCATTGCGCTTTGAAGATAAGCCAGATTATTCATATTTAAAACGGATTTTCAGGGATCTATTTATCCGAGAAGGTATAATTACCTCAAGAAACTCTTCAACTTATTTCGGTTTCTAGGTACTTTTTTTTTAAAATAAAACATGATCTGAGCTGGAGGTAGAGCTGCTTCAAATTCAGACTTCATGCACTCCTTATCGAAAAAAGCAGGAATTAAATTCTGATCATGTCACCAATGCAGGGTATCAGTTTGATTATGTATTTGACTGGACGATAATGAAGTACCCTCAGGTTGGTGGTGGCAGCTCAAGAGCACGGGTAAGCCCTTGTCTCCTCCCCTATCCCACCTCCTCCACATGATATTCGTCTTCCCAGACGTCAGCTTACTGTTCTCGTCTTTTTCTGTGGCTACTAGGTTGCTGGTGCTAAACAAGGTTTAACATCTAAACCTTCTGCAGATAGACCAGAAAGGACCTCAGGTCTGTCAGTTCTCCCTACCTCACTTCTTTCCCACTTTGGCAAAGCTTTGTTGGTTGCGTTCTTAGAGAAATTGTAACAGCGGTTCAAACTTATGCATCTTGTCTCTTCTATTTGATCCCCTCTTATTTTCTTTCTATTTGAGCTTGACTGGGTTCTTGTTGTTATATCTAGTTGGGCGAGAGCTGCGAGATAGGCTCTCTGGTGCAATGGAAGCCATTTCTAGAAGGAATGCTTTAGCCTCTGGTGACCATAACAAGCACAGGAGTTTGCGGGATGCATCAGCATCTAGAGAAGTGGTAATTTTAAAGCATTTTTTGCTTCCCTTTTCATTGTTAGTCTTTGTTAATGTAGGTTTAACTACATTTTTTAAGGGCTTTAGGATCCTCCAGTTGTTTGAGATGTTTTTGCTTGTGCTAGCAATTTGCGAAAAACATGCCAAGTGGATGCTAACTTCAATCATGAAACGTTTTCCTATTATGTCTCAGCAGCGCGATTCAGAGAAGGCAAATTCTTCTAGAATCAGCGGCTCCTCCAAGAGAGCTGCCCTTTCAAGCAGCCGGCCAACCTCTTCAGGAGGACTCGGCTACAACCCACGCTCCAGCCGGCTCACCTCTACCGCAGCCCTCCATTCATCAACCACACAGAGGCTCCAGCAGGGGACTGACTCCCGGCCCACTTCAAGAACTCGTGCCTCAGCCACAAGGGACCATCTTCGCAGCTTTGAGCTCCTCTCACTCAGGAAGTAGAGAAGAGGGTAACACAAGCCCTGGCTGCAAAGTGGATGGATAAACCTGCTATCGGCTTTGAAATGATTCGGATTATTGATCTCAGTCATGTACATGCGAAAAGGAAAAAAAGCGAGTTTAGCTTCTCCCTCTCCTGCCCGCTTTACATGCCAATCTTGGTTATAGAATTTTTTTTCTCTGTGTACCATGTGTGTGTTTGATGTAACGCTTTGATGGGTGGATCATTCAACTACAAAATCCTGATGCAACACCAAATTTCCCTTAAAATGTCATATTGGTCCAATGCTTATTTAATTACTACTTTGTTGTTTGATGTTTTTATACGATATCTGTGATTAATTCCCCCCTCTTTTCTTTGATAATACGAAATGATAAAAAGATGAATAGAGCAATTTATGATTTTGTGTATGTGAAAGGTTGGGGATAAATGATTTAAAAAAGAATAAAAAGTTCCGTTGCCGGGAATCGAACCCGGGTCTCCTGGGTGAAAGCCAGATATCCTAACCGCTGGACGACAACGGATTTGTTGAACTTAAGTCGCACATTATTTTATTTAACAAATTAAAAAACCAAATTTAAGTGTGATCTTGGATTTATGGTCACATTCACAAGTATCCTATGGATTTCTTGAATTTAGATCGAATTAATGGAACCTTTTTTAAATTGTGTTTGGCAAAACGGGGTGTCATTAAAAAAAAAAAAACAGAGTCGTTCCTATTTAATATTTTGCATCACTCGAAATTGACAATAGACACTGAATCGAATGATCGACAGAGGCGGATCCTCTTTAGGGTCGGGGGTGGCAGTCACGCCCTCCCCCAATCGAAAATAAAATTTAACATACATTTTTCTCTCGTCGATAACTTCGATTTGATATATTATAAGCTCAAATCCGATATTTGAGCAAAAAGTTATAAACGTTTGACTTTTCAGCACTGAAAATATGTAAATTAATTATTTCCTACATCATTTACCAAACCGATATACTTTTACCGTATTTATCATTTGTTAAACTTCATATCTTAATGATATAATTATATCCGAGTACTTCAAATTAGGAGGTCTTTGTTCTTGTTACGCATCCATAATATTGATGATTTTTCTGAAAAGAAAAAATTTGGGTTTAATTTAATCGACAATTTTTTTATATAGTAATTTTCCGCTCCCTCAATCAATAGTTTCAAGATCCGCCACTGATGATCGGGACAAGAAGAAAACAACAATAGTCAATCCAACCACCCTACAATGACACTAATAAGAAAGAGCTATTGTTGCCAAGTCTTGCTAGCTTAGCTAGTAAGGATGACATGTAGTGATCAATAGATCACGAGTTCATATCCCCCCTCCCAATATTGTAATGGCCTAAGTGTCTATCTATGAAAAAAAAAAAAAGCTATTGTTGCACTGCTCACAAGTCTCATAACTCTTTGAAATTCAATTACATTGCATACATAAAATGATGAATGAATGTGTCGCCACAGTATATAACAAGGCATCCGATAAGATTAAAATGCATCCTTAATTAAAATGTATTAGCCAAATTTTATATTATATTTTTAAGATTATTTATTTATTATAAGATATATTTATCAATTTAGAATCTTATCCCGATATATAATATGGGAGAGGTGGCCTAACCTCCAGGCCACCTCTGTTTATTGAAGTCCAACCCCCATTCTATCAATCTACATATTCCGGCCACTCATTCAAGTCTAAGTTTTACTGCTACGTTTATCATTCACATTTATTTATTTATTTATATACTAATATCTACAATATATAGCCCCATTACCTATACTTTCGATGACCTTTTATTTTATTCTTCATGATCTCCCTAATTTATCTTTATGATACTAAAACTGATGTACAATGTCTTACATATCATATTTTGATTGATTGTAAAAAAAAATCCACACCGATCGGTAAAATTTGTAAGCCCATGTATTGAGAGAATGAAAGATGTGAAGAGATCAAAAGAGTCTCACATCGACAATATAAACAAAGAAGCCCTTAGTATATAAGCTAATGAGTTACTCCTCCTATAGCCAATTGGTTTTAGAATGGAACCCCGCTCGACTTATGTGTTAGGCTATTAGCGCATGGGCGCACCATAGACGGATCTAGGCGGGGGCAAGCGGGAGCATACGCCCCCCCCCTTCATCCGACGAATCATCTATATTTGTTCTACGCGTCGATAGCTTCGTTTAGATATATTATAAGCCTGAATCCGATAAACGAGTAAAAAGTTATGACCGTTTGAAAGTTAAACACAAATTAATTATTTCAAATATCTTTTAATAAAGCATGATTCATTTATATTTTACTTAATTTGATATTTTGGCAATATAATTCAACCAACGAGCTTCGAAACAAGAGGTTATATTACTAAATTCGATAATTATATAAGAAATTATGCAAGTTTAAAGTTTGTATATCTTGTTACACGTTATTGCATGCTAAGAGAATAACAAGGTGCATATTGACTTTGTAGGTTCCAAACGATATATTTTTAGATAAAAAAAATATTGTTATCAATTAAAACGACACCATTCTATCGTTTAAAGAGAAAAAAATATAAAACAACTACTAACACAATTTTAAATCAAAACATCCCCATTTTGTAAAAAAACAGTGTGTTTTGTACTTAAAAAATGTATGTTTAAACTAAAATATCGTCGTTTAATCTAAAATATCATAGTTTTGGTTCGTTAACATACTATAAAAAAAATATATCGAAGAGTGAACCAACAATTTGTATAAAACTTCGCCCCCCCCCCCCTCGATAAATTTCTGACTCCGTCCCTGTGTGTGCACATGACCCCCGACCCCGATCCCGAGTCCCAACGGACTTCATAACCATGACTGATCTTGAAAGAAATGAAAAAAAGAAATTAATAAAATAATATGTTGTTATAATTTATAGAAAATTATTATAAGACATAATCTATCTATATATATTTTAGTTAATTGGTAAAAATATAAATCAAAACTATTTTATAGGAATACTTACAAAAAATATTAATAGATGTTGTTATTTTCTGTATATCTAGATTATTTTTCTGATGGAATTTTTTTTATATCAAATTTAATTATTGATTGTTGTTATTTTATTTTATTTATATTATTTTTTATAGAATAAATTATTTATAGCAAAATTATTTTTTATTTTATATTTCTCGCATAATTTGATCGTTATGAGTTTAATTCTCATATTATAATTAATCCAGATTTATTATTTATGAGATTTTATGTGTTTTTTTAGGCGAAAATGCATAAAACCACCCTTTATTCACCTTTTTTTGCAATTAACCACCCCTTATTCAAAAATTTTCACTTAACCACCATTTATTCACCTTTGTTTGCAATTAATCACCCCTTATTAAAAAAATTTCACTTAACCACCCCTTATAACAAATTGTTTGCAAGTAACCACTCATCCTCCCATTTTTCTTTAAATTCAACTTCTATTAAATTCAACTTAAAAGTAAAAATGAAAATGCACCCAAATTTGGTTTTACAGTTTTTATTTATTATTATTTATACAAAATTACCATTAATGTATGCAAGTTATGCCCACCTCTGCTAGTAGGTCAGATGTAGTCATACCTCTTTCGGTCATTGACGCTTTATTTGCACCCTCCTCTGGCAATGCTTGATAGTATACCTGTCAGAACACGATCCGAACCGGTCGACCCGACTCGAATTTTTTTGGTCAAAGCCGAAAATTTTGACCCAAATTTTTTTTCCTACCCGAACCCGAAAACCGGGTAATTTTTCGGGTCATCTGGGTTTAGACCCGGTGACCCGATTGACCCAATTGATCCGGTGAACCGATTAACCCGATTGATTTATAATTATATATGATTAATTTTTTATGGAGATTCCAATTTATTACATTTTATAATTGCAATCACTTGATCTTTTATTTTCAAATCAACTTTTATATTTATTTGTATTGTATAATACTCTCTCCGATCGATAATATTTGATTTTTAAGAAGATAAAAACATTAAAATATTAAAACAATTCTATGTTTAATACTAATTGCATGAAATTATTTATTTTTAAAAAATTATTTAAAATTTTGATATTTTAGATATTTTTAAATTTTCTTAAAAATTACAAAAAATAGTAAAAATCAAATATTTTAGATCAAATATAGTATATAATTACAAGCGCTAGAACTTAAGAACCACATCTTTAATTTTAGCATTTTAAAATTATCACAAAATTACCAAATCGTGATTTTTTAAATTTAAAAAATAGAAATTGACAAACCCGAAATCGCGCCAAACTCGAGTTCAAGTCAACTCGGATCTACACGGGACCCGTTTTACGTGAAATCCGAAATGACCAAATTTGGGGGTATTTTCGTCTTTTACTTTTAAGTTGAATTTAAAGAAAAATGGGAGGATGGGTGGTTACTTGCAAACAATTTGTTATAAGGGGTGGTTAAGTGAAATTTTTTTTAATAAGGGGTGGTTAATTGCAAACAAAGGTAAATAAAGAGTGGTTAAGTGAAATTTTTTGAATAAGGGGTAGTCAGGGCCGTCCAATGACTTTTTGGGGCCCTGTTCAAGACATAGTGTTTCCCAAACATTACTAATTGTGTTTGACAAAATATATTATTTACCTTTCATGTGTACACTTTTTAGATAACAAAAACTATATAAATATCTATTTCAAATTAATTATTTAAAAAAAAAATTGTAATTACTATTAATAAGTAAAAAATTGTTTTATAAATTTTTGGTTTCAAATGAATATTTTATGTAATTTTTATCATCCTAAAAAACGTGCATAAATACTAAATTATATATATTTTTCCGAACGAAAGGAAGTAATAAATTTTAAAAAATATGAAATAAATTAGAATGGATTATGAAAAATTATAAAAATATCATTTAAAAATAATTGTAAAAATAGATCAAAATGAAATTAATTATAGACTATTTTGTATGGCATATTAGATTTTAAGTCATTTTAATTCATTGTATTTGTATTGTTAAATATATGTTATAGTATTTTTCACATTTTTACTACACATTGATTATGTTAAGTTTCAATTTAAAAATAAAAATTTAATGCACATAATTTTTTTTAAAGAATTTAAAATTCTAATTTAGTGATAAAAGATGAAAAACGAAGAATTCTTTCTTCTTCTTTTTTAAATATGTCAACAATAAAAGTAATCAAAATAAAAGAAAATGAAAATAAAAACCATATCCAATTAATTATTTTTTACGATATGTGCAAAATATTGAAATGAGATATGTTAATACGAAGAGATTATTTGCTTAAAAAGAATTAATAACAAGGCTAAAAAATTACTCCCGTTTGGAAAAAGCATACCATTTGTAAGCCCACAAAAAATTGCAAAAAGGTGAGAGTGAAAAATACTATAACATATATTTAACGATACAAATACAATGAATTAAAATGACTTAAAATCTAATATGCCATACAAAATAGTCCTTTTACAAAGATGAAAAACGAAGAATTCTTTCTTCTTCTTTTTTAAATATGTCAACAATAAAAGTAATCAAAATAAAAGAAAATGAAAATAAAAATCATATCCAATTAATTATTTTTTACGATATGTGCAAAATATTGAAATGAGATATGTTAATACGAAGAGATTATTTGCTTAAAAAGAATTAATAACAAGGCTCAAAAATTACTCCCGTATCGTTTGGAAAAGCATACCATTTGTAAAAGGGCCCACAAAAAATTGCAAAAGGTGAGAGTCGAACTTGGGTTGTTTGATTGTATCCCAATACTCTCTGCATTGCTACCACTGAACCATTCGTTTTATCTGTTAATGTTGGCAACATATTTATTATGTATAAACAGATCATTAGTTGGGGCCCCGTATTTTTACGGGGCCCTGTTCTGTTAGGCTCTTTGAACACCTTTATGGACGGGTCTGGGATAGTTAATTGCAAACAAAGGTGAATAAATGGTGGTTTTATGCATTTTTGTCTTTTTTTTATATAGATAATTAATAGATATAATTTTAAAATACTATGTTGACATATTTTGGATAATTCTGATTTCTCGTGTGGGGATGGGAGTATAATTGTTTGATCATCTACTAAATATTAAACCCTAGCCGCAATGTACTAATTTCTCTGCAAGATTGTTGATGGTAAAAATGTACTGTATATAATATTATAATTAAAGTGCACCATTATTATATACTCAATAAATATATGATCAATATATAGAATTATACTGTATGTATACAGTACAGTACTATACATTTATACGATCCACACCTGACTTGCCAGTTGCAAATGAGATGGATCAATCAAATATATACTGTTGATGACATGCAAATGAGATGGATACTAGTCAAATGACAGCCCCAAAACTTATAAAGAAATTGACATATATATATTTCACGAAGGTTGTTGTTACATCGGACTTTATTTTCTCTTTGACTCCGTGGTAGGTGGCATTGTGGAAGTCTCAACAGGGTGCTCACTCCTCCGATTGGTTGCGTGCAGGTTCCTATTTCTGGGCTAGGTCAGACTATGAATGAAAGGACCTATCGTAGTGTGCTTAACTATCGACTGGGTGTTCCTTTGTTTGCGGTATCTAGGTCCTGTTCGGCTTGTTCTCGGGTCTTTGATGGTGATGTCTATGGAGATCATGTTGTGTCTATAGAGGATTTTAGTGTATTGAGTGTTGGTTAGCTCTCACACAAGTGGTTAGGCGGTTAGAACCGTGGTTAGGACTAAGGTTAGATTGGGAAGTGTGGTTAGTGATGTATATATATAGGAGATAGATTGTAGTCAGAGTAGTAACTGAACATTTGATCAAATACAAGAAAATTCCCCAATTCTCGAGTGTGATCTAGCTTGATCATCCGGATTCAAGCTAGGTGAGTGTGGTGTGAATCTCAGCTAGAGTTGCTGAGATTTCATAGTGTCCTGCACCGGTACTGTAGGCATAAAAAATCGACACAACCTTGTGCGCGACACCTTATTGGATATCTGCTACAGGGCTGAGATTTCTGCTGGTAAGAAAGTTGATATCGGTTTGGTTGATAGACATGATAAGCCTCTTTGTCCGGCAAATTTGCTTCTTTATTCATGGGATAGGGGGCGAGATGTGTGTGTTGATCTGACGGGGTCCTCCCTTTTGACTCAGTCAGGGGTGTGTGACTTTGTCCCAGGCCGTATTGTTTCTGCTGCTGCTCAACGTAAGTGTGTCAAGTATAGAGATTTGTGTACGGCGGCTGGATCTGGTTTCTTACCCTTCTCCTTCTCATCGTTGGGGGAGCTGGATACGGATGCAGTTGCCTTGTTGAAGCGAATTCAGAAATTCTCGGTACGTATCTCATGATGTTGGGGCTCGTGCTTCAGCTTTTATTTTTACTAGACTTAGTTTTGTTATCGCTAAAGGAGTGGGTGCCCAGATAGTATCTCGACTACCCACTAATTTCTTGTAATTTATAATAATAATAATAAATAATAATAATAATACAGCAGTTTGAATTGGTTCACACACATGGTTGACATGCCTTGAATTCAAAAACAATATAGTATATGTTTTCGATCTGTTTTATAATTTTATCGTTATCATCTAAATTAAAGTGTCAAGTCAAGTCTATATAAACTCTTAATAGGCCTCTATTTAATATGATCCAAATTAACCTTATTTACCTCCTAATAAAATCAGTTTTACTTCTACCATATGATAAGCCAACACGTACACTTGCTTTTTTGGGGGGGTTGCTATTTGCTAAACCACATTCAAATCAAATCTATGTTCTTATTACATATTCTTGTTTTCGAATCTACCATCACACACACAGAGAGGTTAATAATAAATTTGTTCATCAATTAATATATTGAAATCGATCAAAGGGAGCGCCCATCCATGAATTGAATGAAAAAGGCAGCATCCAATGCCCATCCAAATAACTCGATCTGGATCACATTAATATTCCTTTTGTCTCCCCCATACATCCCTTTCCCTCACCTCCCTAACTCTTCAATTTCTCGTGAAATCTGTAATCGCCAAAACCACTTGATCCGTATATACAGGGGTGGGAATGGGGCGGGTTATGGGCGGATGAAGCACCATCACCCGTCCCACGGATAAAATATTTCACCCGCTCCATCCATTATCCGCAAACATTTTCACCCGCATCCGACCCATGTGGGTGGAGCGGATGCCCAATGAGTGAAATAAAAGAGAAAAACAAATAAACACAAGTAATCCAATTCTAACTCAAAATTGCAAAATGGGTCGATTTATGTATTTATATTTTTGATCGGCAAACGAGTTGATTGAAATTTGAAAGTGGAAAGGTATATATCTCTATACTAATCATATACTAATCCAGTATATCTCTTTATAACGTGGGAGAGCAAGCCGAGACCATATCCATTCTAATTGAAATTTGGTGGGCAAAGCACTAATCAAGGATTAGGGTTTGTAGAAGTTAAACTTGAAAAGGGTAAAATAGTAAAATCATACACATTATATGTATAAATTTAGGGTTTTTTGCGGGTTTGCGGGGCGGGTTAATGGAGCGGGTTATGGGTGAAAAATCTTCACCCATAATCCATCCATCACCCGCTTCACCCGCACCCGCTCCACCCGTCACGCACTTTTTTGCGGGTTTTCACCCGCAAAATTAATGCGGGTAAAGCGGGTACCCGCGGGTTATTTCCAGCCCTACGTATATATACTAAGGGATAGTTTGTTTATATAAGAGGAGAATAGAAAGAAAATATATTAAATTTTACGTATAAAATGTATATAATCAGTATTTTTTGTGAGCTTAGAGAATAAGGTGGAGGCGATTATTAGACCATTTTAGGGGTATTAGTTACCCTTCTTAAAATTAGGGAATAGAACGTGAGAAAAGTTAAAAAAAATTGTGTGAAAAATGGGAGGAGAATGAAAATGATTAGAACCGCGATCTAATTAAATCTCAACTTAAATATAGACTATATTCATAATGGGGTAAATTCTTGTATACATATTCATTAATGTATGCATTCATGTCTTGCATTTAGCTAGCGACTTCATCTCGATGCACCGAATCAGTTGAGGATACGATACTCGATATACGTACATACGTAGCGTTATCATCTATCATGTATTCGCTTGTAGTGAAGCTGTAGCTATAGTAAGGCCAGGCTGGAGGACGTCGATGAAGGCCAGGCATAGTTATACACAACTTGAAGGAGAGTCCATGTGGCCGGTTTTATAGGATCTACATTGGTGTGTGTATATACATATATGGGAAATAATGCCTACAAGAGTTAATATTTAGGCCCCATTGGATCACATTTTGGTTGTAAAGGTAATTCATCGATGTTGATCGATTTGATAGTTTTGATGTATTTGATTTGATATATTTGAGTTATTTAGAACCACATGCTCGAACATAATTTCCATGTCTATATGTTCATTTTTGCACCATGCATCTCCCGATCGACTGACGTATTGATTTTCAGATTTCTCCATTTTCTCAATCTCATTGATTTTTCTTTCAAGGAAAGTGATTTGATTCATCGAACATGTCTGATTAATGTACAAGCAGTACAAGATCGACAAACAAAAGAAAACCAAATAAGATTAGTGCCTTGCAGATGTAATATATTCGCGTTTCGCTATCTCAGGGACCTTCCTGCTCGGGACATTCTTCTATCCCGCAATAGCTCTCGTTGGTTGACTGCTTTTTGCGACTTTGATTATGCAGATTGTTCTCTAACGCGCCAATCTCCCATGTGTTACTTTATGATTAAGTGCAGCGAGTCTCCAAATATCCTGAAAGACAAAGAAACAAATTAAAGTATCGTGTTATGGATACCACTACTTGTGAGCTTATTCTCATAAATCAACGGAGAGAGCAAGATTTGTCTTTCACAATTTCTTAAAAAAAAAAAATTAATCTAGCTTATTATCATATATATATATATATAATATATATATATGGGATTGACTATATATATATATATGCATAATTTATTTATCATATATATTATTATATGATCATAGCAAATTAATATGCATATATATCAACATCAAGCATTACACCTCTGACCCTAGCTAAAAGACAAGACCATTCATATTTCCCATCACCCCCACTGTTTCAATGCATATGTTTAATTTTCAACCAACATTCAATTTATTGGACTAAGACCAACAATAAGTAAAACACCAAACGTGAAATTACTTTTTTACCCCCCAAACCCATTATATTTCACCTACCATAATATAACATATTGCTTGAATTGGCCATACAATTACAAATCTAGAAAATAATCCATTCAAGACATAAGCCAAGCCATCATTGCCTCTTGCTTCTCCGCATCCAGCTCCTTCGCTGACTGTACTGAAGCCCCTTCAAGTCCGTTGTCCTCCTCTACATTGTCCCACAACCATGAGATTATCTGCTGCTCCTCTCCTCCATTGCTCCCCTCCTCCTCCATGTTCATCCACATCTGATCAAACTGATCATCATGGTGTTCATAAGGGTCCCACTCCCTCTCCCAATCCAGCCTCCCGTCCCTTCCATACTCTCCAGTGGAGCTGCTTGCATTTGAGCAACTCTCAGCCTGAATCCCACCGTTGATCACACCCTCAAGTGGGCCCACTGTCTGATCATCAAGGGTGCAGTGATCCTCTACATCCAGGCCCAATCCACTCCCTAGTGGGCCCACCAGCCCATCACACATAAACAAGTACTCCTGATCATCATCATCGTCCATGTATGGCATCGTTTCATTACCGCCGCCTGTGGGCCCGGTAGTAGTGTTCTGATTAATGTCCTTGTTCTTGTTCTTGTCCTGGTCGACCGTTGCCTTATTGCTGTAGAGGGGTAATTTGTTCTTCTTCATGGCGGCTCGGCTCACCCTGCCGCCTCGTCTTCTGGCTGGCGGTAGGGTGGCCGAGGCCGCCACCGTGTCGGTTGTCGTTTTGTTGTACGGCTTTCGAAAGTAATGGATCTTTCGACTCAGGTGAGAGTTCCAGTGGTTCTTTATTTCATTGTCTGTTCTCCCTGGCAGGTGACCCGCTATCAACGACCATCTGTTAAATGATAGAAATTAAAATCGTTACATTAAGATCGGGGTGAAATTAATTTTGTACTGGATTTTGATTATTCACCGACAAATTTGCTGTGGCAATTAAATTCTTGCTACGTACATCTATCTAGGGACTTCTTGTTCTGACCTCCCCATATCTTTCGTCGCAAATTAATTAAAAGCAGTGCAGGAAAACGGGGCATGCCAAATTTAATGCAACGAAAACGATATACATAATACATCCAAGAGAGAGCAAAAAAAAAAAAAACACTTTACATTTTTTTTGTTTGTTTGTTTTAACTTTTAATGGACCCTAAAAAAATTAAAATTTGTCACCAATGGGCCCAAAAGTTGGTAAGTGGGGGATGATCCACAACAAGCATAAAGTACTCAAGTACGGATAAATTAGACATTTATTTTGATGTGGTAATAATTCGGGTGAAAAATCTACCTGATAGTATTTTTATGAATGAGGTTGAAGATCTGAATTAGCGTGTATGTCGAAGTCTCTGACAGAGCGGCAAAGGCGTGCAACCTTATCCACCGCTCTGTTGCCATAACGGGGCACGTGAGAATAGGGGTGGAAATGGGGCGGGTTATGGGTGGATGAAGCCAATCCATCACCCACCCCGCGGGTAAAAAATTTCACCCGCTCCATCCATCACCCGCATCCGATCCGCGCGGGTGATGCGGGTGAAGTGGGTATCCAATGGGTGAAACAAAAGAAAAAATCAAATTAACACAAGTAGTCTAATTCTAACTCAAAATTACAAAGGAGGTGGGTTTATATATTTATATTTTTTTTATCGGTAAATCACTGAAATCACGAGCTAATTGAAATTTGAAAGTTTATACTAATCATATACTAATCCAGTACATCCCTTGCTATAATGTGGAAGAGCAAGCCGAGACCATATCCACTCTAATTGAAATTTGGTGGGCAAAGCACTAATCAAGGATTAGGGTTTGTAGAAGTTAAACTTAAAAGGGTAAATTAGTAAAATCACACATATTATATATATAAATTTTAGGGTTTTATGCGGGGTTGCGGGCCGGTGGGTGTGCGGGACGGGTTAATGGGGCGGGTTATGTGTGAAAAATCTCCACCCATAATCCATCCATTACCCGCTTCACCCGCACCCACTCCACCCGTCATCCACTTTTTTGTGGGTTTTCACCCGCAAAATTAATACGGGTATAGCATGTGGAGCGGGTATCTGCGGGTTATTTCCAGCCCTACGTGAGAGAAGAAGACTTCTCTCACATTCGACAACAATGTTTTGACATCGAACATTACCAGTTCAATTTCCCATGATTACATATTAGTTGGGTAAATTTGCAAATCCACTTTAATTTGTTTCCATCAATTTTTTTTTTTAAAATCACTTAAATTTCTAATATATATGCATTTTGTGTTGTCTCCGTATTGGGGCAATTGAGGGTTACTTTAATTGGATGACTATATATTATGATTTATAATATATAATGCAAACGGATCTCCGTATTGGGGGTAAATTGTTTTTTTCTCTTACACTTGTTTGTCTTTTTATACCCTTTAGAAACATACAAAGTTGATATGCAAAATATATAGCAATATGTAAATAGAAAAAAATTAAATTTACAAGTAGCCAAATTAATAAATAAAATTAAAAATTTATACCGGTTACCCATAGTATCATGGAGTTTGACGATGATGTCTTCCTCTTCAGGCGTGATGTTGCCTCTCTTCACATCCGTTCTTAAGTAATTTATCCATCTAAGTCGGCAACTCTTCCCGCACCTCAGCAAACCTAATCAATCACATTATCATATTTAATGTACGAGTTCAATTACTTAATTAAGGTACAAGCGAATTGACAAGATGCGGAATTTGAACCTGCATTTTTGGGCAAGGATCGCCAGGAGCCCTCTCCATGGGTTTGGATGTAGTTCTTGAGGATCTCATCCTCCTCACCCGTCCACCTCCCCTTCTTCAACCCTACTTTTTCACAACACGGAGCTCTTCCCATTCTCTGTCGATCTTCTTCGATCCTCTAACACGCTAAGTGCGAAGTCTAATTACTTCTTCGTTTTTCACCAACCTTCACACGAAGAGAATGAGAGAGGGAGAAACGAGAAATAAGAGTGGAAGAGAAAAAGAGTGTGCAAGAAAGAGTGCAGTTGCTGACTTTAATAGAGAGCCTTTGATTTTGGGCACCCATTAATTCATACTCCAACTTATGGCATTCATTGACTTGTGTTTAATTAGCATATATAGATACATATATATATATTCGCCTGATAATTGATAATTACACGAAACTGGAATTAATATATATGTATCTCGACTTATTAAATATAAATATCTTTTATTTATTATGCATGTCAACTATTATATACGTATCTGTTTAAAAAAAATTATATTGTTTTTTTTATAAAAAATGAACAAAAAATTATACTATAAAATATTTTTTTTATTTTTATTTTTTTTAAAAAAAATAAAAAGTTGATATTTTATTTAAAAAGTAAAATATCTCAATGGAAAAAGGTAGATATATAATACCCAAAATTTAAATTCTCGTCCGAAGAAGATTTCCCGTACATATATGTGTGTAATTAAACTCATCGACTTGTATAAACGGTAACCTATAAATTAACATTAGAAAAAAAAAACAAATTAGTAATTTTATAATCTTAGTGGGGGTTGGTGAATAAGTGAGAATCCCCGTAACACCGGATGTTACACTTAATTATTTTATGTATAAATTTATATTAAAAAAATTTATATTTATATTATATGCACTTATATTAACATGTTTAAAATTTTATTAAGAAAAGTGATTATTAAAAATTATAGATAATTAAAAGATTGATTATTTTAGAAAATATTTTTTTTTATTTTTATAAAACATATATTTTCAAAATAAAAGTTTATAGACATGTTAATATAAGTATATATGATATAAATATAATTTTTTAATATAAATTTATACCGGATGTAACACGTAAAGTGTTACAGAGGATTTCAACTGTAATCCGTAATGCATGGCTAATGGCTATAACTACTACTACGTAATTGTAGACTAGCAGTTGGGAGTTAGGACCATACATATAAAGGGAAAATATAATATTAATTAATGCATATATATATATATATATTTAAAAATAATAATTAATGGGATTGAGAGAGAGAGGGGGAGAGACGGAGAGTGTGCGGCGGGAGATAAAGCCACGCAAGAGAAAGGAGACGACAGCAAACGGAGGCTGCGCTGCACCTCCGAGGAGCCTCACGAGGGGGCATCCCTTTCCCACGTCGACCCCTTACAAATAAACCTAGGCTTGAGCAAATCCGAGCTCATATACAATAATTTAAATCCTACACCGACATTTGCAGATTTGATTTTGTTTTATTATTGATTGAGTAAGAGATCAGATATATCTGGATCTCGATATGTCGATAAATCAGCAGAGAAAAGACCGATAAAAGGCTGACAAATCAAGCAACTTGGGGATGTAGACTACGGACAAAGTCAAGTACTATCGGAAGTTCCTTCTCGGTCACAAAATCGCCATGTACACACCACCTCGACCCCAACCAGTCCCGACTCCTTCTTAATCACAGTTTCTTGGTGCGATTACACCGATATTTTATAAATGTAAATAAAACTGCCAATATATTATTATTATTAATTATATTTAAGTATAATCTTCCCTTTTAATACTGTATTCCTAACATGCTATATATATATATATATCACACAAATACTTAGTTATAAAATATTGAAAACTTTATTTATATTTATAAAACGATAAGGACTTAAAATGTTAAATGGAAGTAATTAAACGTTATTGATCAATGTTATTATAGAAATAAATCATATTTATTTCACAATCTGGTTAAGAAAAACTATAAATCAAAATAAATTTATTTAGTGGTTAAATGAAATTTTTATAATTTTAAATGGTTTCAAATTTCCTTTTACAAACTATTAATTAGCTTAAATTATTAATTTTGACTTCTTAACTTTTTTTTATATAAAAAAATCTAAAAGAACACATGTCAAGTTTTAATTGAAAGTGTATAATTTAATTATATGCCAATATCTTTTTACTGTTTATATTTCTTCATATTTATAAGAAAAATAATGAAAGGATATAGAAGCTTATTCCGATACCTGGTCATGTAGTGAAATATAGCCCTTTTTGGGCCCCGATTTTATTTTATTTTCCATTAATGAATTTGCATATTTACCATTTTCATTGCTAACATTATATATAATTTTAGCTATTATAAAGTGTAATTATAAATATATTTTCACATTTATATTTATATATTGATGGGATTGAGTATACCCGCTCGATAGAGCTTGAAATAAATCCCGAAAGGACTTGATCAAATCCCGAAAGGCTAAATCTTATTGGCGTTTTTGCACGAGCGGTTTGTGGCTCTGCTTCCGGCGTTTCTAGGTGATCTACTGCTGGGTTGGGGACGTGGAGTCTAGAGTCTAGAGTCGAGACTGGCTGGGGTCGAGGTGGTGCTCTCAGGGCGACTCCATATCCAGGAAAGAGTTTTCTTGGAGTTCGTCTCTACCCACAGGAGATAGAGTCCTGTTGTACCGCTGGCCCGCGGTGCTACTTTTCGGTGGTGCGCGCTTGGCTTCGTTATTCGTCGGCATCCTCAGTGTATTGGGTGTTGG
This sequence comes from Persicaria maculosa, assembly GCA_963922045.1. NCBI lineage: Eukaryota > Viridiplantae > Streptophyta > Magnoliopsida > Caryophyllales > Polygonaceae > Persicaria > Persicaria maculosa. The sequence continues at coordinate 79,636,067 of OY998255.1, read as the reverse complement.
TCTGCTTAGATCGTCCTGATGTACGTAGAGTTTATTTCCGTTTGTTTCACTGCGCCTCTTTTCACTATTTTCTTTATGTGCATTTTGACTATTTTCTATATGTATAGGCGGTTTTCGCCTGCCGACTTGTTAGCCTCTCGAGAATCAGGGTTACCTGATCTCGAATCTTAATTTACCTAATAAAAAAAAAGTAGAATACCTCAAAATAATACTAATATACTCCATCCGTTAATTAAAACATGTCGTTTTAGACATTTGCACATTTTTTAAAGCAAATAAAAATACACTTATACCCCTAATTATTACTTTACCTTTTTTACTTTATTGAAAACTAACTAACAAATCCCTACTTATTGGGTAATTTTGGAAAGTGAACACTAGACCTGGGCAAACGCGGGCCGGCCCGCCCGCTTTGTTGGACAGGCTTGGGTAGAGGGAAAGCCCAAGCGGACCGCTAAGCCCGGCCCGCGCCCGCAGCGGGCACGGGATTGGGTATGCCAATCTACCCGTTATGGGCCGTTGGGCCCGTAACGGGTACCCGCTATTTTATATATATATATATAATATATTTAATATAAATTATTAATTATAATAAAAAAAATCTATACAGTGAGTATAGATATATCGCAAAGGTCATTTTTTTGTTCAATAACGAGAGCTATAACTCTTTATTTAATTAATTTAAAACCTCTTAAGATTGTCCTGTATAGCAGTGACACGCTCCAGCTCTCGAGCATTCGTCTGAGCATTCCCCTCGGCCAGGAACAGCCGGGTTGTGAGCTCCATTGCAATGTCCTCAAGCTCCTCGATCCTCGGATCCTCAGGAGCCGGTGGAATTTCCTGAAGCACCTCGATCATAGGAACATCATGAGCCGGATCAGTTTCAGACTTTCAGCCATCATCTCCTGCAGTGGTGGAATGTTCTCGTCCCCGAATACCATACGACTGGAGCTTGCCTCAGCGTAGGCTTCCATCTCCTGATTAAAATGAAGAGTACCGAATTAGATGAGTTCACACATCAGTTCATACATTAGACATAGGATGGCATTGTTGACGACCAAAATTACCTGCTCATACCAAGGCGAAATCCTCTCTTCACCCCCAATCCAGGAGTACTTCTCCGGGCATCCACTTGGCCAGCTACCTGACGATGACATTATTCTACCTGGAGGGGAGATGGCATAGGTTTAGACATCGACAAATACGACCGATACAAATGTGACCATGATACAACTATGAATACAACAAAGCCCATTCAAACTCATTCAATCAAACTCATCAAAAGCCAATACCATTTTCAAGTCACTACAAGGCAAACATTGAATCACAGTCATTCACACTCATTGAATCAAACTCATTCGATCGAACTCATCAAAAGCCAATACCATTTTCAAGTCACTACAAGGCAAACATTCAATTGCACTCATTCACACTCATTGAATCAAACTCATTCGATCGAACTCAGCAAAAGCCATTACCATTTTCAAGTCACTACAAAGCAAACATTCAATCAAACTCATTCACACTCATTGAATCAAACTCATTCGATCGAACTCATCAAAAGCCACTACCATTTTCAAGTCACTACAAGCCAAACATTCAATCAAACTCATTCGATCAAACTCATCAAAAGCCATTACCATTTTCAAGTCAGTACAAGGCAAACATTCAATCAAACTCATTCAATCAAACTCATCGAAAGCCATTGCGATTTTCAAGTAAGTACAAGGCAAACATTCAATCAAACTCATTCAATCAAACTCATTACCAATTGTGTAAAACAGTTCCACCCAACAAATTGGGCTTGGAAGCAAACGACGAGAGGGTGGCTACTCACTTCCCCAGGTGGGTCAACCTCGTTGGAGCAGGTGGCAATGGCGGAGCTGCACCTCAGCGGGTGGCTACTGAGTCGCCCTTGCCGCTGCTTTGTGGCGAATCCCCAAATTTGGGGATTATCTCTAATCTAGGGTTCCGCCCTCGCCTCCGGTTCGCCGGGGAGGCCGTTGGCCGAAGGAACCCTAGCCGACTAGTAGGTGCGTGGGCTCCGACCGTCGTCCCCATTGCAGTGGGGACGACGGTCGCCCATTCCTGGCGGAAAACTCTATCGCGAGGATGGGTTCTCAGCCGCCACACCTCCTCCTAGCCACCGCAATCGCAACGACACACACCGCAACCGGAGAGAGCATGGGGAGGGAGATCTTACCTTCAAGTCGGCGACGATGGTGACGGCGAGTCCTCTTCCTTTGAGTGTGAACGAGAGCGAGAGTTTCTCCAGATCTGAAAATGAAATTGAAGATATGTGGGGAATCGAGGGCATTTGGGTGAAATTTGTAATACAATCCCCTTGCAATCTCCATAATCTGGGGGGGGGGGGGGGATTGCCTAGTGGAATACGCACAATCCCCATCCCCAGATCTCTTCAAATGCGCTACCGAACACCAGTTGAGGGGATTTTGTTTTCGACAAAATCTATTTAATCTACTGGAAGCTAATGAAATACACTACCGAACACAACCTAAGACTCCAGTTTGCAAGAGTATTTGCCGCTGCATTTATTTTGCATTTTTTTTTAATTCTAAGGGTACTCACTGTATTAAAATATCTATATAAAATTATATCTGCATTAAAATTTATAAATAATAAATAATATAAATTATTACTCCGTAATTTTAAGGGAGTAATTTGGTGCGGTGGGTACCCGCGGGCCTCCCGTGCCCGCAATAGCGGACGGGCTCGGACAATGCTTTTAACCCGTTAAGCGGGCTTAGCTCGGCCCGTGCCCGCAATGCCGGGACAAATTTTGGGCTAAAGCCCGGCCCAAGCCCGCGTTTGCCCGGGTCTAGTGAACACCAAGATAGCTAAAATGGCATATTTTTCCTAATAAGATTTTACTTCTAAAACGACATGTTTTTCATAACGGAGTGCTAGAGATATACAGAGAAGATAGAGATATTGATAGGAATGGAGAATTTCATTGATTGATTTCTTGAGAACGATTACAACGGTGCTCTTTGCTCATATATCATCGGCAGGTTCCTAGAACCATCTATACATTTGTCTTTACTCTACATACAGCTGTTACTCATTAGGTTTGGGCTGAATACATAACCATGGGCTATTGGGCTTGTGTGAAGCCTATTCTACTACGCCCCCTCGGTCCGAGCTTGGTGCAAGCAAAGCTTGGGACGAAGTTGCAGAAATCTGGGCGACGGAAGAGCCTTCGTGAGTAGATCAGCAAGCTGAGCCTTGGAGGTAATGAAAGCCACCTTTAATGTTTTGGCTTGAACACGTTCTCGAACGAAGTGGTAGTCAAGAGAGACATGCTTGATGCGATGATGGAGAACGGGATTGACTGCTAAGTAGGTAGCGCCGAGGTTATCACACCATAAGATAGGAGGATGATGTAATGGGATCCGAAGCTCAGCAAGGAGAATTTGAATCCACAATGTCTCACAAGTAGCGATGGCAAGACTTCGATACTCAGCCTCAGTAGAGGAGCGAGCAACTGTTTCCTGCTTTTTAGAGCTCCAGGAGATAAGATTGTTGCCCAGAAAAATACAATAGGCGCCAGTTGACCGACGATCAACCGAGTCACCAGCCCAGTCAGAGTCGGAAAAACTATGTAATGACAAGTCACCATGTGCTGAAATATGAAATTGCAAATCAGAAGTGGCATTGAGATAGCGGAGTATCCGTTTTACCGCTTGCCAATGATGAACTTGGGGATTATGCATCGCCTGGCACACTCGATTGACTGCAAAAGAGACATCCGGTCTTGTGAATGCCAAATATTGGAGACTCCCAACAGTGCTACGATATAACTGTGGATCATCAAAAGTTGCACTGTCAACCGGATTGCTCAAAGCCATGGGAGTACTGACTGGACTTGAATTGTGCATATGAGTTCTGAGTAAGAGATCTCTGATATAGCGGCGTTGAGACAGATTGAAGCCTGATGCAGTCCTGGAAACCTCAATGCCTAAGAAATAGTGCAGATTGCCCAGATCTTTAACAGGTAACAGTTTTGTTAGCGCAGCAATAAACAACATAGCCTGATGATTGTCAGATGAGATCACGAGTAGATCGTCGACATACACAAGAACATAAACATGAATTCCAGCTTGGTGATAGATAAATAAGGACGTGTCAGAACGGGAAGGAGAGAAACCAAGATCAATAAGGGCAGTAGTGAGTTTGGCGAACCAAGCTCGGGGAGCTTGTTTTAAGCCATAGAGGGATTTGTGAAGACGACAAATATAATTAGGATAAAGAGGATGAACAAAACCTTGTGGTTGATGAATATACACCTCCTCTGACAAGTCACCGTGAAGGAAGGCATTCTGAACATCGAGTTGCCGAGCCACCCAACCATTTGTCGCAGCCAGGGATAGCAATAGTCGAATTGTAGTGGGTTTGGCTACTGGACTGAAGGTTTCGGAAAAATCGATGCCCTGAATCTGATGAAATCCTTGTGCTACAAGGCATGCCTTTCGCCTTTCAATCTCACCGGTTGAAAACCGTTTGGTCTTGTAAACCCATTTGGTGCCCAAGACATTGAGATTGGCTGAAGGCGGGACAAGAGTCCAAGTGTGAGTAGCAAGCAGAGCATTAAACTCAGCAGCCATCGCATCCTGCCACTCACCGTGTTTGGAGGCTTCAGTGAAGGACGAAGGTTCATCTGGAATTGGAGTCGAGGAGTGGGCAAGAGCGCAGTGAGGACTAGGCCAAGGAATGGTGCCATCACTGCGAATTAAGGGTTTGGAGATGTGATCTTTGGCCCTGGTAAGCATATGGTGGCCAAGAGGCGGTGGAGAGGGAGGAGGTGACGGCGAGAGTTGAGGCAGGGTAGGGCCACGAGGCGGTGGAGAAAGAGATTGGTCGGTTGATTCATCATTTGGGCTAGCTGGTGTGTGTATGTCATTATTTGGTGATGATGGGCTATTGGGCTCTGCACTTTGAATAGGCCCAAAATCAGGAGGCAAAGTGAAAGGTAATGCAATGGAGGGATAAGACGTCTGAGACGAATCAGAATGAAGGGGGGTAGATCCACTAGCTTGAGAGAATGGGAACGTATCTTCATGAAAGATAACGTCTCGAGAGATATAATGGCGTCGATTTATCCAATCAAAACAAATATAACCATGGTGATGAGAACTATATCCAAGGAAGATGGTAGGGGTTGACCGAAACGCAAGTTTATGTGGATTATATGGACGGAGATTGGAAAAGGCGAGACACCCAAAAACTCGTAGAAAATCATAATCCGGGAGACGACCAAACACAATCTCAAATGGTGACTTATGATGCAGGACAATAGAGGGAAGGCGATTGAGGAGGTAAACCGCACATTCAAAGGCGAAGTCCCAATAAGAAAGTGGAAGAGAAGAATGTTTTAAAAGAGTAAGACCCATATCAACAATGCGGCGATGTCGAGATTCAACGGACCCATTTTGAGGATGAGAATATGGACATGTGAGACGATGGTGAATACCATTATCTTGAAAGAAAGTTTTAAGTGGTTTGAACTCCGTTCCATTGTCGGTTTGCACATTTTTAATGGTAGTGGAGAAGGAATTCATTATGAGTTTGGCAAAGGTGATGAAAGTGGATGAAACACATGATTTTGTAGCCATAGGAAAAATCCAAATAAACTTAGAATAGTCATCAACAATAGATAGATAAAAACGACAACCATTTTCGGAAAGATGGTGGGCTGGGCCCCATACATCAATAAAAAGAAGTTCTAACAAACTAGTGGATCTACTAGGGGATGCAGGGTGAGGTAGTGCATGAGCCTTGGCCCAAGAACAACTCTCGCACTGGGTTATTGGACCATGATTGGGCTTTTGAAGAGAGGCTAAAATGGCTTTTGTAAGGGTTGGAGAAGGATGGCCCATCCTGGAATGCCATCTGGAGAAGGAAATAGCAGCGGTGGTGAGGGAAGCTTCAGGCGGCGACAGATTTGGTGTGATGGTGATCGGCAATCGATAGAGACCTCCTTCAGCAGGTCCTTGAAGAAGAGGAAGGTGCGTCTGTGCATCTCTCACAACAAAGCAGTTAGCATGAAACTCAAAATAAACATGATTATCAAGGCAAAATTGATAAACGGACAATAGATTTTTAGAGATGTGAGGAGTATGAAGAAGTTTAGAGAGAAGGAATTTACGGTTGTGGGATGAAAATTGGGCAGAGCCCTGATGCTGGATAGGAATGGAAGATCCATCACCAAGTAGAACCTGCTCAGTTCCCGTGTAGGGCAGCGAGTCTATTCGGAGATTTGAAATGTCAGGCGTGAAGTGGCGATTTGCTGCAGTGTCAGAAAACCAGGTGGAGGTGTAGTTGGCCTGCAATTGCGATGGTGGTGGTGATTGAAACGCGTGGTCGAAGCGGTGCCAGCAGGAGGGAGCAAGATGCCCACGCTTGTTGCAAAGTTGACAGATGGGGCGGTTGTCAGGGAGCCCATTGAAAGTAGTAGGCCTATTGTAAGATTGGCTGAACGCACCACTAGGAGGAGAGGGATTTGGAGTGAAGGGAGCACTTCGATCGGCATCTCTGCCTCTGCCCCGACCACCACGGCCTCCGTCGCGACCACCTCCCCGATAAGATCCGCCCCAGCCGCGAGAATAGGTGAAGTTGGCCTCCATTTGCTATTGAGGAGTGTTTTGAATAAGATTGGTTGCGGGTGGAGCGGGCAGGAGGCCTTGAGAGGGAGAGGCGAGTCTGGATTCATGATTCAGAAGATGAGAGAGCACCAGATTCGGATCAGGCATGGTGGGCTGCGTCGAGAGAGAGGTGACCAGCGACTCGTAATCCGTTCCCAGACCAGCGAATACATATGTAATGAACTCAATGTCTGAGACAGCCTGTCCGGCGGCGGCTAGGGTTGTGACGAGCGCTTTCGCTCGATTAAAGTACACAGTGACGCTTTCCGACCCCTTTCGGAGAGAGGCGAGTTGCAAGCGGGCTTGCACAATTTGAGCAGTAGATCTGGCAGAATACAACTCGTGAAGGAGATTCCAAATAGCTTCAGAAGTGTCGCAATCAATTACCTGAGCGAGGATGGGCTCGGATAGAGACGACGTGAGAATCGCCATAACCAGGAGATCTCGAGTAACCCAGTCGGAGTAGGCTGGGTTTGGAGCACCGTCAGGAGTCGTCGGAGATGGACGGGGATAGCTTCCATCAACAAACCGAAGAAGATTTTGTGAGCCCAGGTATGGACGAACCCGTGTTTTCCAGGTGATGAAGTTGTCTTGCTTGAGTTTTATGGGTATGAAACTAGAGAATGCAGGAAGGGAGGAAAAATTGGCCATTAAAGGTTGTGTTTGCAGGGGCTGAGAAAGGGGTGGTGGGGATGAAGAAGAAGAATGAGGATCTGACATTTCTGGATTTTAATCCTTAATTGGCTCTGGTACCATGCTAGAGATATACAGAGAAGATAGAGATATTGATAGGAATGGAGAATTTCATTGATTGATTTCTTGAGAACGATTACAACGGTGCTCTTTGCTCATATATCATCGGCAGGTTCCTAGAACCATCTATACATTTGTCTTTACTCTACATACAGCTGTTACTCATTAGGTTTGGGCTGAATACATAACCATAGGCTATTGGGCTTGTGTGAAGCCTATTCTACTATGTTGAGAATGAAAGGAATGTGAAGAGGACCAAAAGAGTCCCACATTGATTACATGAACAAAGAAGCCTTAGTATATAACCTAGTGGGCTACCCCACCTAATGCCAATTGGTTTGAGGATGGAACCCCGCTCGGCTTATGTGCTAGGCTATTAGCGCAAGGGCGCACGTGTGCACACGACCCCCAATCCCGAGTCCTAACGGACTTCAGTATGGTATCAGAGCGGAAAAGCCAAACGGCCCGACTCTCGATCCTGGGCTAGCTAAAAAGAGAATGAGATGTTAGACCCGATGTCCAAGTGTCAACTAGAGGCGAAAGACGACCCTAGTTACACTTGCGGGGCGTGTTGAGAATGAAAGGAATGTGAAGAGGACCAAAAGAGTCCCACATTGATTACATGAACAAAGAAGCCTTAGTATATAACCTAGTGGGCTACCCCACCTAATGCCAATTGGTTTTAGGATGGAACCCCGCTCGGCTTATGTGCTAGGCTATTAACGCAAGGGCGCACGTGTGCACACGACCCCCAATCCCGAGTCCTAACGGACTTCAGTACGGAGGGAGTATATATATCACAACAAGTCACTATTGTTTGAATGTCCTTTGCACTTAATTGGCATGCCCCCCACACTATTTATGTCATAAATTGTAGGGTCACTCAAGCTTAGTTCATTCCCCATTTAACAGCTGCCAGTTTTTTTTTTTTTTTTTGTTGTTGTTTTTTGTCCTGATTTTTTGTTTGTCCATGACTCCATATGGTCTCTCAAACTCTCAAACTTTTGCCTTCTCTACATATCATGTTTGATGTTTGATGTTTCCTTGTCATCTTCTTCTCATTGCAAATATTAAATAAACATAATTACAACAGAACTTTCTCAAATTTCCGGAACCTTATAATTAAGACATACATATTGTAAATTATAAATTTGAAATATTATTTGCACCAATATAGAAGAGCTACCTGCACATATATACTACCATATATGTGTTCATGATCACACCCAGAAAAAATAAATAAATTTTGATTAATATAAATGCATATATATATAAGATCAATTATTAGTTAGCGACTGATCAAGAAAACACTTAAATTTTGATTGAGATGCATCAAATATATATGCGAAATTATTTTAAACGTGATTTTCAATAATTATTGATATATAAAGGGTAATTTTGAACAATATAATCTATTTAAAGGGTAGCTTTATACTACCATTTATTAATTATTACCCTATAATAATTCGTATAATATCATATTATCACACTGTCAATAATAACGTCAACACATTTACCAAAAAAAATAAAAATAATAACGTCAACATAAACATGGTAATAAATCCGTTCGGACAAAAAGTTGGTGACGTACAATTTTATAATAAAGTTTTATCATCTAATTTAAAAAATATATATTGGACAGGAACTTGGCAGTAGCATTTTTATAAACAAACATATTTTTCAAGTGAACTACACAAAATCGATCATCTTAGAATTAGATTTTTCATAAGACTCTCTTTAATTTTTTTTAAACCCATATCCATCTCTAGAATTTAGATCGGTTTAAAAGAATTATCCAAACTCCTTTTATATCTGAATATTGTCTAAATTATTGAACTATATTACTGTACTTGTCAAAATTAACACTATTATTATACAATAAATTGAAGAAGTAATTTTTTTCAAAATTTATAGATTTATCAAGTTTAACGCCCAACCAAACCTTTTATAGTCCAAACTTCCTTTAATCCTCCAATTGCACCAACCTCATTTCATAAATTTTTGAAGTTGAAAAGAGGGAAATCAAGATATTTTGATTAATTGACGAATTAAGGAACGATTGGAGTTTAGCGAGTATTATTATAACTTCATAAGTTGAAAATAGTGAAAATGTGATAAATGAATTGCTCTTCATGAATACGTGAGGTCGTGTGCACGAGTGTACATGCGCTAGTAATCTAGCACACAAGCCGAGTGATGTTATATTATAAGACCAATTGACAATAGAAGAAGTAACCCATCGACTTATATACTAAAACTTGTTATACTCAGCTTTCGATGTGAGACTCTTTTTTGGTACTATTCACATCTCTCAACAGTATGTACGAATTTGGGTAAAATTTAGAACTTAAAAACTTGTAATTTCCAACAAGCATATAGAAATCTTGTATTTTTAGGAGTTTCTCTACCAAGCTCATTGTTGGTTGTGTTTAGGGTTCTTTAACAACTAAGAGGTTGGTTTGTCTATTTGTAGCTTTTACTTTTTTACCTTCCATTAAAAAGACTCATTAAGTGCATCTTGAATACTCATTATATTGCTAAATATTTCACCTAAACATATAAAGACTATAGTTGAATTAAGATTTTAGTTCATTTTGCATGAATAAGTTTAAACTTTAAATAAAGGAAAAATTATTTCCATGATTTACACCCAAGATATCGGTTAAAGAATTTCAATTCTACCTTAAATGGGCCAACTATCATAACTTTACATGGGCCAAAAAATTCATACAGGCCCAAGAGAGCGCCCCTTCGGCCCATTTCGTCAACGTCAACGCCTTTTTACGGGGTCGTCGTCAGTTGGGTTCCGCACCACGTGGCTATATTTGATTGGTTGGGACAACAAGCAGCGACCTCTGATTGGTCCAATTTGAGCGTGAACACGTCGGTAAACTCGTAGTCAGTCGTCGTCCGTTGCTCCTCCCGTAGAGTCCATTTCAGAGCGAAAACAGCGAATTCAACACTCGGGACCAAAAAATATTTTCAATCAAGCGGGAATTGCCAATTCCAGATCTGTAAGCGGGGAAACAAACCCTAGCATCTAGTTTGGGAGGACATCTCTCTCCTTCGAGGCCTTCAATGGCGCATCATCATTCGGGAAGATCGAATCTCCTCTTTCTCCTTTGCATTTTATCGTTTAGTCTCTCCGCCATTGCAGGGTAAGGTTCTTTCTCTACATTTCTATCTCGCTTGCTAGCTTAATCAGAGTCCAGGTTAGTGATCTGATTTAGATACTTTTTGTTCTGGTAATAGCAAGAGCTACTATGATCTATTGCAACTGCCAAAAGGGGCTTCGGAGGATCAAATCAAGAGAGCGTACAGGAAATTGGCGTTGAAGTATCATCCTGATAAGAATCAGGGAGATGAAGAGGCTAATAAGAAATTCACTGAGATTAGCAATGGTAGATTTTGATGATCGCGTTTACACTTGGACTCCTCGATTTGCTTTCAAATTTTCATGAGTCTTTGCATTAGCGTTTGCTGGCTCGGGGTTTTGTTGCTCATTTTGATTTTATCTCGATGTTTCATAGCCTACGAAGTTCTATCCGATAGTGAGAAAAGGAAAATATATGACAAGTATGGTGAAGAAGGCCTAAAACAGTTTGCAGCCAATGGCGGAAGGGGCGGTGGTGGCGGTATGAACATCAATGATATATTCAGCCAGTGAGTTGAACATCTCCTTTTGCTCTGTATAGTCTTGTATTGAAATTCTAGTTTTTCATTTCAGCTACAAAATCTTGGCAGTGGACCTGTTTGGCTAGGAATTAGGAAGAAACAATAGGTGCTATTTTGGTAGGACTGATGGGCATTCGATAGTTTCACAGTTGAAACAAATTCAAGTTGCATAATACATGCAGTTGGTGACAAAGCTTTTAAGTGGCCTATTTCTGGCGTGTATACTGAGTTCTGCTAAGTAGCGTAGTCCAGGACGAGGATAGGTGTTAATGCATGTATAGTTAGAAGTTCTGCTAAGTGCTAAATCACAGTTCAACATCCTTCATTGCATGCGCTATCATCCATACTAGATTTCACCACCATTGACAAATTGACTTGTAATAAAAAAAAAGAAGAAGATAAATTTACCTGAAAATGAACTATCAGTCAAAGCCTTATTCTGATTTTGGATTTTATTTTAATTGCAAAGAACCTGCATTTGCAGATTGTGCCATATGAAGCGCAATGAATTAGTTGTTAATCCAAATGCATATATATTGTTTTCTAAACATTAGGTCATGAAGCTACTTCGGGTCTCACTCTTGCATTCTTGCTTTTATCTCTAAATTAAACGTTAATTCCCAAGTAATAAATATGACAAAATATAAAATGGCATAGATTATCTTAATGAGAAGTTTTATTGAGACATGGAACCCTGTTTTGGAAGATAAGTATTTATGTGATGAGAAGTGTATCAGGTTGATTTCCAATTGTAGCAGAAACCACAAATCGGCTTTTTAGGTACAGCGAGCATTAAATAGTTTGTGTACTTTGAGAAATGAACTTGAGCCCCCTTTCATCTTGTGCAACAGAAAGCATTTTCTAGAATAGACATTCTTACCCCACTTAGCTCTAGCAGTGATTTTGCTCTGGCTTTGGCATAATGCGTTTACAAGAAGTAGTAAAAACTGGCACTCCATTGAATTCTTGTGTTACAAAATTTTCAATTTCTACTTGCTTCAAACATGTACTTTTATAAGTTAATTCACCATTTGTCATTATATACCTTTTAGGTTTTTTGGTGGAGGCTCTACTGAGGAGGAAGAAGAGAAAGTTGTGAAAGGGGATGACGTAATTGTAGAACTGGAAGCAACATTGGAGGACCTATACATGGTAGGCTCATTGAAGGTAACAACATGCATGCTTATTTTATTGTACATTGGTACCCTTACAATGATGGAAAAAATATCAAAGGATTCTACTTGCTGCCCCTCTACTATGAATTTTTTTATATATAAATTTGCGATCATTGTTGCAATCTAACTACTATTTGAAATACATCAGGTGTGGAGGGAGAAAAATGTTATAAAACCTGCTGCTGGGAAGAGAAGCTGTAACTGTAGAAATGAGGTTTACCATAGACAAATTGGACCTGGAATGTTCCAGCAATATTCAGAGCAGGTATGCACGTAATTAGGAAAATAATAGCTAAGTTCTTCTATGATACATTACCTTTAAATTTGAAAATAATAATGATAATATAATCCCTTTGTAAATGGTATTTTTTCCTTTATCCATCAAGGATACTATAGATGCTGATCACTATGAATCGATCAGCTGAAAGTCTGATTCCACTTTGTCTGATTATATTATTGCAATTTTGCTTACTTGGATATATTCATATATTATATAGCATCCAGTGTGTCTCACTATTTTATTTAAGGCTGATTCCTTTGGTTGATCTCTCTACAGGTACCTTGTGCAATGTTGAAAATCTGACCATTCTATCTTCTTTTCTCATCTTTAGGTCTGTGACGAATGTCCAAATGTAAAGCTTGAAAGGGAGGGTTACTCCATCACTGTGGACATTGAGAAAGGAATGAAAGATGGAGAAGTAAGCTTTGGCTGACTCTTCATTTTAAACATAATAGTTTTTAGTTGTGATAAAGCATTTTCCCAAAGAAATAATTTGCTGAAACAAACAAGGGCTACTCCATGTTTTATTCTGTATGATTATCCGACAGATCAATCACTTGAAAGCTAGGTCTGCATATCTAATTCCTGTTGCATATAGGCCACACTCAGTGTTTACTCAAATTCACTGGGAAAAGCTACCCTTGTAGCTGACTTGATAGTTTATAGCTCCTACGTTTAAAAGAAGAAAATACTGGGTTGTTGTTGTTTAAAAGAAGAAAATGTATGCTCTGATGGATGTGTTCTTCTGCTCTAGTCCAGTCAGATTATGTTCTATTTTTCCTCAGTCATGTATACCTTGTGCTTCCTATGCAGGAAGTGGTATTTTATGAGGATGGTGAGCCCAAGATCGATGGAGAACCAGGGGATCTAAAGGTTAGCGTCTCTGCAACATTATCATACATTTCCATCTTCACAAATGCTGTATTTAGCATGAACTGTAGTCCACGATGATTAACTGGTTGCTTTATTTTGTGCAGTTCCGTATTCGCGCAGCACCCCATGACCTGTTTGTTAGAGAAGGCAATAACCTGCACACTAATGTAACCATAACCTTGGTAAGTACGTTCTTCATACTGTACATATCATAATCCATTTAAATTTGGAATAGCATCTAGTTAAATCCACTCTGGTTCTAAATGCATGGAATCAATCAGTTTTTCTAGTTTATTGCATATGCATAGTTGTTAGTTGAACTTAGAAAAATTTCCTTCCTCATGGAGTGTCTTGTAGCTTTGCGCTTATGAGAAAGGGAAATATGCTTAAATCGTATGGGCAATGAAAAAGAGGCCCTTACATGCACGAAGTGTGAAATGATCAATTCTCTGACCTTCCCCTTTCTTTGATTTGGCTGATGATACAGTTACCTCTTTCTTTTCAGGTTCAAGCCCTGGTCGGTTTTGAGAAAACCATCAAGCACCTAGATGAGCATCTAGTTGATATCAGTTCAAAGGTAGGAGAACAACACCAAATCATGTCGCCTTCAGTGAAATAATGATTCTTGTAGCTTGATATTGACCGGCTTCTATATATTTTCAGGCAATAACAAAGCCAAAGGAGGTCAAGAAATTCAAAGGTGAAGGGATGCCATTGCATCTCAGCAACAAGAAAGGGGATTTGTACGTAAAATTCGAGGTGCTATTTCCCACCTCACTTACAGAAGACCAGAAGAAAAAGATCACGGAGATCCTCGGTTAGTACCTCTGATAAAATCTTAACTTGTTGTAAGATGATGATGATCAGTGATGGAACTCTACCATTCATTATAGTATATTCTTTCTCCTGGATTTGTTTTGTTCTTAGAATGAAAGCAATTTTCCGGTTGTATCGGCATGAATCTAGGAGGCTAACATTAGCTTGTCATAAATAACTTTGAACTACTCCCATTGCTTTGATCGATCATGCCATGACAGCAAGCATAGCAGTTACTAGTCTGATCTGAACTCATACCGTATCATCTTAATCGCGGCGAATCCCCGTCCTTGAACCGTTACACTTTGTTCATAGTTTGGTGGCCAAGAAATGTTGTTTCCTTGAACAAGCAAACGATCTTATGCTTTTGAGTGGCATTTTCTTAATTTGTGGGTTTTATTTATTTATTAAATTCTTGAAAGTTCTCTCCAGCTTCCACCCACTGTATGGACCATCTAATTCAAAATCAAGATTTATTACTACCAGCAAAAGTGGGGAGGATCCATACCATATTTATTTTGTTCAAATGAACCCCCTACCAGATTTTTGGTGCAATTGAATTGACCGTAATCTGTGTTTAATATGGTTAGTTGATGGAATGATGGTTATGACTTATGACAATTTGGATATGGATATGCAACTTGCAAGGTACTCCTTCCAATCCAAAATGGAAAATCCAAAATATATGATGTTTGACTTTTCAACACGTATTTTAAAGAGCTAAAAACTATATAATATATTAATTTTTCTATTTTTATTTATATAATTTAATGCTAATATTTATTACTAACAAATATTAAATTATTAAAAAAATTAATAAAAAGTTGATATATATTTATAATTCAATGCTGAAAAGTCAAACGAAATATATTTTTGATAAGAAAGAGTATTTGTTTTTTTTACCTTTCTTTTACCATCTAAATTTTCCTTTTTCATGCCTTAGTTTTAGACCGGAAGAAAAGTTATTTTTAGTGACATTTTATTCCTTTTTGCTTATTTTTGGCCTCTTGTATGAGCTAAACCGGACTCTTGAGTTATTTTTAGTGACATTTTATTCCTTTTTGTTTATTTTTGGCCTCTTGTATGAGTTAAACAGGACTGCACTAAATACAGATTATTGATGTAAATCAAGTTACGTGTAGTTGTCGATTATTGAATCTTTGAAGCAACATTTATACTTCAAAAAAAAAAAAGGTTTTTCGAACTATCATAAGTTATACCAAATGAAGCTTTCATACCTTGAAGCCCGCCGAAAATCTTTGGAGTCGTTTTTCACAAGTTCGTATATTTAATTAGTGTATAAATACAGAATCTATATAAACAAGACTAAATGAAATTCGTTCATTGTGGAGTGTTGTTAATTTTATTCGGGATGAAGAACGTGGTGGAAACCATTGGTTGCATGATGCCACGTGGCGAGGAGGTGGTCAACCAAGGTGATACCGACGGACAGAAATGACACTTCCTCAACGCTCACGTAACACGGAGGCGTTTAATTCAGCTCATCCGTTTTAGCAGCTGCCACGTGTCCGTCTCCTGCGCCTTGGCTGTTATGGGAGTCCAACCATGAGCTTTTATCCGAACCAAACTCGTTCACTTCGATTTAAGTTCGAATAGTTCGATTTTTAGCAAAGAGGGTTTCTTGATGTTTGAAAAAAAAATATTCGGATCGAATTCGTGCATTTTCTAAACAAGTTGATTACGTATCAACACATTTTTAAATTCGAGTTCAAATTTAAGCTCGACTTATTCCTAAACGAACTGAATTCAAACTATTGATTAACTTGTTCAGTTCAAATAATAGCCCTACAAATAATCGAGCAAATTTGTGGAGTGATATTTAACTCGTATAGAAATAAGTTAAGTCGATCAAATGAATTGAAACTTAATGGGCTGTGAGCGCCCTGCATCGACGTAGCAAACAAACATTTAAACGGCTGAAACGGCAAAAAGCGTCTAGAAATGTAGATGTGGGTTAAAACGACGCCGTTATAACAAAAGATCCGTCTCCGGAGGGGCAAATCCGTCAAAATGGGATATAGT
Organism: Persicaria maculosa; assembly: GCA_963922045.1. Classification (NCBI taxonomy): domain Eukaryota; kingdom Viridiplantae; phylum Streptophyta; class Magnoliopsida; order Caryophyllales; family Polygonaceae; genus Persicaria; species Persicaria maculosa. The sequence continues at coordinate 79,619,790 of OY998255.1, read as the reverse complement.
TTTTCCTTCTTTTTGTTCATTCAATTTCTTCTTTCTTCAAGCCCACAACAACAACCCAGAAGAAAAGCAACTAACAAAACCAGGGATTCAGGAAGAAGAAGAAGAAATTATTTAAGAGGGGGCGGGTGTGTCGGTTACCTGTTTGGCTCTGTCCTTTTTTTTTTTTTCCCATATTGCACAAAGATTTATTTTTTCCTCTCAGAACGCAAAGATTGTGGTCTCACCTATTTGAATTCCCTCCACCCACCCTCTATAAAATAGCAAAAGCCCGAACCGAAATCACAATCAGAAACCAAAGCAATTTTACAGAGGAAGGAAAAAGGGGGAAAAAACAGAGCAAATGGACAGCCTCTGTTTCAGAACAGGGCTTCACGGGATCAGCCCGGCGATCTCCGTGGGAAACAATCTCGAAGCCCGGAGAAACACATCTCAAATCTCCGCAGCCGCCGGAAGGGATTCTCCGGCGGTGGAGTCGAGGTTACCGTTCAAGTCTCCCTTTAGATCTCTGTTTCCTGGGGCCAAGTTGGGGGTGAAAGGCGTCGCCTTGGACGAAGCCGTTTTGATGGAATGCAAGCAAGGAAATGGTGGCCGGGGAGAGGAGGAGGAGGAGGAGGAAGAAGAAGGGAACGAGGGTGTGGGTAATTCTGAGCAATCTGAGGGGCAAAATGGGAATTGGGTGTTTCAGATTCTGCATGTGAAATCCCTGTGGTCAGATCAGAAGGGTGAAGAGGAGGAGAGGGGGGTGGGTGATCAGGAGAATGAATCTTCTTCTTCTTCTTCATCATCTTCATCTCCTTGTTCCAGTTCTGAAGCTTGTGATTGTGCATATGATGATGATGATGAAGAAGATGAAATTGATTTTGATAGAGACTCATTCTCCAAGCTGCTCAAGAAGGTGCCTTTATCAGATGCTAAATTGTATTCTCAGCTCTCTTATTTGGGGAATTTAGCTTATGCAATTCCCAACATCAAGGTATGTCAGCAACCCAGAAAACCCCCAATTTCATTTTCAATCCGCCGATTTACCTCTAATTTCAATAGGTTTTATGTTACATCTGTTGCTGATTAGGGTTTCTGCTTATTGAACTACTTCATAGTTTGTTGGAGATTTGGTTAACTTTAGAACTGAAAAATATAGGAACAAGGTAGTTTAGGTTTTGGGAGAGGTGGGGTACTGTGTTAGTTGTCTAAAAGGGGAGAATCTGTCAAAAAGTCTTGATTTTTCTTAAACCCACTTGAGCTTTACTTTTGTTGCTGAAGCTGTTCTGACCTGGATTCCATGTGAAGTGTTTGCCATTTGGTATGTTCTTGCTATACATAAAGCATCAGGGGGCTTGGATTTGATTATGTGCTGTTTTTGGAACTTATTCGGTCGAAACCAGTTCTTTAATCCGATCCGTGTCGGAATATGACGAATAAGGGTTCTCACGGTTTTATATGTGCTCCATTCCTGAGTATTGATCTCTGGTTAAGGGTGGAGAGTTCGTTTAATTGTTTAATATGTCGGTATGGATAACAATGTGTAGGCCAGGGGCTGTTGAATGCATTTTTATTGACAATTTGCTTTCATTTTTGTTTGAAACGATCATTGACGTGAATGTGTTCGGTTTGTAGCCTAGGAATCTCCTTAGACGGCATGGTCTAGAATACGTAACTTCTTCAATCGAAAAGAGAGAGGAGTTGGATAACGCTGAAGAGAATCAGGCATCAATAGGAGGTGAAGGAGAGGAAATCAGTCCGCGAAAAGCAATGGAATCCGAGGCTGTGAAGAACGATGGGCCTCAAATAAGTGCTTCTGCCGCATTTAAGATAGCTTCCTCGGCTGCTTCGTACTTGAATACTCGCACGAGAAGCATATTTAGATCATCGAATGATGAGGTTGACAAAAATTCACCTGAAGAAGATGATGCTCGCGCAAACTCTAACATGGCTTCGGTCAAGGCTACCACTGACTCGGTGACTGCAGTGGTGGCTGCAAAAGAGGAAGCAAAGCAGGCCGTTGCAGATGATCTGAATTCAACTAGCTCTTGGCCTTGTGAATGGTACATTTGTGACGATAACCAAAGCGCGACTAGATTCTTCGTCATTCAGGTAACACTTAATTGGCCTTGTGAAAGGAAAAGTACTATCTCGTTGGGATATTGCTTAAGTCTGATCTTGAATGTTCCTATCTTCAGGGATCCGAGACGCTGGCTTCATGGCAGGCAAATCTACTCTTTGAGCCGATTCAATTCGAGGCAAGTAGATGTGAAATTTCAAGTACAAGTTGCTTCAGTGTGTTCTACTCGAATCATCTAAGGGACTATTGAATGTTGCTATTTCAGGGATCAGATGTGTTTGTGCATAGAGGAATATACGAGGCTGCGAAGGGAATGTATCAAGTGATGTTGCCGGAGGTCCATGCGCATATGAAGGCTCACGGTGCACGAGCCAGGCTTCGTTTCACGGGCCATTCTCTCGGGGGAGGCTTGGCCCTTCTGATCAATCTCATGTTGTTGGTAAGGGGTGAAGTGCCGATTTCCTCTTTGCTTCCCGTCGTCACATTCGGGTCTCCTAGCATTATGTGTGGAGGGGACAAGCTGCTTAGCAAGCTGGGTTTACCTAGAAGCCATGTCCTTGCTATCACAATGCATCGGGATATCGTGCCTCGTGCCTTCTCTTGCAGTTACCCAAGCCACGTTGTCGAGCTCCTCAAGGCCGTCAGTGGTAGCTTCCGGAGTCATCCTTGCCTAACTAGTCAGGTAAATTTCGTTTATTTGCGCATTCTTAATGCTGTCGAATAAGCCGTTGGAATGATGTTCAAAATTGATTACAGAAGCTCTTGTATGCTCCCATGGGAGAGATGATAATTCTACAGCCGGATGCGAATTTCTCTCCGGAGCACGACCTTCTGCCTTCGGGTAGCGGCTTATACCTCCTTAGTTGCTCATTGTCAGACGCCATTGAGGCGGAGAAGCAACTCCGAGCAGCCAAGAATGTGTTCTTGAACTCCCCTCATCCGCTTGAGATCCTTAGCGACCGATCAGCCTATGGAAACGGAGGAGCCGTGTTGCGCGACCATGATATGAATTCTTATCTCAAGTGCATCCGATCCCTTGTACGCTACGAGCTCAACCGGATCAGGAAGTCCAAGAGGGAAGAAAGGCGAAAGGTTTGGTGGCCGCTAGTCCTTCCCCGCATCAGCGGAGGCAGGGTCGTTATAGGCGGGTCTCGGGCCAGTCCGATCTCGGGTTCCCAGTTCGACTTCTCAGGGATCATAAGGACCGGTAACGAGTCATTGAAGAGGTTCAGTAGGCTTGTGGCTTCCCAGCATATGCATTTATTGGTAGTCTTTCTCTATCCTGCACGGTTGCTCCTCATGGGCGTCTACAACACGACTGGTGGTTTAAGTTGACGGAAAACTCACCGGACCACCAATTGGGTGGATCGATGTAGAGGTGGTTGTGGCGGCAGCGGTAGCGCAAGGCCATACAAAGGCTGGATAGGTGACCAAAATAGGTAGCCTTTTGGTCACAATTGTTCATTCATTTGGCACCCCAAAAAAAACATATGCATGAAAGTGTTGTACATTTTTTTTTAAATTTCCTTGTGTGTGTTTTTAAGTTGTCAATTTGTCATATCATGTGTGTGTGTTTGTGAAAGCACATGAAATGATATTTGCACTCAAATCATTTGTAGGGAAAATGTACTTATTAAAAAAAGAGAGAGAAATTTTGTAAAGCAAGAAAGGAAAACAAGGAATATCCTACAAGTAATGTTTATTGTAAATTTGTAATGTAGGTGGAAATTTGATTTATTCATATTTGTAGTTTTGTGGAATCTCTGGAATGTGTAGTTTTTGTTTGGATACAATAGATTCAGAGAATTTGAATTGTATGTCAAATGAATATGAATTTCACAAGTTTCAAATCATTCAATATTGCAAGCTTCTAAAATGTGGCCAACTTTCATCAAGCAATCACTTTGACTACCAAAATAATACACTAAAAAACATGTCATTGTTTGCCCAATTTAATAATTCATGAAGCCAGGAAATGCAAGAAATTGCATTAACACATGAATAAGCATTGATAAAATATGTCACCAACAAGTTAGGTATTTTCATAATGTCCAAAGATTTAGTTGGTTCGAATGAATTTCGTTACACTAGTGCATCAATGCAATGGCGACAGAATTAAACCCGAAAGAACTCAAAATGTAAGCTCAAACCGAAGAGCAAACGAAGGAGCTAGCATTTTGTACAGTGATGTTTTGGTTTGGAAGAATGGTAAGCTAGCTTAGGTAACGCAAACAAGATTGTCGACAATGTATCTTCGTAAAATTAGCGCAACGGGTATCCGGATACATTAGGTTTGGTATCCAAAAGGAAAAAATGGACCACCTAATTGGATGGTGTACAATGGACAATATTGGACATGGCTACTTTCTTTGTCTATTTGCTCCAATTTTTGCCGTAAAAGAAATTGGCAACCCTCAACTTTGATACAAAAAGTTACAAGTTTCATTGCCATCATTCCTATCCAAAACTTTGTCTTTGATATCGACTATGGATGACTCGGCGTAGCTTACGTGTCAGATGTTTGCTGCATGACTTAGGCATGTTTGACACAAGTTTATTAAAGTTTTTCAAAGTGGTATAGCAAAACTTTTCACAATTTTTGAAAAATAGATTTATATAACTTTACTTAATTTATCATGTCAAACAAGAATTTACTCTTTTAGTGAAATTTTGAGGCACTCATATAGTCATATTGTTGTATGAAACACTAATATAGTCATATTGTTGTATTTGTATGAATATTAGTGATATGGGATATACATATTAGGGTTGCTCATCGGTTCAAAACCAAACTATATTGGACCGAAACGAACCTAGCTAAAACCGAATTTTTAGAAATTGTAAACCAAATACCGAACCTAACACCTTATGTTCAGTTCGGTTTAGCTTTGGTTCGAGTTTCGAACCTAAATAAACCTAATAGACAATTAATTATTAAAATATTTAATTTTAAAAAATATGTTATAGAAAATTTCTTAAAAATACACACAATATCTTATAACGGGTTATAACATTTTTTTATAAGAATTGATTGAGCCAAACTAGTGACGTATAAATGTATAATGTTTTTATTTAAGTTCATAAAAGTTAGGTTTGAACCCAAAAAAAACTAAACCGAACCAAACCAAATCTAAAACCGAATTTTTAGAAACTGTTAACTAAAAACTAAATCCAATCTCTTAGGTTTGGTTAAGTTGGCTCAGTTCGTTTCAAAATTTCGGTTTGAACAGAATTTTGAACAACGCTAATTCATATCCAACATCGACTTTAAAGGACGGTGCTATGTAACAGGAATATGGGTGATATGGGACACTCATATTGGTATAGGAATATGAGTGATATAAAACACTCATATCCCAAATCAAGAAGTCATGAATCCCGATAACTAGCTTTTAAGGGTGAGAACGAAATCCCACTATCCTTAATGACTAGCTTTTAGGGGTGAGAACGGAATCCCGCTTGTACTTCTCTATTCCTTCTATATGTGGATAAGCAACCATGGTTTGTTGTTCAAACTTGATAACCTTAACACAAGACGGGTGTTAGCCCATACCATCTAGTCCAGTGGCGGCCGCAGGGGGGGCGGCCGCCCCACCCTTCGGCGATGGAACTTCGTAGTATTGTTTACAAAAAAATAAGGTAAAAAAATAAAAAATGTTAAATAGAACACAAAACTTGTCTAGCTTAGTTGGTAAAAGGAGTAACTCAAATTTGAGTTACCCAAAAGAGATCTTGGGTTCAAATCTCATTCCTCCTTTTTTTGCACTATTTTTTATTCCTACCAAATTTTCTTACTATAAATATCATATTTAAATCAATTTTTATATTTTTCTTTTAATATTCTCATAAGATAATTCATTATGTCACACATATATTTTTAAAAAATCTTCAAATTTTATTCATATGAAATTTTTTAACTATTAATGTCATATTTAAACCACAATTTATGAGCTTTTTTGTCATACTTTTCAAATCCTATCATTTTTTTTTCATTTACCAATGACAAATTATTTTAAAAAATTATAATTTTCTTTCAATATTAAAAAAATCGTAATCAAGTATACACATATATATAAATTATTAAATTATTGTATAAATTTTTGTAATAAAATATCATATTTATATACCATAATTTATGGTTTTTGTCTCAATATGCCATATTTATGATTTTCTTTCAATATATTTTCAAAAAATTTCTTTATTATAAATACCGAGAAAAAAAAAATTCTCCAACGAAAAATTCCGCCACCCCCCCCCCCTCCGACAATTCCTGTGGCCGCCACTAATCTAGTCCGCTCATGTCCGTTATTTTCACTTAAAGCCTAAAAAGAAAGAGTTGATAAATCACTCCGAACATTCATATTAGAGTTGATAAAGGCATCATGTGCAACGACATTAACTGGATACCTCCAAGAAGATTTTCATACAAGTTCATTCAATTTCACTATGCAAAGATTCATTACAAAAACGGCTTGCACCCGATGCAACAATAGAATGAGAGAGACGAATCGGGCAACTTCCGGGAGCACATGCGACAAACCACCGGGTTACGGAGTGGACGGTTGAGGTACACTCCCTACTTCATTCGGACGGAGAAACGGTGTATGTCGGCAGCACATAGCTGCCAGTACAACTAAACAAGAATCCAATCCCCAAGTTCAAATTGCACGCCGTGGTATCCCCTTTCTGGGGTGGCGTCGAGGAGCAACAGGCGGAGGCGGAGCAGCAGCGGGGGCCGCAACAGGCGGAGGCAGAGCAGCAGCGGGGGCCGCAACAGGCGGAGACAGAGGCGGCCTGCACCGGATGCAGCAATACAGGGAGACAGAGGAATCGGACAGCTTCCGACGGCACCGGTGACGGAGTGGCCGGTCGAGGTACACTCCGTGCTGCCTCCGGACGGAGAATCGGTGGATTTTGGCGTCGGAAACCACCTCAACCGATACGAAATTTTGGGCGAGGTCAACTCCAAGCCCATCTTTCACGTTGCCCCATTCGTCATTGTTGGGAAACTGCCCAAAACAAATCTAAATTAAACACAATTCAACCCAAACCCAATCCTAAACTGACAAACCCTAGCCCAACCCGAAATCAAGCCCCAACCCAAGAAAAAGCCCAAACAGGGGAGCACTAGCAACCATGGAGGTTGAAATTGAAATTTCAGAGATGAGAGGAGAGTTGAGCGAGGAGTTGAGCGAGGAGAAGAGAACGAAATCCCACTATCCCTAATGACTAGCTTTTAGGGGTGAGAACGGAATCCCACTTGTACTTCTCTATTCCTTCTATATGTGGATAAGCAACCATGGTTTGTTGTTCAAACTTGATAACCTTTACACAAGACGGGTGTCATCCCATATAATCTAGCCCGCTCATGTCCGTTATTTTCACTTAAAGCCTAAAAAGAAAGAGTTGATAAATCACTCCGAACCTTCCTATTAGAGTTGATAAATGCATCGTGTGCAACGACATTCACTTGATACCTCCAAGAAGATTTTCATACAAGTTCATTCAATTTCACTATGCAAAGATTCATTACAAAAACGGCTTGCACCAGATGCAACATGCGACAAACCACCGGGTGACGGAGTGGACGGTTGAGGTACACTCCCTGCTTCCTTTGGACGGAGAAACGGTGTATGTCGGCGTCGGGAAGAACCTCAACCGACACGAAATTCTCGGTGAGGTCAAGTCCAAGACCATCTGTCACGTTGATCCCTTCGTCGTTGGGAATCTGTCCAAAATCAAATCTAAATCAAACCCAATTCAAGATACCCAAACCCTAGCCCAAACTGAGAAACCCTAGCCCAATCCGAGATTCAAGATATCAAGCCCCAGATCAAGAAAAAGCTCAAACACCAAGTTTTTTATACGGTAAAAATAAGAAAAGAAAATACCTTGCACCGGAGACAACAGAAGCGGGAGGGGGGTGGAAGAGGGCGGTGGCACCCTTCACATGTCCTCACAGTTTGGGGACGGTCCACATAAACGATCATCCTTCCGCTCAGGGTAAAATTTTCAATTTCCCCTGAGTCGGGGCCATCCTCCTCTAAAAGGTAGGGTTTATTCTTCTTTTCCTTTCTCACTTTGATTATCTTTACAGAGGGCCAGCGCTCGTCATGTTTAGTTTTATCCTTACTGCAAAAAGGATTGGAATCGGGGCAAAGGGGACAAATCCACTCTAGAATTTCCCTAGGGTGTTCAGGGCAGGGTGTGCAAAGATTTTCAGGGGCGGATCCAAACAGGGGAGCACTAGCAGCCATGGAGGTTGAAATTGAAATTTCAGAGATGAGAGGAGAGTTGAGCGAGGAGTTGAGCGAGGAGAAGAGAGTTGAGCGAGGATGAGAAAGATGAGTACTTTTATAGCCGAATTTTATGACCGTTGTGTTTGTTTCATCAAACAACCTTCCCACCCCTTAAGTTTGTTATGAAATGAATTAATTCAGTTCAATTTCATGTATTAGTTTATTCCTATTATATATGTAATTATGTGTTTATTTAAATTGCTTAATTATAGGAGAGTAAGTCAAGATGGTTGAGAGATTCTCTCCAACCACTTGCCCACTATCTTCATCAGTGTATCGTTATATACTCTCTTCTAGAGTTGAAGTTAATTAAGGAAGTTAAAATATCTTTCATCTTCTAATATATTATCAAGCGTTTGATCCTATCAAACATGTTCTTCCTTCTTCCTCCTATCCTCTATCCAATGGCGTCTTCTTCCGATCAAATACCTAATCCATTGGAACCCTCTAAATTGTTCCAAATCGTCAATTTCCAACAAACTCTCAAACTAACCTCTACAAACTATATTACATGACTTAATCCAGTTAAATCCTTGTTGGTTGGCCATGGACTTTTTCCCTATCTTGATGGCACTCTCACCGAACCATCCAAAACTATCACTCTCAATGAGGTTGAGTCTCCCAACCCGGCGCACACGACTTGGCTCCGGCAAGACCAACTTCTCAAATGAGGCACCGTCGGCACTCTCTCCCCGTCTGTTGCCTCCCTCGTCATGAGGGCCACCACATCTCGCAAGGTTTCGCAAACTCTTGAGGACACGTACGCCAAACCGTCTAGAGCTCATGTGAATCTCCTCAAGGAGAAACTCAAAACCCTCAAGAAAGGCTCTCAGTCAATCACGGAATTTATTCAACAAGTTTCGGGTGTGACCGATCTCCTTGCCTCTCTTGGCAAACCACAGGATTCGGAAGATATAATTGAAGTGATTATCAAGGGCCTAGATAAGTCTTACCAGAGCATTGTCGACGGCATCCAAGCAAGAGATACCATCATCGACTTCACCGCCCTTCATGAGAAATTGTTATCTCATGAGACGTCTCTCCTCTACAACACCTCCGGTTCTGACCTCCCTGCCACTGCCATGATAGTTCAGCCCTGCCCTCCCAAGTCCACAAGCCAATCCCCATCGTAGCCCTCGGCGTCTCGATCACATACTAGTGAGTGTGAGTGTGAGTCCAAGTGTATGATCGATTGAGGATGAGGGTATCTCGATCATACATTAGAGTGTGTGGGTTGGTCAATAGGTGTGATCGATTGAGCATGAGGGCGTCTCGATCACACGAGTGTGGGATCCACCAAAGAGTGAGGTTAGTCTCTTGAGTCGAGTGGTGTATGTGAGTCTTGTATTTGTGAGAGGTGTACTTGTGTACATGATATATAATACAAGTTCTCATTTGTAAGTGGAGCCTGATCCATCCGAGTCACACGAGATCGAGTGTTAGCTACCCGCGTTTTCCCCAACAGTGGTATCAGGGCCGATGGTTGCGAAGGTTGTCGGAGTCGGAAAATCGGTGTAGCATTTGTTGGTGGAAGGATTCCGTGTTGACGTGATGGCATCAGGCTTTTAAGAGGTGTTCGAAAATCTACTCTTTGATGGGAAGGCCAACTTTATATGAGGAAGAGTATGTTTCATGCTCTAGTGGAGGAGGAGCCCGCCTCTAAGAGCGAGGGAGGAGCCAGACGGAGGTAGGCACGATGATCTGAGACTCAAAGCATAAGCACGTCTATGTGGAGATAGGAGAGACGTGTTCACTATCGTTGAGGAGAGAAGGATCACGTGTATGTGTGATGTCCGCTATTGAGGGAGGACATGATGAGAGAGACGTCCTTGCGGAAGAGTGTTGTTGGCTCCTACAACTAATTAATGTGATTGATGATGTTGAAGATGACGATGTCTACTTAGTAATAGATGGAGAGGTTACTAAGTCATCGAGGTGGATGGTGTCGTCTTACATGCGACGTTTCAGGATCAAGCATTGTTTGAGACCTTGAAGATTGGTGGAGAGTTTGGCCCCTTAGCTTAGTGGATGGTGAGAAGCTGGAGGGTACATGTGACGCTCTTCACGATGAGAGGGTGCAAGGTGTCATGAGAAGGAGCTTGATCAAGTGCATACGACAAATCGAGAGGAATGTTTGCTTCTTGAAGAACACGTCGTGATGGGGAGATGCCACGACATTGGAATTAAGAAGCGAAGGAAAGAGAAGATCTAGAATGCTATGGAGGTATGTGAAAATATGAATTAAGGGAGGAATTGTTGGACAATAATTCATATTTCACATTCATGAAAATGTATTTTTGGCAAAATTTTGGAACGTTCCGGAAGAATATGGAATGTGGCGGAAGTCTCCGGAATGTGGTGGAATATTCTAGAAGCATATGGAAGAGTGTGGAAGTCCCTGGAAGCGTGCGGAACCTTATGGAAGGTTCCGAAACCGTGAAGAGTCTAGGTGTGTCTAGACTTGTGTAGAGTTCTCCGGAAGTTTGGAGAACCTTAGGAAAATGTATGGAGGCTAGGAGTCTAGAAGCATAGGGATGATTCTAGTATTGGAGTATTCTAGAGATGTTCCAGGAGCTCCTTGTAAGAGATGGCATGGCCTATAAATAGGCTTAGTGGTGTGTGAGTTAGGGAGGGAGCGGGCAAGGTGAGTGCTCCTCCAAATGAGTGTGAGCATGTGAGGTGTTGTGTAGCCTAGTATGTGATCGATCGAGCGAGAGGGCGTCTCGATCACATACTAGTGAGTGTGAATGTGAGTCCTAGTGTATGATCGATTGAGGATGAGGGTAGCTCGATCATACACTAGAGTGTGTGGGTTGGTCAATAGGTGTGATCGATTGAGCATGAGGGCGTCTCGATCACACGAGTGTGGGATCCACCAAAGAGTGAGGTTAGTCTCTTGAGTCGAGTGGTGTATGTGAGAGGTGTACTTGTGTACATGATATATAATACAAGTTCTCATTTGTAAGTGGAGCCTGATCCATCCGAGTCAGACGAGATCGAGTGTTAGCTACCCGCGTTTTCCCCAACAGACTCCGTCTTACAGGCCACAGCAGTGGTCGCCAATGCCTCTCGTAACCTCCTCCAATCAACCTCGCCTACCCTCCAGGCCTCCGCAGTGATTACCACCAATGCCCCCTCGTCCGTTTCTTGGCCGTTGCCGGTAGTGCCGTGAGCAGGGCCATGTCTTAGCCCATTGCCCAGGGTTCCAACAGGTCGCTCCTTCCCTACGCCCCTCGGCCACCTTCCGTCCCCCTCGGCCCCAAGCAAACACCGTCGACAGAACCTCATCCCAGCCTTGGTTAGTTGACAACGGCGCCACCCACCATGTCACGAATGATCTTGCCAACCTATCCCTTCACTACCCGTATGATGGTACGGACGATCCAACAAATGGCTAGAAATCGTCCATCACACTCTACCAAGGAGAGCCAAGATGAGCGATGAGGTTTGGGGATGAGGAGTTGCTCCCACGCCCCACGCACCACTCACCATGTCATACGATATTATTCCATCAGGTCTCCGGGTGAGGAAGTAAACAACAATGCCAATGGACACCGGTCTCACTTCAAATCCTGAAGGTGGTGAAGGCAACCTAATGTTTGCGGGAATTTTCCCTGATGTACTATCCTCCTTCAAGGAATCATAAACTCAATAGTTGCCACTGGCATCCACCCAAACGAGTCCGTATCCCCCTGCCCGAGCTGAGAGTTGTGAATAATCTTGGTCCAGAGTAACCATCCCTACGACAACATCACTGTTCTCTGGATTAGATTTAGCCAAAGGAGGCCACGAAAATTCCTTCCAAGTTTTTGTAAGAAAATTGCCTACCCAAAAGGAAGCACGAAAATGATCATTATACGGAGTAGCATATAGACCATCGTAAGAAGGCGGTGGGATGTGGTTGGTACGGTGCCATTTCTTCTTGGAAAGATCATACAGGGCTCCAATCTCAACATCTCCATCTTTAACGCGAGCTACTACAAAGAACAAAGGTTGCTTTTGTGGCGCAAAGTTTGCCCAAAGTTGTTGGAAACTAGGGGATATAGGCAAGGAGCTCCACTTCTGACAAACCAAACGAAACCGGATCAATGTGGTGATGGGAACCCTTGCAATGACAGCCTCTAGAAGATCTCGAGGGAATTCTTTCCATATTTCCTCATCCATCTCCTCCGCATCCACCTCCAAACGAGCTTTCTTCCCTTTCCTTGATTGTTTAGCTCCACAACGTTTCAGCTTCATCTTCCTACCTCCTACTGATATTTGTTTCACTCTTACACTGATAAATACAGAATGTTTGATGAAGCTGCTGCATTTCGAAAAAGAAGTCACCAATTAAATTTATGCTATATTAATAACTAGTAATGGTCTCTCGGATTACATAAACTGCCGGTTGCCTCCCAACCATGAAACTGCCAGAATCCAATTATAGTGTCGAACCACAAGGTTACAATTATGCTATATTAATAACTATGGATGACTCGGCGTAGCTTACAGGTAATGGTGCAATTCTAATGAAGATGTTAAGAAGTGGCCAAGGTTACAATTATAGTGTCGAACCACAAGGAAGGTTAAGGAAAAAATTCAGCACTAAATTAACAAGATAAGAGCTAACAGGCAGCATAGTCTACACTAGAAGTATTATTGAGCTTCCTTGAGAAATGACAGTGCCTTGAGGAATCAATCGATGGTGGTAGCAATCTTTTCCTCATCCACCTCAAAGGCCTTCCTAGCCTGTTTGAGCTCTTCATTCATGGCCAGAAGTTCTGTACAACGGTTTAGTTTTGGCAAGTCCTGAAGTAGGATTGTAAGATTGAAGTTAGAGAAAGGGTAGAATTACCAATCATTTGTCAATTAGCCACAACGAAAAATAATTACTAACATGGATGATATACTATTATTAGTGTTCTTTTATTGATATAAAAAGGTATTTTAAAAAAACCAATGCCTAACTGGTACAACTGAAGCCTTTGCACGGGGCATACTGTTTCCGAGGTTTTGGACAAAACTTGGACGCTACCTTCACTATAGGCAAATGTTGCCAAAGGTTCAACGTTGGAACTCAGACTTATACGTAGGTTAGGAGAGTAAGTCAGACTTAAACTCTTTGAGCCTTATATGGAGTCAACCATGACACAAGGAATCAACTCTTTGAGCTGTCAATCTGTCATACCTAATACCTTGAGATATAATACCGAGTGGTGCAGGAGGACAAGGGTAAGATTTTGGTCACTACAACACAGGCTTGGGACTATCCTTCAAAAGGACAAAAGAAAATAATGAAACTGATTTTTGACACTAACATTGATCAGGGGCAAACCCAGAAACCTCAGTCATCTAAAAATTACCAGCAACAACCCTCATATAATAGTACATTTTAAGTTTAAACAAACGTTTTCAAGTTTCCATGGCTTGAAGCAGTGAAAAATACATAATTCACCTAATACTTGATGTAATTACACTCACATGATCAAATATTTTTTGTTTAAACTAACACTTTCAATGGCTTGGAGCGTTGAAAATACATATTTCAGATAATACTTTATGTAATTTACAACATTCTCTCTAACAAAATATCACATGTAAATTTTGAGCTTAATTACCTTTCGCATGAGAAACAGGAAATCTTCAGTAAGAAGCTTTCCTCTCTTTGATGCAATTTCTTGGGCTTTATGAACCTGCATGAAAATAGTGCACAAAGTATCAGTATAGAAGCAACATCGTTATTATGTTGTAGGAACCTAAAATTCACGGTTGGTGTGAAACCATAGGGCATTTCTTGGGACATAGCAAATATTTACTCAAACATCAGCTAGCTCATACATAGTTTTATGAGAATGTACAACATTACAAGGTTAAACTCACCATATCTGTCACATACTCCACAACAACGTCCTCCAAGAGTGCCATAGTCTCGGGCAGAGGCTGCACATACAAGAAAGAGGACTGTAAGCATCACAGATGAGCTGCACCTGAGTCTTGGGGTTGGTTCCTTTGCTTCGGCGGCGAGTGCATGCAGCCGAAGTTGTTGTGTAACTTTGGGGGGCAGCGCCTGTAGTCGACCTGCACCACGATGTCGGGCGAATTCGCTTCTAAGGCAATGGTCTCTCTTTTTACCACGCCAAACATAAACATTAAACAAGAATGATAATTTGGATGTCCGTTGCCATATTTCAACTTTATAGGACACATGTTATGCAGTGTTATTAGAGTTCACAGAACATCAAAGGTGCGATTTAGCAACAGGTGATGAGGGGAAACCAAGGTCATCGGCAGCACATAGCTTCTAGTACAACTAAACAAGAATCAAATCCCCAAGTTCAAGCAATCAATTAAACCAACTGATGCCACATAAAGAAAGAAGGAAAGATAATTAAATCATTAAACAAGCAACATCGAAAAAACAAGAGATAGATAAATCAGTAAAGCTAAACATCACGGGGAGGGAGAGAAACAAGGAAAGAAGCTGACTCCATTCACTATCCTCGGGTGCCTCCCAGGTATACTGAACTGAGGAGCCTTGGACCACTCCCGAGTGACCACATCGTACGTGACAATCGAACTTCTCCGGTTTGTGGAAAGCGACATCACAAGCACTCTCCTATTGCCCATGCAAGCAAACGACTCGGGATTACGATTAAACTCAGGATACCAAGAGCTTGGCATCCTATCAACCTCTGTCCAGCGGAGCATCACAGTCTCAAGCTCCCAAACACATACAGAGTGGCCTGAATTCTCATTATGCACTATCCCAATCATCAGAAATCGTCCACCACACTCTACCAAGGAGCGCCAAGATAAGCGATGAGGTTGGGGGATGAGGAGTTGCTCCCACGCACCACTCACCATGTCATACGATATTATTCCATCAGGGTTCCGGGTGAGGAAGTAAACAACAGTGCCAATGGACACCGGTCTCACTTGAAATCCTGAAGGCAACTTAATGTTTGCGGGAATTTTCCCTGATGTACTATCCTCCTTCAAGGAATCATAAACTCGATAGTTGCCACTGGCATCCACCCAAACGAGTCTGTATCCCCCTGCCCGAGCTGAGAGTTGTGAATAATCTTGGTTCAGAGTAACCATCCCTAGGACAACATCTCTGTTCTGTGGATTAGATTTAGCCAAAGGAGGCCACGGAAATTCCTTCCAAGTTTTTGTAAGAAAATTGCCTACCCAAAAGGAAGCATGAAAATGATCATTATAGCATATTAGCCCCCCGGAAGAATGTGCACCAAATAGACCATCGTAAGAAGGCGGTGGGATGTGGTTGGTACGGTGCCATTTCTTCTTGGAAGGATCATACAGGGCTCCAATCTCAACATCTCTATCTCCATCTTTAACGCGAGCTACTGCAAAGAACAAAGGTAGCTTTTGTGGCGCTAAGTTTGCCCAAAGTTGTTGGAAACTAGGGGATTTAGGCAAGGAGTTCCACTTCTGACAAACCAAACGAAACCGGATCAATGTGGTGATGGGAACCCTTGCAATGACAGCCTCTAGAAGATCTCGAGGGAATTCTTTCCATATTTCCTCATCCATCTCCTCCGCCTCCACCTCCGCCTCCACCTCCAAACGAGCTTTCTTCCCTTTCCTTGATTGTTTAGCTCCACAGCGTTTCAGCTTCATCTTCCTACCTCCTACTGATATTTGTTTCACTCTTACACTGATAAATACAGAATTTTTGATGAAGCTGCTGCATTTCGAAAAAGAAGCCACCAATTAAATTTATGCTATATTAATAACTAGTAAAGGTCTCTTGGACTACATAAACTGCCAGTTGCCTCCCAACCATTAAATTTCCAGAATCCAGTTATAAGTGATAGAACATAGAACACACACAAAAAATGGGGGGAACTTGCTCGG
The DNA here is from genome assembly GCA_963922045.1 of Persicaria maculosa. Classification (NCBI taxonomy): domain Eukaryota; kingdom Viridiplantae; phylum Streptophyta; class Magnoliopsida; order Caryophyllales; family Polygonaceae; genus Persicaria; species Persicaria maculosa. Next base: position 79,603,572 of record OY998255.1, on the reverse strand, counting down.
CGGCTCTCATCGAATAACCAATATACCAGAGATTCTAATCGAACAACCAGATCCAATCAATTCCGAAGAACGAAACAACAGCAGTATACAAAAGAAACAGAAAAAACAACAAACCCTAAACAAATACAATAATCCAATTCAAGTTACCAGACCAAGCAGCTCAACCCTTTCAATTTAAACAACAAAATTAGACGAGTCATACCTCGATTATCAGTGAAGAGATGCCGTCGGTAGGTGATGCTACAATCAAAGTGTTCAATCTCTTCTTCTTCTCAGGCGTGAGAGTTGAATTCAATTTCCTTTCGGAGGTTCGGGCCTCGGTCCTCGGGCTCGGGGATAGAATAGGTTTATACTCCGTATAACTTTTTATAAGATTGATATAAATATATGTATAAATAAATTTATCTATCTTTATACATCTAAAGATGCAAGATCTACTCCGTATTATCTATTAATATGAATGATCTAAATTAATATAATTAAACCAATTATTGGTAAATAGACTTTGATTTTAAAAAAATTAATCAAAATATAAATAGATCATTCTTTTGGTAAATAATCTAGATATAAATAAACTTATAGTTATCAAATATAAATAAACTCATAATAATAATAAATGAATTTTGGCCTAAAAAGGGTTAACTACCCTCATCAAATATTTAATTTGTAAAAGATTTATCAATATTTATATTGTAAATTTTAATAGATGAATAATATTAATTAAATATACTATGATACATAATAGAGAGATTAATTGCCTTAGTTGCTAATATTTTAATTGAATAAAATCTATATCCATATCATAAAACTGGGTTGTTGTTGTTTTGTATCCGTATTATATATGTTTCTCTCGAAATATCTTCTGGCTAGGTAGCAATTACCAAAATAATATATATAGACTTTATTTAATCAACTAAAAAATATACAGATAAATTATGGCTTGTATATTATTTTAATAATTATTTTTTGGCTAGATAAAATTTTCTCAAAACGAACCACATAATGCTACGCGTGCTCTTGCCTGACATATTATTATTATTATTATTATTACTATTATATTCTAACAAGATATTTTTTTCAACCGCCTCTAATGATAAATTTGATATTTATTTCTAAATGGTGTTAATATTAAATTCATGTTGTTACTATAAAAGTTAACATAAAATTGGATAAAATATTATTCAACTTTAATGTTATTGTTTTCAATGGATTAATATATATTTTTTTATCATAAATAGATTGGTGATTGATTATACATGATTAAGTAATTAAATTAATTAACTAATAAAGCTTACTTTATAATTTATAAAAATAAAATCATTCCAATATGAGTTATGAGTTCAAGTGAAACATGCTGGACATGGCTACTTTCTTTGCCCATTTGCTCCCCCTGAACTTTGATACCAAAAGTTACAACTTTCATTGTCATCATTCCTATCCAAAACTCGTCTTTGATATACTATGAATGACTCAACGTAGCTTACAGGTAATGGTGCAATTCTAACAAAGATCTTAAGAAGTGGCCAAGGTTACAATTATAGTGTCGAACCACAAGGAAAGTTAAGGAAAAAATTCAGCACTAAATTAACAAGATAAGAGCTAACAAGCAGCATAGTCTGCACTAGAAGTAATATTGGTCTTCAAATGTAAAGGAGCTTCCTTTAGAAATGACAGTGTCTTGAGGGATCAGTCGATGGTGGTGGCAATCTTTTCCTCATCCACCTCGAAGGCCTTCCTAGCCTGTTTTAGCTCTTCATTCATGGCCAGAAGTTCCGTACAACGGTTTAGTTTTGGCAAGTCCTGAAGTAGGATTGTAAGATTGAAGTTAGAGAATGGGTAAAATTACCAATCATTCGTCAATTAGCCACAACGGAAAAGAATTACTAACATGGATGATAAACTATTATTAGTGTTTTTTTATTGGTATAAAAAGTATTTCTAGGTATAATTTTGAATATAACAAGAATGCCCAACTTTAGGCTTATTTAACTTCGGATGTGGACTGAAGCCTTTGGACGGGGCATACTGTTTCTAAGGTTTTGGACAAAACTTGGACGCTACCTTCACTATAGGCAAATGTTGCTAAAGGTTCGACTTTGGAACTCAGACTTATACATCGGTTAGGAGAGTGAGTCAGACTTAAAGCTCTTTGAGCCTTATATGGAGTCAACCATGACACAAGGAATTAACTCTTTGAGCTGTCAGCTGTCAATCTGTCATACCTAATACCTTAAGATATAATACAGAGTGGTGCAGGAGGACAAGGGCAAGATTTTGGTCACTACAACACAGGCTTGGGACTATCCTTCAAAAGGACAAAAGAAAATAATGAAACTGATTTTTGACACTAACATTGATCAGGGGCAAACCCAGAAACCTCAGTCATCTAAAAATTACCAGCAACAACCCTCATATAATAGTACATTTTAAGTTTAAACAAACGTTTTCAAGTTTCCATGGCTTGAAGCAGTGAAAAATACATAATTCACCTAATACTTGATGTAATTACACTCACATGATCAAATATTTTTTGTTTAAACTAACACTTTCAATGGCTTGGAGCGTTGAAAATACATATTTCAGATAATACTTTATGTAATTTACAATATTCTCTCTAACAAAATATCACATTTAAATTTTGAGCTTAATTACCTTTCGCATGAGAAACAGGAAATCTTCAGTAAGAAGCTTTCCTCTCTTTGATGCAATTTCTTGGGCTTTATGCACCTGCATGAAAATAGTGCACAAAGTATCAGTATAGAAGCAACATCGTTATTATGTTGTAGGAACCTAAAATTCACGGTTGGTGTGAAACCATAGGGCATTTCTTGGGACATAGCAAATATTTACTCAAACATCAGCTAGCTCATACATAGTTTAATGAGAATGTACAACATTACAAGGTTAAACTCACCATATCTGTCACATACTCCACAACAATGTCCTCCACGAGTGCCATAGTCTCGGGCAGAGGCTGCACATACAAGAAAGAGGACTGTAAGCATCACAGATGAGCTACAGTTATTAGAACATGACATCATACATGTTCTGTTGAATATTTTCTGCGGTAGTATGTTCCCTAAATTATATATTAACCCATGGAAAATAAGATACTTACATTTTGATCATCTCCATAACCATACATCATGTGCTGTACTGTTTCATCCAAAACAACATAAGCCCAAAAGTGTTATGTAACAATTAACAGACATTTGATTAGCCAAAGACAAAAGAAACTCACAGTCTTTCTGAAACATTCCTCTCTTGCGCTTAAGAGAAGCGTCTGATGGTTTAGAGGAATCGACTTTAGCCTTAGATGAAGGACCGGCATTAGCTCCACTCATTTTTTATGCTAAACTTCTGTCTTCACCCTACGGAAAGAAGAAATCAAACAAAAATACACAAATTATGGATCACACAACTCGGTAAAACAATCCTCATGGGTAATAAGGGAATGGGGAGCTTTTCCTCAAAACAAGCAATGTCACAAGCCAAAGACAAGAGCTTGATTCATTTTCTGTTGTAAGGCAAATTGCCATTGAGAGGTTACAGGAAAATCAACAATCAGGGATTACTCACTCACACACAAAAAAAAAAAAAAAAAATCAAATGATGATCAGAAAATTACAGTATAATATAATGCTTAATGTACTAGTCACTGCCACAACCAATGATTAGGTCCTGTTTGGTATACTCTAGGAATTGGGTTGGAAATTGGAATTTGAAATCAGTATGAGGTACATTGTTGGAATGAACCGTTATCTAATTTTGGTTGAATGTGAAATCTGAAGTGAGGAATCAAATTGGAATCAAACCTAGGTCAAATTCTAAAAAAAGCAAACAAATTGTCTGAAGCCTAATTCAAAACCTAAGTTAACCTAGTTTTTGTCTTCTTTTCAGTGGCTGGATGATTTGGGCATGATTGATTAACAATCATCAGATTTATTCCTATTCTTAAAAATACCAAACATGCATTCCGACCCTTGAAATTCTACCTGATGAGGCCGCTGCAGATAATTGTAACCTAAACAAGAACGATAATTTGAATGTTCGTTGCCAAGATTGAACTTTGCTGGAAACTTATTATTCAGTGCTATTAGAATTCACAGAACCTCAAACTTTCATTACAGAAATATCATCCCTGGAATTAGAAAGGAACAATTTCTCTGTCCGAGAAAAAACAGCAAAAATAAAGAGCCAACTGAGAAGCAATGACTGAGGTGTACATACCAGAGGTTTCGTCAATCAATTCAATTTGAAAATTGAAAGGGGCCGAATTTTCAGAAATTAACCAATAATCGCGCAGGGAGACAACGGAGCAAAATCCCAAGGTCAAATTCGAGCCCTAGATCACACCAGTGCAAATACATGAAATTCGTCAGAATTTTGGGCAAGTTACCCTTGTAATCTGTAACGAAATGGAGGGAGCAAGAGATAGAGGGCGCAATTTGTATACCACAATCACCAGGAACAGAGGATTCCAACGGTGATAGCTCCGGCTTCGACACTCAAGTCGATAACTCGAGATGCACTTTCTAGTCTTTCTGATATCCGGGATGGGAATTGGAAAAGCGCCTAATTAGGATATTTCTATAGAATCACCCCTGAAATTAAAATTACACAAAATGCCCGTGAAAATTTTCCGATTTATAAACTTTTACGGAGTATATTTTAGTATTTTAATTCAGAGCTTGGTCCGACACTTCTTTAAGAGAAGCCAACCATGTAGCCGATCCGATTGTCGACTTGATCATCTCTAACAAGATGTCCTTGATGGATAGTCAAGTGACTCAAGTCGACTTGATCATCTCTAACAAGATGTCCTTGATGGATAGTCAAGTTACTCTGGTCGACTTGATCATTTCCAAATTCTTACTTATTAAATAGGTAAACAAAGAACCAACATTAAACTAGTTCCACTATGTAAGTTTTGCAATTTAGTACAACTAAAAGATCAAGGATTGGAGTCAGTTCCAGATACAGCATATACATCTTTTGAGCTTACATTTTGATGATTGACATCTTTCAATATTTATTCATTCCATCGTCTGATAAGACGCAGAGATAAATTGCCACTGTCTTATTGAGATTGTCCAGTGTCCTAGCATGAAGTGACCCATCAAGATACCTTCATATCCATGGCACCACGACAAGAGCTTCATGATAAGATAATTTACAGAAGTAGCAAATAAAATGACACCACAAAAATGAAGAAGAAACATTTAAGATTAATAGAGAGCTTTCTGTATACATAGTTATACATAGACAGCAGTGAACGTTTGATTCAGCTTTATTGAGTAACAATCATCTAGAAGTTGAAGGTTTGAAGCTCAAGGATTAAAATTTGATATTGCTGCAAGCCCAATGAATCTTCTGCATCACCCCAGCTGAAACTCATGGAGGTTGATGGAGCCAATCCAATGTCCGCTGGATGGAGATTCGAGAGATCAAAGGTCGAGTTTACCGGCCAGGTACCAGGAGTGCATCGAAAGACAGCCGAAGGAGAAAATGTTGGCGAGCGAGGACAAACCATGGATCATCCCGAACTTCTTGTTCATGGCTGCAAGCTCCGGGTTCACCTTTGCTGCTTCTTTGTTCTTCGACCACCCGACTTCTTCTCCGATGTTCTGCTCCCTCTCCACCTTGTGCCTTTTCTTCATCATCTGGAGTTATATACATCAGTCAGTAAATCCCCAAAGGATTTCAGAAGATCAAGCCTCCCATGTGCGTCATAAAATGTAATGATTTGACTTATGGAAAACAATTGTACCTATACATGCTCAGCTTCAATTGGACATCAATATTGAAATGCGACAGATAATCGTTTATGATTGCAAGGAAAAAGTGAAGTCCTAGTCTACAGATCCAGCCAAACCGATTCCAAATTCAGACAACTCCTACAATTGATGAATTCAAACGAGAAGAAGTGAATACCTCAACGGTCATGGGAGTGAAAATGAACAAATTGGCAAGATTAAACAGGAACGAGCCAGCCAAGAACCCTAATTGATACTTCTCAGTCTGAGAGGCCGAATTCCACGGGTGAAGGTAACCGAAAGAGGCCACCGCCGCCGCGCAACAAACCCCAACCAGCGTGAAGTACGCAGGGAACATCTTGCTCTGCAGATTACCAAACTGATGCCTCGGCAGATTCCTTTCCACAATTCCAAATCAATAATCCCAAAATTAGAAATTAGAAGATAACACAGAATGTGAAATGAACGAAATTGAAAGATCAGGAAATCGGATTACTTGAACATGATGATCCCGCCGATGAAGGTGACCCACAGGGCGGCTCCATATGCGGTGGAGAAGCACAGTAAGTGCGACAGCTTCAAGTAAGGGGAGAAACCGGCGCCGGCGCCAGAACCAAACGTTTCCGGCGAGAAAATAACTCCGGCTGCCAGGAACGCCACCGCCACCACGAATCGGCTAAGCCACCCCATTGAATCTCTCTCTAGGGTTTGCAGACGGAGAAATGAGAACTGCGATTTGGTTGGTGAGTCGTATCCCTTTGCAGGAGGTAAAGAAGACGGTAAGGTGCAAATTGTGGAATAATGGAGGTTCTCGAAACTTCTTCCCCAATTTTCCCAACACCCAGTCAGGCAGGTAACCAAACGACGCCGTTTAAATAACCATTCTACGTGGGACTCCCACAGGGCGCCACGTGTACTCTAAAAAAGTCCGCCCTTTTTTCCCTTTTTTTTTTGCTCCGAAAAAATTTTCATCTCCCGCCAGTGGCCCAAAAATCAAAAAGGTTGAAATAAAATCGTTCCCTCTCTCTCAAAACTTCTCCTGCACAACTCTCACAGTTCCACTCTCTCTCTCTAGAAAAACCCTCGCGAGATTTTCCAATTCGCTTGCTCAATCCATTCCACTTCCTGTTTCTCACTCAATTTCTCTATCAGTTTGTACAAATCCATGTTCGCTGTGAAGCAGGAGATTCAATCGAGCACCGCCTTCCATGGCGTTCGATTCGCGCTGTTCGGATTCGATCCTCCCAAACAAGACGAGGTATTCTCTTGGAGATTGTGCTTGTAATTTTTTCGTAGTATTGATTCTTTTTGTGAAAATTTTGTTGTGATTTTGTGAATTTGAGCAGATTCGGTCGAAGTTAGTTGGTGGCGGTGGAGTAGATGTTGGCCAGTACGGGCCGAATTGCACGCATGTTATCGTCGACAAGCTCGTCTATGTAATTTCTACTTCTCTCTCGACACATTAAAATCCAGTGCAATGTCGGTTTGTTTTGTATATTTAATTTGTTAGGGTTTTGCTACTTCTTGCCCAATTTGTGCTCTTCTTCTGTTCGTTGGATTCGTTGGTGGTGTAAACGGAAATCGAAAGTAATAATTAATATCCAGCACTTTGAGCCCTAGCAAGTAGAAACTATACTGTAAATGTTGTAGGAATCTACACTGGACAAAAACGACATTTGTATGGGTTCTTGACCGGTGAATTGACGGGCCGGTTTGGTGCCTTGTGTTCATAGAGTTTTTATTGTGTATATTCTGCTTGTAGGATGATCCTGTCTGTATTGCTGCAAGAAATGATGGGAAATTTTTGGTCACAAGTCTGTGGGTTCGCCATAGTTTGGACGTTGGAATTCCTGTTGATACCTCCCCAGTGAGTTTTCTGTCTACTCAGCCTTTCTTTTAATGTTCAACCTTGTTAACTAGCTGGCTAGATTTGTTATCGATCAAAACTATGTTTACTGAGTGAAAAGAGTATGATATGCTTAAGTAGTGGCTCCCTGGATCTATCCTAAAACTGCAATTGATACTTCTCCAGTTTTGGTGTTTGTTGGCGAAGTTTATAATATGGTACTTACTATGTTACATTTGTCTTTTATAGATTATGTACAGACCCGTGAAAGATTTGAATGGAATTCCAGCTGCAAAGACACTTGTTATGTGCTTGACAGGATACCAGCGACAGGATCGTGAAGACATTATGGTATCTGTTTTGTTCTGGTTGGTTTATTGATTGTTCTCGCCCTCTAGGATATGTTTTTACTCATCTGATTGTATAATGGATGGCATTGTTAACCTATGATGCATTGAAATTTTTACATTTTCTCATTTTCTCCCAGACCATGGTAAGCTTGATTGGAGCACAGTTTTCGAAGCCACTGGTTGCAAACCGAGTTACTCATCTTATATGCTACAAATTTGAGGGTTAGTAACACCGCTTGTTCTTCTCTTGCATTGGCGTTTTTCTCCTAAGAACATATAGCCTTTCCCTTTGCATGTGTCTTGTGGCATGAATTCTGAATGGAATCCTATCAATTACTGAATTTCATGAAGCTTTCTGTTGAAGCCGTTCTAGACCATTCTTTCTTTATGATTTCACAGTGTACTCATTTTTTTAAGAAACAAAAAACATTTATGTACTGGGAAGAAACATCTGTGTACTCGTAATGACTGCTTGGATTTTATTTGTTACAGCCTTGATAAAATAGTCAGTTGTAATTTTTCACAGGAGAGAAATATGAACTGGGAAAGAGAATCCAGAAAATAAAACTCGTCAATCATCGTTGGTTGGAAGATTGGTATGTGCTGAAAGCTCCCTATAATTGGATATAAGTTTTCTGCAAATCTTGTAATGGCAACTAGAAGAATTTGTTTCCTTTTGCATCTCATATTGTTGAAATTTAACATTATTTCCTTGTTATATTTGCAGCTTGAAGGCCTGGGAAATTCTTCCAGAGGACAATTACAGTAAAAGGTGATTGATGTTCTATTTCTTCTTGTTAAAAAGGTTGTGTAATTATGCTTTCTGTGAGCACATTGGACAGCACTGAATTATGAACATTTCTAGGTTAGAATCCCCTCTCTTTGCAACCATGTTGTAATCATCACTCAACACATATCCTGAAATTGTAAATATATAGATGAGATGGGTAACCAAAATACAAAAAAATATAAGACCAAACCATGGGTCTTATGTAAAAGGGGGTATACTATACCAAAAGCCCCTCTATCCCTCTCCCTACTCAACACATATCACCCCCGACACAAACAGCGTTGCCTTTCCTAAGAGAGGCTCTCCCTTTAATCTGCTAATGCATTTTAAACCATGCTATAATAGCATTGGAAAATATTCTATTATAAATTGCTCTCACTTGCTGATCTGCTTTCCTAGAATGATTTATTACCTTCTAATATGCTTCTCCTTTTGCCTATATAGTGGATATGAGTTGGAGATGGAGGCTGAAGCAGCCAAGGATTCTGAAGATGAAGCGGAAGACATTAATGAGAAACAAATTGGAGAGAGAAACATCAGTTACAGTCCTCTTGGGTTGCAGAATAGGTTGCTTGGCAACCATGGTTCTCCTATTCTAGGACGAAAAGCATCCCATCCGAACCGAACTGAGGGTTTATCAACTTCTGATCCTGTAAATAATGTGATAGCAGGCAAGGAAGGAAATAGATCTGAACATGCTTTAAATGCCACCCATATCACTCAGGTGGATCAGCCACGATCAAGATTTGAGGATGTTGAAGGTACTAATAATGCTAAATCCAGTGGTCTGCATGCTCCAAATACTACATTTTCATCACCTAAGAAGGACCTGCTTTCTTCCTGTTCAGGTAATAAAAGATCAGCTGATTCGAGTCCTCTTGGGTTGCAGAATAGGTTGCTTGGCAGCCATGGTTCTCCTATTCTAGGACGAAAAGCATCCCATCCGAACCGAACTGAGGGTTTATCAACTTCTGATCCTGTAAATAATGTGATAACAGGCAAGGAAGGAAATAGATCTGAACATGCTTTAAATGCCACCCATATCACTCAGGTGGATCAGCCACGATCAAGATTTGAGGATGTTGAAGGTACTAATAATGCTAAATCCAGTGGTCTGCATGCTCCAAATACTACATTTTCATCACCTAAGAAGGACCTGCTTTCTTCCTGTTCAGGTAATAAAAGATCAGCTGATTCGAATGGATTTAAGTATGGAAGTCTATGTTACTCTAGAAAGTCCCCAAAAAAGTTTGAGCTGCCTTTGCATCCTGTAGATGTTGGAGGTGAGTGTAGAGGGGAACAGTCAGGCAGTGATCTTGTCCATGTTACTCCTTCCAAAGAACACACCATAGAGGAGATTTCTGTTTGCCCTAAAACTTCTCTAGCAGCTACAATGTTTCATGATCAAGGGTCAAATGGATTGCAATACTATAAGAGAAAGATGGATGCTCATTCTGATATTGCCCAGGCTAGTTCCAAATCTCTAAAGCTGGATTCATCTACTAGTAAGAGGATGGGTGATGTGGATATTATGAAGACCCCTATCAGTGTTTCCAAGGAGACTGGCAAATCTTCTACCATTGGACATATTAGCAGCCCTTTGTTAGAGACACCTATTTTGAAATCACCATTGGAAGCATCCACTGAAAAGTCCTGTTCTGGAAAGAAGCTGCAAGAAACCAATGGTAGTGTTTCAACAATCTTGACTTCAGCAACAGTAGATGGAAGCAAATCTAAGAATCGGCGCACCCAATCATCAGCTGGAAAACTGGGAACATCCAGGGGAGAGCTCAGTTCCAAGCCTAGTCTGATGAGCAATGCTGAGAATGGAAGTCCGCAAAACCAGCAGCGAAGTGTTAATATGAAGTCTGCTGCAAATAGTGTATTGGAGGTTAAAAAACTGGGAACACCAAATAGACAGCTCAATCCAGAGACTAGTGTAATGAGCGATGCTGAGAAAGGAACTCCACAAAACCAGAAGCAAAGTGTTAATATACTTCTGTCTGCTGAAAACAGAGTATTACAAGAGGTCACAAAGTCTGGGAATTCTAAGCTGGACCTAGCCTCTGCAGCTGATGAGCCTAATTCAAGATCACCAAGGAAGAAATCTGTTGGTCAGAAGATTTTGGGAGCAAGAGCAAGGCTAAAGCTTGGCTCCAGTTCTGCTAATAAGAAAGGTTCAATATGTTCTAGTGGAACTTCTTCCGGAGTTGACACTCAAATGCCTAAGGATACAGAGATTCCAGTTGCTCCAGCTAAAGCTTCTGAAGCTAATCGGCCTGAAAAGGCTGCTGTAGATATTGGTAAATCTCATAATCAGCAAAATGGTGATTTATTGCACTTTGAAAATCACTCCAATGATGTTGATAAATCCATGGATGATGAAACTGAGGATCCAGCTGAGCCAGAGATGGTTGAAAATGACAAGGGGGGGTATGGAAAAGATGAACTCTCTCTTTGTGCTAAGACTACAGAAGAAGCACAGGGCACAGTGGTTGAAAAGACATCTACAAAGGCGACATCTGAAGAGATGAATGAGCAGGGTGGTGCAGCCTCTGGAATAGACACAACAAAGAAGAAATTGAACAAACGGAAGAAAGCTGCTGGAACTAAAACCAGGAAGAAGCCCAGACCTACTGTATTGGAGCCTAAGCTGGTGGTCAATACTGAAAAGAATGAAGAGATGCAGAGCAATGAGGAGAACAAAAGAGTGTTAATTTCATCTGGAAACTCCAGCGGTAGCGCATCATCTAAGAATAAGATCAAACACTCATTGGGATTGGAAAAAGAAAATCGACCAACTAATGGTCATAAAAAGTTGGCCACTTCTGGGAAAGGCGCTGGGAAGGCGACCTCTAAAACAGCTAAAAAGGCAAACACTGATTTGAAGAAGCCTGGTAGTGCGGTTCAGAATAGGAATGCAGTAGAAAAACAGCCTGCTTGGTTCATACTCAGTGGACATAAGCTGCAGCGGAAGGAGTTCCAGAAGATCATTAGGCGTCTTAAAGGAAGACTGTGCAGAGATACTCATAACTGGTCCTATCAAGCAACACATTTTATAGTTCCGGATCCAGTCCGCAGAACTGAGAAGTTCTTTGCTGCTGCTGCATCTGGAAGGTTAAGCTTCAACAAACTTATACAATTATTGATTGCACTCAGTTTTCTGCTACATTATTATCTTACAGCTAGCAAACCACCATATTGTTAGCATTAATACTGTGGTTTGTTCTTAAAAGAGCTTTTTGTCAAGATCATCATTGAATATGTTGTCTATTCAAGTTACCATTGTATTTTATTTTATTAACTGAAATGTGTGAAATGTGTTACAGTTGGATTTTGAAGACTGATTATCTAACAGCAAGCGACCAGGCTGGAAAGCTTTTGCCAGAAGAGCCTTATGAATGGCACAAGAGTGGCCTTAGTGAGGATGGGAATATTAATCTAGAAGCTCCAAGAAAGTGGCGCCTTCTGAGGGAGAGAACTGGCCATGGTGCCTTTCATGGAATGTGTATTATCATCTACGGAGAATGCATTGCCCCTCCATTGGTAACTTTCTCATCCCAACTTTCTTTCTTGGATTGAAGTTTACTTTATAGATCCAATTTTACACGTTGCGCCCATCATTTCATGTTTCGCTATTGTTCCAGGATACACTGAAGCGTGCTGTGAAGGCTGGAGACGGAACTATCCTAGCAACATCCCCACCTTACACTCGTTTCCTAAATTCTGGGGTGGACTTTGCCATAGTCAGCCCTGGAATGCCCCGTGTCGATATCTGGGTCCAAGAGTTCCTCAACCACAATATCCCATGCGTCTTGGCAGATTACTTGGTGGAGTACGTCTGCAAGCCTGGCTACCCTCTCGACAAGCACGTCCAGTACAACACCCATGAGTGGACAGCCAAGTCCTTCGCCAACCTGGTGAGCCGCTCTGAAGAGGTTGTAGTGCAGGAGGACGACCCCTCCACGCCAGAGCAAACAGTCAGCGACGATGATCTTAGCTGTCAAGTATGTGGATCCACGGATAGAGGAGATGTAATGCTGATATGTGGGAACGAGAGCGGCTCTGCTGGGTGCGGGGCTGGGACGCACATTGATTGCTGTGATCCTCCGCTCGCGGAGATACCAGAGGATGATTGGTTTTGCCCAACGTGTGCCGGAAAAGCAGCAGACAACAACACAACAGGGATCATCAAGAAAAAATCTTCCAAATCCAGGAAGAGATAAGTTATTTAACATAGTATGTATCTAAATAGCAATTTCTGCATTTTGTTACCCTTAGGTTCTGTACAATTCTTATCAGATTGTCGTAGCTGGTTAGGTTGATTGAGGTTCTGACTCGGAACTTCACGGTTGTATCGTCGGCCTGGCACAAGCTGACATACAAAGTCTTTGTACTAAATGGTCGTGTGGAGTTTGATTGAACTTGGATAATTGGATGCATTAATAGTTGAATCGGAAGTTTAACTAGCACAAAAACACCATGGACTCATGGAGTTGGAGTCGATGGGTAACTCTAGTCTAAACCCATCAATTGATTAAACTCCATCTGGAAAATTGAAACCAAATCCTCCAGATTTATCTGCATAGGGCCTATGGGCCCAAGATTTTTCATTTGGGCTTCGGCCCATAGATAGTGGGCCACTTTTTTTTTGGTCAAAATAGATAGCGGGCCACTAGTGGCCCATAAGTGTGAAAACGATTGAGAGCAATGTCAGATGTCAGATATGATGCTCTGAAAGATGCAAAGGGAAACATGATTGAGTAACATGTCACTCACTGACATCATCTTCTACGATTTCTCAATTTCTGGCCACTAACTCTCCTCTTTCCAATGCCACAAACATTCAAAAACTCACCTGTTTTTACTCCTTCCAAAATTTTACCATCCAACATTAACCATCAAATCTACATTCAGTTTTTTTTGTTCATCAGTAAAGCAAGATCATTGCTGCCATAAAACGCTAAGAACTACAGTACTAAGCTACAAGAGATATGACCCGATTCACGAATGCACGAGTAACTATGTTTTCGAACGAGTGTTTTGAAAGCAATGATAAATTTGTGTTTTTAAGAATCGAAGAGTGATAGTTATAACATCAGCATCCGTCACCTAATCCTCGTAAACATATTAATATTAATAATATGAATTAAATAAATAAAAAAGTGAGCATCATTTTCAAACAAATAAATTGGCACCTTATTGGGAGGTCCAAAACTGGCCATATGACAACAAAAGAATAATTTGCCAAGTTCAAAAATTGACCATACTTTGTTTGTACTCACTCTTCCAACTTACCAATTTTTGTGGCCCAAAAGTCTAATGAAAGATGCTCAAATCCCTCTTACAAATTCCAATATTTACTTCAAATGGTACTAATTCAATTCAAATATAGACTATTTAATCTCAATTGAGTAAAATGGCATCTCCTTGTGGCAAAATTTGTGCATCACAGCTGTTTTTTCATTGCAAGAAAACAAATAAAATGGTTTCAAAAAATAGAAGCAACAAAAAATTGCATAAAATAAGGGTGATGTTTGGGTATATGCATTGTATGCTGCAATGTCCAATGATAAACTTAGAAACTTGGTTGGAGACAAGTGTTGTTGTCAGATCAAGCAATTGATGATTTCTAAAAGATAAGTGGCCTTTTGCTTCAGAGGGGAGGAGTTCATACTTTATTGCACTTTCAAGAAAATTTCAAATATTTTTATCAATAGTATATATTATGTAATATACCTAAATTTGTAATGTTATATGGTAAGACCTAGTTGTATGAAAAATATAATTGTTTTCCCACTTCCTCCTGACCATTTCACCATTACTTTGATTAAAAAAAAATTAAAAAAAATAACAATTCCAATCCAAAAATTTTCCAGCTAATGGATTTGCATAAATCATATGGATGTAGAATGAATGACCCATGTGCAGCCAATTAATAAGGCATGATCAAGCTCTATTAAATCCCATATTATCTTGTTTTTTTGGTCTTATAATTGATGGGTTTTACTGTACATTTACAGAGTTCTTGATGTAACACAAAGATAAAATGATATATACTAGTAAATTATTGAATAAATATTGGGGCTAATGTATTTAATTCCTTTGATCATGGTGTGCTTGATTGATTAGAAAGGGTGAGCATAAGAATAGTTGTTAATTGTAAAGTGAAAAATGAAGGCGTAGCATGAAATCAAAGCCCACATAGAGAGGACCTATCTTCCACTCTAAACATGGACTTATCATGGAAATAGGGCCTTCACTTCAAATCAAACCATTTAAAAATTTTCAAGGTTTATTTTTTTTCAAGGTTTATGTAATCACTTGGAAGCAAAGCAAAGGTTTTTTTTGTTCTTCGTCTGCATTTTCGATTGGCGGTCTTCTTTTCCTCTAGGTTTCACTTCTTGTAGGGTACTATCGGCTTTTGGCTACATCTGTATTTCTATTTATTTTCTTATATTGTATCATGATGATTAGTCTATTTGTCGATTTGTCAGCCTCTCGATAATTAGACATATCTGATTTCTCGATATTGTTTTTTTTTTCTGTAGGGTGTGTTTGGTAACACAAGTAGCGTTTTGGAGCTTTTTGTTTTAATATTATATAGTTTTAAATTAAATAAAGCTAACATTATTAGTTAATTAGCGTTTTGGAATTGAATTTCCACCAGCTACCCACCCCATCTTTTCAGAGTTTTTCCTTTTATATACACAGATCTTCTCTTTTATCAGCTAGTCATTCATCTAAGATTATCAAACACGGTACTAGGTTAATTTAACATATGTTACACAATAAATTATTCAGCTTCACCTACCCATTCAGCTACTCATTCAGATTCAGCTACCCATTCAACTACGGTTACCAAACACACCCTTAGTCACCTTGCAAAATTTACGAAGCTAGACGCTCTCATCCAAAATAACGTTTTTGGGTGGCGGTTCAGTACTTGCATAAGTTAAGCGTTCAATGAGTTGCATTTAGGGTTTAAACTTAGCCAAATGATATGTTATGGAAAATATATAGAAATTGCTAATGCTAGAGCCAGGACAAAAGAGCATACCCAAACTTAACAATTGGGCTATGTTTGGTAAAAATATAATTGCAGACTTTTTTTACCTGGTTTCCTGTTGAAGCATGTAACATTTTACCAATCATATCCACCCATCCAAACAATGTCTACAATAAATAATTTAAAATTAGTTAGCTCATTAAAAACAGAGGCAGTAGATGAAGATCCAACCCCAACTACCCCCAACCATCACATTCTTTAAGGCTCCAAGTGCAAGTACACTCCTACACACTTCTAAGTGTGTGCTTACCCAACTCCTTGTCTTATTTCATATTTTGTGAGGACACAAACTATCTAGAGTTTTTGTTTGTGTATACTATTTTTTTGCCCATTCTATGAATATTATTTGATTACCTTATGATGATTTTTTTTTGTTCATTTAATGTACTATTGATTATAATAATAATAATAATAATTCATGGCCTTATATTATTAGAGGGCTAATTAAATTCTACTATACTTTTATTTTGTATAAGTTATCTAAAAAAAATATTGAATTATTTTTAAATTTAGGGAAACCTATGCAAAACCACACTTAAATTAGAAAATACACAAAGCCATCCATTACTTTGATTTTATTCCAAATACAATGCTTTTTATAAAGTTGACCTTATAACATAAATTAACTTAAATACTCCCTCTGATAAAAAAAAATAGGAATTTTGACTTTTCGGCATGTATTTTATGGAGCTGAAAACTATATAAAATATTAACATTTTTTATTAATTTTTTAAAAACTAAATACTTATTACTAATAAATATTAATATTTCATATAGTTTTAGCTCCTAAAAATATGTGCTGAAAAGTATAAAATCTTACATTTTAGATAGTAGGGAGTATTAAAAACAAAAAGAAATAACATAACATAACATTTCTTATACATAAAAAAAATATGGTTGTGACTTTATTGTTATGGGTGTTATTACAAATTAAAATTGAATTAATCCTAAATCTGAACAAACTAATTTTAGTGGGAAAACTATTTGGCCTTCAATAACTGTGAAACCTGAATGAACCCATCACCCCAATGGCCAATGAGGGTGAGGAATCAGAGAGTCTAGGAAGCAGGAACAGTTTTTGTGTGACTAGAAATCAGAATTTGTGTCTTACAAAGTGGAAGAAAAATCAGAGCTTCCATACCCCATCCCTCAGTACTGCATTCCTCAGCTAGCTCTACTTTTGATTCTGTGCACACACACACAGATTGAGGATTGAGGATTGAAGATTGAAGGCACTCAATGTATATACATTTACTGTGATTGATCTTTTTTATTTTGTTTGGGAATCCAATGGAAAAAGGCAAAGGCATGGCATATAAGAGGATGAGATAAGTCCCATCCACACTGTCACTTGCCTCACTGGCTTAGCCCATTTGTACAGTTCACCAAGCACCACTTCTTCTATATTGTGTTTTTTTCTTATTTGCACACTTTTGTGGTCACAACCACACCTCACAATCTCACATACATTTTTTGTTGTGCAATTTCAAAATAGCATAACAAAATAGGAGAAAATAAAACACATTACTTCCTCCTCCGTTTCGACACGTTTTTCAACTTTTATTAATTATTTATTTATATAAAAAAATTGTCATTTTAGAAAGAAAATCTTATTCAAAATAGCATAACAAAATAGGAGAAAATCTTATTTAAAAAATTGCCCTTATAATGATAATTATGAAATTATATTAAAAAATTTAACAAAATAAAAAAATGTATATTTATATGGAGTATGAATTTTAGCTTATTAAACTGCAAAAAAATAATCAAATGACAAATATAATGAAACAGAGAGTATTTTTCATTATCACAAGGAGTTTAATGATGATTCAAAAAATATATATGGTGATTGTATGATATAGGGAGTTGAGAGTGACAGCAACAACACACCTTTAGGAATGCAAAAGTTCAGGGTAAAAATTGAAAATAAAAGTTATGCAGGAAATTGCAGTTGACAGAAGGAGAAAAGTGAAGATGATATACATTGAATACAAAACAGTACAAATGGTGCTCAAACAGATAGATAAGGCCCCATTTCCATACACTGTAAGGACTCTCTTATTAGTGGTTGCCTTTTGCCTCTCTCTATCTCCATCTCTTCTTCTTCCTCACTTCACTCTTTTATGTTGCTGCTAATTTAAGTCCTCCAATTAAATGTGACTCTAACTTATATCTACCTCCACTCCTTGTTCTTCCTGTAGTTCAATTTCTGTGATTTGATGCATCAATCAATCATAAATTCTGGTTTGGGTTTAAATGGTGTGATTGTGCAATACACTAAATAGGTAAATATTGAAATATTTGATACACATCATATATGGATTTCAAGTGAAAAAAAAATTAAGTGATTAAACAATACTCCATTGCAAAAATAAAAATCTGTACAGTACATCTAAAGGTACCAAAATTTTTCATCATACTTTATGATTTTCTCCCTCTTTTTTTTTTTTTTAATGATTTTCCCCAACCCACTTTTTGTACAAAGTAAAAACCCCAAAGTTTACTCACAAATTTTACTTTTTACTGCTGGTGAGTGGTAATTTAATGTTCCGGTTCATGTGGCGCGTGACGTCATCTTTTCATCAGCAGCTCAAAGCCTCGTACTTGACCGAAAGTGGGCGGTTATACCGGGCCTGCGAGAGCAAACTCCCCACCACTGCCAAGTCCCTACAGAACACCCCCTGGTACACCTTAGTACTCGGGCCTGAGGCCGAGCCCGGCGCTGACCCGGTGCTCATAGCCCGGGCCATTTCCTCATCGTCCTTTATTTGCCTCTGCTGTTGGGCCTGAAGATGGGCCTGAGTCTGCTGCTGGGCCTCTTGCAGCGCGGCGGCCGCCTTGGCCCGCTCCTTCTCCGCCCTGTCGTCCTCCACGATCGCGGTTATGACGCTCGAATACCCCTTCTGAATCAACCTGTAGAGCAGTACGGCTGACATTCGGGCCCTGTCTCGGGCCTCGTCCCGGCCCGGTTCGCTTTCAAACTCACATCTGTCTATGAAGCCTAAAGCCCGGTCTGGTTTATGCCTAAGAACTAGTAGTAGGTGGGCCCGGTCCAGCTCCGACCGGGAACACCCACGCCGGACTCCGATCAAGGCATGGTAGTCGACCGATCCGATCTCGCCGGCGGCGATTCTGGCCTTCAAGCGCTGGATCTTGGCGGAGACCTGGCAGAGTCTCCCCGGGATCTCCCTGTACGGGAATCCGGCGGCGGACCCTGTGGACTTCCAAACGGGGACGCCGGGAGGCTTACGGTCACGGAGGATGGAGTTTAGCAGGAGCTTGGCGTGCTCGAGGTCGTGGACGGAATCAGTTAGGCAGCCGATGAGCTCGAAGAGCGAGGCGCGGGCGATTAGCGCGGCGACGGAGGAAGGCTCTAGTGTTAGGGTTTTATTGGCATCGGCAATGGATTCGGCGATCCGGCCGGCGGCGCGGCAGGCGGCGGAGCGGTGGAGGTAGCACTCAGCGAGGAAAGCCTGCGGCGCGGGGCGACGGCCGTCGATGATCTTCGAGAAATGGCGAATTGATTCGGGGTAGAGGCCGGCGTCGAGCGCGGCAATGGCGGAGGTACGGCGCCGAAGCAGGTGCTTGATCTGAGCAATCATGTTGTTGACGGACTCGGACTCGGTCAGCGGCGCCGGTTGGAGGTGGTGCTGGCTGTCGTCGGAAGGTGGCGGGAGGGGGATGTGGTTGGAGGAGAAGCTGTCTTCCGATAGGTGGTTGCTCTGGCGGCGGAAGGCGGCGGAGGCGAGGCGTTTGCCGGTTTGGAGGAGCGCCATGGCGTCTTCCATAAGCCCCAAGTGGCAACACGCTTGGCCCAATACAATGTACCTGAGCGAGTCAACACAAACGGCCGAGTTAACTCACTGAAACAGAATCTAAATTTTGACCGAAATGCCCCTTTGAATAGTTTAAAATTACATTAAAAAAGGGGCGAGATTGGGTTGTGTGACGCCCATAAGGTATAGAGAACGACGAAGCATTGAAAACAGAGTGACGGTGGCGTGTTCCACAAGAACATGTTCCATCTCCCCCAATTTCAAAATCACAGATTCGCCATTGTTAATTCGAGTAATTAATCACCTCTATCCATGAAAAGACACAATCTTTATCACAAAATGTAGAAAGAAATTGAAGAAATCGAGGAATGCGATTGAGATCTAACCTCCAGTGTCCTTCCTTGTCGTAGTTCTTAGAGAGCCCGGCCATAACCTTCTTCTTCAGATCGGAGACAGAGAAGCACTTGAAACGCAGCGTATCGCCGGATTCAGACCCGCCTTTCTGCAACAGCTTGACTCGCTCCCTGTTGAGATACTGGGACGAGTTCTCCGACGAGCCGGAGGACGACGACGAGGAAGAGTCATCGGAATCCGATGATAAGCTCATCTTATAACTCGGGATGTAGTCCTGCAGCATATCGGCGACTTCCTTAAACCGCCGGAGGTAGAGGAGGCTCCGCGCCTTGAGCTCGAGCGCGAGCTCGTAACGCGGGGAGAGACTCAGTGCCGAGTCGAGTAAAATCAGTGCCGAGTTTATGTCCTCCGGGTCTCGAGTTGAGATCAGGAATTTCGCTTCTTTCACGGACTTGTCCACAATCTGAAATTAAAATAAATTTCCTCCATGATTAGAATTGATGTGAAAATCAAAAACGGCGAAATCAAATCGGAGAGAGAAAGAGAGAGATAGGGACCTTTTTGGTGCTTAGCCACCAGGGCTTCTTCTCAGAGGAAGGGAATAGGGGAGAAGTTGCCATGGCTGATAATGAACCAAGCAGCTTCCTTTTTATCTTGCTCTGTTGTTTTCTGGTTTATTGCTCTGTTTTTCTCCTTCTTCTTCAACCTCTCTTTTGGGGGAGAAGAAGAGAGAATATGGGAATAGGAGAGAAATGAGAGATTTGGGGAGAATAAAAGGGCAGCTCTTTCTCTCTCTCTCTCTCACCTCTCTGGCTTGAGAAATTAAAATTTAATTTCAATGAAAATTTGAAATGCAATTGGGGGGTGGGGGGATGGACAGCTTTGACTCAGAGAAAGCTTTGATCCTTCAATTTCATCGCTGGCAATGGCAGCCCCCCTACAGATTCTTCTCTTGCTTTCTCTCTCTAGACCTCTACTTCTTCTACACCTTTCACTCTCTCTCTAGGCCACACCCTGTTTTCACCTTGTTCATCAGAGCTTTTTATGTATTTTACTCAAGCTCTGTAAATGTTGACCGGCTTTGAAGCATACGGGTCACCGGCTATTCCCGGTTGCTTGTATCATGGGCCCCACCTAGTCCCTACTCCTTGGACTTCAAGCACTGCGGGAAGGTTTCGTGCAACTTATCCTTATTTTTGATAAATTACAAAATTTGCCAACAATTTAGGGATTCTTTTTATTTATTTTTAATAAAAAAAAGGCAAGTATTCATTTCACGAGACAAACATATTTGATCAACTGGGTGACAGGACAAGCCGATAAATGGATGAGAAGCAAATTAACAACAACCTAAAACGCAAGCTATCACCACTGAGCGTCATCGGATGGCTAGAGAAGAAATGCCGAAAAAATCGGTACTGATCACCAACATGGAGAAACATAAATTGTAAAATCTATAAGATAGAATCTTTGCTTTAGAGACAAATTGAGAATTTGAAAAAAAAAAATAAAAAATCTACCTTCGCCATATTAAAAAAGAAATTGCTTCCGATCAATTTCAACCTTTATTTCTTTCTTGGCCGGTGAATGTGATATGAAACTTTAATCACTTGACTAAGTTCTCAAATTGCTTGTCATTCTAGTTATCCTTGCAATTTTATGTCACTACTAAAATAAACTTTATCACCAAAGATTGATAGAACATTATAAATATAGCACATGTGAAATGTTACCCTTCTTTAGTCATGGATAAGCCCATCAAGATGAGTTCTTAAGCCACACTAAAAGAAAAGGTGGGGAATAAATCTGAACAGTAAATAAAGCCTTAAAAAAGGTTAGATCTTGATATTTAATTTATGGGATTAATGAAGCCCTAAAAAAGTGCTTAGTTTATGATGAAGTTCAATGAATGAAGGAGGCCCCCTCTTTATCTAATCTTCCACTTCCCTTAGGGCACAAGCAGGCTGGATCCCTTGCTACCCTCCGGTACTCCCTTCAACGCATCACAAAATTATTTAGGGTATAAATAAACATTAATTTTTTTTTATTCTATACCCTTATATTGATATGTTTATAAGTTTTTATTATGAAAATTCATTTTTAAAAAATAATAAAAAATATTTTCTAAATGAATCGATATTTTAATTATCTATATTTTTAAAAACATGAATCTTCAATTTATAATAAAATTTTATAAACATATCACTATAAGAGTATA